>OY744532.1:49645016-50090016 GCA_963556195.1 Sepiola atlantica | reverse complement strand
TATATGTATATATATAATATATATATTCTAGCAGAGGAGCCCAGTTTGTTTTCTATGAGATTCGGAGAGATGGGCTTTAAGCTAATGGACTGTCGTGTTCGGTTGAAAGATATGCTTTATTTGCACGCTTGTCGTCTAGTAGAAGGAAAAAAAGTATCATTATTACTTTTAAAATAAAACAGCTGTTTCAAATGGGAGTTAGAGTTGTGGTTTTGTTTGGAGAAAGAATTCTTTTATTAGTGCAGTGACAGACCACATAATTGTAACTACGCTTTGCTACTAATGTTAACTATCTTAATACCATTCACTGGTAATCCAATTTCTTTCACAGTCATCCTGGTTTAATTGTTACTTAATTTCTAAACCCATCCAACATGGCTACCAGTCTCTTATAGATCCTAGCCCTGGTGGCTATTCCTAAAATCAAGGGCAGTAACCCATATGACATTAACAAATTGACACTGCGACTGGTGTTGGAAACAAACACGGAATTCAGATGAAGACAAAAAGTGGATGAGCTGTGCAATGAACGCACACAAATGCAGGTTCACAAGACAATAGAAAGCTATTGGAATTGCGATAAATGCTTTATTAAATAAACTCTGTGTTAGAAGGAATTCCTGTGGCATAAAAGGTACATAGAAAAGAAACTTTTTTAAATTGTGACACAAACTTTGAACTCCATCCTTTCTTGTTTTTGTTTTTTATAGATTTTGTTAAAGTTTTATGTATGTTTAAAAATTTCATGAATCTACAAAGTTTACAAAATAATTTCATAAAAATTTTATTAAAGCATTTTTGTAAAGAAAACTATTCAAGTAAAAAAATTTTTTTTAAATTAAAAAAATGGTGTTACAGCAAAATGTGTCCTTTTGCTCATTGCCAATTCTAGGTTGCCTCAGATCCATTTGATCCTGCTTTTTTTTTTTTTAAATTAGAAAATAAAAACGATATCCATTTTTTTCCTTTATTACAAAGAATTCAATTCATCATATTTTTTAGGTGCCAAAATGGTTACGAGATGCAAGGCAGTAAATGTATCGACATTGATGAATGTAAAGATCTGCCGTGTTTTGGAAATGCCACTTGTGTCAACAAGGATGGGGACTTCAAATGTGTCTGTGGTCAGTTATGGACGGGTCCATTGTGCAACTTTCCAAGGACATTACCAATCACTAGTGCAGCTTCCTTGACCACTGGAGCCTTAGTGGCCATTTTGGTCAGTCTCTTCATTATGCTTAGTAAGTAATAGACATTTTTTATCTTTAATTTTTTATTTTTTAGACTGGCATTTACTACTAAGAAAACAATTGTTTTTTTAATTCAAAAAAAAAATTGTTCAAATTTTTTTTATATCTCTCTAGTCTAAAAACATGGTAGGTGTATAATAAGTGGCTTAATGGTGTATTGGTGACTTAAGGTGAAATCTGATCGGATGGCAAAACGGTTAATCCGGCAAAGCTCTATCAGAAAATCAGTGTGTGTGTGTGCGTGCGTGCGTATATATATATATATATATATAATCATGATTTTCACACCCATTAAGAACAGTTGACCAGAGATGGTCAAGCTAATTCATAGCTTTGAGCGAAATATGTCTGCAAATGTGTAGCCAAAAATGTTTGTAAATAAAGTTTATACCTAATAAATAGCTCTATTAATTATTGGGCATTTTTATATAAACGCAGTAAGGATTCACTGAATTTCACCTCGTAGATGTAGACTTATCTGGATTACTATCTCTCTCATATATATAAAGAATACCTGCCTCAGAATGGGTAAAATTAATTCCCCGAAAAGAAGAGTTTTGCACCACTTGCATGTCCCCTTATGAAGATTAAAATCCATATGTATATCCTACGAAACCTTATATCTAGAATCCTTATTCCAATTTTTATCAAAATCCATTATATGATTTTGATTCTAAAAAATGTCTCAAATTTAACGCTTTAGCTGAAGCGTTAAATTTTAAGAAACCTTGTGCATGTTTTTTTAACATCACATTTCAACTGTAAAAGTAAAATAAAATGTGAGTGTTTTTAAACATTATTTTTGTTCAGTTATAATGTACAATGCAAGCTCCACATAATATCCATAAAACTGAAATTTATTCTGATGCCATCACGTCCCATTCCCTAAAAAGTGTGGGGGGGGGGGGGCGGTTAAACACATGCATATATAACTTTATTATTGATGACCGTAAAGGGGGGGGGGGGGGCTCAAGGCCCCCCCCCCGATGCCGCCGTCCATGTAAGTTCTCATAAAGTACTTTAGTTGTAAATCAATCTAAATGAATAAATGCAAAAGATTTTTCCATCTCTGTTAAGTCTATTAACATCCAAATTGGCTTTGTTTATTTAATTCTATGATACAACATTTTATTTATCTACCTCCCACAAGGTAAGATGTGACACAAGGTCGGGAAAGTGGGATTAGAAAAACCAGCACTCGAGAAGTTGAGCACTCTGGTCATTAAAAATTGCCTGGGCAGCCCCGTCGGCATTCCCCAGTAGGGGCGCCTCAGGCAGTAAGCAATAAACTTACTCCTCTCCAAAGAGGGGAGGCAAAGCCTGGGGGGGGTGGACCTCCTAGAACTGCACAGGACAGACCCATAGACCGGCGTAAATCAAGCCCCGAAGGCCAAGACGATACCAGTTTATGGTGTGTATCAATCAATGATACAACATAAACTTTTGAAATACCGTATACATAGGAAACTGGAAATACCCTCAACCACATTTAGGTCTTCCTAATTTGCATATTTATTATATAAACAGCTTCTAATAAATTAATCTTCTGTAGTATACAGTTGTAATTTTGCATTGTCATATATACATACACAATATTTACGTCGATAGTAAAACGTCTGAGGTCGCTGGGACGCTGAGAAAGGCTACTACACTTTGATCTTAGCTGAAAGGCCAAGAAATCATATACATAATAAATAATTTTTAATAATAATAAATAATTTTTTTTTTAATTTAATTTATTATTGTATTATCTTTTAATGAGGATATATAATTTGGTGTAGGAGCATTTCTGTTGTCATAAAGCGTCCTTCCAGGAATTATCTCCTTTTTAAGGGGATGGAGTAATCTTCCCAGGTATTACATCCTCCTTTGAGGGAGGGGGTAATGTAATATCTGTTCTGAGATCATCTTCCCAGGGACTATCTTCTTTTTTTTTGGGGGGGGGGGGGGGGGGTTAGTGTAGTATGTGTTCTGTTTCCATTATACCATACTCAGAGGCATTACCTTCTCCTTTTATAGATGTGATCCTCCCAGGTATTGCCTCCTTTATTGGGGGGGGGGGGGCAGTATAGTATATGTTCGTTCCTCATATGATAATATCCTTCCATGATTATCTTCTCCGGCTGTTCTGTTATATCATCCTCCCAGGCATTAACTCCTGGGGTGGGGGGGGGGGGGCGTCATGATACTATGCTCTGAGTCATTACTTCCTCATTTGGGAGTCAGTGTAGAATATGTTCGTTTAGAATGATATCTTCTCTGGCTAGCAAAAATATGCGACTGGAGGGAGCATATTTTTGCTAGTATATAATATTTTGTGATCTATACAGAAGCGTTTTCATCCAATTTATGATATATTCGTGTCTTACCACTCACAAATATGACTTTATTACTTCAGGGTTACTCTTTATTTATGGCTTCTTTGACTCTTCATCACTTTCACTGTTTATTTTCATTTCTTTCTTTCCAGTTCTCGTTTTGTTTGTGATTCTTTTAAATCGCAACAAGAAGCCGGTTGACAAATACATGCTAGAAGTGGAATCTGACGACGACATTCGAGAAAATGTCATTAATTATGACGAGGAAGGTGCAGGTATGTTGAGCAATGTTTCTTCAATATATCCAGTCAAATGCTTGTAATGTATGTGGTTGTGTAGTTACCAAAAACAAAATGAAAAGTTATTAAACCATTATTATGACCAACTTTACTTACATCTATCATGTATGATTTTAGTCTTATCACTGTGTCAATCCCGTAATTACTTACACAGCGGGCTTTTAGCCTATGCCTCCTATGAAAGGTCCAGTTTGTCCAAGCTGGATAGTGGGGGGAAGTCCTCCTGCATACTTATAAAGTTGCTCATGGCTTGTATAACATCACTCTCCTGTGCCTAACAAACTCCCATTCACTTAGTTCGTCCTGTCGGTGGGGGCCACGAATTCATCAACAGCAACTCCATGCAGAGGCCTACCCCCTCCCCCCTTAAAATGAGGACACCTGTTTTTCTCATTATTTTCAATTATTGATTTGATCTCAGGGGAAAAAAAAATTATAATTATCTTAAATTATTGATTTGGTCTGAGAATATTTTTTATCCAATCGAGATGACTTTATCTGCTAGATTATATATTTCTCTCATATATAAAGAATTACATTGACATTTTGATTTTTTTGTGTTTCAATGTGATTTTTGATTCAAAATCATTATTGCATTAATAATTCTCTACTTTCTGTTTGTTGTCCCCAATCCATATTAGTCTTTCTTGGAGTAATGTTTTCTAGGAATATAAAATAATTATCCTATCCTATAGGTAAGATTATTTTATATTCCATTTTGACAACTTCCTTCGGCATTAAATAACCCATTAATGGTTGATATGCTCCAAATCTGCTGGGTGTGAAAGCAAAGGTTACAGTACTAGAACTGATTCGCTAAAAGCCAGTTAGATGTGAGTTTCTTCCTTAAAAAAACTCTTGAAGACACATTTTTGTCCACAACTAATGTAACTTTCTCTGGCCACAAGTGGTCGAATAGCAAGTGGTGCCCTCATCTCAATTTTTCTGCTGTTTAACAATTCACATACAACTTTACTTACATCTATCGTGTGTGATATTAGTCTTATCGCTGTGTCGACACCATAGTTACGACACAGCAGGGAGTGAAGCCTCTTACAAAGGTCCAGTATGCCTCCGCTGGACTGTGGAAGTGTTCCTGCTGGCCTATAAAGTGGCTCATATGGGCTGTATAACATCGCTCACCTCTGCTGGACAAATTCTGCAACTAGTGAGTATGAAAGCAAAGGTTTTGGCACTATAACTGATTCCCTGAAAGCCAGGGTTAGGATTTGGGTCCATTCCTGTTAGATGGAAAATTCCATCTGGAAAATAATTAAATATTTTAACAAGGAAATAACATTTTACTTTGCGTAGAGTTATGTCCCTTGGATTCCACCAGCCGACATTTCGAATAACATTCATGTACATGTCACACAGCAACTATACTTAATAACATCCTCATAAGGTAATTCGGTGGTTTCGATTAATACGCAAGTGAAATATAGCAGTTAAAAATTAAATAACAGGAAAATTATTTCATATGCCTACATATAAGGCAACACTATTTGTGTTCACCAAAAATTACAGAAAATTATTGAGTAGAATTTTAATAAATAAAATTCGTTTCTTACTCTTTTCCATTATGCGTCTTTAAGACAGCACATCATAGATTATCTCCCTTCTAATGTGAAGACGCCATGTGGTCTTGTCCTTTTGGAGTTCGTTGAATAGTAAAATACTTTTATTTTTTTATTAAAATTCTACTCAATTTTCAATCATTTTTGGTGTGCACAAATAGTTTTTCTGTTATTTTATTTTGAACTGCCATATTTCACTTGTATATTAATTCAAACAACTACCATAATTCTTTTTCAATTATTATATAGTAAATAATTATTTGTTCATCTATACA
Source organism: Sepiola atlantica (assembly GCA_963556195.1). NCBI lineage: Eukaryota > Metazoa > Mollusca > Cephalopoda > Sepiida > Sepiolidae > Sepiola > Sepiola atlantica. Next base: position 50,084,297 of record OY744532.1, on the reverse strand, counting down.
GAATTTATCCAATTTATTCTTTATATTCACAAATACCACATTAAATCAATTTCCATAAGCAAATACCAAAGACACTTTTTTGTAACAAATGTAATTTTCTCTGGCCACAAGTGGTTAATCTTTAGCAGTTGAATAGTAAGTGAGGCCTCTTCCTTCTCCATCTAAGAACAGCCACGCATGTGGATTGCTATGATTTGAGATGCGGTGCATGCCAGGGAGGAAGCCAGCTTAACCTGACTGGGGTGAATGCTGCTATATTTACTTTCAACACAAATCGAGTTACACAATTTTTGATAGACTTCACACTCACCGAACCTTGCTCACGCACTCACTTATCTGTGTGGTTATCTAAAAAAAATGCTTATCAAAATGATCCCAGACTATTTCTTATTGATAATTTTGCACGTCATATCCAGGTTTGCTTATCATTGAATAAAACAAAGACTGTTGGACAGTGTTAACAGTTTAGTGGTTTTCTTGCTAGATCTGGGGTTTTGTTTGGAATCTAGTTTGTAAAATTTGGATCTAGTGGCTCACGTTTTTTTTCTTTTTGTTTTTTTTTCTGTAAAATCTGGAGATTTCGTTTGCCACCCACACAACCGCAAATTCAGAGTTTAGTTAACCTACTTTCCGTATTCATTTCCTAGCTAGTCATCATATGAGACGATTTCTTAAGCTATCTTCCATACATGATATATGCAAAATAGTAGTAGTTGTAAATTTCAATAAAAAATTTCTAAATATATGTGCGCACATTTTCTTTATTTTCTTTTTATTTATGAGCCGAACGAATGCACGCATTCATGGTTTTATGTTCGTTTTCAAACAAATATGGGAGGGCTGCAAGATGTGTTTGTTACACATTGTGGACAACCAAGTGCATTGGTTCGATGTTTTTGTCTATCTCTGCATGGTCGTAAGCATGAGGTGTCCACATTTCGCAGTCCCAGTCACGTGAGTGAATCTGCAACAAAATCTTATCAAAGAGACAACACATTTTTATGATTCACACATTTATTATATCTCTAACCAGGATCTTGTAAAACCATAGTTGTTAACAACTGTTGCTAATTTAGCGTTTTTACTGCTAGATCTGGAGATTTTGTTTGGAATCTAGCTAGTAAAATTTGGATCTAGCGGTTTCTTTATATAAAATCTAGAGATTTTGTTTATCACTCGCACAACCGCAATTTCAAATTCCAGTTAACCTTAAGAAGGATTATTTCTTAATCTATATTCCATGCATAATATATGCAGAACAGTAATAGTTGTACATTTCAATAGAAAATGTCAATAATTTTTAATATCCCCGGGATCCCCAGACACTATAAACCTTAATCCACAACAACTTTATAAAGTTCATACATCAGATCCATTGCTTTTTCTCTCTTCCGTCCACGTTTTGCTCAAGCTTCCTTTGCCAACTGACCCTGCTACTTTAACTGTTCTATATCTACAGTTACTTTAGAACTCTCATCAATTCTTTCAACGTGGCATACATCAAAGTCTCTTTTTCTGCACACATCTTCCAATACTGTCCAGATTTAATCTTCCCCTTAGATCATAAGACCTAAGCCTGTCCTTAAGCCTTACATATCATTTTGGCACTCTTATAAGGAACGACCCGTGTTTCTGTGACTTGGACGAGTCAACGTTCAGCAGATGTCAGAAGCACCTGAGAGTTGATGAGGCGAACACTGACAGACGATAAATTAAAGACTGACAGACGATAAATTAAAGAAAAGTTGCAAATATAAAAAGTTAGACGAAGAAATTAAAAGTAAAATACATATATAAAAATAAAGAACGAACAAACCATAGCTATACAACTGCTATTAGATTTTTATTTTTTATTTGAAAGAACCATTGTTAAGCAAATGTTTTGAAATAAAATGTTTTTTATGTGCAACGAAAAGTTTCAAAAAATGATATATTTCTTTGAATATGTCAAACAACGAAACAACTGTTTTTAGCCGATTTCTTTTTCTTTTTTTTTTTCTGGGTTAGGGTTTAGGTTTAGGGTTAGTCTTTCGCAAGAAGTGGCCGTTGCTGACAGAACTCAATAAGTCCTTCAGGCGATTCAACACACTAACACAGATCGTATAAATTCATTTTTTGTTTTGTTTTAACACGCTGCAGATCGTAGAAATTAATTTCTTCCAAAAGTTATCGTCTGCTTGCTGCAACCTGATTATCTAATGCCTGCTGCAACCTGATTGGTTAATAGTTTTGTCTACTTTCAGGCGCTTCTAAGACTTGCCCGAACGTTGACAAAGCGAGTAGTTCTGTTTATACAGTAGCATTATTTCTATCCATGCAACTCATGTCCACAATCCTCACTGGTTAAGTTTCACTTTTATATATCATACTGTGTACACATGCTTAATAGACTCTTTCCTTGGTCAACAGTAAAGTACTGCTGATTAGTAAAGGCAGAAGTTCCCTAAACTTACTCCATTCATTCCTAACCATTGTACGCACACTAGAACCTGCTCAACCCTCTTCTCAAAGTAATAAACTAAAGTAAAAATTTCTGAGCAACCTCAATAGCTTCACCATCCAAGTATACTTTCTCCACATCTAAGTCTCATTTATCTCCATTGTCTTATACTTCTTGCACACAAACTGGTGGTAACCTACCAGTAATTCCACTGCACTTCCCGTGTACCAAATGCTTACTAGTACCACAAAAAAATGAAGTTACACTTGACTCTCTTTCCACAAACTGAGCAGGAGAACTTTCCTCTTTTTCGATACTTCCAACACTACAACCACTGATCATCACTTTGATCTTGGTAACATTTACTCTCAAACCTTTACTTTCCATAGCATTCCTCCAAATCTTTAACTTAACATGCAAACCTTACATTGTTTCATGTTTTTTTTATCTCTTATATAAAGGGCAGTTGTGTGTATGTATGTATGTCTGTTTGTATGTGAAACTTCTCCTCCGAGAGTACCAAACAAACAGTCACACGGTTGACATCATTATGGGACGTGTAATATCTTAGAACCGGAGAAAAAAAATTGACTCTTCAGGGGTCGACTGAGCACTTTCTCCAATGGGGGGTGGCTTTTCCCTCGATTTTCAACATTGTTTGATGCTATCAAGTATAATTTGAGAAATATGCCAAGTCACGCTTTTAACAGGAAATGACGTCAGAGGAAAAGAGTGTAGAGAAGAAAATCCCTCACACTACAACCCTTCTTTCCCTCTCATTCCTACCTTCTTTTCTACCTTCTTTTCTTAACTAATATTCCTTCCTCCCTACGCCCGTTCTGTTGTCATGATACCACTTTCCTAGGCATTACCTCCTCCTTTCTGACAGTTGTAGAGATAGTGTAGTATCGATTGAGAGGAGTGTCGGAATTTTTCACCAGGGGGGGGTGGGGGCTTTTAAGTTATTTTTAAGTTATTTTTCATTATATTTTATAGTAATTTAAAATTGCTGAGTCATATTGTAATTTAATTACGTAATACATCAAGTTCATAAAACAATTCATCATTTTTAATGAAATTTATTTGTTAGAGGATAGCTAAGGAAGAACGATAACTCGCGTTTAAAAACACAATTTAGGTTTCTACAGAATAGGGACAATGGGTGCTTCTCCAGTATAGGGACCAGATGTGCTTCTACAATATAGGACCCAGCACCGGGGGTGCTTCTACAATATAGGACCCGGAGGCTTATGTAGAATAGGGACCATGGGTGTGTCTGCAGTATAGGGGCCAGGGGCGCTTCTACAGTATAGGACCCAGCACCGGGGGTGCATTTACAATATACGACCCGGAGGCTTCTGCAGTATGGTTCTTAGATATGACCGAGGCACCTCGGAAATTTTTTTTTCTTTCTTTAACTGAAAATATTTCCATGTATGGGGAGGGGGGGGGATTTTTTTTTTTTTTTTTCATAAAAAATATTTATATGTATGAGTTAGGATGAAAAAAAAATTTAGGGGGGCGTCAAAATTTTTTTTTCTTTTTTAAACTAAAAATATATGTATGGGGAGGGTAAAAAAAAATTGGGGGGGGGGGTCCAAAAAAAAATTTTTTTCGTTTTTATTAAAAATATTTATGTATGGGGGAGGATGAAAAATATTTTTTTTCGGGCGGGTTAAAATTTTTTTTTTTTTTTCGTTTTTTGAACTAAAAATATTTCTATGTATGGGGGTAAAAAATTGGGGTGGAGAGGGGTCAAAAATTTGTCTTTTTTTTTTTCTTTTAAATTAAAAATATTTCTAAGTATGGGGGAGGATGAAAAAAATTTTTCTTGGGGGAGCAAAAAAAATTTATTTTATATTTATGATAGTGACAATACATGAATGAACACTATTTTGTTTTTCTGACACGACAGGGGCATATTAATGAGTTCTTAGGTATGCAAACTGGGCTGGAGATAGGTACATATACAGTATGTGTACCCTTGCAGAGATAGGTAAGTATATAGTATGCGCACCAGGGCGGCGATAGGTACTAATATACAGGGTGTCTCAAAAAAATGTACTCACTCTTAGAATGACGAGAATCCCTTGGTGCGCGTTATCAGCTTTGTTTGAACAATAATGGTCATCAGTTTGAACATTTGCGAACATGATTCTTCAATTACATCTGTCTCATGTATTCGATGCTATTTCATTTCACTCTATGTTCATAAATAAAAGTTTTCTCGTCATTCTACGAGTGAGTACATTTTTTTGAGACACCCTGTAGTATGCGCACCAGGGCGGCGATAGGTACTAATATAGTATGCGCACCAGGGCGGCGATAGGTACTAATATAGTATGCGCACTAGGGCGGCTATAGGTACTAATATAGTATGCGCACTGGGCCGGCGATAGATATATATATAGTATGTGCACTGGGGTGGCAATAGGTACGTATATAGCGGTGGCGATAGGTACGTATTTAGCATTCACGCCGGGGTGGCGATAGGTATGTATTTAGCATTCACGCCGGGGTGGCGATAGGTATGTATTTAGCATTCGCACCGAGTCGGCGATAGGTATGTATTTAGCATTCGCACCGAGTCAGCGATATGTACATATTTAGTATGCACACCGGGTCGGCAATAGGTACATATATAGCATGTGCACATGGGCGGCAATAAGTATGTATATAGCATGCACACCGGGGCGGTGATAGGTATGTATTTAGCATGCACTCCGGGGCGGCGATAGGTACATATATAGAACGCACACCGGGGCGGCGATAGGTACGTATATAGAACGCACACCGGGGCGGCGATAGGTACGTATATAGAATGGGCGGTGAAAGGTACGTATTTAGCATTTTCACCGGGGCGGCGATAGGTACTTATATAGTATCTGCTTCTAGGGTGGCGATAGGTACTTATATAGTATCTGCACCCAGGCGATACATATAAATATGTCATACTATTGCCCTGGGAAACGTAGGATGAAATGGTGGGGAAGAAACAGCTTTTGCAAAAGACAAAATGAGAAAGTAGCGGTGAAATGGGGCGACCAGGGAAGAGAAAGGTAGAAAGAAATAGAAGTTTCAATATAAAGATGTTACACAAGTGATTTTTCTTCAATTAAATGTTTTTATAACCCCGAGCAACGCCGGGTAGCCCCACTAGTATATAATAAAGTAAAGCTGATCGCTTTCTCGAATATTTTCATCAAATCTAACAAATCAATATTTGATTCTAACTAGCCAATTTTTTGAGTTTATTGTTGTATAATGTTAAGAAAAATGGACTTCGATTTATTTTCTTTGCAAATATACTTGGCCTGCTCGGAATATTTTTCAGACGGCAACCAACTTTGTTCTCAGCAGCCAATGAAACTACCAATACCAATTTAATATATTTTGAATTAACTATTCCCAACGGATTCACGTTTGAAATAAAATTGAACACACATCTGAGGAAGGCAATTTTTTCCCCAGGATATTGTTATATGGAACCTCCATCAAGTGATTTTTCTTCAATTAAATGTTTTTATAACCCCGAGCAACGCCGGGTAGCCCCACTAGTATATAATAAAGTAAAGCTGATCGCTTTCTCGAATATTTTCATCAAATCTAACAAATCAATATTTGATTCTAACTAGCCAATTTTTTGAGTTTATTGTTGTATAATGTTAAGAAAAATGGACTTCGATTTATTTTCTTTGCAAATATACTTGGCCTGCTCGGAATATTTTTCAGACGGCAACCAACTTTGTTCTCAGCAGCCAATGAAACTACCAATACCAATTTAATATATTTTGAATTAACTATTCCCAACGGATTCACGTTTGAAATAAAATTGAACACACATCTGAGGAAGGCAATTTTTTCCCCAGGATATTGTTATATGGAACCTCCATCAAACCACACTGATGGCAATTAAGATTGTAATATAGAAAAAGAATTAATAATAGGTAGAAACTTCAAGACTCATTTCACCATTATGCCTTAATTTGCTTCAGTTTGTGTTTCTCTGTTACGCCTGCATTGTATTGCCTTCTATAAATTTCCTTTTATATATTTTGAATTATTTTTTCTAAACCTAGTAAATACTGTTAGTAAGTAAATGAAATAATTTTTTTTTTAAATTCAGGTGAAGAAGACCAACTCGCATATGACATTTCTCGATTGCGGAAACCCGAACCAGACTATCATCTGAAGCCAACTCTGGATAAACCAGTCAGAAGTAAGTTTGAAATAAAACAAATTTTGGATTATTCTCATCTTGTTTATTATTTTTTATAACATCTTAGCCGATGTAATCTCTGTTTCTTCAGGTGCAGCGTCTGAAAATTCAGGGAACCTATACAGAATTTTAAACGGAACACTTTATTTTATCCATGGGGGTAATAGTGCTACCGGATCAGGCTGTCCTACCCAAAATGCATCAAACATTGATGTTTTATTCTTTTTTTCTCTTTGTAAAACTCAATCATGTTCTGCAAAGCCAAAAACAAAACACCCCCCCCCTTCCTCCCTCCCTCCCTTTCCGCAAAACTTTTACCAAAATGACCGGATTCGGTATAAAATAACCTGAAGAGTTGATATGCCGTAAAACAAAGAAACCAAATCAAATCATCGATGGGGGTAGATTGTACTTGTTCCATCAGCCTACATTCTAATATATAGATGCTTATGTTATTCTAAGTTAAAATCGCCTACAGTAAGGATTGAACCTTCAACTCCCAGAAGATTGTCACTTAGAACTGAGTGTTAAGTAACATCACGAGTCTGTTCCCAAACCACATCTGTGGTTTGGGACGTTGCCAGAGTCTTTGCTTGGCTTGGGTGTGGCTGTTCTCAAGGAGCAAGGAGTAACCTCATATAAGAGAAACGTTTACAGAGAAAGTACAATGAAGGAACTGTGTTGTATTACTACTTATTACTATATATATATATGTATATATATGTATAGTAACACGTTATAGATATAAATATTATTATTAAGCCCCTTTTAAGTAAAATTGAAGTTGATCACTATTAGGAGATATTTAAAAATAGACATTCACTTAGCTACAAAGCAAGACTTTGAGTAAGGTTGTCGAGTCATCTAGTGTGTCTTAATGTTTACGCTGTAATGACATAAATATAACTTAAATTCTCTGTGCCACGTGGTAATTTGAAATGGGCGTGAGGGTAGGGTGAAAGTGTGCAAACCCAAACAGTGGATCTGTGAACCAGGTTTGTGTCTCATGAACATCTGAAATTATCACTTAAGAGAGCCATTAGCTTGAAACAACGTCTGTAGATAATATAATTTAATATTTGTTATATATAAAGCCCCTTAATAAATGATTAGGACAAAATAATTATATCGCCCTGGCAGTAATACTATAGTTCCGTCCCCTTGGTTGAATACTCTAGATGTAATTTACAGTACGAGTTTGTATTAAAATCCGTATTCACGTATCTCAATCGCACAGCTTACCTGTTGGTCGAGGGGTTAAAGGTGTGGAGTTACAAAACTAAAAGTTGTAAGTTCGAACCCGGCGTAAAATTATAAAATTGATTTGTCTTCAAAAGACCAAACAAGCTTGTCTAAAATTAAAATAATATATATATATATATATATATATATATATATACTTAATGTCTGTGATGTTTGTGTGTTCCCTATAGAAAGAAATTTTTTTAAATCTACATAAAATCGAAAAGTGTATTCTTATATAAAATTTACCAGGGAAGACCATGAAAGTGCTCCTGAATCTCTAAGTATACACCCTAAAAACTTCAAATATATCCGATTTTTATGAAATTTAAATTGTATGTATAAAATTATCTGGAGAAAACAATGGAAGTGGTCCCGAATCTCTGTTACCCTCTGTGCTGAATATCTACGTGCCCCCCACCTCTAAATGACCCATTGAACAGAACCTCCTTAAAACTTCAAATACCTATATCCAATTCTAATGAAATTAGATTTATCGGCGCTACGGGCCTACATTCTAATATATATTAAATAGTTTTTGATGCTAATATGTAGTTAAAGCAAAATAAATTGTTTTGGACTATTGAATAATTTCCAACGTTATTTATAATGCTTACCCATTCATTTATTTATTTTATATTGTCGCTTATGTTTTATTATTATTTTTTATTGTTATCGTCATAGTCATAGTGAAAGTGATAGAAAGTTAGTAAGAGATGGTCATTTTATGAGTTATTTGCAAATTATGACTAATGAAAACAATTAAATGGAATTTTTTTTTTTTTTTTTTAGACATAACTCAGTCCCAAAACAGATGAATATTTTAGCATGTATTTTGTGTGATTAAAATATATAGAAATAAAAAACAGTAGGGAAACAATGATTAACTTAGCTTTTGTATAATAACATACGGCATAATCACATTGACATCCAGGTTCCCATCAGATCACCGAAGTTAAGCGACATTGAGCCTGGTCAGTACTAAATGGGTGACCATTTGGGGAATACCAGGTGTTGTATGTGCTCTTGCTTATCTCGGCATTGTTTCTAGACTTCTCCTTGCCACTGGAATCAAGCAGTGCTGATTCAGAATAGCTGTGGTTTGAGATTGTGCAACCCTTGCTTCACAATTACATGTGCAGCCACCCTTACAGGTGGTATCCATTGTCTTTTAAGATTGAACTTAGGCCATGAGGATAATAACACACTAGTGCGACACATGGAAATTCTACGCTTACTGTCCTTCATCTGTTTTATATTGCTTCCGTACATTCTATAGACATGCAACACGAACGAAGACCCCACAATATTATTGTACCATCTCTGAACAGAATGCATACTATGCTTTGATCCTAACCTGATAATGTATTTTAAAGTTTCATGTTCAACACAGCAGCAACATCAGATTAAATTTTCTTAAGTTACTTTTTTAGAATTGCATCTTTGGCCATTCGTTCCCTCCACTAGCTGCAGAATACGCACTAACATGGCTGAGTGTCCCCTAAGCCTACGATCTTGGGCTAAGGTGTTTGCTTGGTTTATATTCATGTTCATCCATTCACAAACGTTGTCTATCCATTTTTACTTTTGCTTACCTTTTGACTGGCTTTCTTGTATTATGCCTTCAACGCATATTTTGCATAGCCTCACACTGGAACGCCTCACATGAGCAAACAGACTTTACATTTGATGACAGGATATTGATGGGATGCCAGTGAGTTTTCGACACTCTACGATACTAATGTGATCAGATAGTTTATGGTCAGTAATGAAACGCATGATGTGATTTTGGAAAACCTTTAAAAAAAAATTTTTTTAAACTCGACACAAAACTGGAAGATCGTGGCCATTTATTCAACATGATCTTCGTTTCAAATCACTAACCAAATCAAAATCACTAATTAATTATATCTTATCAGCCCATGTCCAAACGCCTCACATGCTTTCAAACGAACTCTCTCTTTTTATCACCCTCTCTTTGAGAGGACTTGAAGATGTCCACATCTTAATCTGTGGTGATCGGTCTGCAACTCCACCAGAGACTTCTCCACTTACCTAAATGTTAGTGGTTTGGCTTTAGGTTAGCGACCTATTACTTGCTGCTCTGGTGTCCCTTCGACGTAAATACTCGACAAACCCGACAATCAGCTAAATCCCATCCATTCACTGTGGAGGTCTCCAGATGCCGGAGAGCCTTCAACTCCAATAGCTTCTTTCCTCGTGCTGCCGGTCTTTGGAACTCCATCCCTGCTCTCTGTTTTCCCGACTGTACCAACATGCAGAAATTTAATCCTAATGGGAACAAACTCCTAATTTAGGATAACCCTGCTGTGGATCTGGCTACAGACCGAATGTGATGGATTACTTTGACTCCGCAGAAGTTCCTAAGTCTAAGTAAGTTTTTTTTCCCTTTCTAGTACATTCCCACAGTCGAAGCAGTTTTTAACTCGAGATTATCAAGTTGATCTCGGCTAACCCCTCAGCAGTTTCCATTTCCTGTTATTCTCAACTAATTTAATTAAGTAGATCTACACACTCAATATGTAACATATATATATATATATATACATAGCCTTGAAAAATTTTCTCATTCTTTCTCCATTTTTTATTTTAGATCAACCATCTGATGGGCCAGATGTTGGTAATTACATTGACGACCGGATCAAAGATGCTGATAATGACGACAATGCGCCACCGTCTGACAGTGTTCGGGAATTTGTCTACGAAGGTTCCGGCAGTGATGCTGGTTCCCTCAGTTCCCTCAATACAAGCACGGGCAGCGATGGCGACAATGACTATGATGCATTGAACAGTTGGGGTCCAAAGTTTGCTAAACTAGCGGATATGTACGGAGCAGGGCAACCGGTTGATGACTGAGAGGACGACAGCCTAACAGAAAAGAGGATCTCGTCCTCTATTTTTTTAAAGTGCTTCGGTCTTTTCTCACCGGTTTTGCTCCTTTAACATCTACAAGAATTTAAGCCGAAATGAAGAACCAAGAAAATGAAGAATCCTTTTGGGTTGGGAAGGAATTTAAGAGAAAATACCAAATCAAATATCGGAAAATATTTTTTTTCTCCACGAATTATTTTCTTCATGTATATATGTTATTATTTTTTTCATGTTCCCCCCCCCCCCCCCCCGGCATGTGTATCTTTCGGACTTTGTTTAGACGTTCCAGACTCCATGATTATATATAAAATACAAAAAGACAAAATGAATTTTTCACAATTCCAAATGTAAGATACACCTGAAGGTCGAAGACTATATACCTGAAATTTTAAAACAAGAAAATGAAGAAACCGTTGTTTGGGTTAAGAAGGAATTAAAAGAAAAATATAAAAAAATCAAGGATTGGAAGAAATATTTTTTCTCCGTAAATTCTTATATATATATATAATTTTCTTTTTAATCCCCAGACATGTTTTCTTTTGGGATCGACTCCAAGATTATATATAAAATACAAAAGAACAAAGAATTTTTCAAATTCCACATGTAATATACATCTGAAGAAGGCAGAAAACTGGATCCTCCTGAAAATTTTAGAAACAAAAAAGAAAAGAAAAAAAAGTCCCCCCCCTCCCACCAAACAAAAAAATGAAGTGAAAATTTTGGATTTACGAGGAAATCATATAATTCTAACCTGAAAAAAACATTTTTTTCTATTTTATTTATTTTTATTTTATTTTGCAATTAATTTTTTTTTTTTTTTTTTTGACTAGTTTCTTTAAAAAGAAATAAATAATTTTTTTATTAAGTGATGTTATCTACAATGGATGTAGGAACAATTCCAATAATTTAATTCAATCATATATATATATTCTAAGAAAATGGTTCTCAGAGTCCCAGGTCACATTCCTTTCCTATGATCACAGGTTTCTTCCAATCATCACCCATTTCAAAGTTTGTTTTCCTTCTCACCATTATTCTGATATATCCCCCTCATTTAATCCAAATCATTCCTTGATTATCCCCTTCCCCCTGACCCAGCTAAAGTTCCTATCCAGGGAGCCAAGTGACTCTCACTTGACTACCACTCTGTAAAAATATTCCCTCCCCCCCTTTTACACATGCTAAATACAAACAATGATCATTGCTGAATGTTGTTCAACGATTTGGCCTTTCTGTCAAAGGGGGTGGGGTGGGGGGCTCCCGTGTCGTGGACTTCAGATCTTCCACTATTTTTCTTATTCTTGTTTATATTCTTGTTTGTAAATATTTTTAAAAAAATCTTTTTTTTTTCTTTTTTTTCTTCATTAATTTTTTTTATTTTCTTTATTTTGAATTAAATATCAATTGTTCGCTGTTATCAAAATTTAATCTACTAATTCAACCATTGCTTCTTTTTTGTATTTTCATTTTTCACATTTATAGCCTTGTTTATTAGATGGTGGTGGGTGATTATATATATATATATATACAAAGACTTCTCTGTGTATATATATATATATATATATATATATATATATATATATATATATATATACAAAGACTTCGCTGAAGTTAACGCTTACATTTATCGGAAAACAAAAAAGCAGACGAGAAAATTGTATTACATTACTATTACTTTTTGTTCCGCATCCTTCATCCAAAATATCAAACCCCTTACTGCAGGGATGTCTGTAAGTCTGAGCCAATGGCGGAGGAAGACATCAATTATTGTAAATATTCCTATAGTCCAAATATCGGCAACTTTTAAGAATAGGGTACCAAATTCTTTTAATGACAGGCAGAGGGTGAATTAACCGTAAAGTTTCAACATCATTTCCGGCACATAGAAGATGCCTATTGCTCACGAATACATGCCTTGCTTTCTCGTCGAAAACTCAACCTGATGGTTTTTCAAATTTTTTTGCCCATGGATGCACATGCCTACTGCATCATCATGATCTTCACAAAAGTTTTCCTCATGAACAAGAATGACATCATGCTTGTAAATGTCATTAAGTTGGAATGTAGCGAACCCAATATATACATTTTTTTTTCATAAAATAATTTACCACCCTATTCTTAACAAATGCCTAAATATTTTTACATAATGTTAAGTTGATTTATAATTATTGCCTCTTTTTTTAATTTACATTTAAAGGTTAATATTTATTTAAAAATAAAAAAATGTTTAATATAAAAAAATTATCCCTAAAGTTCTTTCGTTTATTTTAGATCGTATTCACTGCTCGCTTCAGTGACGCATCGTTCTTGCTTGTCCTCCAATCTCGTTTGAAGCAAATAAACCATCTGCAATGAACACTATTCTATTCTTGTGAAAAACTTTGGACGCAAATGAATATTATGGACAAGTGTTTTGATCTAAAAATCAATGGGGGGGAGGGGGTAAAATTAGAAATTAAATATAGTTATTCTTGTTTTTTTTTTCTAATCTAACAATAATAACTTTATAAAGTTATATTATCGAATCTTTAAAGTCAGACCCAAATAGCATTTAAGCTGACAAACCCAACTTTGCTTCTGAAAAGCCACTTCTCATTTATTACCATGTTATTTGCAATATAATAGCATACTTAGCTACAATGTATTTAAAACAATCCTTTCCTCCAGCCGAGACAATTTGATAATATAAAATAATTTTCACTACTCACTGAAAAATAAAAATCCTAGGGGCACAACTCATATTTCTAATCGACAAATATAAGATTTGTCTCCCTTACTTTTAGTTGTATTTCATTTTCTGTATAAGTTTAAAAAATGTGCAAACAAAAAATTAAAAACTAAAATGACTTCAATTAATCCCGGCCAACACTGAGTAGGTAGAACTTGTTTAATATGAATTAAAATAAAACTATAAAATTAAAAGGGGGGAAAAAAGTGCAATGATTACGTATTAACCCAATATTACACTATGTTTATAAGATGATCTGTTCAAAGTGTCCGAGTAATCGAAGATGCAATCGCCATTGCAACAGCACTAACTGAAGCATAGTCACAGAAATGTCTTAACACGCCTTCACATTGGTGGAGAATGTTCCTAAGTTTGAACAGGTCTATCGTATATACTAGAACGTAAAGAACGACTTTGTAAGATCAATTTTTCATAGCCCCCCCCCCAAAAAAAAAACAACAGGTTAGTCATTACAATACATGAAATGTTTTTGAAACGGCACTTAGCTTGTTTCTCATGGTAACCTTGCTATAAGTTCGATCCCATGTCCACCACACATGTATTTCTGCTGTGCTTAAAAGAATTGACGACAAACAATGATGTATGATCTTTATTGGTGGTGAATGAGTGGACTGAGTGAGGAACAATAATATGCAGGAAGTGACGTAAATTGTTTTCTCTAACTTGATCGCCAGTCGACTCTCGATCTCAATTTTGAGTTAGTTTATATAGTGATTTAGGACACCCATGCATCCATTCTGGGGTTTCACTTTCGCTGTCAATGTAGCCACACCCCCTAGAATGATTTAGTGATGTGATATTCCTGCCTGCAGGTAACCTTTTTACAGAAAACCTTTGCAGGTGGTTTTCAACAAATATTTTATTTTCGAAAAGTTGTGTTTCCGTGTCAATCAGCCGCATTCTGTTTCTTCCAGCCAGGTGTGTATTAATGTATTCAACACGCGTAGCTGATACATAAACAAACGATATTAATCTAAGTAAAATTTTACTTAATATTGCTAATGATGAACAAGCAAACAAAATCCGGTGGCTATTGCATGTATAATTTACATTACATATCTTTTTATATACACGATTTATAATATAATTTTTAAAACTAATAGTTTTTCTCCTTTGAAAATTTAATGAACATTTTGAAGAAAGGTCTTTGTAATTTATCTTATTTTTATTAAGTCACTTTAATTACTTACTGTTAATATAAACAAAACTATTGCATATATATAGAAAATAAGACAGTAAAATTACAAATGAATAACACCAAACATTAATTTATTATAAACTGTTTAAAGAAATAGTTATGTAAATTAGGCATTCAAATAGCTGTGTTTGAGTCTTTGATTTCTACTCTATATACACTATTTCAAAAGACATTGTTTATTTACAATATTGTATTGATTTCGATTTTCAATTTTTATTTTTTTTGTGAGTATAATTAAATGTTTGTTCAAGAAATATCGTGGGTTACACACCATATAAAACGATGTTAGTTTTCCGCTGTTTAACCAAATTCTTTTGTTTTTAAATCCAGAAAAAGGGGATTTCCGCTTAAATTGCTAGAGCCTCTGAGTTCTCCGTCTCCTTGCTTAAAATCTCTTCTTTTTTTTTTTAAATAAGATAAAGCTGATTTTCCCTCTAATCACAGTTCTCTCTGAAAACTGAAAATGTTAATTTTGCCATGAAGGCTAAGACTTCAAACAATTCATGAAGGGGAGTTAGATGTTTCATCAAAGAATGACTTCCTGTTTCCTTCTCCCCACATTCGCACTCTGTGTCTTTCTCTTAATGTTGACTTAGTTGAAACTGATTTGAGTGGTTTAGAAAAAAAAGTTGTTTTTTTCATATGCTGCTTTTCCTCTACACACACAGAGGGATCCGTGGCTCACCAGATTCTCGATTTCAGCTTTTTTTGTCATTGGCTACTCACATCCCTGATAAATACGTTTTTGCAGCTAAAAATTAGGAGTCGTTCATTACTCTAGTATATATGGTAATAAATATGTAAAAATTTAAAGAAAAAAAAGAACTTTTTAATTTTTCCGCTATATGCCAGACTTACGAGACAACCAGTTAAGATCCATTTTCCCCAAAAATTGAAATCCATTTTATTTCTTTTGTTCATTTCCAAAATATTAATATTCATAAAACTGTTTTGAAATTTTGAGAAAAAAATGTAACAATTTTTGGGAGAATTTTATTTTTTTAGAAATGGATCCATATATTTTTTAATGGATCTTAATTTTGATGGAATGTTATAAAGGAATTAAGAAAAAAAAATTTATTTAATTTTTTTATTTTTTTTATTTAAAATAAATATTTCATCCTTTCCTCCTTACTCCAACCCAAAACAAAGAAAAATACATTTGTTCCAAGTATGTAATAGAGAAAATGTTAAATTAAAAAAAAAAGGAAATCTCAAGGTGTATATATATATTGCAGGTTCGAGATGCGTAAACGGTTTAGCAAACTCTGGGAGGGAACTGTTTCGACTTTGTTTATTTATTTTGCCTTTTTTTGTCACAAATAAAGATTATAGCTTTTCCCGTGGGAGGGAGAAAAAAGAAAATGACTTTGTCACCTGCAAGACACATATCTTGTCTGCATTCTGTTATAACCATTAAGAAATTGGGTTAACGTCTTTTCCAGGAAAGATGTTGGATATAAAATCAAAGTGATCTGTAGCCAGTTCAGAAGCCCGTGAGGTTACATATATATATATATATATAAATAAATTCCCGAAACAGTTTTTCATGGTAAACAACTGATGATCCCTTAAAATAGTGTTAGAAACTAACTAATATAATAACTGTAAAAAATAAATTGACTTACATGAGTGATTTTCCACTGGAAGACTTGAGACTATAAGTTTTTTATTTTTTATTTTTTTATTTATTTATTTTTTATATAGTTTTAATGGTTGAGAAACTTCCGAGACTATATATATATATATAATGGAATGGAAACCACTTTTACAAGCAAACTTACCCAAAACAAAAAGATCTTTTTTAAATAAAAATCATTCACTAACACACCCCACTTAAACAAATACTAGCAACAGGCAGTCTTTTAAACACACGGAATAGCTTTTATGGGGGAAGACCCAAAAATAAACACCAGCAAAGCCCACCAATAAAAGGACTTTTAGAAGACATGTACATACACATCTTCTAAATGTTTGTCCAAGACAACTTTTAGGCATCGTCACTCAATTGTGTTTGTAAGAGCACGATATATTTATTGGAGGTAATACTATCTAATTAAAATTCGATTATACATTTATTTATACCGGCGGTTTCAGGTGTCGGAAGTCTGGCCCATTGGGTTAGGAATTACACATCTCCATCCTCAGTAATCAAGTCCAATGGTGATAAAAACAAACATAAACACATGAAGTTCCACATGGTGCCATGAAACCACTGGTATCTATGTTGGTTTGAATCTTTGAATTATTTAATAAAAATCTTGTAGTTCAGCATTCTGATCCGTTTTTCTTCAAAATCACAGTATTTACTATATGTATATATATTAAACCTCTGCTGTTAGGGTTATATAAAACTTTTACATATTTTTGATTCTACCTATTTTAATTATTTTATTTATTTTTTTAGACAATTTCACGAATAATGTTGCCTCTCTTCGGAAATTGATAAAGACACTATTTACTAGCACCATGCATTACATTTAAAAAAATAAATTTAAAATTAAAATTGTCCCCTTCAATAATTTAATTATACCTAATTACCTGGATTAATTATTCCGTGGTGTCATGCTTCTTATTAGAACTACTAACCTTTCTCTTGTACAAAGCTAAGATTTAACCTATTCCTTGGATAAAATGGGTGTGCCTTATTTGCCCAATGGATATGGCTATTGAGTGTGGAATCAGTTCAAATTCTATGAGTTATTGCTATGTTAATTATAGACTTCGGTTAACTTAATCATTTAAAATTATTTACAATAAGTATTATTTTAATATCAAATGACCCCCCCCCCCCCATCCTAAAATAATAATGTGATATTCAACAATAAGTTTCGTCAGTTGAAACAGTTTAGGAAATATTAATCCAATTAATGATCTCTCTTATATATTTAAAATAATTTTTTTAAATTTCAAAGTCTAAACGTTACAGCATCTTGTTAAGAATGCTAAAATGTAATTAAATTTAATTCCTTCCAGAAAATACTTTCACAAGATAGGAATTATTTTTTATATGGTCACTATTTTAAAAAGTAATGTAACTCTGTATTCATCAAAACATGACTGCATAATATATTATAACATATTATGATTATATTTTCCAGTATTTATTTCAAAAGTGCTGAATGCAAAGTACAGCTTTACATATATGTATATTCTCATATATAAAGTAAAGTTGGTCTCTTTTTTGATTTTGGTCATCGTTAGCTTTCTTCATACAAAAATCAATATTTTATTCTGGTTTGTCAGTTATTTTGAATTGTTGTAGCATGTTGTTAAGAACAATAACATGTAATTTGATTTCATTCCTTCCAGAAAATACTTTAACCAGGTCGTAATTCTTTTTATACGTGTGTCATTTTAATAAAAAATTGGATATAACTCTGTATTTATCAATACAGAGTTATGTCCATTTGTTTAGAAAACAAAAACTAGACAAATTGCGAGTAGAAACATGACTGGGCAACGCCGGGTAAGTACAATTGGTGAATAATACTGCCTTTCTTTCTGCTTCCAGAAATGGCTACACTTTCTTAATGGCTGTAAAAAAAAAAAAGGACTGTCATTTTTTTCTTTTTATCAAAATTAAGTTTAAGGGGAAAACAATCGGAATTCGGATTTAATTTAAGGAAACATATAATCTGATTTTTTTTTTTTTATTTATTTCCGAATTCTTTGTGACAAAAATATAAATTTGAATTCAATCACTTTCAATTCAACATTTTCAATTTGTAAAAATGTTATTACATAAAAACTTAATAAAGTAATTTTTTTCTGTATTTCCTATCATGTTTGACGAATTTGTTTTTAAACCAGCAGAGGTACGAAAGTACAACCAAATTAATGTGTATAAAGCACCTAAACATCCGTTTTTAACAAAACTCTTCTGTCGATCTCTGTATCTTATCGGTGTTGGGAAATATAGTAGTTATGAAATTCTGTAACATCTCGAATTGATATGTTAAGAAATAAAGATGATTGTTTTTTCATGTCTAGTAAAAGCAGGTTCATTTTTAGTATAGTTGTCACCTAACTTAGATTTTTCCAACATTAATATATATATATATATATATATTTATTAATATATATATATATATATTTATTAATATATATATATATATATATTTATTAATATATATATATATATATATATTTATTAATATATATATATATATATATTTATTAATATATATATATATATATTTATTAATATATATATATATATATATTTATTAATATATATATATATATATTTATTAATATATATATATATATATATATTTATTAATATATATATATATATATTTATTAATATATATATATATATATTTATTAATATATATATATATATATATTTATTAATATATATATATATATATATTTATTAATATATATATATATATATATTTATTAATATATATATATATATATATTTATTAATATATATATATATATATATTTATTAATATATATATATATATATATTTATTAATATATATATATATATATATTTATTAATATATATATATATATATTTATTAATATATATATATATATATATTTATTAATATATATATATATATATATTTATTAATATATATATATATATATATTTATTAATATATATATATATATATATTTATTAATATATATATATATATATATTTATTAATATATATATATATATATTTGAAATAGGAAAAACCAAAATTATTAATCAATGCTTTAAAGACTTTCTCAAGATGATTGATTTGAAGAAAATTTTGAAATAAAAATGAAACGTATCAACGCTTCGGTTTTATTTCAAGACTATGAATAATTTTGGTTTTCATTTTCCATTTCCATAATATATATGTATATATATGTACACGCATATGATAGGATAAAATCCAACATAATATATAGAAAAAAATAAAAAAATAAAATGGGAAGGTGTACAAACTCGAACTATTATACCCAGATATTCTATCCAACCTTTTTCATTTATCTGTTGTCAACGGTAATTACACGATGAACATACATGTTGATATGAAGAAAAGGTAACGGTTCTCTTTGCAATGTTCAGCTTTTGGTTTAAACTGAATGTTGGTTGAATAATTTTTTATAAAAATTATCTTCTCGGGTGACAATTTTACAAAAATGAACGCACTTTTACAAAATTTTGTTTACAAATTTTGCACCATCGGTATTTATTCAGGCAATTTTTTTTTTTAATAACGATGGATAAATATGAAACTATTCCCTTGCTTTTCGGGGCACCACAGATGTGTGTGTGTATGTATATATATATAATTTTTATATATGTATATATATATAATTTTTTTTTTTTCTTTGTAATATATTTTTTTTTTCCTCCGGTTGTTTGGTTGCAAAATAGTCATATCGTGCTTCGACTGAAGGGGGGGGGGGGGGGGGGCAAAAAACTCTATGGACTGTGATTGTTTTTTTTTTTCACGCGGTTTTTCATTTAAAGTTTAAATGGATAAAAAAAAATAATCTAGAATTTTTTTCTGTCTCTTTTCTTTGAATTTGGATGTCGAAACACAATCTTGTGACTATCATTGGTAAAAATATAAATGTCGAATGTCTAAAGATAGAATTTTCAAAATACAGGAACATATTTTGTAATAGCTCATTATTTTTATTTTTTAAATTGAAAAATGGCGGGGCGAGGTTCATAAAATTATGCCATTTTAAGTTTGGAAAGAGAACAAAAAAATTATGTGCCAAAATATTTCAAATATATTTTTTTAATTTTTGAATGGCCAAATATAGTGAGATCATATTTATATATGATCTCACTAAATGAAGCTTCTATTAAACGTTATTCTTTCGAGAGATAATAAATTGATGATTCATAAATTAGCCATGTTGCATGAAAGATAGAACTTGGAAGATAGAACTCTCTTTAGAATCACATTACTTGTGTTTACATTAAAAAAATATACAAGGTGTATTTCTCTCATTTCAAAGCGTAATTGCTGCATTGGCCTAATGGTTACGAAACCAGAGTTCATAATATGTAGATCAGCAGTTCCAGTCGTTCGACCGGCGATGCAGTTTCGTAATTTCATACTGACGAGTGTAAAATTCAAAAAACGCAAAACATGTCTATGGATAAAAATATTTATTAATAATTATATATATATATATATATCTTCTACTCTAACGTTATCTTGCCGGATTTTCAATGTCTACCTCAAATAAATAATTCAAACTAGCCTATTTTTTCATTTCTTCCTTCCACTTTTATTTGCAGGAATATATTTTATTTTGTGTGAGTTTCTTTTTATATAGATGACTTTTCCCTTACTCACCGAATATTCTTATACATTAAAGGGAAGTAATCATGTCATGGGTTATTTTCCTTGACTTCAAATATAAATGTCTTAAAACACTTTATATTTTTAAACATTTTTTTCTATTCTTGTTTCATACTTACAAAATTCAAAGTAGCCAAAATTACTTTACATTTTCTTTGTAAACAAGTCATTTTTTTCTGATATACCGAGTGTTACACAGGAGTAAATTTGAAAGTTCATAACACTAAGTACTTATCAAAATATTTTTTCATTGGATTTTTAAATTGTCATTTTTCGATTTTCATTTAATATATATATATTAGTGCTCACTTTCTAGTATACATTTTTATTTATACAAACGTTTCTGGCTACATAGATGCATTTCAATTAGCACCAAAATGGCTGTCTATTCAGACACAGAAATTCAATATAAAATCTGGTTTCGATTGAATTTTCTGAGCCATTTTAACTATAGTTAAACATATACATTTATGTAGCCGGACATGAATTTATAATTTGATAAGAATTTATGCTAAAAATATATATTTATTCAAAATTATATGTATATAGTTGGTACTGCCCAAGATGCAGTGGAATCATAATAGTTTTTAATTTTTATTTGTTTGCCAATTTTAAACTTATGGTAGATAACTCCTATTATATTTAATTTAAAATGAGTTATCTCACTTGCTGACTTTTTTAGATGATTATTTAAAAATGTTTCATATTAAGTCGTCTGGCCTGACTAAACAATTTAAAAATAAATCGTAGCTGATTATGTTGTTATATTGCCAAGAACACGGTACGACAATAACAAATGAAAATGTCTACTCAGAAGCAAAGTTTAGTTTATCAGCTTGAATGCTATTTGAGTCTGACTTTGAAAATCTAACGATGACTTTATAGATTAATTGTAATTCACACTGTTTTACTGTATGGCTAGGTATGCGAGTGCTTCAGGCTGAGATTGAAACCTGTTCGTTTTTTCGACTCAGAGGCACAAGCCACGAGGAAGAGGAAATCTTACTTTTTATATAAACAATAGCAGCAGTATATATATATATATATATAATAAAAGAGAATGATATTTTGCTTGAAGCATTGCTGGTAAATAAGTAGGTATTTATGAAGGCTGATAGCAATGCAGAAGAAACCAAAATTGAAAAATGGAGTGTGAACAAAAACAAACGCTCAATGAAATTATTTTCAATAGATCTTTCACATATCAAATCAGTAAATATGAGACTTACTGCTAAATATTGATAAAATATCCGGGATGGTCGAACATCTTTTAATAATTTCGGGAGAACCCACCCCGTTCTAAAAAAAGTAGTACAACTGCATTCCACTTCATGAACTTTTGTACTCTTTTCTTTAGAAGGGGTGGGTTCTCCCGAAATTATTAAATGTTCCACCATCCAGGATATTTTATTAATATCTAGCAGTAAAATTCATATTTACTGATTTGATATGTGAAAGATCTATTGAAAAATGAATAGATAATGTTAAGATTCATAACCCAAATATTGTCTTCGGTTATTTGTTTTTGTTCACTCTTTCTCCATTCCGGTTTCTTCTGTATTGCTATCAGCCTTCATAAATAAATACACACACACACATTATATATGATGGTAAGTTATCTATGCAAAAATTTTTGGCTACACATTTGCAGACATATTTCAGTTCTAGCTGGTATATACCAAATAAATATACAGCTTTATTTATTATTGAATACGTTTATATAAACTCCATAAGGATTCACTAGATTACACCCTGTGGACAAACTTTCTGGGTTTATTATTTAACAATTTAAAAAAAAAAAAAAACAATCTTTTATATATTTCAGATCGACTCTCATGAAAATCAATTTCCAAAACAAAATAAAGCTCAATATTCAAAGCCTTTTAAAAAGTTCTCCAGAAACATGTAAGATTTTTTGCTCCGAAACTGGCATTAAATCATTGTATGATATAAGTCTGTTCTGTAATTTTATTTATATATATATATATATATATATATATATATATATATTATATGAAAATTATAGAAATAATATTCCAACGTGATGAAAAGAGGTAAAAAACAAAATTATTTACATATTAATCAACGTTTCGTCTTTATTTCAAGACTTTCTCAAGATGATTGATTTGAAGAAAAATCTTTGATTTGAAAAAATAACATACAAATACAATATTTGAAAATATGTGGAAAGAATTATTTTTCAATCGAAACAGTCGTTAGAATTTTTTTAAATGTGGTGTGATTATGACGTGAAAAGTTTTCTTTTTTTTTTTTTTCGAATGAAACATAGCCGGTAGAATTCAAAATTACTTTTTCTATTCTTTTTTTTTTTTTTTTAGTATCGATGTTATGTACGTTTTGTTGAGAATGTGGTGTAAAATACGTAGTTAGCCTGGATCTAAATTCAAATTCTGTTCGGTTAGTACAAGTTTGCTGATTAAAGGAGATAAATTGTAGAAGCCGTTAAGTTGTTTAATTGTGTTAGTTTATAATGAGTGCTGATTCAAGAAATCTTTGCCGAGATTTATTTGAAAATGAATTTAATGGGTTTAGCTTGTTTAAAGAATGATCATGGTTTAATGCATGAAAGAATAGTGCATTCAGGGAATTGTTATTTTTTATCTCTTTTATGTTCACCAAGCCTTTTCTTGAGTTCACGTTGAGTTTCACCAACATATATCTGATGACAATTATTGCATGGGACAGTATATATATCTGCATTAGATGTAAAGGTTTTTTAAAATGTTTTGTTTTTAATACTTGTTTTATAGTTTTTGATGTAGTTTGTATTGTAGGAATCCCTTTCTTCAAATCTCATCTTGAGAAAGACTTTAAATAAAGACGAAACGTTGATGAATATATAAATAATTTTGGGTTTTCCATTTTCATTTTCCATATATGCACATTCATGAAAAACAAATGATTGTATTTTAACAAAGTATGTTTTAATAAAAATTTGCAGGTTCAGAAGATAATTTTTTTGCTTATGTAGATTTTTAACTGATCCTTAGTCATGTCATCAAATGTTTTGAAGGCTCGACCCAAAATGAAAGAAAGGAGAGGGAAGAAATAAATTTTTAAAAAATTTTTAAGTTCCAATTCGCCATCCCAGCGTGGTGATGGTGAGTGACACTGGCTTGTGGTTCTTGTAAATATTTTTGCTGACCTCATTTGATAACATAAAACCATTAGTTCAGTGGAGGAGTTTTTTTTCTCACTCACACATCCTTGGAACTCCTACAACCCAGACTCCTCAATCCGAACGAATGTCCAAATTTTTATCGCTTAATTCAAAATACTTAAATAAAAAATAAAAAAATTTAATTTAAAAAAAACATTGTTTTATATATGACAGATGTTAATGGTGGAAAAAAATGTTTAATCTCTGCTCGATCGTCAACAGGTCCACACTTTGGCTCGGTTTCCTTGATATATTAGATTAAAGAAAATGCAATGTTATCATGGCCCACAGAGCTTTTTGAATGGTGAGTCTAATTTTCACAGAAAAATGTTTATAAATTTAAGTTTTTTTTTTTTCTTTTAAATGTAATTTCCAGTCAATCGAGTTAAACACAACAAAATTGCTGTCTAATTATGTAAATTCTTATGTATTTTAACTAAAGCTTTTAATTTAAAAGCGAAAAATTGGATTATTTAATTGTCAGATTATTAAATGAAATTATACAAAAAAAATTATTTGGGTTCATGGATATAATTTTTTTTTTTTTTCTATCCAAATCCTATTGAATACTTTAATTTTTTTTTTTTTTTTTTTTTTTTTTGTGATGTATCCTGGCAGCATCATTAATAATATCATACCAAGGATTCATCTTACACATTATATATATATATATATATATATATATATATATGTATATATATGTGTGTGTGTGTGTTGGTAAGGTTAGTGGGAGAAACCCCCCGCAGAGTGCTCAATTATTAAGGAAAATAAAAAAAATAAGAGCTTAATATTTAGTTATATATGCATTACAGAAGATCAGAACATGGTAGTGTCGGTTTCAAATCCAAGAATTCGGACTCTCTTCAGCCTCTGATTATATCTGCTTCCACAGAAAAAGGTTTACCGAGGAGGCAGAAGTGTGATAAAGGAGACCAATTATAGGTCCCCCGTTGTTTGGATTTGAAACCGACGGTACTGATGTTCTGATCTTCTGTAGTGCATATATAAATACAAATTTATTTATTTATATATCTATATATCTATATATATATATATATATATAAACGTTTCGTCTTTATTGTTCAAAGACATTCTCAAGATGAATAATAAAGATGAAACAATCTTCGGTTTTAGTTATTTAATTTTTCATAACGATCATATATATATATATATATATATATATATATATATAATCAACCGAAGAGAAAAAGAAATGAAACCTTTCCCTATTTCTAAGACAAATTATTATGCGTACGGTCTTCTGTAGTGAAAGATTGTTGAGATCCCTTAAATGGAATAATTATCTCGTTTTATTTTTCTTTATAATCTCTTTTTTGTTTCACTTTACTTCAGTTGAAGTTCTCAGAAATCAAGGGGTCTCTTCCTGGGGCTAACACTTAATCTCTATATGAGATACATAGATATTCGAATATTCTATTAAAATTCTCTTTTATTTCTCAAATGTTGAGTTAGTAAAGAAGTTAAAAATATTAAATTTCCACTCTCCAATTGATCAATTAACTATGTTATATTATATCTTTCTTGTGGTTTATTAGTGTTACCGGATTCCAGGACACAAATTCATCTCGTCTGATGGAGTATCCAACTACGTGGTGTTATTTGAGGTAACATCACTAGGAGATGGTGCTCCATTCCTCGTATGAGCAAGTGTATAGACGTGCTGAGGGGATTTGTGCTGTGAATACTATGTTAGTTTGAATATTTGGTCAGGGTTTACTTGTAGGGTGAAGTATCCTCATGTCAGGTTGTCCTGACAAAACTTTGTACAGAGAGACCGAAAACACTCGAGGATGGTGTCAAGTAGGTAATTCAAACACCTATGATAAGTATGAACTGTCTGATGAGTCAAGTCTCATGCGGGTTACTTCTCAAAAAAGAAAGTGTTCATACCTTATGGTCTGAGTTGGTCCGGTGAAAGTTAGTCTGGGGCCAATGTAGGAGCGGACAGGGAAAGCTCCTTTTTTTTTTCTTTTTTTTTTTTTAAAGAATGCTGACCATGAAATCAATTATCCTAGAATTCAATTTGACATTTGTTTCTGGCTTCTCTCAAAATATCAAAGTTGGCATAGGTTTGTTTGTTTTTGAACGAAGAGAAGAGGGGTGTTGTGAAACAGACTAATTTTAGCCAACTGACCTGGTCACTAAGTTGGTGTTTATCTTGACCACGCCTACTAAAAAAAAAATGAATATGAACTCTAGTTACAAACAAAAGAAAACGAAAGTATTCATTTTTTTCGTTGCTGTTCAATTTTGATTTTTATCTGTCTTGTATCAGAAAAAAGGTTGTGATCTCATCTATTTCTATGATAAATCTTTTTTATTGGGGAGGGGGGGGGCATTTTCATATATATAATATATATTATATATAAATGACACGCACGAACAAGTAAACCTCCCATTCTCAAAATGACTATCCTACACCTACCAAACAACCAAATTATGACTACAAAAATTGGTATGTTAGGTGGGGGACCTTATTTTATACATGTCCCAGTTTACCCTCCGGATCTTTTGTTGTATTGTTATAAAAAAAAAATGTTCCTGTTTTGTTTTCTCTCTACCCCCTCCCACACTCAATGACTTTGAAATTTTACATATTTTTAACAATTGAAAACTTTTTTTTTTATTGTGAGAAGGTAATGTAGTTTGCTTGAAACATTGTGGTAGATAATTTATAGATCGCTAATAATAATGTGGAAATATTGTGGTTTGTAAAAAGAAAAACTGAATGAAAAGGCGAATTTTTTATTTTTATTTTATATAATAAATTTTACTTGCTTCCACATTTCTCCTCTGTCACTAGAATCATGTCTGATGCCGAAATATCACAATATCTTGGGGATATAATCACTTTCTCAAGTGAATAATTTGTCTGACCATTTTTCCTACTCTCTGAATTTATTTTTAAATTTTTTTATGTACATTTTTTTCTTTTTTTCGAAATTATAGTCTTTTACTGCTGGAAAAAAGTGAATTTGATGGGAGATTCAGTGGACACCCCCCCCCCCCCCCAGCAGATACTGCAAAGGTTATAAATGTTCATAAGCATGACTATTTGATCAGGGGGCACTTGTCGAATTATATATAATCAGATCAACGACCTTTTATGTGAAATTTTATATTATTTACGATAAAATGTACAAATTAAAATTTGTATTTTACATTTACCCTATCCAAGATGTGTCAAGACAAAAAAGAACAATTTCAAAAACAATTTCAAAGGTACTTAAATGCAAAAAAATTTTAAAAATGCACAATTGCACAAGTGCACAATTACTGAAGTCCAACATATTTATTTAATAAAAGAACAAAAAATAAAAAACAGATGACATGCCTGGGGTTTCGAAGCAAGAACGGCCTGGGTTTAATAACCCGAGTAAAGCTGACGAATAACAATCGGTTAACAAAAATGAGTGTTAAATCCAGACCCTCTTTTGCTATTGTACATCACTAGGTTTTCTAATTGTTGGTACCTTATATATATGACACACACGAACAAACAAACCTCCAATGACGATCTAACATCACATGACCAGAATTTAGATGCCATGTAATATCCTCTAATTAGAAAAATAGTTGTATACTTGACCGTTTGGATGGAGAAAATGATTAAAATGATAAAATCGAACAAAATTTATAGAAAAAAATTAGATGTCCCCATCTAATTTTTAGCTATAAATCCGAACTATTATAACCATATATTTTATCCAACCCTTTGCAATTATTTGTTCTTAATAGTAATTACAATAAGATGAACACGCATACGTTGATATAAAGAAAATAGTTGGTATAATTTTTTTTTTATACAGTGTGCCCATAAAGTCTAGACATAGGATATCCGCTTCTTTTCCTTGTACTCCAGATTTAAAGTTGTTGCCTGCATACTTTTAATTTTATTATACAGGTACTTACTCTGTCTTAAACAAAAAACATGTTTTGTTTCTGTTTTTTTTTTTTTTTAATACAAATTACAAGTAAATACACTATCCGGCAACGCCAGGAAGATCCAGCTTGTGTGTAATATAAATGGCAGTGTATGTCCAACTAAAAGCCCAAAACTATTCTTAATCCTGCAGGAATAATATCTAAAATTTAGAGAAAAAAAATTCATTCTTTGACTCTAAACTAATGCAGAACGTGTCAGAAAAAGTCGGATTTTTTTATCAAAGAGTTCCTTTATGGCGACTAATTCTTCGAGAAATCTATATAAAGGATAATTGTGTATGTTCTGAAAAGGATGGGCAAGGCGAAGGAGAAAGAGGGGGGAAAGATAGAAGTTTTAATAGAAATATGTTACACTTTTGCCCCGGGCAACGCCGAGTAGTCTTCTAGTATATATATATATATATCTATGACTATATATATATATATATATCTATGACTATATATATATATATACATATATACATATATATATATATCTATGACTATATATATATATATATATATCTATGACTATATATATATATATATATATATATATCTATGACTATATATATATATATATATATATATATATATCTATGACTATATATATATATATATATATATATATATATCTATGACTATATATATATATATATATATATATATATATCTATGACTATATATATATATATATATATATATATATATCTATGACTATATATATATATATATATATATATCTATGACTATATATATATATATATATATATATCTATGACTATATATATATATATATATATATATCTATGACTATATATATATATATATATATATATCTATGACTATATATATATATATATATATATATCTATGACTATATATATATATATATATATATATCTATGACTATATATATATATATATATATATATCTATGACTATATATATATATATATATATATATCTATGACTATATATATATATATATATATATATATCTATGACTATATATATATATATATATATATCTATGACTATATATATATATATATATATATATCTATGACTATATATATATATATATATCTATGACTATATATATATATATATCTATGACTATATATATATATATATCTATGACTATATATATATATATATCTATGACTATATATATGTGTATATATATATATCTATGACTATATATATATGTATATATATATATCTATGACTATATATATATGTATATATATATATCTATGACTATATATATATGTATATATATATATCTATGACTATATATATATGTATATATATATATCTATGACTATATATATATGTATATATATATATCTATGACTATATATATATGTATATATATATATCTATGACTATATATATATGTATATATATATATCTATGACTATATATATATGTATATATATATATCTATGACTATATATATATGTATATATATGACTATATATATATGTATCTATGACTATATATATATCTATGACTATCATAAATTATTTGAAAAATAAACAACAAAGTGCTCGATCATAGGTTCTACAAGAGTAAATATAAAGTATTTTATTGTAAAAAAAAAATAATAATACATTAGTTTGTTTGATGTACCAGGGTTTCATCGGTCTGGCTTTTTTTTTTCACCTATGTTTTTCAAAGTCTTTATCTATTGAACGGGTGATGAAGATTCGGTCTGACAATATAAGACGGTTTCTACCATCAGGACCGGCATGTCCAGACGGCTGAAACCTCGGTAGTCCAAACAAATACTGTAATGTTTTAATTTTTAAATAAAATATTATGTATCTCTATCTCACTCTCATATTCATCGTTTGTTAATGCCACCTGAAGATGATTCGAAAGTACTTGTTATACAGTTTAAACGTTTAGTAGTCGTTTGATTATAAAACAAAATAGATTATCAGAAAGATTGAAAAAAATTCAGATGGTATAATTAAATAAAGCACTTTTGTGGTATTTAACAATACACACATTTTCACACACGTTCAGATGTAGTCTTGTTCATATAGATTGGATTGATAATATTAGTGCTCACTAACAAGTAGTGGTAAATATTTAGTGTAATATTTTCATTTATACAAAAATGTTTATCTACATGAATGCATCCAGGTTTTGACTAAAACCTAAAACGACTCAAGTCATGAATTCAATCGAGAATGATTATCAAATTAAAAAAAATATATTTCCAAACATCATATGACTAGAAACCAGCTATCATTATGATGAAAAGGGCATTTTCTTTTTAAAATAAAGTAAAGTGCTGCCCTCCACGTTACATAATGTTGAAATATATCCCCCCACGTGTGTAACTGCCAAAATTGAAAATGAAATTGTTAGACATTTTGGGAATATTTTACGACGCTCAGCAGAGTAAAAACGTTAAAAAAAACCAAATATACAACAAATAAAAGTAACTGTAGGCTGTAAAAGTTATTTTCAAACTTGCCTGTGGCATTTGTTTGTATTTTTAGACCGTTACAACCGCTATTTAATAGAAATCAAGTTTTGCCACAGGAACATGGAAAAAAATGGCCGACTGGGGGGGGGGGGTAAGAATGAACGTGAATACGCCATCTTGAATTTAGTGAAAACCAGTGGGAAAAAAAACAAATTTTTTTTTTTACATCTAATAAAAACCCATTTATAATACGTAAAAATAAAAACAAATTACATAGGTAAGTAGAAAAATATCTATTCTCGTCGTAAGTCAACTTCACTTGTTGCAAATTTATGTTTTTAAACCCTTTCTCGTTCTTTACCCAAAAACAAACCAGTCTTGCATTTTTTTTTTAGGTTGTAAATAAGTCACTTCCGGTTGAATTACTTCCCTTTATTTTCAGTATAAGGACAGAAAATCTGCGGCTTCATAAAGACTGCAGAAGTGCCAAAATAAATAATCAAATAAACAAATAAACTTATACAGGTAGAAGAATAATTTATGTTGCCTTTGGTAACATTTACTTGTAAAAAATGTGCTTTACAAAGGAAAGATTTTAATGTAAAATTCTGATTTTCTTTATGAAGAAAAACTTCGATAATGTTAAAATATACAGAAAATCACTGGATTTAAACAGTTTCTATTTTTAAATGTTCTTTCAATGAAATCATAAAATAAGTCGTAATTTTGAAGAGTTCACTCCTAATCGAATCAACCGGAAGTAAAAATTAATTTTATCGTTATTTTTAAATATATTGTCGCTTAATAAAGTTTTAAATTATACAAAAAATCAATCAGGCAAAGTTTTAAATAAAAAAAAACAAAAAAAAACAATAAAGCAAAGTTTTAAATTATAAATAAAATTTCGTTTGATAATACAAAAAAAATAATTTAAATAATAAAAAAAAAAGTAATTTATAGTTAAATAAACACGAGCCGGCAAAATAACGTAAGACTCATTATTGTGCCGGACGTCACTGTATTTTTAATAATTTAGTTAAATATACATGAACCGGCAAAATAAGGCAGGAATCGTTATATTGCCGGTCACGGCAAAATAAGGCAGGAATCGTTATTTTGCCGGGACCGGCAATATAGCCTATTCGATATATATATATATATATATATATATATATATATATATATATATATATATATATATATTGAATATATATATATATATTGAATATATATATATATATTGAATATATATATATATATTGAATATATATATATATATATATATATATTGAATATATATATATATATATATATATTGAATATATATATATATATATATATTGAATATATATATATATATATATATATATTGAATATATATATATATATATATATTGAATATATATATATATATATATATTGAATATATATATATATATATATATTGAATATATATATATATATATATATATATTGAATATATATATATATATATATATATTGAATATATATATATATATATATATTGAATATATATATATATATATATATATATTGAATATATATATATATATATATTGAATATATATATATATATATATTGAATATATATATATATATATATATATATTGAATATATATATTGAATATATATATATATATATATATATATATATTGAATATATATATATATATATATATATATATTGAATATATATATATATATATATATATATATATATGTATTGAATATATATATATATATATTTTTTTTTTTTTTTTTTTTGTAATGTTGGTATCTTTAGCCCGTGGGCGAGTTTCAAGTGTTTCCGTGAAACCGATGGATGATAAAACTAATGTTTGTTTTGGGTTTTTTTTTATATATGTGTCCAGACTTTATGAGCACTAAGATAATTGGATATTTTCCAGACCTTGTACCACTCTTGATGGAGTGGGTAGCAACTAACTGGGTTTGTTTTTGTTTTTTTTTAAACTTAACGGACACCTTGTCCGTGGGAAAGAAAATTTTTTTGATTTTTTTTTTGTGTTGTTAAAAAAGAATTCTTTTTTAAATTATTAAAAAAAAATTCTTTTTTAACTTTCTTTTAAAGATTTTAAATCTTTAAATCTATAATTTGAGTGTGGGAAGTATTTGTTAGATTTAATGTAATTTTCCATTTTATGGTCCTGGCAAAAGTAACTTTCCGGAAGAAAGAAAGAAAAAAAAAAAAAAAAAATGATGGAAGCGCTGAAAACATGATGGTGTTTATTCTATCCCAGAACTCTTATATCAAATCCAGTTGTTCGATGCTCCTCCTCCCCCTTCCTTCCTCTGATCAACCGGTAAAAAATATTTAAAAAAACTATTAAATATAATTGTAATATACCTCATCGTTTTTAGTAAGGACATTATTATCATTTTGATGTTTGCAATGATTTTTTAAGGATCTCGTATTTAAATGCTTTTCTCAAGTCATTTCCCTTTATATATATATATATATATATATATATATATTACACAATAAAATGCTATTTTGGTAACTGCTGTTCAATGGAGATTAGTTTTCTATCGATGTTAATCATGGGTTTGTAGATGTTGCGAGTAACCTTGTGTGCCCGTGTCTGACCAATTATTATGGGATGTAGAATAAAGTGGTGGAAAGTCAATAAGGTTTTATGGGGGGGGGGGAGTGTATTTGCCGTTTCCGTAAAGTAGAAAATTTGTAACCCCACCTTTTTTCTTTCCGTGTTCTTCCAAAATGTACCCCTCCTTTTTTTTATATAAAAATAAACTTTTGTAGCCCCTCTCCTAATTTCTTACGTTCAACTGTCCCACTTGCTGCTGCGGACTCTTCTTTTGGAAGAAGTGCACGTGGATCTGTAGCTTCTTGTTTTTTTTTGGGTTTTTTTTTCAAAGAAATAAAAACATTTTTATATTTTCCGGCGTTTTGACGTTTTCATTCTTTGTTTTTCTTATTTTCTTATATGTGACGCTCTGGCTCTCGTTTTACGCCTTGGCTCACTTTGTCATATTCTTCTGTTGCAAGCCCCCATCACTCACTCACTTACTCGCTCGCTCTTGTGCATGTCTGTTGCATGCCCTGTAACTTTTGCACACCACTTCATTCTTTGCGCACATCTGGTGCACTTTCCGTTACTTGCCCACTCTTTTGCACACCCTGTCATTTGCTTTCTTATTTGCGCACACCTGTTGCATGCCCCTGTACTCGCTATTTTGCACGATTGATATGTTGAGCCTTTTTCTTTCCTTCTCTCATGCTCTCCACCCAACTTGCATTCTGTCTGTTATGCTCAGGAAAACTCTTTTAACAGAAGTTCCATATCTATATAATAAAGTAAAGACAGTCTGTCGATTTTGCCATCGGTAGCTTTCTTCTACCATATCAATATTTCGTTTTGATTCATCGGTTTTTCTTGAAGATCGTTGCAGCATGTTAAGAACAATAAAAGGTAACTCGAGTTTATTCCTTCCAGAAAATAATTTATTCAAGTCAGAATTATTTTCGTATAGCTGCAATTTTTTGTTAGTTTGAGAAGGTAACTTTGTATTCGTCCATACATACTTACTTTGTTTTGAATGGAAAAAATAATTTTAGGAAAATTGCATACTTTAAAAAAAAAAGATAAGCAAAGTAAATTGCAAGTATTTATATAATGCTGAATACTTTTAAATTAAAAAAACAGGACACTTTAGTTTATCTTTACATAGCAATGAACTGAAAATTAAATTTCAAAGTTTGCATTTTAATAGTGTTCTCAAATGAAAATAAAAGTTTCTAGACTTAAATATTCAAGTTTGAAATAGTAAAAATGCAAATCTAGATCTTTACTGTGTTCCTAACTGTAAATCAAAAGTAGATTTTCATTTTTAGTGTTCCCAACTAAGTTTCAAAGTATTTGCATTTTAATAGTGTTCCCAAATGAAAATAAAGTTTTTTTAGGGACAGTATTAAAATGCAAATCTATGTAATTCACAAATATGTGAATTACATACTTTAAAACTTTTGATTTTAATCTATCTAGTGTTCCCAACTGGAAATAAAAAGTTTAGAAGCCTATTGTAGATTTGCATTTTACCACTGTTCCCCAACTAAAAATTAAGTTTCAAAGTATCTATATTTGCATTTTAATAGTGTTCCCAAATGAAAATAAAAAGTTTCTAGACTTGAATATTTAGTGTTCTAAACTGAAAATCAAAAGTTTGAAAAAGTAAAGTATCTAGAGTTTCATTTTTACAGTGTAAATAAAAAGTTTAAAGTATCTACATTTGCATTTTCATACTGTTCCTTACTTTACAAAAGTCTTTGATTTTAATTATCTAGTATTTTCAGTGCTTCCATACTGAAAATAAAAAGTTTGATTAAAAAGTTTAAAACCTAAATTTTAGTATCTCGATTTGAAAAATCAAATTGAAAATTAAGTTTCAAAGCCTATTGATAATATTTAGATTTTTATTTCACTCGAATGAAAATCAAAAGTTTGAAAGCGTATTTGTTAATTATATAGATTTGCATTTTCATACTGTTCCTTAATTAAAATCAAATGTTTCAAAGACTTTTGTAAAGTATCTAGATTTGTATTTTCACAATGTTTCAAAATAAAAAGTTTGAAAGCCTATTGTAGATTTTCATTTTTACAGTTTTACAACTGAAAATTAAGTTTCAAAAGCCAATTGTAAATTATCTAGATTTTTTTTTAATGAAAATCAAAAGTTTGAAAGCCTATTTGTGAATTATATAGATTTGTAAAAATGAAAGTAGATTTTCATTTTTACAGTGTCCCCAAAAGTTTAAAAGTATCAAGATAGTGTTCCCAAATGAAAATAAAAAGTTTCTAGACTCAGAAAATCAATAGTTTGAAATCGTAAAGATCTAGATTTGCATTTTTACAGTGTTTCCCAACTGTAAATCAAGTTTAAAGTATCTAGATTTGCATCCAAGTGAATATCAAAAGTTTGAAAGCCTATTTAGATTTGATTTTCATACTGTTCCTTAATTAAAATCAAACTTACAAAAGTATCTAGATTTGTATTTTCACAGTGTTAGAAACTGAGAATAAAATGCATTTTATTTTAAAATAAAAAGTTGCATATTCAGTGTTCTAAACAGAAAATCAAAAGTTTGAAATAGTAAAGATCTAGATTTGCATTTTACAGTGTTCCCTAGTTTGAAAACATTTTAATTAAAATCAAAAGTTTCAAAGACTTTTGTAAAGTATCTAGATTTGTATTTTCACAGTGTTTCTAAACTGAAAACAAAAGTTTAAAATAGTATTATCTAGATTTGCATTTTAATGCTGAAATTAAAAGCCTATTGTAAAGTATTTAGATTTTTTTCTTAATAGTGTTCCCAAATGAAAATCAAAAGTTCGAAAGCCTATTTGTGAATTATAAGATTTGATTTTAATTTATGACAGTTCCTAAATTAAAATCAAATCTTTTAAAAACTTTTGTAAAGTATTGAATTTTCATAACTGAAAACCAAACGTTTGAAAATTGTCGTGATATATTTATATAATATTAGTGGTCGAACGTCTTTTTAACCTCACGGAATAAATGTACGTAAATTCTCTCCTCATCCAAGCCTTTGTGTTCTTTATCAGCGGTGGGATAAACACAATAACAATCACGGCTCACGTTCTATAACCAAAAAAAGACGTACGAATTGTACACAAGGAACTTAAAAGCGACGTGTTGTACGTGTGAACAGCTCGAATGAATACCGACGCCATTATTGTTAAATCGTCAAAAGCTTAGACGAGTTTGTGACCAGGCCCAGAACACTGGCGCTGAAGTGTGACTTCTTGGAGGAAGAACTACATGAGAATATCATCGAATTGATAATCGCCTCTACACCATATGATCCATTCCGAAATGAGCTATACAGCAAACCCAAAGGTCACAGAATAAGTGATGTCCTTGCTGAAGGCAAGAAATATGAAGCCCTTTCAGCAGGAAACGATCAGCTGCAACTACTTGGTGTGTCCCAGTATGAAAAGATCCACAGCATCAACCGGGGCAGAAAATGCAAAAACTGACACAAGCCACGACGATGTCCAGCCTATCATGACGAATGTTCTGCATGCGGGAACAAAACAAAAACAAGATCAGAGCAAAGGCAGAGGTCACAGAAGCAAGTCACACAACAACCAGCGAGGAATGACCACATAGAAGCTGGAAGTGACAGTGACAACTACCACAAGCATTTCTACTCCATTACAGTAAGCGCCAAGTGCATGGACAGTATCAATAAACACCCCAGAGAAGAAGCATACACAACACTAAACATCAAACCACCACATATCCCCAATTCGCCGCACACACTCCGCTTGAAAATTGATTCAGGAGCATCAGGCAACACATTAAGAATATTTCGACAAATGTATGGAACAGATGACATCGCTCTCAATATCAGCAGAACATATAAACCTCACGTCATACAGTGGCGACACAATCACCTGCAGGGGAACTATCCCATGCCAATATAAAACATCGAAATCGATAGATGCAACATTTTATGTTGTCGATGTCTCTGGACCCGCCGTTGTAGGTATGTCTACACGTGAGCAGCTCAAACTTCTAACAATAAACGTTGATACTATCGGAAACACAAAATTGCGACAACCACCTACACCCGTCACTAATGTTGAACAAACTTACCCAGAACAACTTGACAGAATTGGCAACTTCAGTGGTACAGCAAAACTTTAGGTCTAGATAGGAAAGCTGATCTATCAGCTTTCCTATCTCTTGTTTCAGCTTGTTTTGAGGTGGATGCTGCATTTACGTGAGGGTTCTGCATCCTGCTAAAAAAAAGGTAGAAGAGCACACAGATTGGTGCTCCAGCCTGGCCTTCAGTACGAAAAAGGACGGATCCCTTAGAAACTAAACTCCAACCTGAAAAGATGCCCCTACAAAATACCAACAGTTGAAGAGCTGAATCTTAAATTTGCAACGGCAAAAATGTGTAGTAAACTTGATGCCAAAGCTGGGTATTGGTCAGTCCACCTAGATGAAAAATCCCAGTTGCTAACGACGTGCAGGACCCCTTTCGGGTGAGTTTGCTGGAAACGATTGCCATTTGGCCTAAGCGTCTCTCAGGCAAGGATGGACCAAATTCTTGAAGGTTTAGATGGTGTCGCTAGCATCACAGATGATGTAGCAGTATACGGGGAAAATGATGTGGAACACGACAAGAATCTGCACAACCGGCCGCTTGTGCGAAAAATGCGTCATCAAACAACCCACTATAACGTTCTTCGGTAATATATACATATCCATCGGCATCAAGCCAGACCCAGCAAAAATACGCGACATACAAAAGATGCCAAATCCACAAAGCAAAGATGAGCTACAGCGCTTCCTGGGAATGCTGAACTACCTCTCCCAGTATATTCCAAACTTTGCTGAAAAAGAACACCCACTACGTGGTCTTTTGAAATCACAATCACCATGGGTGTGGGACCCAGATAATCAAAAATGCTACGATGACCTAAAAGATATGATGACCTCCTATCATACTACGACCAAACAAACCCAATATCCCTGGAAGTAGACGCCTCACAGAGGGGTCTGGGAGTAGCACTGATACAGGAAGGCAAACCAGTGGCATTTGGTTCCAAAACATTGACTGCCAATCAAGATATAGCAATATCAGACGTGAAATGCATGGTACCTGTATGCAAACACATTCACAGTGATCACGGACCACAAACCATAGTCACTATATGTGCAAAACCACTGCATTCTACAGCGCATGCTGTTAAAAATACAAGGCTACAACTTCAGAGTCATCTACCGCCCTGCAGACATGATCCTTGCAGATGCACTAAGTCGATTACCCAACCCAGAAAACAACAAAATAGTCGAATTAGACGAAAGAATCGACAGGAAAGATACAGAACCTGATGACGAGCACCATACAATTACGATCATCAACTTCTCTCTTGAGATCTGCTATGCAGTGAGACAACGAGAGACTTGTTCGGGTTTGAGTAAACTTAGATAGACCTAAGCCTGGATTGGCTGGTTACTGGAAGCTCAACACTTCGTTGTTCGATGTGAAGGGCTACAAGGAACAGCTATTACTAACCTTACAGCGGGAATTGACAGGGGGCTGTAATTGGGAATAGGAAGTGGGTTCACTTTAAGAAGGTAATTAGGTCCTTTACTGCTGATTTTAGCCGACAACTCAATCTAACAACTAGGGCAGCTAAAGTGGCACTAGATTCTAGATTAGATTGGGCGGTGGAGGCGGGGGATAGTGCTAAAGTTACTATAATTAAGGCAAAGCTTGCGTCTGTAGCTATGCATCAGCACCAAGCCTTAGTGATTAGGGCTAGGTTAAAGAGAATGCCTCAAGAAGCAACAATATGGCCGCTGAATTGCGTGCAGAGGAACGTCAACAAGCTGCTGATCGGCATATCGTACATGTCTCATTGCCGGATGGGCATCTTGTGACCACAAACGAAGGTATTCTGGAGGCGTTTCGTTTTCATTTCCAGGATCTTTTTACCAGGGAACCCGGTTTGTCATTAGCATATTTCGACCCCTATTTAGCTGACTTTTCTCATCTCGAGGCGACCGAAGCAGCTAGGTGCGAAGGTTGCATAACAGAGGAAGAAGTTCAGGAAGCCTTAAGGCGGATTGGCCTTAACAAGTCTCCCGGTATTGATGGTTTGCCCTACAAGGTGTATTTGAGGATGTCGCACATTTTTGTTCCCTTGCTGACAGTTTTATTTAACTCGTGGTTCCCGAGTACTTGACCATGGGTATAGTGAAGTTGTTATGCAAAAGCAAAAATGGCCCTTAACGATGCTAAATGCTGAGTTAAAGATTTTGGCCAAGATCTTAGCCAATCGACTGCAGCATACTTTGGCTGGTCTAATTAGCCCTGAACAGACTTGTGCTGTAAAGGGTCGGACCATTCAAGATAATTTGCACGCCTGATCATAGATAAAGTCGACACAGAAGCCGCGCTGATCAATTTAGATCAGTCCAAAGCATTCGATAGGGTGGACCATCGTTATTTGGAGGCTGTTTTGTCTGCAACCGGTTTCGGTCCACAGTTTCGCTCTGTGATTCGCCTCTTGTATGCGAACCCCGGTGTGCGGTGTGATGTCCGCTTTCACCGATGCTTTATGTGCTTGTGTTGGAGCCCTTCCTTCACAGACTAAGGGTGAACCCGGTCCTTAATGAGATTAATTTGCCAGTACAAATTTGCCACACGTTAAAGTACTCCGCCTTTGCCGACGACTTGACTGTGCTTGTAACGAGCAGTGCCGAGATTAGTGTCGTTGACAGAGAAATCAGAATGTATGAAACGATAACAGGGGCCAAAATTAACTGCGACAAGTCTGTTGGCTTGCGCATTGGTGCCTGGAGGGGTGTACCCCTGCAGGGACCCTTTAGCTGGACAGACCTTGCAAGCTACTCGGAAAAAAAATTGGTTGGAAGTATTGAAATCGATCATCCTATATCGACTACACTGCTTGAGATGCAGCAGGCTCTTTTCAAGTTTTTGTGGCTTGGCAAGGCCCCTATGGTCCGTCGCGAGATTTGTTATCTCCATCCTTCTGAAGGCGGTCTAGGTATGCCAAACGTCGAGACATCATACACTTCGGCTTTTTTATCTAGATCGAATGAGTTCACAATCTAAGGGAAACGGTGTCTTCTGGAAGGAAGACACTAAGAAAGCCTTTCCGGCTTTTAAAAGTGTGCACTTGGATGAGGGAGAAGCACACAGGTTGCCCCAAGGCGAGTGCTTCTTTTTTCGTGAATGTAGACATGCTTTGAAGTTCTTCTTAAGGGTGAAAGAAAGCCTCTCTGACACCTTGCTGTTGTCCCAAAAGGCATTATATCGGGTTATGGTTCGAGATGACAGGATTGAGGGGCGCCTGGGTTACGATGCTTTGAAAATGACAAGGCAACGCTAACCTGGCTGATGATAAGAAATGCTCTCTGGGTCGGTAAGAAGCTTCATTCAGCTGGCTTGGTGAATTCACCGACTTGTGTTAGATGCGGCGATGAAGACGAGACCGTGAGTCACACCTTCTTTTATTGCGGCATCGTTGTGCCGCTGATTAGGCTTTGTTACAGGACATGGTTCGCATACTTAACGTATCGTCTTTTGACCTGGAACAGTCTGCGGAGCCTTCACTTCTCTCGACCTTATTACGATTTTCAAATATTACATGAAAGCTCGCATTAGGGCCGAGAGGATGAGGCTCTCTCCGGCAGATTTTGGTGAAAGATGGGTGAGAGGTGCGCGACTGTGTAGAGTGTCAGGAGCTAGATTAGAGTGGTATTTAGACATGCCTTAGGATAATTGGGTTACAAAAACGAACTTCGATTACGACCCAGCTATAAGTTAGTTTAGAGACATGTTTCTGTTAATTTAAGTTCATAATTTAACTAGTGTGTGAATGAGTTCATTATGGCCCCTTTTTTATTTTCGTCCTTCTCCCTTCCCTATTTTTTTTTTTTTTAACCCCCATTTAGTTCGTAACTCTCCATCCCCTCCCCACCTAGGTGACAGAGCGCTTGATTTGTAAGGATGCAGGTCACCCTTCGATATTTTCGAAGGTGGTGTTGTTAAATAAAGCGTTGGGGCCTGCATCAACCTCTTTTTTTCGATTTTCGATTTCGACTGGCAAATCTGCATATCTGCCACAGTTTAGTAATGGGGGGTCTTTTTTCTAACTTCAATTTTTTCATATATATATTTGTACATAATTTTTATTACCATACCCACCGTTGCATGGGTTTTAAGTAGGATTTTCATGGAGCAAACTTTTTTGTGATCGGAGAAGGATGTATAGTATAAATGCGGTATTTTGGTGATTCATGAAACTAGCTAAATTAGATTAGTTTAATTTGTTAGTGAAGACCTAACCTTTCCCATCCACCTTTTTGTCCTTGTGCCACATTTTATACGTTTTAGGTATAAATAAATACTAATCCAGTAAGATAGTCAAACTCTACTTACCAGGCGCATATTTCTTAATACACTTGTTTTCTACTTTATACCGTGTTCGTGTCTTCATTTCGGTCCCTTTAACATGGCCACAACAACTTGGCGACGAAGGATTCGAAGATCTACTCTCTCTCCATTTTCTAACAACCAGTCAACAACTGGCAATCTGGAATTACGTCAAATTTTTCTTACGTACTCGTCTTTGAACAAACGAAAAGTTTTTCGAATGAAAAAAAAAGATCCAGCGAATGCACGAGGAAATTAAAGACGAATGTGGAGAAAGCTACACAATCACCAAAGTTTTAAAACAAGTTTATCCGGCGGACAAAGAAAAAGAAATCTCGAAAATCGGATTTTTTTAGGCAAGTAAATTCACGTGATTTTTTTTTGTTCTAAAAAGTACGTTTTCAAACTCAAAGAAGCCAAATGTGATATTTTATGAAGAAAATCAAATATCTGGGCTACATTATTGACAAAGATGGCAGAAGACCAGACCCAGAACGGGCTATTGCAATTCAGGACATGCTGGCTCCTGAAAATATCGCATCTTTACAAAGTTTTCTCAAACTGGCTAACTACTACCAAGTGTTCATACCTAATATGCATAACCTCCGTGCTCCAATGAATGAACTTCTGAAAAAAGACAAAGAGTGGGAATAGACTGCTGAATGCCAGGAGGCATTCGAGAAAATGAAAAAAGTCCTGTTTTTCTAACTCATTATAAAGACTTAGAGATTATTGTCGCTAACGACGCAAGCTCATATGGCATCAGGGCATGCATTTTACACAAAATGCCAGACGGGACTCACGCATCGAGGATACTGCTACCAGCAGAAAAGAACTACTCTCAAATAGAAAAGGAGTCTTTAGGGATCATATTTGCAGTCTCGGAATTCCACCATTACATACACGGTAGATTTTTCACTTTACAAACGGATCATAAACCTTTACTCACAATTTTTGGGTCAAAAAAAGGTCTGCCCGTACACACAGCTAACAGACTGCTAACAATCCTTTTAAATTATAATTTTAAGATGGAATACCTCCCCTCGAAAAAAATCTGTCACGCTGACGGATTGTCAAGACTCATCCCAAAAGTTTGCATTGCATTTTCACACTGAAAAT
This sequence comes from Sepiola atlantica, assembly GCA_963556195.1. Taxonomy (NCBI): domain Eukaryota; kingdom Metazoa; phylum Mollusca; class Cephalopoda; order Sepiida; family Sepiolidae; genus Sepiola; species Sepiola atlantica. Next base: position 50,041,546 of record OY744532.1, on the reverse strand, counting down.
CATGCATTTTAACTCTGTTCCGAACTGAAAATCAAAACTTTGAAAGCCTATTGTAAAGTATGTAGATTTGCATTGTCGCACTGAAAATCATGCATATAACTGTTGTATTTTGTTTGTTTATGATACATACGATCGTAGAATTATGATACATACGATCGTAGAATGTCGGAATCTCTGGTCGTCATAGAACTGTCGTCTGTTGCTCCCGAAACGGATTGATGTGTCGTTTCCCTGCTGCAGGAACTATTCGTACTAACCGTGGCTCTTTCTTCACTGTCATTGCCTCGCCGTTGTTTGGACACTATTTGTACTAACCGTGCATCCCTCCTCTCCACCGTTATTGTCGTCGCTTGCTTTGTGTCGCGACTGCTGTTTCGCCGAGCGTCAACTTCGTAGTTTCTTCATAGGCTGAAATCAAATCTCCCCGTACACGATAAAATATAACAAGGCTTCTCCTTTTTAATTTAGAGCCATTTATTTACTATCCTTCGTTGTAGCAGAGAGAGAGGCTTACGCTAGTTATTTTTCTAACGAAGGAAGGAAGATGGGGAACATCGCTCGGCTCTTAATTTCAGGGATCCGAAATCGCCTAGCTTGTAATCGCTATATGGGTAAAGCGTGTTCTCTAGTTGGCTTCTAGCCAAGAACTCTCTCTTCCAGCGGGAAAACTGTGACGTCACGAAATATCGTGATCAGCACACAGGTGTAACCTAACCTTTCACCGTCACCGCGACCATGAGAAACAACATTGCACTAAAGTGGCACGAGTTGACTCCGCTACGAATCATGCAAGTCAACCCCAATCCCCAAAAGACACATCCACTCCCATCCAAACACAAACTGAAAATCAAAAGTTTGAAAGCCTATTATAAAGTAACTAGACTTGCATTTTCACACTGCATTTTAATTCTGAAAATCAAAAGTTTGAAAGCCTGTTGTAAAATATCTAGATTTGCCTTTTCTAACTGGAAATCATGCATTGCAACACTGTTTCCAATTGAAAATACAAAATTTTAAAGCCTATTGTAAAGTATCTAGTATTCACACTGAAAATCATGCATTTCAACACTGTTTTCAACTGAAAATCAAAGATTTGAAAGCCTATTGTAGAGTATCTAGATTTGCGTTTTCACACTTAAAACCATGCTGAAAATAAAAGATTTGAAAATAAAGTATCTAGATTTTAGTTGGAAACCGTGATGGTTTCCAACTGAAAATCAAAAATTTGAAAGTATCTAGATTTTAGTTTTCACACTGAAAATCATGCATTTCAACACTGTTTTCAACTGAAAATCAAAGATTTGAAAGCCTATCAAGATTTGCATTTTCACACTGAAAATCATGCATTTAAACACTATTTCCAACTGAAAATCAAAAATGTGTGAAGTATCTAGATTTGCATTTTCCAACTGAAAATCAAAAATTTGTAAAGTATCTATATATTCGTTTTCACACTGAAAATCATGTATTTACACACTGTTTTCAACTGAAAATCAAAGATTTGAAAGCCTATTGTAAAGTATCTAGATTTGCGTTTTCACACTAAAAATCATGCATTTACACACTGTTTTCAACTGAAAATCAAAGATTTGAAAGCCTATTGTAAAGTATCTAGATTTGCGTTTTCGCACTGAAAATCATGCTGTTTAACACTGTTTTCAACTGAAAATCAAAGATTTGAAAGCTTATTGAAAGTATCTAGATTTGCGTTTTCGCACTGAAAATCGTGCATTTACACACTGTTTTCAGATAAAAATCAAAGATTTGAAAGTATCTAGATTTGCGTTTTCACACTGAAAATCATGCTGACCCCTAAAATGTTCCCCGACGCCCAGCACCCCCAACTTTTTTTCACTCTGCCACAGATCTGAGAAATATTTTAAGTTCAAAAAAAAAAAAAAAAAATTGGCCCGACCCCTTAAAAGTTAGGCACGACCCCTATAATATTCCCCGACCCCTCAATCTTTGCAGACCCCCAACTTTTTTTTCACTCTCCCAAAACCCTGAGAAGTATTTTAAGTTCAAAAAAAGAAGAAAAAAAAATTTGGCATGACCACCCAAAAAGTTGGCCTGACCCCTAAAATTTTCCCCGACCCCCTAATCTCTCCAGCCACCCCAAATTTTTTTTCACTCTCCCACAACCCTATAAAAAATTTTAAGTTTAAAAAAAAAAAAAATTCGCCCGACCCCTGAAATTTTCCCCGACCCCCTAATCTCTCCAGCCCACCCAAACTTTTTTTCACTCTCCCACAACCCTGAGAAATATTTTAAGTTCAAAAAACGAAAAAAAAAAAATTTGGCCCGACCCCTAAAAAATGTGGTCCGGCCCCTAAAATTTACCCCGATCTCCTAATTTCTCCAGTCACCCCCAATTTTTTTTTCACTCTCCCCCAACCCTGTAAATTATTTTAAGTCCAAAAAAAGAAAAAATTTGGCCCGACCCCTAGAAAATTTGGCATGACCCCTAAAATTTTCCCCGACCCCCTAATCTCTCCAGCCCCCCAACTTGTTTTCACTCTCCCATAAACCTGAGAAATATTTTAAGTTAAAAAAAAAAAAAAAAATGTGGCCCGACCCCTGAAATTTTCCCCGACCCCCTAATTTCTCCAGTTACCCCCAATGTTTTTTTCACTCTCCCCCAACCCTGTGAATTATTTTAAGTTCAAAAAAAGAAAAAAAAGAAAAAATTTGGCCCGACCCCTAGAAAATTTGGCATGACCCCTAAAATTTTCCCCGACCCCCTAATCTCTCCAGCCCCCCAACTTGTTTTCACTCTCCCATAAACCTGAGAAATATTTTAAGTTAAAAAAAAAAAAAAAATGTGGCCCGACCCCTGAAATTTTCCCCGACCCCCTAATTTCTCCAGTTACCCCCAATGTTTTTTTCACTCTCCCCCAACACTGAGAAATATTTTAAGTTAAAAAAAAGAAACAAAGGAAAAATTTGGCCCGACCACTAAAAAATTTTCCCCGACCCCCTAATCTCCCCAGCCCCCCAACTTGTTTTCACTCTCCCACAACCCTGAGAAATATTTTAACTTAAAAAAAAAAAATTTGGCCCGACCCCTAAAAAGTTTGGCCTGACCACTAAAATTTTCCCCGACCCCCTAATTTCTCCAGCCACGCCATCGCAACTTTTATTTCACTCTCCCACAACCCTGAGAAATATTTTAATTTAAAAAAAAAAGAAAAACATTTTGCCGGACCCCTAAAAAGTTCGGCCCGACCCTAAAATATTCCATGTCTCCGATCTATTCAGCCCCCCCCCCCAACATTTTTTCACTCTCCCACAACCCGTAGAAATATTATAAGATCAAAAAAAGAAAAAAAAAATTTGGCAGGACCCCTAAAAAAATTGGCCTGACCTATAAAATTTTACATCGACCCCCTGATCTCTCCAGTCCCCGCTCCCCAACTTTTTTTTAACTCTCCCACAACCCTGAGAAATATTTTAAGTAAAAACAAAACAAAAATTGGTTCGACCCCCCAAAATTTTGCCTGACCCCTAAAATGTTCCCCAACATCCTAATCTCTCAAACCTCCCAACTTTTTTTTACCTCCCACACCCAATAGAAATATTTTAAGTTAAAAAAAAAAAAAATTTGGCCCGACCCCTTAAGAATTTGGCCTGATCCCTAAAATTTTCCCCGACACCCTAATCTCTCCAACCCTCCCAACTTTTTTTCACTCTCCCATAACCCTGAGAAATATTTTAAGTTAAAAAAAATTTGGCCCGACCCCCCAAAAATTTGGCCTGACCCCTAAAATTTTCCCCAACACCCTAATCTTTCCAGCCCCCCAACTTTTTTTTTAACTCTCCCACAACCCTAAGAAATATTTTAAGTTAACAATGAGAAAAAAAAATTTGGCCCGACCCCTAAAATTTTCCCCGACCCCCTAATCTCTCTAGCCCCCCCCTAACTTTTTTTACCTCTCCCACAACCCTGAGAAATATTTTGAGTTCAACAAATAAAAATAAAAAATTTGGCCCGACCCCCAAAAAACCTGGCCTGACCCCTTAAATTATCCCCGACCCCCTAATCTCTCCAGCCCCCTAACTTTTGTTCACTCTCCTACAACCCTGAGAAATATTTAAAGTTAACAATAAGAAAATCAAATTTGGTCCGACCCCTAAAAATTTTTTCCTGACCACTAAAATTTTCCAAGACCCCCTAATCTCTCAAGCCCCTAAAACCTTTTTTCACTCTCCCACAACCTTGAAAAATATTTTAAGTTCAAAAAAAGAAGAAAAAAATTTGGCCTAACCCCTAAAACATTGGCCCGACCCCCAAAAAATTTCGCCCGACCCCTAAAATTGTTTTCGACCCCCTAATCTCTCCAGCCCCCCCCCCCCCCCAAACTTTTTTTTCACTCTTCCACAACCCTGAGAAAAATTTTAAGTTAAAAAAAAAAATTGCCTTACCCCTCAAATTTTCCCCAACCCCCTAATCTCTCCAGCCCCCCAAACTTTTTTTCACTCTCCCACAACCCTGATAACTATTTTAAGTCCAAAAAACGAAAACAAAAAAATTTGTCCCGACCCCTAAAAAATTTGGTCCGACCCCCAAAATTTTTCCCGATCCCCTAATCTCTCCAGCCACCTGAACTTGTTTTCACTCTCCCACAACCCTGAGAATTATTTTAAGTTGAAAAAAAAAAATTTGGCCTGACCCCTAAAATTTTCGACGACCCCCTAATTTCTCCAGCCCGGCCCCGCAACTTTTATTTCACTCTCCCACAACCCTGAAAAATATTTATAGTAAAAAAAAAAAATTTCCCGACCCCTGAAATTTTCCCCGACCCCCTAATCTCTCGAGCACCCCCAAACTTTTTTTCACTCTCCCACAACCCTGAGAAATATTTTCAGTTCAAAAAACGAAAAAAAAAAAAATTTGGCCCGACCCCTAAAAAATTTAGTCCGACCCCTAAAATGTTCCCCGACCCCCTAATCTCTGCAGCAACCCCCAATTTTTTTTTTCACTCTCCCCCAACACTGAGAAATTTTTTAAGTTAAAAAAAAAAAAAATTTGGCCCGACCCCTAAAAAATGTTGCCTTACCCCTTACATTTTCCCCGACCCCCTAATCTCTCCAGACCCCCAACATTTTTTTCACTCTCCCACAACCCTGAGAAATATTTTAAGTAAAAAAAAAGAAAAAAAATATTTGGCCCGACCCCTAAAAAATTTAGCCCGACCCCTAAAATTTTCCCCGACACCCTAATCCCTCCAGCCACCCCCAACTTTTTTCACTCTCCCACAACCCTAAGAAAAATTTTAAGTTAAAAAAAAATTTAGCTCGACCCCTGAAATTTTCCCCGACCCCTACTTTTTTTCACTCTACCACAACACTGAGAAATATTTTGAGTTCAAAAAAAAAAAAAAAAAAATTTGGCCTGACCCCTAAAATTTTCCCCGATCCCCTAATCTCTCCAGACCCCCAACTATATTTGCACTATTTATCAACCCTGAGAAATATTTTAAGTTCCCCCCCCAAAAATGTAGCGTGACCCCCAAACAATTTGGCCTGACCCCTAAAATTTTGCCCAACCCCTAATCTCTTGAGAAATATTTTAAGTTAACAATGAGAAAAAAAAATTTGGCCCGACCCCTAAACAATTTTGCCATACCACTTAAAATTTTCACCGACCCCCTAATCTTTTCAGCCCCCCGACTAGTTTCACTCTCCCACAACCCTGAGAAATATTTTAAGTAACCAATGAGAAAAAAAAAATTTGGCCTGACCCCTAAAAATTTTTGCCTAACCCCTAAAATTTTCCCAAACCCCCTAGCCCCCAACTTTTTTTTACTCTGTAAAATATTTTGAGTTCAAAAAAAGAAAAAAAAATTTGGACTGACCCCTAGAAAATTTGGCCCGACCCCTAAAATTTTCCCCGATCGCCTAATCTTTCCCGCCCCCAAACTTTTTTCACTCTCCCAAAACCGTGGAAATATTTCAAGTTAAAAAAAAAAATTTGGCTGTACCCCTAGAAAATTTGTCCTGAACCCTAAAATTTTCCCCGACACCCTAATCTCTCCAGACCCCGATCTATCCAGCCCCCCCCCATACTTGTTTTTAACTCTCCCCTAACCCTGAGAAGTATTTTAGGTTAAAAAAAAGAAATTTGGCCTCACCTTTAGAAAATTTGGCCTGACCCCTAAAATTTTCCCCGACTCCCTGATCTCTCCAAACACCCAACTTTGTTTCACTCTCCCACAATCCTGAGAAATATTTTAGTTAAAAAAAAAAAATTTGGCCGAACCCCTTAAAAGTTAAGCACGACCCCAAATATTTTCCCCGACCCCTCAATCTCTCTAGACCCCCCAACTCGTTCTTCACTCTCCCTCAACCCTGAGAAATATTTTAAGTTAAAAAAAAAAGAAAAACATTTTGCTGGACCCGTAAAAAGTTCGGACGACCCCTAAAATTTTCTCCGACTCCTCAATCTATCCAGCTCCCCCAACTTGTTTTCTACTCTCATCAAACCCTTAGTAGTATTTTAGGTTAAAAAAAAAATTTGGACGGACCCCTAAAAAATTTGGCCCGACCCCTAAAATTTTCCCCGTCCCCCTCATCTCTTACGCCCCCCCCCCCTACGAGAACTTTTTTACTTAAAATATTTCTCAGGAGCCACAACCCTAAGAAATATTTTAAGAAAAAAAAAAAAAAAAAAATTTGGCCCGACCCCCAAAAAATTTGGCCTGACCCCTAAAATTTTCTCCGACCCCCTTATCTCTCCAGCCCCCATCCCAACTTTTTTTTCACTCTCCCACTACCCTGAGAAAAATTTTAGGTTAAAAAAACGAAATAAAAAAAATTCGGCCCGACCCCTAAAAAATTTGGTCCGACCCCTAAAATGTTCCCCGATCCCCTTATCTCTCCAGCCACCCCCCAATTTTGTTTTCACTCTCTCCCAACACTGAGAAATATTTTAAGTTCAAAAAAAGAAACAAAAGAAAAAATTTGGCCATACTCCTAACAAATTTGGCCCGACCCCTAAAATTTTCCCCGACCCCCTAATCTCTACAGCCCCCCAACTGATTTTCACTCTCCCACAACCCTGAAAAATTTTTTAAGTTAAAAAAAAAAAGAAAAACATTTTGCCAGACCCCTAAAAAGTTCTACAATTTTCCCCGACTCCGATCTATCCCCCCTCCCCAACTTTTATTTCACTCACCTTCAACCTTGAGAAAAATTTTAAGTTCGAAAAAAAAAAATTAGCCCGACCCCTGAAATTTTCCCCGACCCCCTAATCTCCTCAGCGCCCCGAATTTTTTTTCACACTCCCACAACCCTGAGAAATATTTAAAGTTCAAAAAACGATAAAAACAAATTTGGACCGACCCCTAAGAAATTTGGTCCGACCCCTAAAATTTTCCCCGATCCCCTAATTTAACCAGACCCCCAACTTTTTTTTCACTCTCCCCCAACCCTGAGAAATATTTTAAGTGAAAAAAAAGAAAAAAAAAATTTGGCCCGACCCCTAAAAAATTTGGCCCGACACCTAAAATTTTCCCCGAACTCCTAATCTCTCCAGCCACCCACCAATTTTTATTTCACTCTCACTCAACACTGAGAAATATTTTAAGTTAAAAAAAGGAAACAAAAAAAAAAAATTTGGCCTGACCCCTAAAAAATTGTGCTCGACCCCTAGAATTTTCCCCGCCCCCTAATCTCCTTAGCCCCCCCCAACTTTTTTAACTCTCCCACTACCCTGATAAATATTTTAAGTTAACAGTGAGAAAATAAAAATTTTGCCCGACCCCTAAAAAATTTTGCTTGACCCCTGAAATTTTCCCCGACCCCTAATATCCTTAGCCCCCCAACTTTTTTTTACTCTCCCACAACCCTGAGAAATATTTTGAGTTCAAAAAAAGAAACAAAAGAATAAATTCGGTCCGACCCCTAAAATTTTCCCCGATCCCATAATCTCTCCAGCAATCCCCAAATTTTTTTTTCACTCTCCATCAACCCTGAGAAATATTTTAAGTTCAAAAAAAGAAACAAAAGAATAAATTCGGTCCGCCCGCTAGAAAATTTGACCTGACCCCTAAAATTTTCCCCGACTCCCTAATCTCTGCAGACCCCCAACTTTTTTTGCACTCTCCCACAACCCTGAGAAATATTTTAAGTTCAAAAAATAAAAAATAAAAATTTGGCCCGACCCCAAAAAATGTGGCATGACCCCAAGAATTTTCCCCGACTCCTAATCTCTCCAGACACCTCCAACTATTTTTTCACTCTCCCACAACCCTGAGAAAAATTTTAAGTTAAAAAAAAAAAAATTTGGCCACACCCCTGAAATTTTCTCCGACCCCCTAATCTCTCCAGCCCCTCCAAACTTTTTTTTACTCTCCCACAACCCTGAGAAATATTTTGAGTTAAAAAAAAGAAACAAAAGGAAAAATTTGGCCCGACCCCACCCCTAGATACTTTACAATAGTAAAGTATCTAGATTTGCGTTTTCACACTGAAAATCATGCATTTAAAAACTGTTTCCAAATGAAAATCAAGACTTTTTAAAGTAACTAGATTTGCGTTTTTACATTGAAAATCATGCATTTCAAACGAAGATTTGAAAGTAAAGTAAAGTATCAAGATTTGGATTTTCACACTGAAAATCATGCTCTCAAGTGAAATGATGAATTTGAAAGTAAAGTTCTAGATTTGCGTTTTCACACTGAAAATCATACATTTATAAACTGTTTCCAAAGGAAAATCAAGACTTTTTAAAGTAACTACATTTACGTTTTAACATTGATGTCCTACATTTCAACACGGTTTTCAACTGAAAAATCAAAGATTTGTAAGCCTATTGTAAAGTATCTAGATTTGCGTTTTCACACTGAAAATCATGCATTTCAACACTGTTTTCAACTGAAAATCAAAGATTTGAAAGCCTATTGTAAAGTATCTAGATTTGCGTTTTCGCAGTGAAAATCATGCATTTACACACTGTTTTCAACTGAAAATCAAAGATTTGAAAGCTTATAGTAAAGTATCTAGATTTTAGTTTTCACACTGAAAATCAAGCATTTCAACACTGTTTTCAACTGAAAATCAAGATTTGCGTTTTCACACTGTAAATCATGCTGACCCCTAAAATTTTCCCCTACGCCTAGCACCCCCAACTTTTTTTCACTCTCCCACACCCTGAGAAATATTTTAAGTTAAAAACAAAAAGAATTTGGCCCGACCCCTTAAAAGTTATGCACGACCCCTAAAATATTCCCTAGCCCTCAATCTCTCCAGACCTACCCCAACTCGTTCTTCACTCTCCCCCAACCCTGAGAAATATTTTAAGTTAAAAAATAAAGAAAAACATTTTGCCGGACCCCTAAATAGTTCGGCCCGACCCCTAAAATTTTCCCCGACCCCTAAATCTATCCAGGCTCTCCCAAACCTTTTTTCACTCTCCCACAACCCTGAGAAATATTTTAGGTTAAAAAAAAAAAAAAAATCTGGCCCGACCCCCAAAAAATTTGGCCTGACCCCTAAAATTTTCCCCGACCCCCAAATCTCTCCAGCCTCCCCAACTTTTTTTCACTCTCCCACAACCCTGAGAAATATTTTAAGTTCCTAAACTTAAACATAAACTTAAGTTCCTACAAGTTGAGGGTGGCTGGAGAGTTATCTCTCCAGCCACCCCCAACATTTTTTTACTCTCCCACAACCCTGAGAAATATTTGAAGTTCAAAAAACGAAAAAAAAAATTTTTTGCCCGACCACTAAAAAATATGGTCCGACCCCTAAAATGTTCCCCGACCCCCTAATCTCTCCAGCCACCCCCAACTTTTTTTAACTCTCCCACAACCCTGAGAAAAATTTCAAATTAAAAAAAAAAAAATTTAGCCTGACCCTTGAAATTTTCCCCGACCCCCTAATCTCTCTAGCCCCCAACTTTTTTTCACTCCCCCACAACCCTGAGGAATATTTTGAGTTAAAAAAAAAAAAGATAAAAATAAAAATTTGGCTTGACACCTAGAAAATTTGGCCAGACCGCTAAAATTTTCCCCTCTCCCCTAATCTCTCCAGCCACCCCAACTTTTTTTTTCACTCTCCCACAACCCTGAGAAATATTTTAAGTTCAAAAAACAAAAAAAACAAAATTTTGCCTGACCCCTAAAAAATTTGGTCGACCCCTAAAAAGTCCCTCGACCCCCTAATCTCTCAACCCACCCCCAATTTTTATTTCACTCTCCCCCCACACTAAGAAATATTTTAAGTTTCAAAAAAAAAATTTGGCCCGACCCCTAAAATTTTACCCGACGCCCTAATCTCTCCAGACGCCAACTTTTTTTACACTCTCCCACAACCCTGAGAAAAATTTTAAGTTAAAAAAAAAAAATTTAATCCGACCCCTGAAATTTTCCCCGACCTACTGATCTCTCTAGCCCCCAACTTTTTTTCACTCCCCCACAACCCTGAGGAATATTTTGATTTCAAAAAAAAGAAAAAAAAAATTTGTCTTGACACCTAGAAAATTTGGCCAGACCGCTAATACCTCCAGCCCCTCTCCCCACCTTTTTTTAACTCTCCCACAACCCTGAGAAATATTTTAAGTTAAAAAATTTCAAAAAAAATTTGGCCCGACCCCCAAACAATTTGGCTTGACCCCTAATATTTCCCCCGACCCCCTAATCTCTCCAACCCCCCCCAACTTTTTTTCACTCTCCCTGAGATATATTTTAAGTTAAAAAAAACGAAAAAAAAAAAATTTGGCCCGACCCCTAAAAAATTTGGTCCGACCCTTAAAATTTTCCCCGACCCCCTAATCTCTCAACCCCGCCCCCGCAACTTTTATTTCACTCTCCCACAACCCTGAGAAAAATTTTAAGTTAAAAAAAAGAAAAACATTTTAGCCGGACCCTTAAAAAGTCTGGACCGACCCCTAAAATTTTCCCCGACACCGATCTATCCAGCCCCTCAACTAGTTTTTCACTCTCCCCCAACCCTGAGAAGTATTTTAGGTTGAAAAAAAAAATTTGGCCTGACCCCTGAAAAATTTGGGCTGACCCCTAAAATTCTCCCCGAGCCCCTAATCTCTCCAGCCCCCCCCCCCCACTTTTTTTCACTCTCCCACAACCCGTAGAAATATTTTAAGTTCAGTAACTTAGACTTAAACTAAAGGTCCTAAAAGTTGGGGGTGGCTTGAAAGATTTATCTCCAGCCACCCCCAACTTTTTTTTACTCTCCCACAACCCTTAGAAAAATTTAAAGTAAAAAAAAAAAATTTGTCTTGACCCCTGAAATTTTCCCCGACTCCCTAATCTCACCATCCCCTCCCAAACTTTTTTTTAACTCTCCCACAACCCTGAGAAATATTTAAAGTAAAAAAAAAAGAAAAAAAAAATTTGGCCGTATGCGTAATAAATTTGGCCCGACCACTACAATTTTCCCAGACCCCTTATCTCTCCAGACTCCTTACTTGTTTTTCACACTTCCACAATCCTGAGAAATATTTTAAGTTAAAAAAACTAAAAAAAAAAAAAAATTTGGTCCGACCTCTAAAAAATTTGGCTCGACCCCTAAAATGTTCCCCGACCCCCTAATATTTCCAGCCACCCCCCAATTTTTTTTTTCACTCTTCCCCAACCCTGAGAAATATTTTAAGTTCAAAAAAAGAAACAAAAGAAAAACTTTGTCCCGACACCTAAAAAATTTGGCCCGACCCCTAATATTTTCCTCGACCTCTTAATGGCTCCGACCCCCCAACTTGTTTTCCCTCTCCCACAACCCTGTGAAATATTTTAAGTTCGAAAAAAAAAAATTGGGCCCGACCCCTAAAATTTTACCCGACGCCCTAATCTCTCCAGACCCCAAACTTTTTTTTTCTCTCCCACGCCCCTGAGAAATATTTTAAGTTAAAAAATAAAAAATTAAAATTTGGCCTGACCCCTTAAATTTTCCATGAAACCCTAATCTCTCCAGCCCCCTCCCCAAACTTTTTTGACTCTCCCACAACCCTGAGAAATATTTTAAGTTCGAAAAAAAAAAAATTAGGCCTGACCGCTAAAATTTTACCTGACACCCTAATCTCTCCAGTCCCCTCCCCAACTTTTTGAGGAGCCAAAAAAAAAAAATTTGGCCCGACACCTAAAAAATTTGGCCTTACCCTTAAAATTTTCCCCGACGCCCTAATCTCGCCAGACCCCCAACTTAAAAAAAAAAAATTTGGCCCGACCCCAAAAATTTAGCCCGACACCTAAAATTTTCCCCGACCCCCAGCCACCCCCAACTTTCTATCACTCTCCCAAAACCTGTTTAATATTTTAAGTTAAAAAAAAAAAAAAATTTGGCTCGACACCTAAAAAATTTGGCCTGACACCTAAAATTTTTCCCGACCCTCTAATTTCTCCAGCCCCCCAAACTTTTTTTAACTCTACCACAACCCTGAGAAATATTTTAAGTAAAAAAAATTTTTTAAATAAATTTGGCCTGACCCCTAAAAAATTTTGCCCGACACCTAAAATTTTCCACGACGCCCCAATCTTTCCAGCCACCCCAACTTAATTTCACTCTCACACAATCCTGAGAAATATTTTAAGTTCATAAAAAAAAAAAATTTGGCCCGACCCCTAAAAAATTGGGCCAGACCCCTAAAATTTTCTCCGATCCCCTAATTTCTCAGCCCATCCCCCCACCCACGCAACTTTTATTTCACTTTTCCAACAACCCTGAGAAATATTTTGAGTAAAAAAAAGAAAAACATTTTGCGGCCCCTAAATACTCCGGCCCGACCCCTAAAATTTTCCCCGACCCCTATCTATCCAGCCCCCCAACTTGTTTTTCTCTCTCCCCGAACCCTAGGAAGTATTTTAGGTTAAAAAAAATGTTTTACCTGACCCCTAAAATTTTCCCCGACACCCTAATCTCTCCAGCCACCCTCAACTTTTTTTCACTCTCCCACAACCTGTATAATATTTTAAGTTCAAAAAAAAAAAAAATTTGGCTCGACCCCTTAAAAATTTTGCCTGACACCTAAATTTTCCACGACCCCCTAATTTCTCCAGTTCCCCCAACTTGTTTTTCACACTTCCACAACCCTGAGAAATATTTTAAGTTAAAAAAACGGAAAAAAAAAAATTGAGATGACTCCTAAAAAATTTAGTCCGACCCCTAAAAAATTTTGCCTGACCCCTTAAATTTTCCCCGACCCCCTAATCTCTCTAGCCCCCCCCCCCAACTTTTTTTAACTCTCCCACAACCCTGAGAAATATTTTAAGTTAACAAAGGGAAAAAGAAAATTTGGCCCGACCCCTAAAAAATTTTGCCTGACCACTAAAATTTTCCCCGACCCCCTAATCTCTCAAGACTCCCAACTTTTTTTTAACTCTCCCACAACCCTGAGAAAAATTTTGAGTTCAAAAAAAGAAAAAAAAAATTTGGCCTGACCCCTAAAAAATTTGGCCCGACCCCTAACATTTTCCCCGACTCCCTAATCTCTCAAGACCCCAAACATTTTCTCACTCTCCCACAACCCTGAAAAGTATTTTAAGTTCAAAAAAAGAAAAAAAAATTTGGCCTGACCCCTAAAAAATTTGGCCTGACCCCTAAAATTTTCCCACACCCCCTAATCTCTCCAGCCACCCTACCCAACTTTTTTTTTCTCTCTCCCATAACCCTGTGTAATATTTTAAGTAAAAAAAAAAAGAAGAAAAAATTGGGCCCGACCCGTAATAAATTTTCCCACACCCCCTAATCTCTCCAGCCCCCCTACCCAAACATTTTCTCACTCTCCCACAACCCTGTGAAATATTTTAAGTTAAAACCAAAAAAAATTTGGCCCAACCCCAAAAAAATTTGGCCTGACCCCTAAAATTTTCCCCGACCCTCTAATCTCTCGAGCCCCCCAACTTTTTTTTCACTCTCCCACAACCCTGAGAAATATTTTAAGTAAAAAAAAAAGAAAAAAAAAAATTTGGCCCGACCCGTAATAAATTTGGCCGGACCCTAAAATTGTCCCCGACCCCCTAATCTCTCCAGACCCCCAACTTGTTTTTCACACTTCCACAACCCTGAGAAATATTTTAAGTTAAAAAAACGAAAAAAAAAAAATTTGGCCCGACCTCTAAACAATTTGGTCCGACCCCTAAAATGTTCCCCGACCCCTTAATATTTCCAGCCACCCACCCCCCAATTTTTTTTCACTCTTCCCTAACCCTGAGAAATATTTTAAGTTCAAAAAAAGAAACAAAAGAAAAAATTTAGCCCGACCCCTAGAAAATGTGGCCTGACCCCTACAATTTTCATCGACCCCCTAATCTCTCCAGACCCCCAACTTTTTTTCACTCTCCGACCGATACTCCCGCCGAAATTTAAAAACCTGATTTTTTTGTTAAGCAAAAAAAAAAGTTGACTTATTTCTCAAGCCCCCCCACCCCGCAACTTTTTTTCACTCTCCCACAACACTGAGAAATATTTTAAGTTAAAAAAAAAGAAAAACATTTTGCTGGACCCCTAAAACGTTCGGCCTGACCCCTAAAATTTTCCCCGACCTCGATCTATCCAGCCCCCCCAACTTGTTTGTCACTCTCCCCCAACCCTGAGAAGTATTTTATGTTAAAAAAAAATTTGTCTCGACCCCTAGAAAATTTTGCCTGACCCCTACAATATTCCCCGACCCCCTAATCTCTTCAGACCCCCAACTTTTTTTTCACCCTACCACCGATACTCCCGCCGAAATTTAAAAACCTAATTTTTTTGGTTCAGCAAAAAAAAAGAAGGTTGATTTTTATTTTTTTTCTGGATGAAGAACTGATTACGTTAGCAGCGTAATATAAAAGAAAAAAAACTGTATTGTATAAAGACACAACAGTAAACATTGAAGACTTCAAAGCTATGATGTTAGAACTCGTGAAATTCCGAACCGAACAATAGTCTCAAATGGAAGCTAGGTTTCAAGAAAAACTGCTTGTCCAACAACAAAAAGCCGACGAACAACAACGAAAAGCTACAAACTATATCGAATAGGGGTCAAAATACCGAGAACGAATACGCATTTTCCCAAAATACTGTCTGGAGTACAATTGACAGTTTTTCTTATTCTCCAGACAACGATAGAACATTTGCTTCATATTTTAAAAGGTATGAAGATCTTACCAACATAGATTGCGAAAATTAGGCAGACCGTAAAAAAGTTCGATTACTCCTTAGTTAATTAGGGACCATCGAACATACAAAGTTCGTTGACTACATATTACCCCGTAAGACCAGCGATTTAACTTTCTCGGATGCGGTTAAGTTATTGACGGAGTTGTTTAGCCACAAAATCTCCCTTTTTCACAAAAGATGGAAGTGCATAAATTTAACGAGAAAAGATTGCGAGGATTACACGACTTTCGCATCAGTAGTTAACAAACACTGTGACGATTTCAAGCTTGCAAGGACTGATATCAGCTAAAAACGCCGAAGTAAGGCGCAGAGTTCTGAATAAGCTAGAAAATATGCCGAATATAACCTTATAAAAGGTCGCAGAGGACTGCGAGAGATTTGTAAGCAAGACTCGAAAAACATAGAAGAATCGGGCATAGCACACAAAAGAAAGGTACGACAAAAATCATATCCTAACTTTCCTTCAAAATCAAGTCAATCCAAAAAGAGTGACTATTCTCACTTTTCGCCAAAACCAAATTCGCTATTGTCGTCGCTTGCTTTGTGTCGCGACTGCTATCATCTGCCGTTTCGCCGAGCGTCTACTTCGCTCGCTTGCATCCATCATAATGGCAACGTGGGTGTTAACGAAAACCGCTCTAAACAAAAGTCATATTACCTAGGACAATTATCACAAAAAAAATTATAACAAGAGAGAAGGAATGGAAGAGTACAAGATGTTCATAAAAGTTAAAATAAAGTTTTATTTACAAAAAAAAGGTAGCTTGGACTGCTTTTTTTCCAGAGCTGGAATAAATAAATTATTCCTAGATAACGTACAAACAAAATAAAAATCAAAAAAATTACATCAGGATTTCTTAACATTAAAATTATATACAACAAAAATAAACACAATCTTAAAAAGGGAATAAATCCTTTTAAAACATGAACTTACTATAAAGGCAGTATTCTTACAAAATCAATCAAATAGTCTCTTTTTTTTCTTTACACCAAAGTTCCAATCAAATGTAATAAAATTGACAAACCGTGCTGAATGCCTACATAATTTCCATGGTAAAAATAACCTTTTTTTATTCTATCAAACGTCTGTCACAAAGTTCCTTTTTTCTTTCTTTTTCTTCTATAATTTTCTTATAGCAAACCCAACGTAAGAAATACAGTCCAAATTTCAGATAAACATAATACTTGATTTTTTCACAGTTTGTCCCAAATAGCATCACACGCGATCATGTGAGGATCAAATTTTCAAAGTTATCTCTTTCAAATCGATCTGTGTTGCAAGGACGATCACACTTTACGATTCTTAATCTCTGATTCAGAATCTTCTCAACAGCAAAGTATTCCAGTTCACGGTAGCTAAGCTCTTCAACATAGGCAATTTCGTGCCTGGAGATATTTTTTATATTTTTATCTCGTTCAAATTCTTCATAATTCTTCATAATTCTTCATTTCAAGTCTCTGACCTGAAACATCTTCAAAGGGAAATATTCGTTGACCGAAGGAAGAATATTTCATACATAAAAGGCAATTCTTGCCAAGAGATACTCTATATCTTAAATTTCTTAAAGTAGAAATTCTTCTCAAAATTTAACGTCCCACCTATGGACGGAGAAACAGTTTTAACATGTGTCGACTCCGGCGCCCAATTCTGTTCTGATTAAACTTCGCACCAATATCAAATCGAGACAGAAACAATGCATCATATCTTAAAATAGAAACCACGTGACACAAAATGGCGTTAACCTAACCCAACTCCTACGCAAAATAATCCATGTTACCTTCAACCTGGCACGTAAGCAAAAACTGAAAGCCTTCACCCTCAAACGGTCTCAAATAAAGGGAAGCGACCCATGACTTACTAGAAAATATACCGAAATTTCCACACTGCTTCATAGGCTGAAATCAAATCTCCCCGTACACGATAAAATATAACAAGGCTACTCCTTTTTAATTTAGAGCCATTTATTTTCTATCCTTCGTTGTAGTAGAGAGAGAGGCTTACGCTAGTTATTTTTCTAACGAAGGAAGGAAGATGGGGAACATCGCTCGGCTCTGAAATCCCCTAGCTTGTAATCGCTATATGGGTAAAGCGTGTTCTCTCGTTGGCTTCCAGCCAAGAACTCTCTCTCAACTCCAGTTTTCCCAGCGGGAAAACTGTGACGTCACGAAATATCGTGATCAACACACAGGTGTAACCAAACCTTTCACCGTCACCGCGACCATGAGAAACAACATTGCACTAAAGTGGCACGAGGTGACTCTGCTACGAATCACGCAAGTCAACCCCGATCTCCAAAAGACACATCCACTCCCATGAGGCCATTATCAAACACAAACTGAAAATCAAAAGTTTGAAAGCCTATTGTAAATTAACCAGACTTGCATTTTAACACTGCATTTTAATTCTGAAAATTAAAAATTTGAAAGCCTGTTGTAAAATATCTAGATTTGCCTTTTCTAACTAGAAATGATGCATTGCAACACTGTTTCCAATTAAAAATAAAAAATTTTAAAGCCTATTGTAAAGTATCCAGTATTCACACTGAAAATCATGCATTTCAACACTGTTTTCAACTGAAAATCAAAGATTTGAAAGTTAATAAGCTTTCAAATTTTTAGTGAAAACTAAAACTAGATACTTTATCTAGATTTTAGTTTTCAAAGTTTAACACTGTTTTCAACTGAAAATAAAAGATTTGAAAGTTAATAAGCTTTCAAATTTTTAGTGAAAACTAAAACTAGATACTTCATCTAGATTTTAGTTTTCACAGTTTAACACTGTTTTCAACTGAAAATCAAAGTATCTTCACACTGAAAATCATGCATTTACACACGGTTCAAAGATGTTGTCACACTGAAAATCATGCATTTTACCACTGTTTTCAACTGAAAATCAAAGATTTTTAAAGTATCTAGATTTTAGTTTTCACACTGAAGATACCTTGAAAATCAAAGATTTGAAAGCCTATTGTAAAGTATCTAGACTTGCGTTTTCACACTGAAAATCATGCATTTCAACACTGTTTTCAACTGAAAATCAAAAATTTGTAAGTATCTACATTTGCGTTTTCACACTGAAAATCATGCTGACCCCTAAAATTTTCCCCGACACATAGCACCCCCAACATTTTTTCACTATCCCACAACCCTGAGAAATATTTTAAGTGAAAAAACAGAAAAAAAAATTTGGCCGGACCCCTAAATAATTTGGCCCGACCCCTAAAATGTTCCCCGACCCCCTAATCTCTCCAGCCACCCGAACTTTTTTTTCACTCTCCCACAACTCTGAGAAATATTTTAAGTAAAAAAAAACGAAAAAAAAAATTTGGCCCGACCCCTAAAAAGTTTGGTCCGACCCCTTAAATGTTCCCCGACCCCCTAATATTTCCAGCCACCCCGCAATTTTTTTTTTTCACTCTTCCCCAACCCTGAGAAATATTTTAAGTTCAAAAAAAGAAACAAAAGAAAAAATTTGTCCCGACACCTAAAAAATTTGGTCCGACCTCTAAAATGTTCCCCGACCTCCTAATATTTCCAGCCACCCCCAATTTTTTTTTCACTCTTCCCCAACCCTGAGAAATATTTTAAGTTCTGAAAAGGAAACAAAAGAAATAATTTGGCCCGACACCTAAAAAATTTGGCCCGACTCCTAAAATTTTCCCTGACCTCCTAATCTCTCCAACCCCCACAACTTGTTTTAACTTTCCCACAACCCTGAGAAATATTCTAAGTTCGAAAAAAAATAATTTGGCCCGACCCCCTAATCTCTCCAGCTCCCCCCCTCCCCACCTTTTTTCACTCTCCCACAACACTGAGAAATAGTTCAAGTTCAAAAAAAAATTTGGCATGACCCCCAAAAAATTTGGCCTGACCCCTAATATTTTCCCCGTCCCCCTAATTTCTCCAGCCCCCAACTTTTTTATTACTCTCCCACAACCCTGAGAAATATTCTAAGTTCAAAGAACAAAAAAAAAATTTTTGCCCGACCCCCAAAAAAATTTGGCTCGAACCTTAAAATTTTCCCCGACGCCCTAATTTCTCCAGCCCCCCCCCCGTCCGACTTTTTTTCTACTCTCCCACACACCTGAGAAAAATTTTAAGTTCAAAAAAAAAAAAAAAAATTGGCATGACCCACAAAAAATTTGGCCTGACCATTACAATTTTCCCCGATCCCTAATCTCTCCAGCCCCCCAACTTTTTTTTCACTCTCCCACAACCCTGAGAAATATTTGAAGTAAATAAAAAGAAAAAAAAATTTGGCCCGACCCCTAAAAAATTTGGCCCGACACCTAAAATTTTCCCCGACCGTCTAATCTCCTCAGCCCCCCCAAACATTTTTCACTCTCCCACAACCCTGAAAAGTATTTTAAGTTCAAAAAAAGAAAAAAAAATTTGGCCTGACCCCTAAAAAATTTCGCCTGACAGATCAAATTTTCCCACACCCCCTAATCTCTCCAGCCCCCCCCCCAACTTTTTTTCACTCTCCCACAACCCTGAGAAATATTTTAAGTTAAAAAAAAAAGATTTGGCCCGACCCCAAAAAAATTTTGCCTGACCCCTTAAATTTTCCCCGACCCTCTAATCTCTCGAGCCCCCCCAACTTTTTTTTCACTCTCCCACAACCCTGAGAAATATTTTAAGTAAACCAAAAAAAAAAGAAAAAAAAAATTTGGCCCAACCCGTAAAAAATTAGGCGCGACCCCTAAAATTTTCCCAAACCCCCTAATCTCTCCAGACCCCCAACTTGTTTTTCACACTTCCACAACCCTGAGAAATATTTAAAGTTAAAAAAACGAAAAAAAAAATTTGGCCCGACCCCTAAAAAATTTGGTCCGACCCCTAAAATGTTCCCCGACCTCCTAATATTTCCAGCCACCCCCAATTTTTTTTTCACTCTTGCCCAACCCTGAGAAATATTCTAAGTTCGAAAAAAAAAATTTGGCGCGACCCCCTAATCTCTCCAGGCCCCCCCCCATCCCCACCTTTTTTCACTCTCCTACAACACTGAGAAATATTTAAAGTTCAAAAAAATATTTGGCATGACCCCCAAAAAATGTGGCCTGACCCCTAATATTTTCCCCGTCCCCCTAATTTCTCCAGCCCCCCAACTTTTTTTTTTACTTACCCACACACCTGAGAAAAATTTTAAGTTCAAAAAAAAAAAAAAAAAAATTGGCATGACCCACAAAAAATTTGGCCTGACCATTACAATTTTCCCCGAGCCCCTAATCTCTCCAGCCCCCCCCCCCCAACTTTTTTTTCACTCTCCCACAACCCTGAGAAATATTTTAAGTAAAAAGAAGAAAAAAAATTTGGCCCGACCCCTAAAAAATTTGGCCCGACACCTAAAATTTTCCCCGACCGCCTAATCTCCCCAGCCCTCCCCCCAAACATTTTTTCACTCTCCCACAACACTGAGAAATATTTCAAGTTCAAAAAAAAATTGGCATGACCCCCAAAAAATTTGGCCTGACCTCTAATATTTTCCCCGTCCCCCTAATCTCTCCAGCCCCCCAACTTTTTTTTTACTCTCCCACAACCCTGAGTATATTTTAAGTTCAAAGAACAAAAAAAAAATTTGGCCCGACCCCTAAAAAGTTGGCTCGAACCTTAACATTTTCCCCGACCCCCTAATCTGTCCAGCCCCCCCCCCCCAAACTTGTTTTCTCTCTCCCACAACCCTGAGAAATATTTTAAGTTCAAAAAAAAAAAAATTTGGCCCGACCCGTACAAAATTGTGCCTGACCCCTACAATTTTCATCGAACCCCTAATTTCTCCAGCCCATCCCCCCGCCCCCGCAACTTTTATTACACTCTCCCACATTCCTGAGAAATATTTTAAGTAAAATAAAAGAAAAACATTTTACCGGACCCCTAAAAAGTTCAGCCCGACCCCTAAAATTTTCCCCGATCTATCTAGCCCCCCCAATTTGTTTTTGCTCTCACTGAACCGTAGGAAGTATTTTAGGTTAAAAAAAATTTGGCCCGACCCCTAGAAAATTTGACCTGACCCCTAAAATTTTCTTTTATAACTTTTATTTCACTCTCCCACAACCCTGAGAAATATTTTAAGTAAAAAATAAAAGAAAAAAATTTTGCCGGACCCCTAAAAAATTTGGCCTGACCGTTTAAATTTTCCCGGACTCCCTAATCTCTCCAGACCCCCTCCCCAACTTATTTTCACTCTCCCACAATCCTGACAAATATTTCAAGTTCATAAAAAAAATTTTGCCCGACCCCCAAAAAATTTGCCCCGACACCCTAATCTCTCCAGCCTACCAACTTTTTGTTCACTCTCCCACAACCCTGAGAAATATTTTAAGTAAAAAAAAAGAAAAAAAAAATTTGGCTAGACCCCTAAAAAATTTGGCCCGACCCCTAAAATTTTCCTCGACCCCCTAATCTCTCCAGCCACCCCCAACTTTTTTTTCACTCTCCCACAACCCTGAGAAATATTTTAAGTTCCAAAAACGAAAAAAAAAAATTTTGCCCGACCCCTAAAAATTTTTGACAACCTCTAAAATGTTCCCCGACACCCTAATCTCTCCAGGCCCCCCTTCAACTTTTTTTCACTTTCCCACAACCCTGAGAAATATTTTCAGTTCAAAAAAAAAAAAAATTTGGCCTGACCCCTAAAATTTTACCCGACGCCCTAATCTCTCCAGACCCCCAACTTTTTTTTCACTCTCCCACAACCCTGGGAAATATTTTATGTTAAAAAGATAAAAAATAACAATTTGGCCCGACCCCAAAAAAATTTGGCCTGACCCCAAAAATTATCCCCGACCCCCTAATCTTTCTAGCCCCCCCCCCCCAAACTTTTTTTCACTCCACCACAACCCCGGGAAATATTTTGATTTCAAAAAAAGAAAAAAGAAAAATTTAGCCTGACCCCTAAAAAATTTAGGCCGACCCCTAAAATTTTCCCCGACCCTCTAATCTCTCCAGCCCCCCCCCCCCCAACTATTTTTCAATCTCCCAAAACCCTGAGAAATATTTTAAGTTCAAAAAAAAAAAATTGGGCCCGACCCCCAAAAAATTTGGCCTGACCCCTAAAATTTTCCACGTCCCCCTAATCTCTCCAGCCCCCCAACTTTTTTTTTCACTCTCCCACAACCCTGAGAAATATTTTAAGTAAAAAAAAAGAAAAAAAAATTTGGCCTGACCCCTAAAAAATTAGGCCTGACCCCTAAAATTTTCCCACACCCCCTAATCTCTCCAGCCCCTCTTTCCCCAACTTTTTTTCACTTTATCACAACCCTGAGAAATATTTTAAGTTCAAAAAAAATAAATTTGGCCCGACCCCCAAAAAATTTTGCTTGACCCCTAAAATTTTCCCCGACCCTTTAATCTCTCGAGCCCCCCAACTTTTTTTTCACTCTCCGACAACCCTGAGAAATATTTTAAGTTCGAAAAAAAAAAGATTTGGCCCGACCCCTAAAATTTTACCCGACGCCCTAATCTCTCCAAACCCCCAACTTTTTTTTCACTCTCCCACAACCCTGAGAAATATTTTAAGTTCAAATAATAAAAAATAAAAATTTGGCCCGACCCCTAAACAATTTGGGCCGACCCCTAAAATTTTCCCCGACCCCCTAATCTCTCCAGCCCCCATCCCAACTTTTTGTAACTCTCCCAAAACCCTGAGTAATATTTAAAGTTAAAAAAAAAGAATTTTGCTCGACCCCTAGAAAATTTGGCCAGATTTCAAAAATTTTCCCCGACTTCCTAATCTTTCCAGCCCCCCCCCCCCTCCGCACCTTTTTTCACTCTCCCACAACCCTGAGAAATATTTTAAGTTCCAAAAACGAAAAAAAAAAATTTTGCCCGACCCCTAAAAATTTTTGACAACCTCTAAAATGTTCCCCGACACCCTAATCTCTCCAGGCCCCCCTCCAACTTTTTTTTCACTCTCCCACAACCCTGAGAAATATTTTAAGTAAAAAAAGAAAAAAAAATTTGGCCCGATCCCTAAAAATTTTGACCCGACCCTCTAAAACTTTCCCCGACCCCCTAATCTCTCCAGCCACCCACAACTTTTTTTCACTCTCCCACTACCCTGAGAAATATTTTAAGTAAAAAAAAAAAACAAATTGCCCGACCCTGAAATTTTTCCCGACCCCTCAATCTATCAAGCCCCCCCCCCCAACTTGTTTTTCACTCTCCCCCAACCCTGAGAAGTATTTTAGGTTAAAAAAAAAAAATTTGCCCCGACCCCTAGAAAATTTGGCCTTACCCCTTAAATTTTCCCCGACCCCTTAATCTTTCTAGCCTCCCCCCAACTTTTTTTCACACTCCCACAACTCTGAGAAATATTTTGAGTTCAGAAAAGAAAAAAAAATTTGGCCTGACCCCTAAAAAATTTGGCCCGACCTCTACAATTTTCCCCGACCTCCTAATCTCTCCAGTCCCCCCTCAACTTTTTTTCACTCTCCCACAACCCTGAGAATATTTAAAGTTCCAAAAACGAAAAAAAAAAATTTTGCCCGACCCCTAAAAAATTTTGACGACCTCTAAAATGTTCCCCGACACCCTAATCTCTCCAGCCGCCCCCATTTTTTTTTCACTCTCCCCCAACACTGAGAAATATTTTAAGTTCAAAAAAAGAAACAAAAGAAAAAATTTGGCCCGACCCCTAAAAAATTTGGCCTGACCCCTAAAATTTTCCCGACCCCTTTTTTCGCAACCCCCTCCCCGACCACGCAACTTTTATTTCACTCTCCCACAACACTGAGAAATATTTTAAGTTAAAAAAAAAAAGAAAAACATTTTGCCAGACCCCTTAAAAATTCGGCCCGACCCCTAAAATTTTCCCCAACCCCGATCTATCCAGCCCCCCCCCCAACTTGTTTTTCACTCTCCCCCAACCCTGAGAAGTATTTTAGGTTAAAAAAAAATTGGGCCCGACCCCTAGAAAATTTGGCCGGACCCCTAAAATTTTCCCCGACCCCCTAATCTCTCCAGACCCCCAACTTTTTTTTCACTCTCTCACCGATACTCCCGCCGAAATTTAAAAACCTAATTTTTTTTGTTTAGCAAAAAAAAAAGGTTGACTTTTATTTTTTTCTGGATGAAGAACTGATTACGTTAGCAGCGTAATATAAAAGAAAAAAAACTGTATTGTATAAAGACACAACAGTAAACATGGAAGACTTCAAAGCTATGATGTTAGAACTCGTGAAATTCCAAACCGAAAAATAGTCCCAAATGGAAGATAGGTTTCAAGAAAAACTGCTTGTCCAACAACAAAAAGCCAAACGAAAATGGGATAAAAAAGCAGAATGTCGGATTTTTCGTGGGTGTTAACGAAAACCGCTCTAAACAAAAGTCATGTTACCTAGGACAATTATCACAAAAAAATTATAACAAGAGAGAAGGAATGGACGAGTACAAGATGTTCATAAAAGTTAAAATAAAGTTTTATTTACAAAAAAAAGGTAGCTTGGACTGCTTTTTTTTCCAGAGCTGGAATAAATAAATTATTCCTAGATAACGTACAAAAATAAATAAAAATCAAAAAAATACAACATCAGGATTTCTTAACATTAAAGTTATATACAACAAAAATAGACACAATCTTAAAAATCAAATAGTCTCTTTTTTTTTCTTTACACCAAAGTTACAATCAAAAGTAATAAAATTGACAAACCGTGCTAAATGCCGACACAACCTCCATGGTAAAAATAACCTTTTTTTTATTTTATCAAACGTCCGTCACAAAGTTCCTTTTTTTTTCTTTCTTTTTCTTCTATAATTTTCTTATAGCAAACCCAACGTAAGAAATACGTCACTAGAACAGTCCAAATTTCAAATAAACATAATACTTGATTTTTTCACAGTTTGTCCCAAATAGCATCACACGCGATCATGTGAGGATCAAATTTTCAAAGTTATCTCTTTCAAATCGATCTGTGTTGCAAGGACGATCACACTTTACGATTCTTAATCTCTGATTCAGAATCTTCTCAACAGCAAAGTATTCCAGTTCCCGGGAGCTAAGCTCTTCAACATAGGCAATTTCGTGCCCGGGGATATTTTTATCTCGTTCAAATTCTCCATAATTCTTCATTCCAAGTCTCTGACCTGAAACATCTTCAAAGGGAAATATTCGTTGACCAAAGGAAGAATATTTCATACATAAAAGGCAATTCTTGCCAAGAGATACTCTATTTCTTAAATTTCTTCAAGTAGAAATTCTTCTCAAAATTTAACGATATATAGAAAATATACCGAAATTTCCACATTAGGGACCATCGAACATACAAAGTTCGTTGACTACATATTACCCCGTAAGACCAGCGATTTAACTTTCTCGGATGCGGTTAAGTTATTGACGGAGTTGTTTAGCCACAAAATTTCCCTTTTTCACAAAAGATGGAAGTGCATAAATTTAACGAGAAAAGATTGCGAGGATTACATGACTTTCGCATCAGTAGTGAACAAACACTGTGACGATTTCAAGCTTGCAAAGACTGATATCAGCTAAAAACGCCGAAGTAAGACGCAGAGTTCTGAATAAGCCGATGTGGAAATTTCGGTATGTTTTCTAGTAAGTCATGGGTTACTTCCCTTTGTTTGAAACCGTTTGAGGGTGAAGGCTGTCAGTTTTGCTTACGTGCCAGGTTGAAGGTCACATGGATTATTTTGCGTAGGAGTTGGGTTAGGTGAAGCCATTTTGTGTCACGTGGTTTCTATTTTTAGAAATGATGCATTAGTTCTGCCTCGATTTGATATTGGCGCGAAGTTTAATCAGAACAGAGTTGGGCGCCGAAGTCGACACATGTTAAAAACTGTTTCTCCGTCCATAGGTGGGACGTTAAATTTCGAGAAGAATTTCGACTTGAAGAAATTTAAGAGATAGAGTATCTCTTGGCAAGAATTGCCTTTTATGTATGAAATATTCTTCCTTCGGTCAACGAATATTTCCCTTTGAAGATGTTTCAGGTCAGAGACTTGGAATGAAGAATTATGGAGAATTTGAACGAGATAAAATATCTCCGGGCACGAAATTGCCTATGTTGAAGAGCTTAGCTCCCGGGAACTGGAATACTTTGCTGTGAAAAAATCAAGTATTATGTTTATTTGAAATTTGGACTGTTCTAGTGACGTATTTCTTGCGTTGGATTTATTATAAGACAATTATTGAAGAAAAAGAAAGAAAAAAGGAACTTTGTGACAGACGTTTGATCAAATAAAAAAAAGATTATTTCACCATGGAAATTATGTCGATATTCAGCACGGTTTGTCAATTTTATTACTTTTGATTGTAACTTTGGTGTAAAGAAAAAAAAGAGACTATTTGATTGATTTTGTAAGAATACTGCCTTTTTAAGATTGTGTCTATTTTTGTTGTATATAACTTTAATGTTAAGAAATCCTGATGTTGTATTTTTTTGATTTTGATTTTTTTTGTACGTTATCTAGGAATAATTTATTTATTCCAGCTCTGGAGAAAAAAAGCAGTCCAAGCTACCTTTTTTTTGTAAATAAAACTTTATTTTAACTTTTATGAACATCTTGTACTCTTCCATTCCTTCTCTCTTGTTATAATTTTTTTGTGATAATTGTCCTAGGTAACATGACTTTTGTTTAGAGCGGTTTTCGTTAACACCCACGAAAAATCCGACATTCTGCTTTTTTTTGCCCAGGTCGTTTTACAATGAACGTATTGAGAACGATATGCTGGGATAATATCTATTTTTCTTCTATTAAAAGCATTCTGCTTTTTTATTTTTCTTCTATTAAAAGCATTCTGCTGTTTTATCCCGTTTTCGTTTGGGTGGACAAAACTTCAGACTATATGCTGGTATAGTAGCTATTTTTTTTCCTATTAAAAGCATTCTGCATTTTTTGTTCCAGAATTCGCGTATTGGAAAGAATACTCGAAGATTTGCCACTAGTTTAGATTTAAATTAATTTTCTTCTATTGCTGTTTTTTGGTACCCAAGTCACTGGAGGGAACTTACTTCAAGTGATAATCTCCTTTCTGCCTTTGGCGCCTAATTGCGTGTATTAGACATGATGCCCGGAATTCGGCGGCCTTGCTTTCCTTTGACTACAATTAAACATAGTCAAATACGAGATGTTCAGGTTTTAATACTGTTTTAAGCTGACTGTTTTTTTTTTTTTCCTTTTTATGTATTTTATGTGAAAATTGCATGTTTTGAAGTCTGAACGCCATTTTTGTTCGCCACGTGGAGTCATTTTTGTAAATCTCCCGCGTATTCTAAGTCGCCATTTTTGGAAACTGGTGAATGTTAGATATTGAATGATTTTTGTGTAATTATTTTTCCCTTGAATTTTTGCTTTGACTGACAAGTGGAATTGTTAGACTTACATTTGAACGAATTTGGTTAACTATGGTACAGCCTTTTCCCATTTTTTTTGTAGGAATCTTACTTAGATAATTTTACGTTGTCATTTTCCCGCCATTAAGAAGACGTTTGGCGCCTCTTTTATTTTAGCCCACACCTGATCGCCATATTGTATTTTCGCCATAATGGCGTCTACCCCCACTGTTAATCTCCTTGTAGAAAGGCGAGATAGTGTAAAAATCAAAGTTGATACTATTATTGATGTTCTTGGGGGTTGCGAGGGGGAGAACCGGGAATTTGTTTCTTCCCAGAAGGTTAGGGTTAAGGAACTCTTTGCGTCCATTAATTCACTCAATGAGCAGATCACAAGTGCCTATATTGAGAGTGAGTCTCGCGAAAAGATGTCTGAGAACTGTCGGAGCGAAACGTTATATCGTATCCATGTGGATCGACGTTTCAGCGAATTGGAGAGCATGTGGAGGGATGAGGGCTCCCCACCCAATAGGGAAGGGGAGAAGTCTAAAGCGTCACTTTGTAGTGTGACACCCAAACTTAACTGTCCTATTTTCGACCCCATGAGTTTGAAACGCAACAAATTAGCGTATCTCAACTTCTTTAAGGAGTTCGAAAATTGCGTATCAAATATACCTAGTGAGTCCACGAGGTTGATAATTCTGAAAAATCACCTCAGGGGCTATGCCCACCGAATAGTGGGACATCTTTCCATTTCGGATGCCAACTTTGAGGCAGCGATAGAGATCCTAGATAGAGAATTTTTAGATAAAAGGTTTATTGTAAACTCTATTTTAGGGATCTCCATAGTGCTAAACCTCTTGGGGATTCTGATACTAACTCGGTGAAGAGCTTTCTAACTAAGGTGAAAGCTCAAATATACGAGCTGAAAAACTCCTTTGGTATGGATTTTCTAGAGGAGGAGGCCCCCGGCAATCTGTTGCTAAGTAGCATTATTTTTGAAAAACTTCCTCTTTCTGTGAGACGGGAACTGATTCATACCGTCAATTGTAATTACCCATCTCTGGGAAATATCTTAGATAATTATTCTGAGGTGTTGCGCACGTTAGACATCGTCAAACCCAGGATGGTTAAAACTGTAAAGCCCGTCGCCAAACCGCGTTCGTCTGGTTCCTTTAGATTCAGGCCCGCTAGTGCTGTTAAGAAGCCCTCCACTTTGGAGAACTTTTTTGTAAAAACTAAACCCAGTCGACATAAGTGCTTCCTTTGCAGTAGTGACAGCCATATTGCGTACTATTGCAGGAAGTATCCCTCTCTAAGGGATCGGGTACAACGATGCCAATTGGCTAAGTTGTGCACCCATTGTACTAGTCCGTTCCATAACGCCGAGGCTTGCCCCGGTAAAAGTGGTCGTCTGTTGGAAATGTAAAAGTTGCGAGCATGCAGGTGCGTTGTGCCCTGACTTTGACAAGTCTCGGCTGGATACTAACCCCTGTCTTCAGGTGGGAGAAGTGAATCTTCTCCTGCCAATAATTAAAATTGACGTGGTCAATAATGGAGTTGTAAAATCTTTTAATTGTCTGTTGGATTCAGGAAGCCAGCGCTCCTATTTGTCTGATGGAGTTCTGGACCTATTGAATTGCCGTTCTATGCCTGTAAAGAGAAGGGACTTCTTTATTAAAACTTTTCTCGGAACGGCCAGAAGGAGCCTAAATGAACTCGAGTTGTGGATCAAAGTGCCGAACTCTGAGTGTGTTATACCCTTTTTGGTGGACGAAGGCTTGGACCTTCAGTTTCACGTCAAGGGTCTGTCTACTGCTATTGAAGGTATTATTGCGGGTGGGGGGAAATTGGCTGCCGACTTTTCAAATGTTAAAAATGATTGTATTACTGTACATGGTTTGGTAGGTGTTGACCTACTGATGTATTTGGGACCCATGAAGTTGTCTCCCTTCATGAATGGGTCGGTTTTTGAGTTTCCTCAAGGAATTGTGCCTTTTGGAGATATGTCCAATTTTGTGAGTCCTGTTATGAAGAAAACGGATACCTCCGTTGTTGGCGCGAATTACAGCCAAGTTGTGTCCGAACACTCACAGTGTCTTATGACACATGTTTATTTTGTGCTTGAGCCGAAGTCTGAATACTTCGACCCTTTCGATAGTTTTATTGATTCTTCTGTGGAAAGAGCCGTGGACAAGCTCTTTAGTTTGGAAACGTTAGGAGTTACTGAGAACTCTGTAAGTGATTATGACAAGAATAAAATTGATTCCTTTCGCAATTCGATCTCGTACCAAGACAGTTGCTACTATGTTAGTTTGCCATGGGATGAGGGAAAGTTGCCTTCTGTTCCTTCCAACCATCAAGTGTCGTTGAACGTACTTGATAAGGTTGTCACTCGTTTGACGAGGCAGGGTCTGTATGAGGACTACTGCCAGGTTTTCTTAGAGCAGGAAAGGGAGGACATTATTGAGAGAGTGGAAGTGAATCCAGAGGATTTCACTCATTATACTTGGATTCCTCACCATCCGGTTATTAAGGCTAATGGTCAGAGTACCACAAAGATAAGGCCGGTGTTCAACTGTTCGTTGCGAACAGGTGGACATCCCTCTCTAAATGATTGTGTCTATCCGGGAATTAACCTTTTCACGGATATGTTGGAATTACTGTTTCGAATGGATCGTTATGTCCTGTTGGCAGACGTCCGTAAAGCCTTTATCATGATTCGGATGGAAACCGAAAGAGATAAGAATCGGTTTTGCCTTTTTGTAAAATTGAATGATAAACTGGTATGTTATCGTTACAAAACATTGATTTTTGGGTTTGTGGCCAGCCCATTTATTCTCAACTTCGTCATTAGACATCATGTTGAAAAATACCCTCATAGTTTATGTAGGGATATGCTTATGGAAAATTTTTATGTGGATAATCTTATAAAAATTCACAATTCACAGAAAACTTTGTTGGACCTATACCTGAATGCAAGGAGTATCATGCAGGATGGTAATTTTTCATTAAGGTCCTGTAATTCCAATAATGATGTTTTGACCACGCGAATGAAAGCTGACAAAAGTTTCGTCACCCATGATTCTCCTCTGGAGATGGTGTTGGGTTATGCGTATGATCCTGTGCAGGATAATTTGCATGTGGCGGCCGGTTCCTTAGATGTGCCGGCTGATACAAAAAGGGGCATCCTATCGCAGAACTCTTCCATATTCGACCCTTTGGGGCTTGTTTTACCTGTAACTATCAAGGGAAGGGTAATGCTCGGTGAGATATGGAAAACTCAGGTGTCATGGGATCAGAAGATACCGGAGAGTTTGCAGCTCACTTGGAACAAGTTGTTTCCTGAGTTGATGAATCTGCATGGTGTGAGGGTCCCCAGATGTGCTGTTGATTCCTCTGCGCCTGCCACGTTAATGATCTTTTGTGATGCTTCACAACAAGCCTTTGGCTTTGCGGCTTACATTTTCCAGTATGGGGCTGCTAAATTAATATTTTCCAAGGCTAAAGTGGCTCCTTTGACAAAGCGAACTTTGCCGTCACTTGAGTTGTTGTCCGTCTTTTTGGCGATGAAATGTATCCCTAATCTTTTGAAGGTGTTTCAAAAG
Source organism: Sepiola atlantica (assembly GCA_963556195.1). Classification (NCBI taxonomy): domain Eukaryota; kingdom Metazoa; phylum Mollusca; class Cephalopoda; order Sepiida; family Sepiolidae; genus Sepiola; species Sepiola atlantica. Next base: position 50,010,540 of record OY744532.1, on the reverse strand, counting down.
GATGTGGTCAAGAAAATAGTGGTTGCGGTGGACGCACAGGTCGTGTTGTCCTGGATTCTGTCCGAGACAGTTGTGACAAAGAGTGTATTTGTCCGAAATAGGTTAAAAGATATTCGAGTGGGAGTGGATAAATTGTGTGAACAAGGTTTGGAAGTAATGTTCAAGTATGTGAACACTTCTGACAACCCTGCCGACCTGATCACCAGGGGTATTTCCTTGGCGAAATTCAAATCTCTATTGCCCTTTTGGTTGTCAGGGCCGCAGTGGCTGGTCGGTGAGAATTTTACCTGGCCAGTGTATGATTTGAGCTGTTTGAGTTCTGACAGTCAGAGGTTGGTGCTGACTAATGCCATCTCTGTGTCTCCTGTGATTCAAGAATTGTCACCGGTAGTGGATTTTAAGAGATTTTCTTCCTTGGGAAAACTCATGAGAGTTTTGTCCTACACGTTTAAGTTTGTATTGAAATTGCGGAAATCCATGAAAGAACCAGGCCTAGTGGCCAAAATTTATTTGATTAAGTTGGAGCAGTCCTTGCTTCTTTCCAGGGAGAAGTCCTTTTTGTCGAACCCCTCCAACCGTGAGATTCCTCCGTTGGTGGCGAAGTTGGATCTTTACCTGGATGATAAAAGTTTGATAAGGTCTGGGGGAAGGATTGGTAAATCCAGCCTTTACCTTCCGGAAATTTTACATCCGATTTTGTTACCTCGAGGCAGTCATATAACTGATTTGATTATTATGGACTGTCATTTCAAGTGTAAACATTTGGGTATTGCAGCTATTGTCAGGTTTCTGGATACATAAATCCAGGCAGGCGGTGAAGTCGGTTATTTCTGCCTGTGCTCTGTGTAAAAGATACAATGCCGTATCTTTCAAATACCCCAAGGTTACCAATTTACCTAAACACAGAGTTAATTTTATGAAGCCCTTCAACCATACAGGTATAGACTTTACTGGTCACTTGTGGGTTGAGGATGAAAGGGGACCGCAAAAGATGTACATCTTGCTTTTTACATGCTTCAATGTGAGGGCGGTCCATTTGGAGTTAGTGAGTGACAAGTCTACTCACTCAGTGATACTATCATTGGTTAGATTTTTTAACATTAATGGGGTGCCTTCCCATATATACTCAGATAATGCTAGATCATTCGTTGCTGGATGCAGTTTGATTAAGCAAGTGCTTGTGTCTGACGAGTTCGAGGAGAAATTTAGTACATTTGACATCAAGCACCTGACGATACCTTTATATTCTGCTTGGTTCGGCAGTGTTTGGGAGTGTCTTGTTAAGACGGTGAAGGTGTGTCTTTACAAGTTAGTGAGACGACAGAAGTTGGGTTATTTCGAACTTCTTTCTGTGTTGTCTGATATACAGAATGCTATTAACTCACGTCCTCTAACTTATAGATGTTCTGGAGATGATGGTTTGGATATTATATCTCCAAACGCGTTTATTTGCCCGCATTGTAATAATTCAATTTTTATAAATTCTGAAGAATGTTTTCTTGAGAATTCTCCTCCTTCTAGGAGTGACCTTTTGGAGAAGTTAAAACAGAGGGATCTTCTCTTACAGACGTTTAAAGTTTTATGGTATGAGGAATACCTGCTCGGCTTGAGAGAGCTGAGTGGCGATCTATATCAGTCTGATTTTAGTGATGTCATCGCTGTAGGCGATGTGGTTCTTGTTAAGAACCCAGCCAAATCTCGCCCATATTGGTCCTTGGGTAGAGTGATAGGTTTGACTCCAGGTGATGATTCTCATATTAGATCTGCCCTGATTAAGAAGGCAGATGGTTCCTCTCAGGAACATTCTTTGAGACACCTTTTTCCGATGGAGTTGTCGGTTACTCATTCCCATCAGACCTCGGAGGTTCCCGAAGAGCCTTGTGGTTCCGAGGATCCTGATGTGGTCCAGTCGGATGTTGCTGATGGAGATCATGCCTCGACTTCCAATTCTGAACCCATTCGAACTCGCAGGAAGGTGAGTGAACGGGATAATGACTACTTGTGGTATTGATGTGTACATGACACATGTATATAACATTGTGCATTTTTTTTTTTTCTTCGTCGGGAGAGTGTGGAAATTTAGGTATGTTTTCTAGTAAGTCATGGGTTACTTCCCTTTGTTTGAAACCGTTTGAGGGTGAAGGCTGTCAGTTTTGCTTACGTGCCAGGTTGAAGGTCACATGGATTATTTTGCGTAGGAGTTGGGTTAGGTGAAGCCATTTTGTGTCACGTGGTTTCTATTTTTAGAAATGATGCATTAGTTCTGCCTCGATTTGATATTGGCGCGAAGTTTAATCAGAACAGAGTTGGGCGCCGAAGTCGACACATGTTAAAAACTGTTTCTCCGTCCATAGGTGGGACGTTAAATTTTGAGAAGAATTTCGACTTGAAGAAATTTAAGAGATAGAGTATCTCTTGGCAAGAATTGCCTTTTATGTATGAAATATTCTTCCTTCGGTCAACGAATATTTCCCTTTGAAGATGTTTCAGGTCAGAGACTTGGAATGAAGAATTATGGAGAATTTGAACGAGATAAAATATCTCCGGGCACGAAATTGCCTATGTTGAAGAGCTTAGCTCCCGGGAACTGGAATACTTTGCTGTGAAAAAATCAAGTATTATGTTTATTTGAAATTTGGACTGTTCTAGTGACGTATTTCTTGCGTTGGATTTATTATAAGACAATTATTGAAGAAAAAGAAAGAAAAAAGGAACTTTGTGACAGACGTTTGATAAAATAAAAAAAAGGTTATTTCACCATGGAAATTATGTCGACATTCAGCACGGTTTGTCACTTTTATTACTTTTGATTGTAACTTTGGTGTAAAGAAAAAAAAGAGACTATTTGATTGATTTTGTAAGAATACTGCCTTTTTAAGATTGTGTCTATTTTTGTTGTATATAACTTTAATGTTAAGAAATCCTGATGTTGTATTTTTTTGATTTTGATTTTTTTTGTACGTTATCTAGGAATAATTTATTTATTCCAGCTCTGGAAAAAAAGCAGTCCAAGCTACCTTTTTTTTGTAAATAAGACTTTATTTTAACTTTTATGAACATCTTGTACTCTTCCATTCCTTCTCTCTTGTTATAATTTTTTTTGTGATAATTGTCCTAGGTAACATGACTTTTGTTTAGAGCGGTTTTCGTTAACACCCACAAAAAATCCGACACCGAATATAACCTTACAAAAGGTCGCAGAGGACTGCGAGAGATTTGTAAGCATGAAGCAAGACTCGAAAGACATAGAAGAATCGGGTATAGCACACATAAGAAAGGTACGACAAAAATCATATCTTACTTTTCATTCAAAATTAAGTCAATCCAAAAAGAGTGACTATTCTCACTTTTCGCCAAAACCAAATTACCCCAAGAAAAAACAAAAACCAATTACCACCTAGCCCTGTGGTGCTCTTCATTGGTATATGGATTGCCCCATACCGGTTTAAAACTTGTTTAATTTGTAATAAAATCGGACACAAGAGCAAATAAAGTATTTAAAAGCCGGATAAAAATCGCAAGATCAGACGAACAGGATAGCATAAACATAAAGAAGTACGTTCAAGTACAAATCCTTTACGAAAGAATAAAGTTACAATTAGACTCTGGGTCTGATTTAACTATCATCAACCTGCAGACATGGAAAAGATTGGGTAAACCAACCATGTTAAAATCAAACAAAATAGCCAGGTCGGTGAGTGGAAAAAAAGAAAATTCGAAGGTGAGATTATAACTAACGTTAAGTTTAACGGAAAAACCAAAAAAATTAAAAATTGCAAGTGTTTACTTGCAATTTATTTGGGACACAGTGGATGAGCCAAAAAATAGAAAGCCCGAAGCAGATAAATTAAAAGAAGATTTGAAAAAAACCTTCCCAGAAGTTTTTTCAAGTGGACTGGGTCGATGCAAAAAGATGGCGGCAAAATTTGAATTAAAGGAAAACATCCAACCCGTATTTTAAAAGAAAAAAATGTACCTTTCGCCTCACTCGAGAAAATTAATGAAGAACTAGACGGTTTTTTGCCAAGTTAAGACCGGCATTCTTTCTAAAATTGAATATAGCCAATGGGCTGCTCCGACTGTCTATGTTAAAAAGAAAACTAAAGAGATCCACGTCTGCGCCGATTTTTCGACTGGATTACCGTGCCCAGATGAAATATTTACTAAATTAAATGGAGGAAAGCTCGAAACTACTATCCGGGTTATACAAATTCGAGAGACTCGCTTTCGGTGTCAAGGTTGCACCAGCCATATTCCAGCAGGTAATGGATACCATAGTATCCATTACCTGAACGGACTGGAATTCGCAATAGCATACCTAGACGACATCCTAATGACGAAGAACACGTCCACACAAAGTTGAAAACGTACTCTTGGATTCGCGAGAGCGAATACAAGAGTACGTTTTCAAACTCAAAGAAGCCAAATGTGATATTTTATGAAGAAAATAAAATATCTGGGCTACATTATTGACAAAGATGGCAGAAGACCAGACCCAGAATGGGCTACTACAATTCCTGCTGGCTCCTGAAAATATCGCATCTTTACAAAGTTTTCTCGAACTGGCTAACTACTACCAAGTGTTCATACCTAATATGCATAACCTCCGTGCTCCAATGAATGAACTTCTGAAAAAAGACAAAGAGTGGGAATAGACTGCTGAATGCCAGGAGGCATTCGAGAAAATGAAAAAAGTCCTAACATCCGATCTTTTTCTAACTCATTATAAAGACTTAGAGATTATTGTCGCTAACGACGCAAGCTCATATGGCATCAGGGCATGCATTTTACACAAAATGCCAGACGGGACTCACGCATCGAGGATACTTCTACCAGCAGAAAAGAACTACTCCCAAATAGAAAGGGAGTCTTTAGGGATCATATTTGCAGTCTCGGAATTCTACCATTACATACACGGTAGATTTTTCACTTTACAAACGGATCATAAACCTTTACTCACAATTTTTGGGTCAAAAAAAGGTCTGCCCGTACACACAGCTAACAGACTGCTAACAATCCTTTTAAATTATAATTTTAAGATGAAATACCTCCCCTCGAAAAAAATCTGTCACGCTGACGGATTGTCAAGACTCATCCCAAAAGGGAGGCAATCACAGTGTCTTCAAGGGAAGACACTGTGATTGCCTCCCTTCGAACGGAAGGAGAAATTAACTCGACATTACGGAACACAGTAAGGGAACTCCCCGTGTCACTGCACTAAATAAAAATGGAAGCCCTCGGTGACGAGTTTATTAAGATGACCAAGACTAAATTAATTGAAAAGGACCAAAAACTTCAGACATTTTCTCTCTATGTGATGAGGTACTCTTGTATAGTGAAAGAGTAGTAATTCCCAAAACTCTTCAAATGAGAATTCTGAAGGATTTCCATGTTAGCCACCCAGGGACTACAAGAATGAAGAGCTTGATGAGGAGCTACGTGTACTGGCCTAACATGGACCAGGATATCGAGAAAATCGTAAAGACGTGCAAAGGCTGTGCATTGGCAGCAAAGGCACCTCTGATCAAATATAGTCCTTGGCCAAAAACGGACTGACCATGGTCCAGGATCCATATAGACTTCGCAGGCCCATTAGACGGTTTCAACTATTTAATTGTTTACACAAAATGGGCCGAAGTGTACTGATGACGGAAGTAACCATAAACTTCCTCCACGAATTGTTTGCCCGTTTCGGGGTGATGGATTGTTTAGTCAGCGACAACGGAACACAGTTCACGTCCGCTGAATTCAAGGAATTCTGTGATACGTTCCAAATAGAACATATTACGACCCCAGCATACAACCCGAGATCAAATGGCCAAGCAGAGCGTTTTGTCGATACACTGAAAAGAGCCCTGAAGAAGCACTCCTATAGAAAAAGCTCTACAACAGTTCCTTCAGGTGTACATTATCCCCTGCTGAGGTAATGTTTGCACACAAGTTACGATCCGTTTTTGACAAACTGCTGCCAAAACAGACAAAACTGGGACGAACAAATGCAGTACCAAGAAAACGTTACGTCACAGGCGAAAAAATATTTTTCAGAAGTTTGAAATAGTAAAGATCTAGATTTGCATTTTTACAGTGTTCCCAACTGTAAATCAGAAGTTTGAAATAGTAAAGATCTAGATTTGCATTTTTACAGTGTTCCCAACTGTAAATCAGAAGTTTGAAATAGTAAAGATCTAGATTTGCATTTTTACAGTGTTCCCAACTGTAAATCAGAAGTTTGAAATAGTAAAGATCTAGATTTGCATTTTTACAGTGTTCCCAACTGTAAATCAGAAGTTTGAAATAGTAAAGATCTAGATTTGCATTTTTACAGTGTTCCCAACTGTAAATCAGAAGTTTGAAATAGTAAAGATCTAGATTTGCATTTTTACAGTGTTCCCAACTGTAAATCAGAAGTTTGAAATAGTAAAGATCTAGATTTGCATTTTTACAGTGTTCCCAACTGTAAATCAGAAGTTTGAAATAGTAAAGATCTAGATTTGCATTTTTACAGTCTTCCCAACTGTAAATCAGAAGTTTGAAATTGTAAAGATCTAGATTTGCATTTTTACAGTGTTCCCAACTGTAAATCAGAAGTTTGAAATAGTAAAGATCTAGATTTGCATTTTTACAGTGTTTCCAACTGTAAATCAGAAGTTTGAAATAGTAAAGATCTAGATTTGCATTTTTACAGTGTTCCCAACTGTAAATCAGAAGTTTGAAATAGTAAAGATCTAGATTTGCATTTTTACAGTGTTCCCAACTGTAAATCAGAAGTTTGAAATAGTAAAGATCTAGATTTGCATTTTTACAGTGTTCCCAACTGTAAATCAAAAGTTTACAGTATACATTTGCATTTTAATACTGTTCCCAAACTGAAAATTAAAAGCCTATTGTAAAGTATCTAGATTTGTATTTTCAGTGTTTCTAAACTGAAAACAAAAAGTTTAAAAGTGTCTAGATTTGAATTTTAATATTGTTCCCAAGTTAAAATGAAAAGTTTGAAAACCTATTGTAAAGTATGTAGATTTGCATTGTCACACTGAAAATCATGCATTTTAACTCTGTTCCCAACTGAAAGTCAAAAGTTTGCATTGTAAAGTAACTAGTATTGCATTTTCACACTGAAAATCATGCATTTTAACTCTGTTCCGAACTGAAAATCAAAACTTTGAAAGCCTATTGTAAAGTATGTAAATTTGCATTGTCGCACTGAAAATCATGCATATAACTGTTGTATTTTGTTTGTTTATGATACATACGATCATAGAATTATGATACATACGATCGTAGAATGTCGGAATCTCTAGTCGTCATAGAACTGTCGTCTGTTGCTCCCGAAACGGATTGATGTGTCGTTTCTATTCGCGTTTCCCTGCTGCAGGAACTATTCCTACTAACCGTGGATCTTTCTTCACTGTCATTGCCTCGCCGTTGTTTAGACACTATTTGTACTAACTGTGCATCCCTCATCTCCACCGCTATTGTCGTCGCTTGCTTTGTGTCGCGACTGCTATCATCTGCCAGTTCGCCGAGCGTCAACTTCGCTCGATTGCATCCATCATACCGGCAACTGCTTCATAGGCTGAAATCAAATCTCCCCGTACACGATAAAATATAACAAGGCTTCTACTTTTTAATTTAGAGCCATTTATTTACTATCCTTCGTTGTAGCAGAGAGAGAGGCTTACGCTAGTTATTTTTCTAATGAAGGAAGGAAGATGGGGAACATCGCTTGGATCTTAAAATCTCCTAGCTTGTAATCGCTATATGGTTAAAGCGTGTTCTTTCGTTGGCTTCCAGCCAAGAACTCTCTCTCAACTCCAGTTTTCCCAGCGGGAAATATGTGACGTCACGAAATATCGTGATCAGCACACAGGTGTAACCTAACCTTTCACCGTTACCGCGACCATGAGAAACAACATTGCACTAAAGTGGCACGAGGTGACTCCGCAACGAATCGCGCAAGTCAACCCCGATCTCCAAAAGACACATCCACTCCCATGAGGCCATTATCAAACACAAACTGAAAATCAAAAGTTTGAAAGCCTATTGTAAATTAACTAGACTTGCATTTTAACACTGCATTTTAATTCTGAAAATCAAAAATTTGAAAGCCTGTTGTAAAATATCTAGATTTGCCTTTTCTAACTGGAAATCATGCATTTCAACATTGATTTCAACTGAAAATCAAAGATTTGAAAGCCTTTTGTAAAGTATCTAGATTTGCGTTTTCGCACTGAAAATCATGCATTTACAACCTGTTTTCAACTGAAAATCAAAGATTGGAAAGCTTATAGTAAAGTATCTAGATTTACGTTTTCACACTGAAAATCATGAATTTCAACACTGTTTTCAACTGAAAATCAAAGATTTGAAAGCCTATTGAAAGTATCTAGATTTACGTTTTCGCACTGAAAATCATGCATTTACACACTGTTTTCTGATGAAAATCAAAGATTTGAAAGTATCTAGATTTGCGTTTTCACACTGAAAATCATGCTGACCCCTAAAATTTTCCCCGACGCCCAGCACCCCCAACTTTTATTCAATCTCCCACAAACCTGAGAAATATTTTAAGTTAAAAAAAAAAAAAAATTTTGCTTGACCCCTTAAAAGTTAGGCACGACCCCTAAAAAATTCCCCGATCCCTCAATCTCTCCAGACCTCCCCCAACTCGTTCTTCACACTCCCCCAACCCTGAGAAATATTTTAAGTTAAAAAAAAAAAGAAAAACATTTTGCTGGATCCCTAAAAATTTCGACCCGACCCCCAAACTTTTCCCCGACCCCTCAATCTATCCAGCCCCCCCCCCCAACTTGTTTTTCACTCTCCCCCAACCCTGAGAAGTATTTTAGGTTAAAAAAAAAATTTGGCACGACCCCTAGAAAATTTGGCCTGACCCCATAAAGTTTTCCCCGACACCCTAATCTCTCCAGACCCCCAACTTTTTTTTCAATCTCCCACAACCCTGAGAAATATTTAAAGTTCAAAAAAATAAAAAATTTGGCCCGACCCCTAAAACATTTGGCTTCACCCCTAAAATTTTCCCCGCCGCACTAATCTCTCCAGCACCCTCAACTTTTTTTCACTCTCCCACAACCCTGAGAAATATTTTAAGTTCAAACAAATAAAAAATTTGGCCCGACAGCTTAGAAGTTAAGCACGACCCCTAAAATATTTCCCGACCCCTCAATCTCTCCAGATCACCCCCCCCCTAACTCGTTCTTCACTCTCCCGCAACCCTGAGAAATATTTAAAGATATAAAAAAACAAAACATTTTGCAAGACCCCTAAAAAGTTCGGCCCGACCCTTAAATTTTCCCCAACCCATCTTTCCAGCCCCCCCCCCCCCAACTTGTTTTTAACTCTCCCCAACCCTGAGAAGTATTTTGGGTTGAAAAAAATGGGGAGAAATATTTCAAAAAAAAAATATTTGAGCCAACCCCCAAAAAATAACCCAAACCTTAATCAACAAAATTCACAGTTTTCTTGATACTTAATCTTTACCCTAACCCTAACCCTAACCTTAATAAAAAAAATTCATAATTTTCTTGATATTTTATCTTTACCCTAACCCTAAACCCTAACCCTAACCCTTACCCTAACCCTAACCTTAATCAACAAAATTCATAGTTTTCTTGATATTTCATCATTACCCTAACCCTAACCCTAACCTTAATCAACAAAATTCATAGTTTTCTTGATATTTAATCTTTACCCTAACCCTTACCCTAACTCTAACCCTAACCCTAACCCTAACCTTAATCAACAAAATTCATAATTTTCTTGATATTTAATCTTTACCCTAACGAGGTTAGGGTTAGGATCAGGGTTAGGGTTAGGGTTACGGTTAGGGTTAGGTTTAAACCTAACCCTAACCGTAACCCTAACCCTAACCCTGATCCTAACCCTAACCTTAATCAACAAAATTCATAGTTTTCTTGATATTTAATCTTTACCCTAACCCTAAACATAACCCTAACCCCTATCCCTAACCCTAACCCTATCCTTAATCAACAAAATTCATAATTTTCTTGAAATTTCATCTTTACCCTAACCTTAACCCTAACCCTAACCGTAACCCTAACCCTAACCCTGACCCTAACCCTAACCCTAACCTTAATCAACAAAATTCATAGTTTTCTTGATATTTAATCTTTACCCTAACCCTAACCCTAACCTTAATCAACAAAATTCATTCTTTTCTTGATATTTAATCTTTACCCTAACCTTAAACCTAACCCTAACCCTACCCCTAACCCTAACCCTACTCTAAACCCTAACCCTAACCCTAACCCTACCCCTAATCAACAAACTTCATAGTTTTCTTGATATTTAATCTTCACCCTAACCCTAACCCTAACCCGTACCTTAACCTTAATCAAACAAATTTAGGTTTTCTTGATATGTTATCTTTACTCTAACTCTCACTCTAACCCTAACCCTAACCTTAATCAACAAAATTAATAGTTTTGTTGATATTTAATCTTTACCCTAACCCTAACCCTAACCATAACCATAACCTTACTCAACAATATTCATAATTTTCTTCATAATTCATATTTACCCTAACCCTAACCCTAACCCTAATCTTAACCTTGATCAACAAAATTCATAGTGTCCTTGATATTTCATCTTTACCCTAACCCTAACCGTAAACCTAACCCTAACCCTTATCCTAACCTTAACCTTAATCAACAAAATTCATAATTTTGTTGATATTAAATCTTTACCCTAACCTTAAACCTAACCCTAACCGTAACCCTACCCTAACCCTGATCCTAACACTAACCTTAATCAACAAAATTCATAGTTTTCTTGATATTTAATCTTTACCCTCACCCTAAACATAACCCTAACCCCTATCCCTAACCCTAACCCTAACCTTAATCAACAAAATTCATAATTTTCTTGAAATTTCATCTTTACCCTAACCTTAACCCTAACCCTAACCGTAACCCTAACCCTAATCCTGACCCTAACCCTTCACTAACCTTAATCCACAAAATTCATAGTTTTCTTGATATTTAATCTTTACCCTAACCCTAACCCTAACCCTAACCTTAATCAACAAAATTCATTCTTTTCTTGATATTTAATCTTTACCCTAACCTTAAACTAAACCCTAACCGTACCCCTAACCCTAACCCTAACCCTAACCTTAATCAACAAAATTGATGGGTTTATTGATATTTCATCTTTACCCTAAACCTAACCCTAACTCTCACCCTAACCTTAATCAACAAAATTCATAGTTTTCTTGATATTTCATCTTTACCATAACCCTAACCCTACCCCTAACCCTAACCCTACTCTAAACCCTAACCCTAACCCTAACCCTTACCCTAACCCTACCCTTAAACTTAATCAACAAAATTAATAGTTTTCTTGATATTTCATCTTTACCTTAACCCTAACCCTTACCCTACCCCTAAGCTTAACCTAAATCAATAAAATTCATAGTTTCCTTGATATTTCATCTTTACCCTAACCCTAACCCTAACCCTAATCAACAAACTTCATATTTTTTTTATATTTAATCTAAACCCTAACCCTAACCCTAACCGTAACCGTAACCCTAACCCTAACCTAACCCTAACCCTAACCCTTATCCACAAAATTCATATTTTTCTTGATCTTTCATCTAAACCCTAACCCTAACCCTAACCCTAACCCTTACCCTTACCCAAACACTATCCCTAACCTTAATCAACAAAATTCATAATTTTCTTGATATTTCATCTTTACCCTAACCCTAACACTAATCCTTACCCTAAGCCTAACCTTAATAAACAAAATTCATAGTTTTCTTGATATTTCATCTTTACCCTAACCCTAACCGTAACCCTAACCCTAACCCTAACAATATCCCTAACCTTAATCAACAAAATTCATAATTTTCTTGATATTTCATCTTTACCTTGACCCTAACCCTAACCCAAACCCTAACCCTAACTCTAACCCTTCCCCTAACCCTAACCCTAACCTAAATCAACAAAATTCATAGTTTTCTGTATATTTCATCTTTACCCTTACCCTAATCCCTAACCCTAACCCTACCCCTAACCCTAACACTAACCCTAACCTTAATCAACAAAATTCATAATTTTCTTGATATTTAATCTTTACCCTAACCTTAAACCTAACCCTAACCGTAACCATAACCCTAACCCTAACCTTAACCTTAATGAACAAAATTCATACTTTTCTTGATATTTCATCTTTACCCTACCCTTAAACCTAACCCTAACCGTAACCCTAACACTAACCCTAACCCTAACCCTAAGCTTAATCAACAAAATTCATAGTTTTCTTGATATTTCATCTTTACCCTAACCCTAACCCTAACCCTAAACCTAACCCAAAACCTTACCCTAACCTTAATCAACAAAATTCATAGTTTTCTTGATATTTAATATTTACACTAACCCTAACCGTAACCCTAACCCTACTCTAACCCTAACCTTAATCAACAAAATTCATAGTTTTCTTGATATTACATCTTAACCCTAACCCTAAACCTAACCCTAACCCTAACATTAATCAACAAAATTCATAGTTTTCTTGATATTTCATCTTTACCCTTACTCTAACCCTAACCCTAACGTTAATCAAGAAAATTAACAATTTTGTTGATATTTAATCTTTACCTTAACCCTAACCCTAACCCTAACCATAAGCTTAACCAACCAAATTCATAATTTTCTTTTGATATTTCATCTTTACCCTAACCCTAACCCTAACCCTAAACCTAACCCTAACTCTAACCCTAACCTTAATCAACAAAATTTATTATTCTCTTGATATTTCATCTTTACCCTAACCCTAACCCTAAACCTAACCTAAACCCTAACCTTCATCAACCAAATTCATAGTTTTCTTGATATTTCATCATTACCCTAACCCTAACCCTAACCTTAATCAACAAAATTCATAGTTTTCTTGATATTTCATCTTTACCCTTACTCTAACCCTAACCCTAACCTTAATCAAGAAAATTAACAGTTTTGTTGATATTTAATCTTTACCTTAACCCTAACCCTAACCCTAACCATAAGCTTAACCAACCAAATTCATAGTTTTCTTTGATATTTAATTTTTACCCTAACCCTAACCCTAACCCTAACCCTAAACCTAACCCTAACTCTAACCCTAACCTTAATCAACAAAATTCATTATTTTCTTGATATTTCATCTTTACCCTAACCCTAACCCTAAACCTAACCTAAACCCTAACCTTCATCAACAAAATTCATAGTTTTCTTGATATTACATCATTACCCTAACCCTAACCGTAACCTTAATCAACAAAATTCATAGTTTTCTTGATATTTAATCTTTACCCTAACCCTTACCCTAACTCTAACCCTAACCCTAACCCTAACCTTAATCAACAAAATGCATAATTTTCTTGATATTTAATCTTTACCCTAACCTTAAACCTAACCCTAACCGTAACCCTAACCCTAACCCTGATCCTAACCCTAACCTTAATCAACAAAATTCATAGTTTTCTTGATATTTAATCTTTACCCTAACCCTAAACATAACCCTAACCCCTATCCCTAACCCTAACCCTAACCTTAATCAACAAAATTCATAATTTTCTTGAAATTTCATCTTTACCCTAACCTTAACCCTAACCCTAACCCTAACCCTGACCCTAACCCTAACCCTAACCTTAATCAACAAAATTCATAGTTTTCTTGATATTTAATCTTTACCCTAACCCTAACCCTAACCTTAATCAACAAAATTCATTCTTTTCTTGATATTTAATCTTTACCCTAACCTTAAACCTAACCCTAACCCTACCCCTAACCCTAACCCTACTCTAAACCCTAACCCTAACCCTAACCCTACCCCTAATCAACAAACTTCATAGTTTTCTTGATATTTAATCTTCACCCTAACCCTAACCCTAACCCGTACCCTAACCTTAATCAAACAAATTTAGGTTTTCTTGATATGTTATCTTTACTCTAACTCTCACTCTAACCCTAACCCTAACCTTAATCAACAAAATTAATAGTTTTGTTGATATTTAATCTTTACCCTAACCCTAACCCTAACCATAACCATAACCATAACCTTACTCAACAATATTCATAATTTTCTTCATAATTCATATTTACCCTAACCCTAACCCTAACCCTAATCTTAACCTTGATCAACAAAATTCATAGTGTCCTTGATATTTCATCTTTACCCTAACCCTAACCGTAAACCTAACCCTAACCCTTATCCTAACCTTAACCTTAATCAACAAAATTCATAATTTTGTTGATATTAAATCTTTACCCTAACCTTAAACCTAACCCTAACCGTAACCCTACCCTAACCCTGATCCTAACACTAACCTTAATCAACAAAATTCATAGTTTTCTTGATATTTAATCTTTACCCTCACCCTAAACATAACCCTAACCCCTATCCCTAACCCTAACCCTAACCTTAATCAACAAAATTCATAATTTTCTTGAAATTTCATCTTTACCCTAACCTTAACCCTAACCCTAACCGTAACCCTAACCCTAATCCTGACCCTAACCCTTCACTAACCTTAATCCACAAAATTCATAGTTTTCTTGATATTTAATCTTTACCCTAACCCTAACCCTAACCCTAACCTTAATCAACAAAATTCATTCTTTTCTTGATATTTAATCTTTACCCTAACCTTAAACCTAACCCTAACCGTACCCCTAACCCTAACCCTAACCCTAACCTTAATCAACAAAATTGATGGGTTTATTGATATTTCATCTTTACCCTAAACCTAACCCTAACTCTCACCCTAACCTTAATCAACAAAATTCATAGTTTTCTTGATATTTCATCTTTACCATAACCCTAACCCTACCCCTAACCCTAACCCTACTCTAAACCCTAACCCTAACCCTAACCCTTACCCTAACCCTACCCTTAAACTTAATCAACAAAATTAATAGTTTTCTTGATATTTCATCTTTACCTTAACCCTAACCCTTACCCTACCCCTAAGCTTAACCTAAATCAATAAAATTCATAGTTTCCTTGATATTTCATCTTTACCCTAACCCTAACCCTAACCCTAATCAACAAACTTCATATTTTTTTTATATTTAATCTAAACCCTAACCCTAACCCTAACCGTAACCGTAACCCTAACCCTAACCTAACCCTAACCCTAACCCTTATCCACAAAATTCATATTTTTCTTGATCTTTCATCTAAACCCTAACCCTAACCCTAACCCTAACCCTTACCCTTACCCAAACACTATCCCTAACCTTAATCAACAAAATTCATAATTTTCTTGATATTTCATCTTTACCCTAACCCTAACACTAATCCTTACCCTAAGCCTAACCTTAATAAACAAAATTCATAGTTTTCTTGATATTTCATCTTTACCCTAACCCTAACCGTAACCCTAACCCTAACCCTAACAATATCCCTAACCTTAATCAACAAAATTCATAATTTTCTTGATATTTCATCTTTACCTTGACCCTAACCCTAACCCAAACCCTAACCCTAACTCTAACCCTTCCCCTAACCCTAACCCTAACCTAAATCAACAAAATTCATAGTTTTCTGTATATTTCATCTTTACCCTTACCCTAATCCCTAACCCTAACCCTACCCCTAACCCTAACACTAACCCTAACCTTAATCAACATAATTTTCTTGATATTTAATCTTTACCCTAACCTTAAACCTAACCCTAACCGTAACCATAACCCTAACCCTAACCTTAACCTTAATGAACAAAATTCATACTTTTCTTGATATTTCATCTTTACCCTACCCTTAAACCTAACCCTAACCGTAACCCTAACACTAACCCTAACCCTAACCCTAAGCTTAATCAACAAAATTCATAGTTTTCTTGATATTTCATCTTTACCCTAACCCTAACCCTAACCCTAACCCTACTCTAACCCTAACCTTAATCAACAAAATTCATAGTTTTCTTGATATTACATCTTAACCCTAACCCTAAACCTAACCCTAACCCTAACATTAATCAACAAAATTCATAGTTTTCTTGATATTTCATCTTTACCCTTACTCTAACCCTAACCCTAACCTTAATCAAGAAAATTAACAATTTTGTTGATATTTAATCTTTACCTTAACCCTAACCCTAACCCTAACCATAAGCTTAACCAACCAAATTCATAATTTTCTTTTGATATTTCATCTTTACCCTAACCCTAACCCTAACCCTAAACCTAACCCTAACTCTAACCCTAACCTTAATCAACAAAATTTATTATTCTCTTGATATTTCATCTTTACCCTAACCCTAACCCTAAACCTAACCTAAACCCTAACCTTCATCAACCAAATTCATAGTTTTCTTGATATTTCATCATTACCCTAACCCTAACCCTAACCTTAATCTACAAAATTCATAGTTTTCTTGATATTTCATCTTTACCCTTACTCTAACCCTAACCCTAACCTTAATCAAGAAAATTAACAGTTTTGTTGATATTTAATCTTTACCTTAACCCTAACCCTAACCCTAACCATAAGCTTAACCAACCAAATTCATAGTTTTCTTTGATATTTAATTTTTACCCTAACCCTAACCCTAACCCTAACCCTAAACCTAACCCTAACTCTAACCCTAACCTTAATCAACAAAATTCATTATTTTCTTGATATTTAATCTTTACCCTAACCCTAACCCTAAACCTAACCTAAACCCTAACCTTCATCAACAAAATTCATAGTTTTCTTGATATTACATCATTACCCTAACCCTAACCGTAACCTTAATCAACAAAATTCATAGTTTTCTTGATATTTAATCTTTACCCTAACCCTTACCCTAACTCTAACCCTAACCCTAACCCTAACCTTAATCAACAAAATGCATAATTTTCTTGATATTTAATCTTTACCCTAACCTTAAACCTAACCCTAACCGTAACCCTAACCCTAACCCTGATCCTAACCCTAACCTTAATCAACAAAATTCATAGTTTTCTTGATATTTAATCTTTACCCTAACCCTAAACATAACCCTAACCCCTATCCCTAACCCTAACCCTAACCTTAATCAACGAAATTCATAATTTTCTTGAAATTTCATCTTTACCCTAACCTTAACCCTAACCCTAACCGTAACCCTAACCTTAACCCTGACCCTAACCCTAACCCTAACCTTAATCAACAAAATTCATAGTTTTCTTGATATTTAATCTTTACCCTAACCCTAACCCTAACCTTAATCAACAAAATTCATTCTTTTCTTGATACTTAATCTTTACCCTAACCTTAAACCTAACCCTAACCGTACCCCTAACCCTAACCCTAACCCTAACCTTAATCAACACAATTGATAGGTTTCTTGATATTTCATCTTTACCTTAACCCTAACCCTAACCCTAAACCTAACCCTAACTCTCACCCTAACCTTAATCAACAAAATCTATAGTTTTCTTGATATTTCATCTTTACCATAACCCTAACCCTACTCTAAACCCTCACCCTAACCCTAACCCTTACCCTTACTCTACCCTTAAACTTAATACACAAAATTCATAGTTTTCTTGATATTTCATCTTTACCTTAACCCTAACCTTTACCCTAACCCTAAGCTTAACCCTAATCAACAAAATTAATATTTTCTTTGATATTTCATCTTTACCCTAACCCTAACCCTAACCTTAACCCTAATCAACAAACTTGATATTTTTTTGATATTTAATCTTAACCCTAACCCTAACTGTAACCGTAACCCTAACCTAACCCTAACCTTAATCCACAAAATTCATAATTTTCTTGATCTTTCATCTAAACCCTAACCCTAACCCTAACCCTTACCCATACCCTAACACTATCCCTAACCTTAATCAAAAAAATTCAATGTTTTCTTAATATTTCATCTTTACCCTAACCGTAACCCTAACCCTAACCCTAACCTTAACCTTAATCAACAAAATTCATAATTTTCTTGATATTTCATCTTTACCCTAACCCTAACCCTAACCTAAACCCTAACCCTAACTCTAACCCTTCCCCTAACCCTAACCCTAACCTTAATCAACAAAATTCATAGTTTTCTTAATATTTCATCTTTACTCTTACCCTAATCCCTAACCCTAACCCTACCCCTAACCCTAACACTAACCCTAACCTTAATCAACAAAATTCATAATTTTCTTGATATTTAATCTTTACCTTAACCTTAAACCTAACCCTCACCGTAACCCTAACCCTAACCCTAACCCTAACCTTAATGAACAAAATTCATACTTTTCTTGATATTTCATCTTTACCCTAACCTTAAACCTAACCCTAACCGTAACCCTAACACTAACCCTAACCCTAACCCTAACCTTAATTAACAAAATTCATAGTTTTCTTGATATTTCATCTTTACCCTTACTCTAACCCTAACCCTAAACCTAACCCAAAACCTAACCCTAACCTTAATCAACAAAATTCATAGTTTTCTTGATATTTAATCTTTACACTAACCCTAACCGTAACCCTAACCCTAACTCTAACCCTAACCTTAATCAACAAAATTCATAGTTTTCTTGATATTACATCTTAACCCTAACCCTAACCCTAAACCTAACCCTAACCCTAACCTTAATCAACAAAATTCATAGTTTTCTTGATATTTAATCTTTACCCTAACCCTTACCCTAACTCTAACCCTACCCTAACCCGAACCATAATCAACAAAATTCATAGTTTTCTTGATATTTCATCTTTACCCTATCCCTAACCCTAACCCTAACCTTAACTCTTATCCTAAGTTTAATCAAAGAAATTCATAGTTGTCTTGATATTTAATCTTTACCCTAACCCTTACCCTAACCCTCACCCAAACCCTAACCCTAACCCTAACCTTAATTAACAAAATTCATAGTTTTTTTGATATTTTCTCTTTACCCTAACCCTAACCGTAACCTTAATGAACACAATTCATAGTTTTCTTGATATTTTCTCTTTACCCTAACCTTTACCCTAACCTTAATCAACACAATTCATAGTTTTCTTGATATTTCAGTTTTACCCTAACCCTTACCCTAACCCTAACCCTAACCCTAACCATTACCCTAACCCTAACCTTAATCAATAAAATTCATTGTTTTCTTGATATTTCATCTTGCCCCTAACCCTAACCCTAAGCCTAACATTAATCAACAAAATTCATAGTTTTCTTGATGTTTCATCTTTACCCTAGCCCTTACCTTAACGCTAACCGTAACGCGAACCCTAACCCTAACCTTAATCAAAAAAATTCATAGTTTTCTTTATATTTCCTCTTTACCCTAACCCACACCCTAACCCTGACCTTAAACCTAACCCTAACTCTAACCCTAACCATAATCAACCAAATGCAGAGTTTTCTTAATATTTGATCTTTACCTTAACCCTAACACTAACCCTAAATCTAACCCTTACCCTAAACTTAATCAACAAATCTCATAGTTTTCTTGATATTTCATCTTTACCCTAACACTTACCCTAACCCTAAAACGAACCCTAACCATAACCTTAATCAACAAAATTCATAGTTTTCTTGATATTTCGTCTTTACCTTAACTCTAACCCTTACCCTAACCTTAATCAACAAAATTAATAGTTTTCTTGATATTTCATCTTTACCCTAACCCTAACCCTAACCTTAAACTTAATCAACAAAATTCATAGTTTTCTTGATATTTCATCTTTATCATAACCATAACCCTAACCCGAACCCTAAGCCTAACCCTAACCCTAAGCTTAATCATTAAAATTCATAGTTTTCTTGATATTTTCTTCTTTACCCTATCCCTAACCCTAACCCTAACCTTAACTCTTACCCTAAGTTTAATCAAAGAAATTCATAGTTGTCTTGATATTTAATCTTTACCCTAATCCTAACCTTAACCCTGACCCTAACCCTAACCTTAATCGACAAAATTCCTATTTTTCTTGATATTTCATCTTTACCCTTGCCCTAACCCTAAACCTAACCCCAACCCTAACCCTAACCCTGACCTTCATCAACAAAATTCATAGTTTTCTTGATATTTCCTCTTTCCCCTAACCCTAACCTTAATCAACAAAATTCATAGTTTTCTTGATATTTTCTCTTTACCTTCACCCTAACCCTAACCCTACCCTTAATCAACACAATTAATAATTTTCTTGATATTTCATCTTTATTCTAACCATTACCCTAACCCTAACCTTAATCAACAAAATTCATAGTTTTCTGGATATTTCGTCTTTACCTTAACTCTAACCCTTACCCTAACCATAATCAACAAAATTAATAGTTTTCTTGATATTTCATCTTTATACTAACCCTAACCCTAACCCTAACCTTAATCAACAAAATTCATAGTTTTCTTGATATTTCATCTTTATCATAACCCTAAACTTAACCGAAACCCTAACCCTAACCCTAAGCTTAATCATTAAAATTCATGGTTTTCTTGATATTTCATCTTTACCCTAACCCTAACCCTAACCCTAACCTTAACTCTTACCCTAACTTTAATCAAAAAAATTTATAGTTTTCTTGATATTTAATCTTTACCCTAACCCTAACCTTAACCCTAACCCTAACCCTAATCCTAACCTTAATCGACAAAATTCCTATTTTTCTTGATATTTCATCTTTACCCTTGCCCTAACCCTAACCCTAACCCCAACCCTAACCCTAACCCTGACCTTAATCAACAAAATTCATAGTTTTCTGGATATTTCATCATTTTCCTAACCCTAACCCTAACCATAACCCTATCCCTAACCCTAACATTTATCAACAAAATTCATAGTTTTCTTGATATTTCCTCTTTCCCCTAACCCTAACCCTAACCCTTATCAACAAAATTCATAGTTTTCTTGATATTTTCTCTTTACCTTAACCCTAACCCTAACCCTACCCTTAATCAACACAATTAATAGTTTTCTTGATATTTCATCTTTACCCTAACCCTAACCCTAACCCTAACCTTGATCAACAAAATTCATAGTTTTCTTGATATTTCATCTTTAATCTAACCCTAACTCTAATCCTAACCCTAACCTTAATCAACAAAATTAATAGTTTTCTTGATATTTCATCTTTACCTTAACCCTAACCCTAACCCTAACCTTGATCAACAAAATTAATAGTTTTCTTGATATTTCATCTTTAATCTAACCCTAACTCTAATCCTAACCCTAACCTTAATCAACAAAATTCATAGTTTTCTTGATATTTCATCTTTACCCTAACCCTAACCCTAACCCTGACCCTACACCTTACCCTAACCCTAATCCTAACCTTAATCAACAAAATCCATAGTGTTCTTGATATTTGATCTTTACCTTAACCCTAACCCTAATCCTACACCTAACCCTAACCGTACACTTAATCAACAAAACCCAGAGTTTTCCTGATATTTGATCTTTACCTTAACCCTAACCCTAACCATAACCCTAACCCTAACCTTGATCAACAAAATTCATTGTTTTCTTGATATTTAATCTTTACCCTAACCCTAACCCTAACCCTAAGCCTAACCTTGATAAACAAAATTCATAGTTTTCTTGATATTTCATCTTTACCCTAACCCTACCTCTAATCTTAACCCTAACCTTAATCAACAAAATTAATAGTTTTCTTGATATTTCATCTTTACCCTAACCCTAACCCTAACCTTAATCAACAAAATTCATAGTTTTCTTGATATTTAATTTTTACCCTAACCCTTTCCCTAACCCTTACTCCAACCCCAACCCTAACCCTAACCCTAACCTTAATCAACAAAATTCATAGTTTTCTTGATATTTCATCTTTACCCTAACCCTAACCATAACCCAAACCTTAATAAACAAAATTCATAATTAACTTGATATTTCATCTTTACCCTAAACCTAACCCTTACCCTAAACCTAACCCTAACCCTAAACTTAATCAACAAAACTCAGAGTTTTCTTGATATTTCAGTTTTACCCTAACCCTTACCCTAACCCTAACCCTAACCATTACCCTAACCCTAACCTTAATCAATAAAATTCATTGTTTTCTTGATATTTCATCTTGCCCCTAACCCTAACCCTAAGCCTAACATTAATCAACAAAATTCATAGTTTTCTTGATGTTTCATCTTTACCCTAGCCCTTACCTTAACGCTAACCGTAACGCTAACCCTAACCCTAACCTTAATCAAAAAAATTCATAGTTTTCTTTATATTTCCTCTTTACCCTAACCCACACCCTAACCCTGACCTTAAACCTAACCCTAACTCTAACCCTAACCATAATCAACCAAATGCAGAGTTTTCTTAATATTTGATCTTTACCTTAACCCTAACACTAACCCTAAATCTAACCCTTACCCTAAACTTAATCAACAAATCTCATAGTTTTCTTGATATTTCATCTTTACCCTAACCCTTACCCTAACCCTAAAACGAACCCTAACCATAACCTTAATCAACAAAATTCATAGTTTTCTTGATATTTCGTCTTTACCTTAACTCTAACCCTTACCCTAACCTTAATCAACAAAATTAATAGTTTTCTTGATATTTCATCTTTACCCTAACCCTAACCCTAACCTTAAACTTAATCAACAAAATTCATAGTTTTCTTGATATTTCATCTTTATCATAACCATAACCCTAACCCGAACCCTAAGCCTAACCCTAACCCTAAGCTTAATCATTAAAATTCATAGTTTTCTTGATATTTTCTTCTTTACCCTATCCCTAACCCTAACCCTAACCTTAACTCTTACCCTAAGTTTAATCAAAGAAATTCATAGTTGTCTTGATATTTAATCTTTACCCTAATCCTAACCTTAACCCTGACCCTAACCCTAACCTTAATCGACAAAATTCCTATTTTTCTTGATATTTCATCTTTACCCTTGCCCTAACCCTAAACCTAACCCCAACCCTAACCCTAACCCTGACCTTCATCAACAAAATTCATAGTTTTCTTGATATTTCCTCTTTCCCCTAACCCTAACCTTAATCAACAAAATTCATAGTTTTCTTGATATTTCATCTTTATCATAACCCTAAACTTAACCGAAACCCTAACCCTAACCCTAAGCTTAATCATTAAAATTCATGGTTTTCTTGATATTTCATCTTTACCCTAACCCTAACCCTAACCCTAACCTTAACTCTTACCCTAACTTTAATCAAAAAAATTTATAGTTTTCTTGATATTTAATCTTTACACTAACCCTAACCTTAACCCTAACCCTAACCCTAATCCTAACCTTAATCGACAAAATTCCTATTTTTCTTGATATTTCATCTTTACCCTTGCCCTAACCCTAACCCTAACCCCAACCCTAACCCTAACCCTGACCTTAATCAACAAAATACATAGTTTTCTGGATATTTCATCATTTTCCTAACCCTAACCCTAACCATAACCCTATCCCTAACCCTAACATTTATCAACAAAATTCATAGTTTTCTTGATATTTCCTCTTTCCCCTAACCCTAACCCTAACCCTTATCAACAAAATTCATAGTTTTCTTGATATTTTCTCTTTACCTTAACCCTAACCCTAACCCTACCCTTAATCAACACAATTAATAGTTTTCTTGATATTTCATCTTTACCCTAACCCTAACCCTAACCCTAACCTTGATCAACAAAATTCATAGTTTTCTTGATATTTCATCTTTAATCTAACCCTAACTCTAATCCTAACCCTAACCTTAATCAACAAAATTAATAGTTTTCTTGATATTTCATCTTTACCTTAACCCTAACCCTAACCTTGATCAACAAAATTCATAGTTTTCTTGATATTTCATCTTTAATCTAACCCTAACTCTAATCCTAACCCTAACCTTAATCAACAAAATTCATAGTTTTCTTGATATTTCATCTTTACCCTAACCCTAACCCTAACCCTGACCCTACACCTTACCCTAACCCTAATCCTAACCTTAATCAACAAAATCCATAGTGTTCTTGATATTTGATCTTTACCTTAACCCTAACCCTAATCCTACACCTAACCCTAACCGTACACTTAATCAACAAAACCCAGAGTTTTCCTGATATTTGATCTTTACCTTAACCCTAACCCTAACCATAACCCTAACCCTAACCTTGATCAACAAAATTCATTGTTTTCTTGATATTTAATCTTTACCCTAACCCTAACCCTAACCCTAAGCCTAACCTTGATAAACAAAATTCATAGTTTTCTTGATATTTCATCTTTACCCTAACCCTACCTCTAATCTTAACCCTAACCTTAATCAACAAAATTCATAGTTTTCTTGATATTTCATCTTTACCCTAACCCTAACCCTAACCTTAATCAACAAAATTCATAGTTTTCTTGATATTTAATTTTTACCCTAACCCTTTCCCTAACCCTTACTCCAACCCCAACCCTAACCCTAACCCTAACCTTAATCAACAAAATTCATAGTTTTCTTGATATTTCATCTTTACCCTAACCCTAACCATAACCCAAACCTTAATAAACAAAATTCATAATTAACTTGATATTTCATCTTTACCCTAAACCTAACCCTTACCCTAAACCTAACCCTAACCCTAAACTTAATCAACAAAACTCAGAGTTTTCTTGATATTTCAGTTTTACCCTAACCCTTACCCTAACCCTAACCCTAACCATTACCCTAACCCTAACCTTAATCAATAAAATTCATTGTTTTCTTGATATTTCATCTTGCCCCTAACCCTAACCCTAAGCCTAATATTAATCAACAAAATTCATAGTTTTCTTGATGTTTCATCTTTACCCTAGCCCTTACCTTAACGCTAACCGTAACGCTAACCCTAACCCTAACCTTAATCAAAAAAATTCATAGTTTTCTTTATATTTCCTCTTTACCCTAACCCACACCCTAACCCTGACCTTAAACCTAACCCTAACTCTAACCCTAACCATAATCAACCAAATGCAGAGTTTTCTTAATATTTGATCTTTACCTTAACCCTAACACTAACCCTAAATCTAACCCTTACCCTAAACTTAATCAACAAATCTCATAGTTTTCTTGATATTTCATCTTTACCCTAACCCTTACCCTAACCCTAAAACGAACCCTAACCATAACCTTAATCAACAAAATTCATAGTTTTCTTGATATTTCGTCTTTACCTTAACTCTAACCCTTACCCTAACCTTAATCAACAAAATTAATAGTTTTCTTGATATTTCATCTTTACCCTAACCCTAACCCTAACCTTAAACTTAATCAACAAAATTCATAGTTTTCTTGATATTTCATCTTTATCATAACCATAACCCTAACCCGAACCCTAAGCCTAACCCGCACCCTAAGCTTAATCATTAAAATTCATAGTTTTCTTGATATTTTCTTCTTTACCCTATCCCTAACCCTAACCCTAACCTTAACTCTTACCCTAAGTTTAATCAAAGAAATTCATAGTTGTCTTGATATTTAATCTTTACCCTAATCCTAACCTTAACCCTGACCCTAACCATAACCTTAATCGACAAAATTCCTATTTTTCTTGATATTTCATCTTTACCCTTGCCCTAACCCTAAACCTAACCCCAACCCTAACCCTGACCTTCATCAACAAAATTCATAGTTTTCTTGATATTTCCTCTTTCCCCTAACCCTAACCTTAATCAACAAAATTCATAGTTTTCTTGATATTTTCTCTTTACCTTAACCCTAACCCTAACCCTACCCTTAATCAACACAATTAATAATTTTCTTGATATTTCATCTTTATTCTAACCATTACCCTAACCCTAACCTTAATCAACAAAATTCATAGTTTTCTGGATATTTCGTCTTTACCTTAACTCTAACCCTTACCCTAACCTTAATCAACAAAATTAATAGTTTTCTTGATATTTCATCTTTATACTAACCCTAACCCTAACCCTAACCTTAATCAACAAAATTCATAGTTTTCTTGATATTTCATCTTTATCATAACCCTAACCCTAACCGAAACCCTAACCCTAACCCTAAGCTTAATCATTAAAATTCATGGTTTTCTTAATATTTCATCTTTACCCTAACCCTAACCCTAACCCTAACCTTAACTCTTACCCTAACTTTAATCAAAAAAATTTATAGTTTTCTTGATATTTAATCTTTACCTTAACCCTAACCTTAACCCTAACCCTAACCCTAACCTTAATCGACAAAATTCCTATTTTTCTTGATATTTCATCTTTACCCTTGCCCTAAACCTAACCCTAACCCCAACCCTAACCCTAACCCTGACCTTAATCAACAAAATTCATAGTTTTCTGGATATTTCATCATTTTCCTAACCCTAACCCTAACCATAACCCTATCCCTAACCCTAACATTTATCAACAAAATTCATAGTTTTCTGGATATTTCCTCTTTCCCCTAACCCTAACCCTAACCCTTATCAACAAAATTCATAGTTTTCTTGATATTTTCTCTTTACCTTAACCCTAACCCTAACCCTACCCTTAATCAACACAATTAATAGTTTTCTTGATATTTCATCTTTACCCTAACCCTAACCCTAACCCTAACCCTAACCTTGATCAACAAAATTCATAGTTTTCTTGATATTTCATCTTTAATCTAACCCTAACTCTAATCCTAACCCTAACCTTAATCAACAAAATTAATAGTTTTCTTGATATTTCATCTTTACCTTAACCCTAACCCTAACCCTAACCTTGATCAACAAAATTCATAGTTTTCTTGATATTTCATCTTTAATCTAACCCTAACTCTAATCCTAACCCTAACCTTAATCAACAAAATTCATAGTTTTCTTGATATTTCATCTTTACCCTAACCCTAACCCTAACCCTGACCCTACACCTTACCCTAACCCTAATCCTAACCTTAATCAACAAAATCCATAGTGTTCTTGATATTTGATCTTTACCTTAACCCTAACCCTAATCCTACACCTAACCATAACCGTAAACTTAATCAACAAAACCCAGAGTTTTCCTGATATTTGATCTTTACCTAAACCCTAACCCTAACCATAACCCTAACCCTAACCTTGATCAACAAAATTCATTGTTTTCTTGATATTTAATCTTTACCCTAACCCTAACCCTAACCCTAAGCCTAACCTTGATAAACAAAATTCATAGTTTTCTTGATATTTCATCTTTACCCTAACCCTACCTCTAATCTTAACCCTAACCTTAATCAACAAAATTAATAGTTTTCTTGATATTTCATCTTTACCCTAACCCTAACCCTAACCTTAATCAACAAAATTCATAGTTTTCTTGATATTTAATTTTTACCCTAACCCTTTCCCTAACCCTTACTCCAACCCCAACCCTAACCCTAACCTTAATCAACAAAATTCATAGTTTTCTTGATATTTCATCTTTACCCTAACCCTAACCCTTACCCTAAACCTAACCCTAACCCTAAACTTAATCCACAAAACTCAGAGTTTTCTGGATATTTCATCTGTACTTTAACCCTAACCCTAACCATAACCTGTACCCTAACCTTAATCAACAAAATTCATAGTTTTCTTGATATTCATCTTTATCCTAACCCTAACCCTAAGCTTAATCAACAAAATTCATAGTTTTCTTCATATTTCATCTTTACCCTAACCCTAACCCTAACCTTAATAAACAAAATTCATAGTTTTCTTGATATTTTCTCTTTACCCTAACCCTTACCCTAACCCTAACCCTAACCTTAATCAACAAAATTCATAGTTTTCTTGATATTTAATCTTTCCCCTTACCCTTACCCTAACCTTAATCAACAAAATTCATAGTTTTCTTGATATTTCATCTTTACCCTAACCCTAACCCTAACCCTAAACCTAACCCTAACCCTAACCTTAATCAACAAAATTCATAGTTTTCTTGATATTTCATTATTACCCTAACCCTGAACCTAAACCTAACCCTAACCCTAACCTTAATCAACAAAATTCATAGTTTTCTTGATATTTCATCTTTATCCTAACCTTAACCCTAACCCTAACGCTAACCAAAACCCTAACCCTAACACTAAGCTTACTCAAAAAAATTCATAGGTTTCTTGATATGTAATCTTTACCCTAACCCTAACCCTAACCTTAACCCTAACCCTCACCCTAACCTTAATCAACAAAATTCATAGTTTTCTTGATATTTCATCTTTACCCTAACCCTAACCCTAATCCTTACCCAAATCCTTACCCTAACCTTAATCAACAAAATTCATAGTTTTCTTGATATTTCATCTTTACCCTAACCCACACCCAACCCTAACCCTGACCTTAAACCTAACCCTAACCCTAATCAACCAAATGCACAGTTTTCTTAATATTTGATCTTTACCTTAACCCTAACACTAACCCTAAACCTAACCCTAACCCTAACCCTAAACTTAATCAACAAATCTCATAGTTTTCTTGATATTTCATCTTTACTCTAACCCTTACCCTAACCCTAACCCGAACCCTAACCATAACCTTAATCAACAAAATTCATAGTTTTCTTGATATTTCGTCTTTACCTTAACCCTAACCCTAACCCTCACCTTAATCAACAAAATTCATAGTTTTCTTGATATTTCATCTTTATCATAACCCTAACCCTAACCCAAACCCTAAGCCTAACCCTAACCCTAAGCTAAATCATTAAAATTCATGGTTTTCTTGATATTTCATCTTTACCCTAACCCTAACCCTAACCTTAACTCTTACCCTAACTTTAATCAACAAAATTCATAGTTTTCTTGATATTTAATCTTTACCCTAACCCTAACCTTAACCCTAACCCTAACCCTAACCTAAATCAACAAAATTCCTATTTTTCTTGATATTTCATCTTTACCCTTGCCCTAACCCTAAACCTAACCCCAACCCCAACCCTAACCCTGACCTTAATCAACGAAATTCATAGTTTTCTGGATATTTAATCATTTTCCTAACCCTAACCCTGACTATAACCTTAACCCTAACCTTAATCAACAAAATTCATAGTGTTCTTGATATTTCATCATTACGCTAACCCAAACCCTAACCCTAACCATAACCCTGTCCCTAACCCTAACCTTAATCAACAAAATTCATAGGTTTCTTGATATTTCATCTTAAATCTAACCCTAACCCTAACCCTAACCTTAATCAAGAAAATTCATAGTTTTCGTGATATTTCATCTTTACCCTAACCCTAACTCAAACCCTAACCCTAACTCTAACCCTTACCCTAACCTTCATCAACAAAATTCATAGTTTTCTTGATATTTCATATTTACCCTAACTCTAACCCTTACCCTGACCCTAACCCTTACCTTAATCAACAAAATTCATAGTTTTCTTGATATTTCATCTTTACCCTAACCCTAACCCTTACCCTAATCCTGACCCTAACCTTAATCTACAAAAGTCATAGTTTTCTCAATATTTCATCTGTACCGTAACCCTAATCCTAACCTTAACAATAACACTAACCCTAACCTAACCTTAAGTTTTCTTGATAGTTAATCTTTACCCTAACCCTGACCCTAACCCTTACCTTAATCAACAAAATTCATAGTTTTCTTGATATTTCATCTTTACCCTAACCCTAACCCTAACTCTAAGCCTAACTCTAACCCTTACCCTAACATTAATCAAAAAAATTCATGGTTTACTTGATATTTCATCTTTCCCCTAACCCTAAACCTAACCTTAATCAACAACTTCATAGTTTTCTTGATATGTCATCTTTACACTAACCTTTACCCTAACCCTGACCCTAACCCTTTACCTTGATCAACTAAATTCATAGTCTTCTTGATATTTCATCTTTACCCTAACCCTAACCCTAAGCCTAACCCTAATCCTGACCCTAACCTTAATCTACAAAATTCATAGTGTACTTGATATTTCATCTGAACCTAACCCTAACCCTAACCCTCACCCTAACTCTAACCCTTACCCTAACATTCATCAACAAAATGTATAGTTTTCTTGATATTTCATGTTTACCCTACCCTAACCCTAACCCTAACCTTAATCAACAAAATTCATAGTTTTCTTTATATTTCATCTTTCCCCTAACCCTAACCCTAACCCTAACCTTAATCAACAAAATTCATAGTTTTCTTGATATTTCATCTTTACCCTAACCCTAACCCTAACCTTAATAAACAAAATTCATAGTTTTCTTGATATTTCATCGTTACCCTAACCTAACCTTAACCCTAACCCTTACCCTAACCTTAATCAACAAAATTCATAGTTTTCTTGATGATTCATCTTTACCCTAACCCTAACCCTTACTCTAACTCTAACCCTAACCCTAACCTTAATCAACAAAATTGATAGTTTTCTTGATATTTCATCTGTACCCTGACCCTAACACTAGCCTGTACCTAAATAAACAACATTCATAGTTTTCTTGATATTTCATCTTTACCCTTGCCCTAACCCTTACGCTAACCCCAACCCCAGCCCTAACCCTGACCTTAATCAACAAAATTCATAGTTTTCTGGATATTTCATAAATTTCCTAACCCTGACTATAACCTTAACCCTAACCTTAAGTCTTACCGTAACTTTAATCAACAAAATTCATAGTTTTCTTGATATTTAATCTTTACCCTAACCCTAACCCTAACCTTAACCCTAACCCTAACCCTAACCTTAATCAACAAAATTGATAGTTTTCTTGATATTTCATCTTTACCCTAACCCTAACCCTGACCTTAACACTAGCCTTTATCTAAATAAACAAAATTCATAGTTTTCTTGATATTTCATCTTTACCCTAACCCTAACCCTAACCTTAATCAACAAAATTCATAGTTTTCTTGATATTTCATCTTTACCCTAACCCTAACCCTAACCCTAAATTTAATCAACTAAACTCATAGTTTTCTTGATATTTCATCTTAATCAACAAAATTCATAGTTTTCTTGATATTTCATCTTTATCCTAACCCTGACCCTAACCCTTACCTTAATCAACAAAATTCATAGTTTTCTTGATATTTCATTTTTATCCTTACCCTAACCCTAACCCTAACACTAACATTAATCAACTAAATTCTTAGTTTTCTGTAATATTTCATCTTTACCCTAACCCTAATCCTAACCTTAACAATAACCATAACCCTAACCCTTACCTTTATCAAAAAAATTCATAGTTTTCTTGATAGTTAATCTTTACCCTTATCTAACCCTTACCCTAACCCTAACCTTAATCAACAAAATTCATAGTTTTCTTGATATTTCATCTTTACCCTAACCTTAACCCTAACCTTAACCCTAACCTTAATCAACAAAATTCATAGTTTTCTTGATATTTCATCTTTTCCTTAACCCTAACCCTAACCTTAACTCTAACCCTAACCCTAACCTTAATCAACAAAATTCATAGGTTCTTGATATTTCATCTTTACCCTAACCCTAACCTTAATCAACAAAATTCATAGTTTTCTATATATTTCATCTTTACCCTCACCCTAACCTTAACCCTAACCCTAAATTCAATCAACTAAATTCATAGTTTTCTTTATATTTCATCGTAACTCTAACCCTAACCCTAACCTTAATCAACAAAATTCATAGTTTTCTGGATATTTCATCTTTATCCTAACCCTGACCCTAACCCTTACTTTAATCAACAAAATTCATAGTTTTCTTGATATTTCATCTTTATCCTAACCCTAACGCTAACCCTAACCCTAACTTTAATCAACAAAATTCTTAGTTTTCTTGGTATTTCATCTTTATCCTAACCCTAATCCTAACCTTAACAATAACCCTAACCCTAACCTTAATCAAAAAAATTCATAGTTTTCTTGATAGTTAATCTTTACCCTAACCCTAACCCTGTCTCTAACCTTTACCTTAATCAACAAAATTCATTGTTTACTTGATATTTCATCTTTACCCTAACCCTAACCATAACCCTAACCCTAACCCTAACTCTAACCCTTACCCTAACCTTAATCAACAAAATTCATAGTTTACTTGATATTTCATTTTGATCCTAACCCTAACCCTAACCCTAAACCTAACCTTAATCAACAAAATTCATAGTTTTCTTGATATTTCATCTTGACCCTAACCCTAACTCTAACCCTTACCCTAACCTTCATCAACAAAATTCATAGTTTTCTTGATATTTCATCTTTATCCTAACCCTAACCCTTACCTTGATCAACAAAATGCATAGTTTTCTTGATATTTCATCTTCACCCTAACCCTAACCCTAAGCCTAACCCTAATCCTGACCCTAACCTTAATCTACAAAATTCATAGTTTTCTTGATATTTTATCTTTACCCTAACCCTAACCCTTACCCTAACCCAACCGTAATCAACAAAATTCATAGTTTTCTTGATATTTCATCTTTACCTTAACCCTAACTCTAACCCTAACCTTAATCAACAAAATTCATAGTTTTCTTTATATTTCATCTTTCCCCTAACCCTGACCCTAACCCTAACCCTAACCTTAATCAACAAAATTCAGTGTTCTTGATATTTCATCTTTACCCTAACCCTAACCCTAACCGAAACCCTAACCCTAACCTTAATCAACAAAATTCATATTTTTCTTGATATTTCATCTTTACCCTTGCCTTAACCCTAACCCTAACCCCAACCCCAACCCTAACCCTTACCCTGACCTTAATCAACAAAATTCATAGTTTTCTGGATATTTCATCATTTTCCTAACCCTAACCCTGACTATAACCTTAACCCTAACCTTAATCAACAAAATTCATAGTGTTCTTGATATTTCATCATTACGCTAACCCAAACCCTAACCCTAACCATAACCTTTTCCCTAACCCTAACCTTAATCAACAAAATTCATAGGTTTCTTGATATTTCATCTTAATTCTAACCCTAACCCTAACCTTAATCAAGAAAATTCATAGTTTTCGTAATATTTCATCTTTACCCTAACCCTAACCCTAACTCTAACCCTTACCCTAACCTTCATCAACAAAATTCATAGTTTTCTTGATATTTCATATTTACCCTAACCCTAACCCTAACCCTGACCCTAACCCTTACCTTAATCAACAAAATTCATAGTTTTCTTGATATTTCATCTTTACCCTAACCCTAACCCTAATCCTGACCCTAACCTTAATCTACAAAAGTCATAGTTTTCTCGATATTTCATCTTTACCGTAACCCTAATCCTAACCTTAACAATAACACTAACCCTAACCTAACTTAATCAAAAAAATTCAAAGTTTTCTTGATAGTTAATCTTTACCCTAACCCTAACCCTAACCCTTACCTTAATCAACAAAATTCATTGTTTTCTTGATATTTCATCTTTACTCTAACCCTAACCCTAACTCTAACCCTAACTCTAACCCTTACCCTAACATTAATCAACAAAATTCATGGTTTACTTGATATTTCATCTTTATCCTAACCCTAACCCTACCCCTAACCCTAAACCTAACCTTAATCAACAAATTCATAGTTTTCTTGATATTTCATCTTTACACTAACCTTTACCCTAACCCTGACCCTAACCCTTTACCTTGATCAACTAAAGTCATAGTCTTCTTGATATTTCATCTTTACCCTAACCCTAACCCTATATGCAACACCAATATGCATCAGAGAGATCAGCCCCCACGTGGAGAAAGGTGACGGTCTGGGAGATGTCAATTTCAACCAATTGACACGAAGTAAGGATTGGGCGGATGTGAAACAGTGATTTCAACCGACGCAATCTGTCTTTTTAGGGTGCACCAGTGTGCATCTCAGCGAGGATGCTGGATCCTACGTAGAAATGAGGTAGAGTTACCACTAGTATATGTTCGGCCCAAATCGGTTGTTTTGGCGAGGAGGGAGAATGGCGCCGGGAAGTCTGAGATTGGCTCTTAGGGTGTCATTAGCAATTATCCAGATACAATGGATGAGTTTGACCAGCTGAACAATTTGGTCATGGGTCTTTTAGAGATGATGGATGTCAACTCGTTGGGTGGTCGCGCGAGCCCCCTAGAGAAAGAAAGGGAATAAGTCTTTTGCGATAACAGGAGGGAGGAAAAGGCCAAAAGGAGAATTGTAATTACCCGTGTCGTATTATGGCGAGAGCCTCCTCTTCCCCAATGATTGTTTTATCTAGATAGCGTCAGAAAGAACCGAAGACACAGAGAGAGAGTGAGAGAGAGAGAGGGGAGAGAGAGAAAGAGTGTGAGTTATACTTTTTTCGTCTTTGTTATTTGAGGCGAAAAGGCGATCCCAAAGCAGGGAGATCCAAGATTTCGTTCGGAACGGACGGCCAGGCGAGGCGTTGCGCGGACAATCGTTCTCGCCTGGCAGGGCCCATAGCAATCCACACCCACCGTTTTGAGTAGACAAGTCACAACTTAATTAAGGCTTTGAAAAGGGAGTTTCACACACACACGGTTCTCCAGACATAGATTAAGTCCAGCTGTTTAACACTGGGAAATCGTAGAGATTCACACACGCACACAGAGAGAAGGAAGACGGAAATAGTTAGTAAAGAAGCCATTATCGAAAAATAGACTTTGGGTTAAAGTTAAAAACCCACCGTTCATTTTTATTAAATAATTATTGTTATGAAAAGACCTAGCCGTTTGTCGAGTTATTCTATCGTCGAGTTGTCCTGCTAAGTAATCTTGCCTTCACAGAATCACGAAATCGTCATTCAGCAGACCCGGAGGAGATTCAACGCCACCACAGACGACATCACGAGCCAAAGAAAAGGTGTTCACAGTCAGGAAGGATTCCTGCGCCGAGACGGTTCTCATTACATTTGATGCCGTCACAAGGAAGAAGAGTGTGGGGTCCCCGTTATAATGGTGCCGCGACCCAGGATCATGGTACTGTGAGGAGTGCCTGGTAACCTCGGGGAAAAAAGAACAAAGCCAACCACGGCCACAAAGAAAACAATTTTTTTTTTACCGGCAAAACACTTTGAAAAAAAAAATTGACAGACAAATTTTAAAAAACCCACGGGCACAACAAACGATTTTTTTTGCCGGCAGAACACTTTGAAAAAAAAATAGACAGACAACAGACAAACCCGTGGCACAACAAGCGATTTTTTTTACCGACAGAGAATACTTTAAAGTTTGGCGGGCATGTACACCCGTGTTTGAAAAAGAGAATAGGAAAAGAAAAGAGATAAACAGTCTGGCGGGCATGTACGCCCATGGTTGAAAAGGAGAATAGAAAAGGAGGAAGGAAAAGAAAAGAGAGAAACAGTTTGACGGACATCGACACGCGTGTTTGAAAAAAAAAAAGATAGAAAAAGAGAATAGGAAAAGAAAAGAGAGAAACAGTTTGGCGGGCATGTACGCCCGTGGTTGAAAAAGAGAATAGAAAAAGTAGAAGAAAGGAGAGAGAAACAGTTTAACGGGCAGGTACACCCGTGTTTGAAGAAGAGAATAGAAAAAAGGAAAAGAAAAGAGAGAAACAGTTTAACGGGCAGGTACACCCGTGTTTGAAAAAGAGAATAGAAAAAAGGAAAAGAAAAGAGAGAAACAGTTTAACGGGCATGTACACCCGAGGTTGAAAAAAAAGAGAGAGGGATAGAAAAAGAGATAGACTGAAAGAAAAAACGTTTTTTTAGACTTTGAGATCGGTCTGGGATCGCGAACTTTTAGTCAATTGATTAGAAGGCCCGGACGAACTCGAAAGATAATAAACAACCAGCCCAGAAGCGGAAGACCACAAGGGCAGCAGAGGAGAGGGGTAAGTGACTCGTTGATTTCTCTTGTTCGCTTGCTCGGTTTTGTCGGTGTATCGATTGTTGTCCAAGCTTTGCACGCGGTTTGGGTAGTTCTGTTGTTGGGGTGGTAAGCTAGAACGCAAAGGGAATGGGTTCGGAGGAAGACCTAGTAAATAGTGTAACAGGTATGGGGAGAGAAGAGACTAGAAAGATAGAAAGGCCGATAGGAGGGATACGAATACCCCCCCACAAAGGGGATCCCGTCGGTTCAATGGAGTGGTTAGCAGTAATTCAGAAGAAGAGGATGATTTATGGACTAGAAAATCACGAGATGGTGCTGCTCGCTCTAGAGGGAGCGAGGGGCTCAGCGTCGAGATTCATTGGGGGGAGGTATGTAGAGAACCCGGGGATCACTTGGACGGAGCTCTGCGAGCAGCTAGTGAGGCAATACGCCAGCGAGCGAACCGCGATTGAGGCCGTACGCGAGTTGACCCGGCTAAGGTTAAGCAATGGCGAGGAAAGGCCTGGGAGAAGGAAAACGGTGGGGGCAGGGCGAGCCCGGGGCCCCGAATGGAGAGAGGGGGCGGAGAGGATCGGGAGGCAGACTCCGATCCTAGAAGGAAGGCATGGGACCTTCAAAATGAGTACGATAGGCCCGCACCGGCCAGGCAGGTATCAGTCCGCTGGACCTGCAGGGGTGAGGGGCATAGAGCAGCAGAGTGTCCCACAAATTATGGGCGCCCACGCGGCTCGTTCAGACCGAACTGTACTAGGTGTGGTCGGTTCGGACATGAGAGTCGGTGGTGCACAGCAGCATAGATCGGATGTGAGGAATTAGGATTCCGAACATTAGTGCGCCACCTGACGCTAGGGTAAAGAACCAGGGAAGCGCCCAGAGGCCACCCCACAGAGTATAAAAAGTAGGGTGGCCCCCAGAATGATAAGTTTAGTGAAAGATAGCGAAATTAAATGGGAAGAAGACGGGCTTGGGTTTTGTTCGCCGGTTTATGTAAAACCGCAAGAAGCAATGAACCCCCCCGTAGAGAGAGATCGAATTAAACGCGACTGCTGGGTCGGTTGACCAGTCCAGCGAGTGGGAGGAGAGCGGCAAAATACCCCCCTACCCAGCTCCAGAAGAGACTGAGAGAAAATCGGTTAGCCAAAAAGGTAGAGGAATTACCTATGAAGTTACGGTAGAATGGGAAGAAGACCGGCTTGGGTTTTGTTCGCCGGTTTATGAGAAACCGCAAGAAGCAATGAACCCCCCCGTAGAGAGAGATCGAATTAAACGCGACTGCTAGGTCGGTTGACGAGTCCAGCGAGTGGGAGGAGAGCGGCAAGATAACCCCCCACCCAGCTCCAGAAGAGACTGAGAGAGAATCGGTTAGCCAAAAAGGTAGAGGAATTACCTATGAAGTTACGGTAGAATGGGAAGAAGACGGGCTTGGGTTTTGTTCGCCGGTTTATGAGAAACCGCAAGAAGCAATGAACCCCCCCGTAGAGAGAGATCGAATTAAACGCGACTGCTGGGTTGGTTGACCAGTCCAGCGGGTGGGAGGAGAGCGGCAAAATACCCCCCCTGCCCAGCTCCAGAAGAGACTGAGAGAAAATCGGTTAGCCAAAAAGGTAGAGGAATTACCTATGAAGTTACGGTAGAGGGGAGCGGAACGCCCCACCACAGAATAGCAGGAAAGCCAAGCCAAAGATAGTCAAGGACCTGGGGGAGAGGCCGAGGTTGTGCTGTGTCGCATTCGTTGGCTCCACCGCGCGCAGGGAGGGCCCCCATGCGTGTGCGGTGCTGGTGGTTGTGGCGCGGACAGTTGTCTTGGATGCCCCCCCACCCACCGAGATAAACGGACATATAAGGATAGAAAGAGATGCATAACTGGGACCGATGGAGGGTCGTTGTGGTTAGATCCAAATGATCGATCACAAGTAGTAATATACCTGCAGCTGGATGGGCTGTTGCCGAACGACCAGGCAGATATATAGTGAGTTGTAAAAGCAAAAGAAAGTTGAAGTAATCGACAGATGTTCGAACCACCGTGAATATGACAGATTGGGGTGCGCCTTACGAAAGGGCACAGAAGTAATGATAAGCGAAGAGAAGGATATGAGATCCTATCTAAGATAGATAGTGTTGATACAGACGAAGCAGAAGAAATCAGTGGCCCCCCGTTGCTGGGAGAGGCACTGTGTCGGGAAGCGATGAGAGAATGATTATGAAGAAATTGGAAGTTATAGGGAAGAACCAAAAGGGTTACTGTCGCATGCAGCCAGAGAAGGCGCATCGATATCGAATGTCACCGGGCCGAAGTGAGCCAAGAAGGTGTTAGTCTGAGAGACTTGTTTTTCCCAGAGAAGGGAACAGAAGAGAATCTGGCCGAGGTGGCCGACGTAATGATAGTGACGGTATGCGAACCAGACAGGTCCGTACCAAGAGAATTTCAGTTGTTGACACTGACGAGTGAGTGCACAGGTGCACAGTTGGATATGCAATCGCTAAGACACTTGTCGCCGAATATAATCATCTCGGCAGATTAAGGCCGAATTACCAAATCGTTTGAGATTACCGGTCGACCCCATCGAACAGTTATGAAAGTATTATAATGTGTTAAAATGCGTTGCATAACCAGAAGGTAACAAGCTATTAGCTTTAAAAAGATTGAGGGTTCGATTAACCCCGTCAGGAAGGAAAAATTCACGTTAAAAGGTAGAACTAGACACGGGCACGATAGGGCTTGGTCGATGTTAGTGAGAATTGTGCACATAAATAATAGGGTTAGCTTTTGCAGAAAGGACAAAGGGCGCGAGAAAGACATAGGGAGAAATTGGACGGCGCGAGCACACCGACGGCCGAGTGCATGAGCGAGGGAGGGTTACCCTTGAGTACACTTCACTCAGATCGCGAGCGGGAGCAGGAATCGCTGCCCCTGTCGGAAATCCAGGTGGATGACCAGTGAAGAAGTAGAGATCGATTCCGAGGAGAAGGTGATGGTGACGTAATTTGTAAGGGGCGTTGCGAGCTCCAATCTGTATTAACAAACTTTTAATTGCATGCATAATAATTCCTTTTGTCACCTACCCACCTCCCAACACAGAAACAACAAAATGCATACGCACATACACACATACATACGTAGTCCTGATGTTTTAATAGACTGGAAAGAGAAAAAGAAGGACAGACCAAAAGAAAACAGAACAGAAAAAGAAAACTTTTTGTTCCATTTTAGCTACAGTTTTTTTGGAAAATTTTGATTATTGTTGTTTTGATTGTATTACCCGTTGTTCTCTCTGTGTGTGGGGGAAAGGTAACGGTCTGGGAGATGTCAATTGCAACCAAGTGACACGAAATAGGGGTGGACGGATGTGAAACAGTGATTTCATCCGACATATCTGCCCCCTTTATGGCGCACCAATATGCATCAGAGAGATCAGCCCCCACGTGGAGAAAGGTGACGGTCTGGGAGATGTCAATTTCAACCAATTGACACGAAGTAAGGATTGGGCGGATGTGAAACAGTGATTTCAGCCGACGCAATCTGTCTTTTTAGGGTGCACCAGTGTGCATCTCAGCGAGGATGCTGGATCCTACGTAGAAATGAGGTAGAGTTACCACTAGTATATGTTCGGCCCAAATCGGTTGTTTTGGCGAGGAGGGAGAATGGCGCCGGGAAGTCTGAGATTGGCTCTTAGGGTGTCATTAGCAATTATCCAGATACAATGGATGAGTTTGACCAGCTGAACAATTTGGTCATGGGTCTTTTAGAGATGATGGATGTCAACTCGTTGGGTGGTCGCGCGAGCCCCCTAGAGAAAGAAAGGGAATAAGTCTTTTGCGATAACAGGAGGGAGGAAAAGGCCAAAAGGAGAATTGTAATTACCCGTGTCGTATTATGGCGAGAGCCTCCTCTTCCCCAATGATTGTTTTATCTAGATAGCGTCAGAAAGAACCGAAGACACAGAGAGAGAGTGAGAGAGAGAGAGGGGAGAGAGAGAAAGAGTGTGAGTTATACTTTTTTCGTCTTTGTTATTTGAGGCGAAAAGGCGATCACAAAGCAGGGAGATCCAAGATTTTGTTCGGAACGGACGGCCAGGCGAGGCGTTGCGCGGACAATCGTTCTCGCCTGGCAGGGCCCATAGCAATCCACACCCACCGTTTTGAGTAGACAAGTCACAACTTAATTAAGGCTTTGAAAAGGGAGTTTCACACACACACGGTTCTCCAGACATAGATTAAGTCCAGCTGTTTAACACTGGGAAATCGTAGAGATTCACACACGCACACAGAGAGAAGGAAGACGGAAATAGTTAGTAAAGAAGCCATTATCGAAAAATAGACTTTGGGTTAAAGTTAAAAACCCACCGTTCATTTTTATTAAATAATTATTGTTATGAAAAGACCTAGCCGTTTGTCGAGTTATTCTATCGTCGAGTTGTCCTGCTAAGTAATCTTGCCTTCACAGAATCACGAAATCGTCATTCAGCAGACCCGGAGGAGATTCAACGCCACCACAGACGACATCACGAGCCAAAGAAATAGTGTTCACAGTCAGGAAGGATTCCTGCGCCGAGACGGTTCTCATTACATTTGATGCCGTCACAAGGAAGAAGAGTGTGGGGTCCCCGTTATACCTAACCCTAACCCTAACCCTAACCTTAATCAACAAAATTCATAGTTTTCTTGATATTTCATCTTTACCCTAACCCTAACCCTAACCCTAACCGAAACCCTAACCTTAATCAACAAAATTCATAGTTTTCTTGATATTTCATCTTTACCCTAACCCTACCTTAACCCTAACCGTAACCCTAACCTTAATCTACAAAATTCATAGTTTTCTTGATATTTCATCTTTACCCTAACCCTAACCCTAACCTTAATAAACAAAATTCATAGTTTTCTTGATATTTCATCGTTACCCTAACCCTAAACCTAACCTTAACCCTAACCCTAACCTTAATCAACAAAATTCATAGTTTTCTTGATGATTCTTGATATTTCATCTTTACCCTAACCCACACCCTAACCCTAACCCTGACCTTAAACCTAACCCTAACCCTAACCTTAATCAACCAAATGCACAGTTTTCTTAATATTTAATCTTTACCTTAACCCTAACACTAACCCTAAACCTAACGCTAACCCTAAACTTAATCAACAAATCTCATAGTTTTCTTGATATTTCATCTTTACCCGAACCCTAACCATAACCTTAATCAACAAAATTCATAGTTTTCTTGATATTTCGTCTTTACCTTAACCCTAACCTTAATCAACAAAATTCATAGTTTTCTTGATATTTCATCTTTATCATAACCCTAACCCTAAGCTAAATCATTAAAATTCATGGTTTTCTTGATATTTCATCTTTACCATAACCTTAACTCTTACCCTAACTTTAATCAACAAAATTCATAGTTTTCTTGATATTTAATCTTTACCCTAACCCTAACCTTAACCCTAACCCTAACCTTAATCAACAAAATTCATATTTTTCTTGATATTTCATCTTTACCCTTGCCCTAAACCTAACCCTAACCCCAACCCCAACCCTAACCCTGACCTTAATCAACAAAATTCATAGTTTTCTGGATATTTCATCATTTTCCTAACCCTAACCCTGACTATAACCTTAACCCTAACCTTAATTAACAAAATTCATAGTGTTCTTGATATTTCATCATTACGCTAACCCAAACCCTAACCCTAACCATAACCCTGTCCCTAACCCTAACCTTAATCAACAA
Organism: Sepiola atlantica; assembly: GCA_963556195.1. Taxonomy (NCBI): domain Eukaryota; kingdom Metazoa; phylum Mollusca; class Cephalopoda; order Sepiida; family Sepiolidae; genus Sepiola; species Sepiola atlantica. The sequence continues at coordinate 49,969,187 of OY744532.1, read as the reverse complement.
AATTCATAGGTTTCTTGATATTTCATCTTAATCCTAACCCTAATCCTAACTCTAACTTTAATCAAAAAAATTCATAGTTTTCGTGATATTTCATCTTTACCCTAACCCTAACCCTAACTCTAACCCTTACCCTAACCTTCATCAACAAAATTCATAGTTTTCTTGATATTTCATATTTACCCTAACCCTAACCCTTACCTTAATCAACAAAATTCATAGTTTTCTTGATATTTCATCTTTACCCTAACCCTAACCCTAACCCTAATCCTGACCCTAACCTTAATCTACAAAAGTCATAGTTTTCTCGATATTTCATCTTTACCGTAACCCTAATCCTAACCTTAACAATAACACTAAACCTAACCTAACCTTAATCAACAAAATTCATGGTTTACTTGATATTTCATCTTTATAGTTTTCTTGATAGTTAATCTTTACCCTTACCCTAACCCTGACCCTAACCCTTACCTTAATCAACAAAATTCATTGTTTTCTTGATATTTCATCTTTACCCTAACCCTAACCCTAACTCTAACCCTTACCCTAACATTAATCAACAAAATTCATGGTTTATTTGATATTTCATCTTTATACTAACCCTAACCCTACCCCTAACCCTAACCCTACCCCTAACCCTAAACCTAACCTTTATCAACAAATTCATAGTTTTCTTGATATTTCATCTTTACACTAACCTTTACCCTAACCCTGACCCTAACCCTTTACCTTGATCAACTAAATTCATAGTCTTCTTGATATTTCATCTTTACCCTAACCCTAACCCTAAGCCTAACCCTAATCCTGACCCTAACCTTAATCTACAAAATTCATAGTGTACTTGATATTTCATCTGAACATAACCCTAACCCTAACCCTCACCCTAACTCTAACCCTTACCCTAACATTCATCAACAAAATGTATAGTTTTCTTGATATTTCATGTTTACCCTACCCTAACCCTAACCCTAACCTTAATCAACAAAATTCATAGTTTTCTTTATATTTCATCTTTACCCTAACCCTTACCCTAAACATATACCTAACGTTAATCAACAAAATTGATAGTTTTCTTGATATTTCATCTTTACCCTAACCCTAACCCTAACCTTAATCAACAAAATTCATAGTTTTCTTGATATTTAATCTTTTCCTAAAACCTAACCCTAACCTTAATCAACAAAATTCATAGTTTTCTTGATATTTCATCTTTACCCTAACCCTAACCCTAACCCTAACCGAAACCCTAACCTTAATCAATAAAATTCATAGTTTTCTTGATATTTCATCTTTACCCTAACCCTACCTTAACCCTAACCCTAACCCTAACCTTAATCAACAAAATTCATAGTTTTCTTGATATTTCATCGTTACCCTAACCCTAAACCTAACCTTAACCCTAACCCTAACCTTAATCAACAAAATTCATAGTTTTCTTGATGATTCATCTTTACCCTAACCCTAACCCTAACCCTAACTCTAACTCTAACCCTAACCCTAACCCTAACCTTAATCAACAAAATTGATAGTTTTCTTGATATTTCATCTTTACCCTAACCCTAACCCTAACCCTAACCTTAATCAACAAAATTCATAGTTTTCTTGATATTTCATCTTTACCCTAACCCTAACCCTAAGCCTAAATTTAATCAACTAAATTCATAGTTTTCTTGATATTTCATTTTAATCAACAAAATTCATAGTTTTCTTGATATTTCATCTTTATCCTAACCCTGACCCTAACCCTTACCTTAATCAACAAAATTCATAGTTTTCTTGATATTTAATCTTTATCCTTACCCTAACCCTAACACTAACATTAATCAACAAAATTCTTAGTTTTCTTTATATTTCATCTTTACCCTAACCCTAATCCTAACCTTAACAATAACCATAACCCTAACCCTAACCTTTATCAAAAAAATTCATAGTTTTCTTGATAGTTAATCTTTACCCTTACCCTAACCCTTACCCTAACCCTAACCTTAATCAACAAAATTCATAGTTTTCTTGATATTTCATCTTTATCCTAACCCTGACCCTAACCCTTACCTTAATCAACAAAATTCATAGTTTTCTTGATATTATTGACCCTAACCCTAACCCTAACATTAATCAACAAAATTCTTAGTTTTCTTAATATTTCATCTTTACCCTAACCCTAATCCTAACCTTAACAATAACTATAACCCTAACCCTTACCTTTATCAAAAAAATTCATAGTTTTCTTGATAGTTAATCTTTACCCTTACCCTAACCCTTACCCTAACCCTAACCTTAATCAACAAAATTCATAGTTTTCTTGATATTTCATCTTTACCCAAACCTTAACCCTAACCTTAATCAACAAAATTCATAGTTTTCTTGATATTTCATCTTTACCTTTACCCTAACCCTAACCCTAACTCTAACCCTAACCCTAACCTTAATCAACAAAATTCATAGTTTTCTTGATATTTCATCTTTACCCTAACCCTAACCTTAATCAACAAAATTCATAGTTTTCTATATATTTCATCTAACCCTAACCCTAAATTTAATCAACTAAATTCATAGTTTTCTTTATATTTCATCGTAACTCTAACCCTAAGCCTAACCTTAATCAACAAAATTGATAGTTTTCTTGATATTTCATCTTTATCCTAACCCTGACCCTAACCCTTACCTTAATCAACAAAATTCATAGTTTTCTTGATATTTCATCTTTATCCTAACCCTAACGCTAACCCTAACCCTAACCTTAATCAACAAAATTCTTAGTTTTCTTGGTATATCATCTTTACCCTAACCCTAATCCTAACCTTAACAATAACCCTAACCCTAACCTTAATCAAAAAAATTCATAGTTTTCTTGATAGTTAATCTTTACCCTAACCCTAACCCTGACTCTAACCTTTACCTTAATCAACAAAATTCATTGTTTACTTGATATTTCATCTTTACCCTAACCCTAACCATAACCCTAACCCTAACCCTAACTCTAACCCTTACCCTAACCTTAATCAACAAAATTCATAGTTTACTTGATATTTCATTTTGATCCTAACCCTAACCCTAACCCTAAACCTAACCTTAATCAACAAAATTCATAGTTTTCTTGATATTTCATCTTGACCCTAACCCTAACTCTAACCCTTACCCTAACCTTCATCAACAAAATTCATAGTTTTCTTGATATTTCATCTTTATCCTAACCCTAACCCTGACCCTAACCCTTACCTTGATCAACAAAATTAATAGTTTTCTTGATATTTCATCTTTACCCTAACCCTAACCCTAAGCCTAACCCTAATCCTGACACTAACCTTAATCTACAAAATTCATAGTTTTCTTGATATTTTATCTTTACCCTAACCCTTACCCTTACCCTAACCCTAACCGTAATCAACAAAATTCATAGTTTTCTTGATATTTCATCTTTACCCTAACCCTAACTCTAACCCTAACCTTATTCAACAAAATTCATAGTTTTCTTTATATTTCATCTTTCCCCAAATCTGTTCTGATTAAACTTCGCGCCAATATCAATCGAGACCAAACTAATGCATCATTTCTAAAAATAGAAACCACGTGATACAAAATGGTGTCAACCCAACCCAACTCCTACGCAAAATAACCCATGTGACCTTCAACCTGGCATGTAAGCAAAAACTGAAAGCCTTCACCCTCAAACGGTTTCAAACAAAGGGAAGCGACCCATGACTTACTAGAAAATATACCGAAATTTCCACACTAACCCTAACCCTAACCCTAACTCTAACCCTAACTCTAACCCTAAGCTTAATCAACAAAATTCATAGTTTTTTTGATATTTCATCTTTACCCTAACCCTAACCCTAACCTTAACTCTTACCCTAACCTTAATCAACAAAATTCAGTGTTCTTGATATTTCATCTTTACCCTAACCCTAACCCTAACCCTGACCCTAACCCTTACCTTGATCAACAAAATTAATAGTTTTCTTGATATTTCATCTTTACCCTAACCCTAACCCTAAGCCTAACCCTAATCCTGACCCTAACCTTAATCTACAAAATTCATAGTTTTCTTGATATTTTATCTTTACCCTAACCCTTACCCTTACCCTAACCCTAACCGTAATCAACAAAATTCATAGTTTTCTTGATATTTCATCTTTACCCTAACCCTAACTCTAACCCTAACCTTATTCAACAAAATTCATAGTTTTCTTTATATTTCATCTTTCCCCAAATCTGTTCTGATTAAACTGTTCTGTTTTCTTGATATTTCATCTTTACCCTAACCCTAACCCTAACCTTAACTCTTACCCTAACCTTAATCAACAAAATTCAGTGTTCTTGATATTTCATCTTTACCCTAACCCTAACCCTAACCCTAACCGAAACCCTAACCCTAACCGAAACCCTAACCTTAATCAACAAAATTCATAGTTTTCTTTATATTTCATCTTTACCCTAACCCTACCTTAACCCTAACCCTAACCCTAACCTTAATCAACAAAATTCATAGTTTTCTTGATATTTCATCTTTACCCTAACCCTAACCTTAATCAACAAAATTCATAATTTTCTTGATATTTCATCTTTACCCTAACCCTAACCCTTACCTTAATCCACAAAATTCATTGTTTACCTAACCCTAATCCTAACCCTAAACTTAATCAACAAAACTAAGTGTTTTTTTGATATTTGATCTTTACATAACCCTAACCCTAACCCTAACCTTAATCAACAAAATTCATAGTTGTCTTGATATTTCATCTTTATCCTAATGTCGTATTTTTCGTGGGCGTTAACGAAAACCGCTCTAAACTAATGTCATGTTACCTAGGACAATTATCACAAAAAAAATTATAACAAGAGAGAAGGAATGGACGAGTACAAGATGTTCATAAAAGTTTTATTTCCAAAAAAAGGTAGCTTGGACTGCTTTTTTTCCAGAGCTGGAATAAATAAATTATTCCTAGATAACGTCCAAAAAAAAAATAAAAATAAAAAAAATACAACATCAGGATTTCTTAACATTAAAGTTAGATACAACAAAAATATACACAATCTTAAAATCAAATAGTCTCTTGTTTTTCTTTACACCAAAGTTACAATCAAAAGTAATAAAAGTGACAAACCGTGCTGAATGCCTACATAATTTCCATGGTAAAAATAACCTTTTTTTTATTCTATCAAACGTCTGTCACAAAGTTCCTTTTTTCTTTCTTTTTCTTCAATAATTTTCTCATAATAAATCCAACGCAAGAAATACGTCACTCAAACAGTCCAAATTTCAAATAAACATAATACTTGATTTTTTCACAGTTTGTCCCAAATAGCTTCACGCGCGATCATGTGAGGATCCGATTTTCAAAGTTATCTCTTTCAAATCGATCTGTGTTGCAAGGACGATCGCACTTTACGATTCTTAATCTCTGATTCAGAATCTACTTAACAGCAAAGTATTCCAGTTCACGGGAGCTAAGCTCTTCAATATAGGCAATTTCGTGCCCGGAGATATTTTTATCGTTCAGATTCTCCATAATTCTTCATTCCAAGTCTCTGACCTGAAACATCTTCAAAGGGAAATATTCGTTGACCGAAGGAAGAATATTTCATACATAAAAGGCAATTCCTGCCAAGAGATACTCTATCTCTTAAATTTCTTCAAGTAGAAATTCTTCTCAAAATTTAACGTCCCACCTATGGACGGAGAAACAGTTTTTACAGGTATCGACTGTCAGGCGCCCAAATCTGTTCTGATTAAACTTCGCGCCAATATCAATCGAGACCAAACTAATGCATCATTTCTAAAAATAGAAACCACGTGATACAAAATGGCGTCAACCCAACCCAACTCCTACGCAAAATAACCCATGTGACCTTCAACCTGGCATGTAAGCAAAAACTGAAAGCCTTCACCCTCAAACGGTTTCAAACAAAGGGAAGCGACCCATGACTTACTAGAAAATATACCGAAATTTCCACACTAACCCTAACCCTAACCCTAACCCTAACTCTAACTCTAACCCTAACCCTAACCCTAAGCTTAATCAACAAAATTCATAGTTTTCTTGATATTTCATCTTTACCCTAACCCTAACCCTAACCTTAACTCTTACCCTAACCTTAATCAACAAAATTCATAGTTTTCTTGATATTTAATCGGTACCCTAACCCTAACCCTAACCTTAATCAGCAAAATTCATAGTTTTCTTGATATTTCATCTTTACCCTAACCCTGATCTTAATCAACAAAATTCATAGTTTTCTTGATATTTCATCTTTATCCTAACCCTAACCCTAACTGTTGTGGGGTACAAATCACCCCTATTGAAGAACTAATGGAAGCAACCATCTATAATAAATACCATGGTTGCAAAGACTCAAACAGAGGACATTCCTATCTTGTGAGTGTCCACGTGTGGTATCTGTTCCGATGGATACTACACCCTATAGACCGGTGTTGTCTTGGCCTTCGGGGCATGATTCCGCCGGTCTATGGGTCTGTCCTGTGCAGTTCTAGGAGGTCCACCCTCCCAGGCTTTGCCTCTCCTCTTTGGGGAGGAGTAAGTTAATAGCTTACTGCCTGAGGCGCCCCTACCGGGGAATGCCGACGGGGCTGTCCAGGCAATTTTTAATGGCTAAAGCGCTCACGTTCTCGGGCGCTGGCTTTTCAAATCCCACTTTCCGACCTTGTGTCACATACTCCTAATGTGGGTAGGTGTTAAATATCGAGGACATTCCTATCATGTGAGTGTCCACGTGTGGTATCTGTTCCGATGGATACTACACCCTATAGACCGGTGTTGTCTTGGCCTTCGGGGCATGATTCCGCCGGTCTATGGGTCTGTCCTGTGCAGTTCTAGGAGGTCCACCCTCCCAGGCTTTGCCTCTCCTCTTTGGGGAGGAGTAAGTTGATAACTTACAGCCTGAGGCGCCCCTACCGGGGAATGCCGACGGGGCTGTCCAGGCAATTTTTAATGGCTAAAGCGCTCACGTTCTCGGGCGCTGGCTTTTCAAATCCCACTTTCCGACCTTGTGTCACATACTCCTATAGTGGGTAGGTGTTAAATATTGAGGACATTCCTATCAAGACAAAGCACAGTTTCCAAATTGACGTTGTTATTTTTTACCCCAGGATTATTACTTTGGATTTTTACTTTGGATTTTTACTTGGGAGTGACACGCTACTTGGCCTCTTGTGCCCCTTTTTGACCGGGGACTCTCTCTCTGTCCCCTGGGCAAGCCCCTTTTGGGCACCATTGTTCTTCTCACCCCTTTTGGGTGATCACCCCTCTTGGGTGATTCGTATAGCCCCTTTTGGGCACTAACTGAGATTATTTTCTTCTTGTTTTTAGGTTTGTTCTGAACCCAGGCACAACTTAAGCAGCTGGCCGGATTTGGTTGAACAGCTAGAGTAACATTTAGCAAACGTTCTTCCATCTCCAAATCGGCGGGTTAGCGCCGGGTTCAGAACTGGTTTTATTTTCGAATTTTTTTTTTTTTTTTTTTTTTTTTTTCCAAAAAATAATACTACGCGTTTTGTTTTTATTCTGCCGTTGTGCAGGGTAAAACGGAAGAGGGGAGGACTGGACCGAGCTCCGGTGAAGGCTTAGTGCCTAGCTCGGGCTCTGGTTCCCAGATGCCTAAAGAACATCTGGGGGCCGGAGTAGGCCAAGACTTAACGTACAGGTTTTTTGACGACTTAGGCGACATGCCCAGTACCTACGGCAGTGCTGTCCCCCGCACTGAAAGTAATTCGGAGTTTGCCGCATTCTACGGCAACTCTGCTAATGATTTCAACGCTGCTGACCCCGGCAGCGTAGGTTTTAGCTCAGCTGGTAGAGGTGATCTGGGTCAGTGGGAGAGACTCCCCATCACACCAGTTGGTCGACGGGCTTTAACCGTCAGCCCGCCTGCTCGCAGGAGGAAAAGTCTCCTGCCTGTAGGATTAAGGCCAGCCAGGTCGGTGGAGCTCCAAAAGGAAGGAGCCACCGATCCAGATCAGCCGCCAGGGCCAAGCGACCGGGAGGCTGCTCAGATGCAAATGTCCGAAATGGACTATGAGCTATTTGGAGCTTCAGTTACTAACAGTAGCAGTAGTAGCCGCAGCAGCAGCAGCAACAGTATGAGGGCACCAAACAAAAGCCCTACGAAAATCGGTGGAAGAAAATCCAGACCGAGAATGAAGGGGGTCGCTGGACCAGAAATCAAATCTGGAGCAGTTGGTGCCGCCAGCAAAAGGGGAGGTGGGACCAAGTTGGCCACTCCAAAGGTGTCCAATCCTTTGGCATCTCCGAAAGAGTGGCCGTCCCTCCCTCCTACTCAAAGTTTGTCCAGCCAGGACAGGACCATCCCTCCCCGGCAGAAGACGCCGCCTGTATCACCACCATCACCTACAGTATCAGCATCTCCTGCCCTCTCAGCAACTCAAGACAAGTGGGGACCCCAGTCCCAGCTAAGCCCCGAAGAGTACCGTCGGTTGTTTGACGAAAAATACAAACAATTGACCGACGGTAACAACATCAAAGCAGCTCCAGGTGCGGTGGATCGACTAGCGAAAAGAATAGTATCGCTAGTCACCATCGACACCAAAACCAAGGGGTTGGCTGGGGTCGAAGTGAATCAAATGGCGGACCTTCTGTACGGGCTTAAAGTCCCAGCATCCTATGTGTGCCGCAGAGGGTTCGCCACTTGGGATATTCTGCTTCCAAGTGAACAGGAAGCAGAAAAAGTGTCCAGGGCCGACCTGAGATTTAAAAATCTCATTCTCAGGCCGGAGTACTTGAGTAGGAGAAGGACTTTAGTCACCGTCCTTGGCGTCCCCTGCTATATTAGCTCAGAACAGCTTGGTGCTGTCCTGAGTCAGTATGGGGACGTCGAAGCTATAGTCCCGGTCCGTGGTCCCCGTAACCTTATGGTAGGGGACTACAAAATAAATATGAGAGTTGACCGGGACGGCTTCAATAATATCCCACCCCTACTCAAGTGCGACACCTGGACAATGAGTGTCATCGTCGAGGGTAGGAGGCCACATTGTTGGCATTGTGAGCAGAAGGGGCATATGGCGAAGGCCTGCCCGAAAAATTTTCCACCTAAAAAGACCCCTTCTGCTCAAGCCCCGGGAGTGAAAGCGGCGTCAGTGGCACCAGCAGCTCCTCCACCAACGACCGGAGGGGGCACTGCAACAACAACAACAACAACAACATCAAAAGACTGGAGCAAGGTGGTGAAAGGTGGAAAGACCATCCCCACCGAAGAACCAAGTTCCAGTCCGGAGCAGTCCCCCTCCAAAAAGGTGCAGCCCCCGGGTGAAAAAGGGGGGGCGGCTACCCACAGTGTCGCGAAATCTTGATATTCCCACCGAGGAGCTGCAGCCTTCAACATCTGGATTGGCAGTGGCAACTAAGAGGAAGCAGACGGTCCCCTTGACATCATCAGACTCGGAAGGGGAGAAACAAGACGAAAACAAAATGGAAGATGACGCTGGGCCAGCTCCAGAGACAGAGAAAAAGGAATCTAGGGATTTGAAAAGAGCCACAAAAAAGGCTAAGAAAGATAAAGAGGCTGGGCCCCAATCCCCTGCCCCAACGTCTGAAGAGATGACCATCTCTTCTGCTCAGACTCCTGAATCCCAACCCCCTACCCCTAATACTGAGCAGAAATCCCCCTCCCCTGTTGATTCTACCCCAGCTAGTGTGTTATAAATTGTGAAAACATGGGATTACCTGGCAAACGGTCTCGATGCGCGCTCTGCAGGGCTGGACCGCCCAAAGAGCGGCAAGATGGCGTCCTAGGCTTAATATCGCCAGGTAATCCCGTGAAATCTCGTGTTCTCTCGCGGAGACGAGAGTCCAGTTTGATATAAAAACGGGTCGCTGGAGGCAAGACGGCAGAAGGCTGAGAGCGTAGTCTACGAGGGACGACGTGGAAAGAAAAAGAGAAAGAAGAAGAGAAAGAAGAAGAAGAAGAGAAAGAAGAAGAAGAGAAAGAAGAAGAAGAGAAAGAAGAAGAAGAGAAAGAAGAAGAGAAAGAGGAAGAAGAGAAAGAAGAAGATAACGAAGTAGAGAAAGAAGAGGTGGAAGATTAATTTTTTCTGCTACAAGCTATTTTCGGCGTTGTTATGGAAAAATTCGACATCAGATTGATTCCGGAATTCGACGGCTCTCCTGCTGGTCCATCGGTGGTCGAATGGCTGGAGAAGGCCGAGCGTGTTTGCCGGTTGTGCAAAATTAAAGACCCAGCTATGGTCATCCCATTGAGACTCACTAAGGGGGCTTACGCCGTGTACCAGCAGCTCAGTAATGATGCGACCATGGAGCAGATTGCACAGGCGCTGCACGGGGCATTTGGTGCAGATCCTTTTGTTGCCTGGAGGCAATTTTCCGAACGCCGGCTTGGGCCGGGGGAGACAGTGGACGTCTACATGGCCGACTTGAAAAAGCTTGCTGCTCCCTTCGGCGGTGCGAGTGACCGCATATTGGCATGCGCCTTTTTGTCTGGACTTCCGGACGATGCAAGCCGACTGCTGCGAACATCATTGAGACTCACAGAGATTGAATTGGTGGAGTTGTTGGCGAGAGCACGAAACATCTTGAAGGACGATCGAGAACTGGTCTCTGCAGCGGTTGACACCTTGGACTCGCCAGCAGAGGGCCTACGATGCTATACATGTGGTGGCCCCAACCACTTCTCCAGAGACTGCAGAGGCGGCACAAGGCGCACCCCAAATTATGGAGCACGAAAAGTAATACGGTGTTACCAATGCAATAAGCCAGGCCACATAGCACGGAATTGTCCGGGAAACGGGCAAGGGGAGGACGCCGCAGCGCTAGCACCCTCCCCAAAGCGGCATTGAACAAAGCGCTTCCTGCAGTGACAGTTCAAGTTGATGGGTGTAAACGTTCAGCGCTGGTTGACACCGGCTGTACCCAAACCCTCCTTCGAAAGGAATGTTGCACCACATGGAAGAAACGACAGATCCCCGTCCTGACTGTCGGCAAAGGCTCATTAGTGTGTTGTGGATCCAGTGTTGTTCATATCAGCATTGACAATGGCCCCCCGGTGGCTGTGACGGTGTTGGTGGTCGATGGGGAGCTGCTCGGATATGACCTTCTCCTTGGAATGGACACTATTACACAGCTAGGCGGAATTACTGTAAACAGCGTCGGTGATGTGAGATTCCCTCGACCAGACAAACAAATGTGTGCAGCAATCACTCTTGACGAACCCGATTTCCACGCAGAATATGACAAGGGCACAAACACATGGACAGCGTCCTGGAAGTGGGCAGGCGACCAGCCACCAGTGTCTTTGCGGAATCGGCTGACAGAGTATCCCCCTCCTGCATGGCTTAGGGGGCAGTACGAGGCAGAACTTCAAGTGTGGCTGGATAACGGCTGGTTAATTCCATACCCAGAGGATGAGCTCGGGCCCCCGCGGGGGCTAATTCCCCTGATGGCTATCAGACAAGAGAACAAGCAGAAAGTTCGACCTGTTCTTGATTACCGGGAACTCAATGAACACGTTGACCCGTACACTTCGGGGGCTGACGTTTGTGCTCATAAACTGCGAGAGTGGCGACGGCAGGGTGCGGAAGCGGCCATACTGGACTTGCGAAGAGCTTACCTACAAATACGTGTTGAGAAATCGCTGTGGCCATTCCAGACGGTGGTAATCAAAGGAACTCGCTATTGCTTGACCAAGCTGGGGTTCGGCTTGAATGTAGCCCCGGGCATCATGACGGCGATCATGCGGGCGATCCGGCGTCAGGATAAAGCTGTGCAACAGGCGACATCGTCTTATATAGACGACATTTTTGTCAATGAGAGCCTGCTGTCTGCCCAGGCGGTCAAAGAACACTTTGAGCACTTCGGGTTGTCGTGCAAGGAACCGGAGCGGCTGCAGGATGGGGCGAAAGTGCTCGGGCTGCAGGTGAGCGGAAGTGCAGATGGCCTCCAATGGGGAAGGGGCGGTGAAATCCCGGAAATCCCATCTACCATCACATGTCGGAGCACGTTTTCCGTGTGTGGAAAACTGATGGGTCACTTCCCTGTGTGTGGGTGGCTCCGAGTGGCTGTGGCGGCTATAAAGCGACGGGCAACTTCTTTGTCAACAGGATGGGACGATGAGGTGCGTGATCCTTCCCTGCGAAGCATGCTGGTGGAAGCTGTGGCCAGAGTGACCAATGATGACCCTGTACGAGGGAGCTGGTGCGTCGATGGGAGTGAGTTTACAGTTTGGGTGGACGCCAGCTCACTTGCCCTTGGCGTTGCTCTGGCAGTCAACGGAAGTATAGTAGAAGATGCCTGCTGGCTCCGGCCAGAGAATGACGCTAAGCACATAAACCTAGCTGAACTCGATGCTACACTGAAAGGAGTCAATCTAGCGCTTCAGTGGCAGGCTAGCGTCCTCCACGTTATCACGGATTCCACGTGTGTGCATCGGTGGATGACCGATGCCTTGAACGGAAAAGCACGGCTGACAACGAAGGCATCGGCCGAAATGTTAATCCGGAGGCGGCTTGCTACCCTAACCGAAACCATCAATGAATACAACTTGGTCATAGATGTGACACTGGTGCAGTCCTGTTTGAATCGAGCGGATCGATTGACCAGAGTGCCTCGCCGTTGGCTGGACCTGCAGAAAGAAGTGAACGAACCAGCACCTGTAAATTGTGCTGCGGTGGGACGTAAACTCAGCCCAGAGCGTATCGCTGATGTCCATTGCCAAAGCAGGCACCCTGGTGTAAACCGAACCTTTTACTTCGCCAGGTTGGTTGACCCCTCTGTGTCACGGAGGGCTGTGAAATCTGTTGTGAGAAGTTGCAACACCTGCCAATCGATCGACCCAGCACCTGTCCGGTGGAAGAAGGGCACACTCGGTGTGAAGTATAACTGGGATAGGATTGCGATGGACATAACTCACTACAACGGGGGGAATTTCTTGACCCTTATTGACTGCGGACCGTCCCGATTTGCATTGTGGCGGTCCCTTCGCCGGCAGGATACGGCTGCCATTGTCCATGAGTTGGAAAGTGTGTTCCTTGAGCGTGGCCCTCCTTCTGAGATATTGACCGACAATGGCCCCGCTTTTGTTAGTGCACCGTTCAAACAGTTTGTAGATGGCTGGGGTGTCCGTCTGCGTTTTCGGTGTGCCCATGTGCCCAGTGGGAACGGAATTATTGAGCGCAACCATAGGACTATCAAGACCATCGCAGCGCGGAAGGGGTGTACGGTGGCTGAAGCAGTCTATTGGTATAACGTCACCCCTAAGGACGATACTTCACCCTCCACCGCGCCAGCTAATGCGCTACATACATACCATGTCAGGGCGAGAGGTTTGGAGAGCAGCTTACTGCCCGAACCAGAACCTCCACAGGAGAAAATGAAAAAAGGAGATGTCGTTTGGGTTAAAAAACCCCGAGGCCAGTGCACGACTCGTTACGGAACCGGTCGTGTCACTGAAGTGATCAGCCCGCAGGCGGTGCGAGTTGATGGAGTACCCCGTCACATTAAAGACTTAAGATCGGTATTCCAAACGCAGCTGCCATTTAACGAGGATAATGACATTGAATCCGTGACCAGCGAACCATCATTCTGGTTCATGACGGCTTCATCGCGCAGCGACACTGAGAGTGATAGCCTTGAATGTACTGACCCTCCTACTGCTGATGAAAGCCCGGACAGTGATGCTGCGATGCGCAGCCTCAGGTTCGCTGACCTTCCTGCCACGGAAGACAGCACGGATAACGATGAGGCCCCGAATCCCCCTCCCCGAAGAAGCACTCGAAGAAAAAGGACACGGCCTCCCTGCTCTTTCTGTGATAATGAGATCAGGGGGGAGTGTGTTATAAATTGTGAAAACATGGGATTACCTGGCAAACGGTCTCGATGCGCGCTCTGCAGGGCTGGACCGCCCAAAGAGCGGCAAGATGGCGTCCTAGGCTTAATATCGTCAGGTAATCCCGTGAAATCTCGTGTTCTCTCGCGGAGACGAGAGTCCAGTTTGATATAAAAACGGGTCGCTGGAGGCAAGACGGCAGAAGGCTGAGAGCGTAGTCTACGAGGGACGACGTGGAAAGAAGAAGAGAAAGAAGAAGAGAAAGAAGAAGAAGAAGAAGAAGAAGAAGAAGAGAAAGAAGAAGAAGAGAAAGAAGAAGAGAAAGAGGAAGAAAAGAAAGAAGAAGATAACGAAGTAGAGAAAGAAGAGGTGGAAGATTAATTTTTTCTGCTACAGCTAGCTCCCGCTCTCTGTCTCAAAACAAAAAGCCGGAGCCCAAAATTAGCAGCAGGTCTGCTTCTCGTTCCCCAGTAAGGAAGGAAAAAACCCGAAGGCTCCCCTTCTTGCCAGGGGACCATATCTGCGAAGCAGATTTTCACCTTGTCGCTGCCAATCTCAACTCGAGACAGTTAAAAATCGTGCGGCCGCTGCAGCTCCTCACTCAGACCCAGGGGCTAGATGTCACCAAGCCCCAAAATTTTCCAGATGCCCCCTTGATCATCACTTTCATCCAAAAGACCAGGGAAGGCAGGACGAGAAGCCTTTGGAAAATGGTTGAGGCCGCCAAGGGGGCAATTCCGGGTCTGAAACTGGTGGATGATACCCATGACTCCCTCAAACAGCTGAGAAAAGATAGCGAAGGGAGGGTCCCTATGTACGTCCACCCTTGTTTTTATAGGGCCCTCAAACTCACCTTTCCATTGGATGTCGGGGGCATTACCCGAGACGGACGGGTTACGTCCGACTTACTAACGGGTAACATGGCTAATGCCTGCGGCATCCTCGTCCCGAAAGACTTCAGACCGGTGGTTGACACTGATTAGTGCAGATGGCCGCGAACTTAGTTTTAGGAAGCCTGAACACAAGGGGCATGAGGTCTTTAAGCAAAGCTAAACGCATACTGGGGGACCTCATGTCTTTTGACATAGATGTGGCTGCGTTACAGGAAACTCACTATGATTCGATCGACGATCACCGACTGCTGTCGAAGCATTTCGATGTTTTTTCAGCTTTCGGTGACCGTTGTGCTAGGGGAGTTTCCTTGTTAGTAAGACGCACCCTGTCCGCAAGTGTAAACGTTGTTCACGCGGATGCTGATGGCAGACTGGTCGTGGCCGATGTTGCCATAAAAAGTGCCGCATTTCGAATCGTCGCGGTTTATGCGCCCAATATCGCTCGGGAGAGGGCTCTCTTTTTCCGGGGGTTGGAGGGGTTCCTCGGGGGTTCAAAGCGGTTAATTTTACTGGGGGATTGGAATGCAATCCTTGATCCCAAAATAGATAAGGTGGGTGGGCCTAGAGGGTCTGGTGGGTGTGAGACCAGCCTTTCTGATCTGATGACTGAATGTGATCTGGTCGATAGGCCTTCCGTTTCAAGTACTTACTTGGATCGGTTGTTAGTGAGAAGAGGCA
Organism: Sepiola atlantica; assembly: GCA_963556195.1. Lineage (NCBI taxonomy): Eukaryota > Metazoa > Mollusca > Cephalopoda > Sepiida > Sepiolidae > Sepiola > Sepiola atlantica. Next base: position 49,953,804 of record OY744532.1, on the reverse strand, counting down.
AAGTAGATTATATCTCTTGTCCCACGTTCCACTGGTTAGCCCATTCTGACCACAAATTACTTGTGGCTAGTATGGAAATATAACCTAAAACCCATAAGTTAGCTGGGTACTGGAAGTTAAATACCTCCTTACTGGAGATACGTGACTTCCGGGACAGGCTAACACTTAATTTTCAAAAGGGATTAGTGGGGGCGGTAACCGGGAGTAAGTGGTGGGTTAACGCCAAATGTGACATTAGGAGCTTTTCTGTCAAATATAGCCAACGGCTGAGACAGAAAAGCGTTTAGAAAATAAGCTGGCCCGGCGGGCGGTGGAAGGGGGGATTCCCTAGCCATAAACTTAACTAAGGGGGACCTGAAACGTTCGGCTAACGAGCGGTATGAAGGTCAAGTAGTCAGGGCTAGGTTAGAAAGAGTGTCCAACGAAGCCGTGAATGTTGACGCTGCAGAGCGTAGAGCTCCACTATGTCGCAACTCGGACGGCTATATTCGTCAAATTCAAAGCCCGGAAGGACACACCCTTGTGTCGGCTCGGGAGATTTGTGAGGGGTTTCAGGAGCATTTCACGGATCGCTTCACCCAACTGTCCAGACTCTGCGTCGAGGAGTTTGGCAACTATTTGGCCGGTTCGCCCCGCCTGGAGGCGGCTCGAGCGGCTAGTTGTGATGGGCGCATTACAGAATGTGAGGTCCTGACTGCGTTGAAGCAGGTCGGCTACGACAAATCTCCGGGACTTGATGGTTTGCCCTATGAATTGTTCTTGAGGCTGTCGCACATGTTCGTACCTATTCTGACGGATGTGTTCAACCACTGGTTTGCACAGGGTTCTATCCCTGGTCAAGTCACCAGGGGAGTGATCACATTGCTTAAGAAAAAGGGCGAGCATGTTGGGGGTTTAGATGACTATAGGCCCATAACTCTGTTAAATACAGATTTAAAGATTTTGGCCAAAGTTCTTGCAAATCGGTTGCAGGCTGTTATTGGTGAATTGATTGAACCTGATCAGAATTATGCTGTGAAGGGGAGATCGATTCAGAACAACTTGCATCTGATACGCACGATCTTAGAGGGGTTAGAAGACGACACCGAAGCCGCGCTGATCAATTTAGATCAGTCCAAAGCTTTTGATAGGGTTGACCATCGGTTCTTGGGATCTGTTTTAGAAACCGCCGGTTTTACACCGGACTTCCGCAGATGGATTTCCATGCTGTATCACAGCCCGACGGCAGTGGTGCAGGTAAACGGGATGCGATCGGAATCGTTTGCTGTTTCTTAGAGGGGTTAGAAGACGACACCGAAGCCGCGCTGATCAATTTAGATCAGTCCAAAGCTTTTGATAGGGTTGACCATCGGTTCTTGGGATCTGTTTTAGAAACCGCCGGTTTTACACCGGACTTCCGCAGATGGATTTCCATGCTGTATCACAGCCCGACGGCAGTGGTGCAGGTAAACGGGATGCGATCGGAATCGTTTGCTGTTTCTCGGTCGGTACGTCAGGGGTGTCCGTTGTCTCCTCTCCTCTACGTTCTTGCGTTGGAACCCTTCCTGCGCAAGCTGAGGCAAGGGGAGGCTGGACCCGCCCTACGCGGTATCGCTCTACCTGGTGGTGCGCAAGCCAGGGTCTCCGCGTATGCCGATGATGTTACTGTGTTCGTCTCGTGCCGTCGAGACATCTCCACGGTATCTAAGGCACTCAAAAGGTATGAAGATGTTACAGGGGCCGTGGTCAACCTTAGCAAATCCAATGGCCTAAGGTTGGCTGCCTGGAGTGGCGCGGCTGCGCTGCCGGGCCTTTTCAACTGGTCCGATGGCCCGGTTCGAATCCTCGGCGTGTGGTTCGGACCGGGTCTCCAGCTTGATAAGAATTGGTCGGAAGTACAGTCTAAGGTCGAAGCGTCTGTAAGGATTTGGCTTCGAAAGGGGCTTTCCCTTAAAGGTCGAGCTGAGGCGTGCGCCATGTACGTCTTTCCGCTTATCCTTTACCGATTGGCTGTACTACCTCTGCCTGCGGACCGCTTGGCGGCTTTAACGCGTGCGCTTTTCTTGCTTTTGTGGAACAAGAGAAAGCCGCTAGTCTGTAGACAGGTCTGTACTCAACGTCCTGATGTTGGGGGCTTGGGAATGCCCGACTTGGCGAGCCATTTATATGCCGAGAGGTTAACATTCCTGAGTAGAACTTTGACAGAGGAGTCCGCGTGGGGCCCTGCGGTTGGGAGGGCTTTTCCCAACCTCATCCCTGACCACTTGGCTGAATGCCGTCGTAGGCCAAGGGGTCAATCGCGGTTCTTCAACGAATGCCGAACTGCGCTCAGAGTGCTGCCGGGGTCCAGTGACCTCGCCCGGTCTAGGAAAACACTATATCGGGAGTTAGTGGTGGGGACCGCTTTGGATCCACTTGGGGAGCGACTTGGATTGTCGGAGGAGGAGGTTCGCTCTCAGTGGAATTGGGCGCCAGGCCGGAGTTATCTTAACAATACTGAGTTTTCTCTAACCTGGCGATTAGTTCGAAATGTAGTACCCCTTAATGGCATACGCTTCAGTATTGGTCTAAGTATGGACCCTTTTTGTCCACGTTGCGAGGATGATGAAATTGAAACGGCCAAGCACGCCTTTTTCAACTGCTCCAAGCTGCGTGAATACTGGACGTATGTCAACGAGGTGACGGCTCGCATCGTTCCCGAGCGGGTGACGTGCCTGGATTTAGAATCCGTTGTTTTCAACATGGACCCATTGTGGCCCAGGGAGAAACGAATGGTGTTACTTGCGATTTTAGCCATAGCTAGACTCGTAGTGTGGTCTTCACGCTTAGACATAGGGAGTGGTGGGGTGCCGCCTTCTTATTATGATTTAATTTCGTATTTTAAGCATCAACTTAAAATCAAAATTAAATGTGATAGAAGGAGGTTACCCTTCTCGCTATTTAAAAGTAGGTGGATACACACCGCTAGTTTATGTGTGTTCATACGGAATAGAATTGAGTTCGTGTTCCCTGCCTAAGCATGGCACACGCCGACCTTAGGTATTTCTTTTTGACAAGTTTGTCATAAATATCCAATTGTTGGATCAGTCCCTATAGCTAGTAGTACAAATGAGTCCTGTTTCCCCATCTTTATTTTAGGTGTCAGAACTCCTCCAGGATGCCCGCTCCCCGATTTACTTTATCCCTGGCCTGCCCTAATGGTATTTATCCTGGACGACACCGCACATCCCCCAAAAAAACCCTACCCAATATTTATTTTGTCCCCCTAGGCAACGCCCACTCCCACTTAGGAGCTGACTCTCTTGCTTTCGGTTGTTCCGGAAGACAGTGAGCAGTTCATACCTTAGATAGGATGGGAGGGTCCTACTAACTTACCATAATTAGCATTTTATTTTGTTCTTTATTTTTACATCCATTTTATTTTTATTTATTTTTGGGGGATTTTTAAGGCTTAGTTTTTGTTCTCCCACTCCCTATCACCATACTCTGTACATATTATTTTTGTAAATAAAAAATCATGAAACAACCTGGGGATATTTTAAGTAGATTAAGTCCATAGAGTAAATGTGGTATTGTGGTGATTGAAGCTAGTTTTTTAGGGCATAGACCAGTGGACGACCCCCGACCCCCACTCCTCCCCCATACCCGTCTTTGGCCTTGTGCCACATCTGTTTTTATATGTAAATATTTAAAGAGATAAATAAACAGAGGACATTCCTATTATGTGAGAGTCCTCGTACCACGTGTGGTATCTGTTCCGATGGATACTACACCCTATAGACCGGTGTTGTCTTGGCCTTCGGGGCATGATTCCGCCGGTCTATGGGTCTGTCCTGTGCAGTTCTAGGAGGTCCACCCTCCCAGGCTTTGCCTCTCCTCTTTGGGGAGGAGTAAGTTTATAGCTTACTGCCTGAGGCGCCCCTACCGGGGAATGCCGACGGGGCTGCCCAGGCAATTTTTAGTGGCTAAAGCGCTCACCTCTTGGCCGCTGGCTTTTAAAATCCCACTTTCCGACCTTGTGTCACATACTCCTATAGTGGGTAGGTGTTAAATATAGAGGACATTCCTATCATGTGAGAGTCCTCGTACCACGTGTGGTATCTGTTCCGATGGATACTACACCCTATAGACCGGTGTTGTCTTGGCCTTCGGGGCATGATTCCGCCGGTCTATGGGTCTGTCCTGTGCAGTTCTAGGAGGTCCACCCTCCCAGGCTTTGCCTCTCCTCTTTGGGGAGGAGTAAGTTTATAGCTTACTGCCTGAGGCGCCCCTACCGGGGAATGCCGACGGGGCTGTCCAGGCAATTTTTAATGGCTAAAGCGCTCACCTTCTCGGGCGCTGGCTTTTCAAATCCCACTTTCCGACCTCGTGTCACATACTCCTATAGTGGGTAGGTGTTAAATAAAGGACATTCCTATTCATGTTTTACCGCATGGTAGGAATCCGGTCATCTCCTACCACATTTAGTGGCGTTACTGTATTGCTATGAATAAATACATTGTATATTTTAACCTGTCACAATTTGTGGTTGTTATCTTCGTGACCCCTAGCACGGGTCTACAACACTGGCGACGAGAAATTTAGTAAAGAACAAACGTGAGGATTCTGACTTATACCTGTCACGACAACGCGCGATCAGGATTACTCAAGAAAGTTACCGGATCATTCGACAAAAAAACGTCAAACAACAAAAGATGTCGTCAAAAAAGTCTTATCTTGCTGTTGAAAAAAAAAAGCCACAAGAAGCCTAAACTACGAGTTAAAACGGAACTCATAAATGGCGTGGATTTACGACAACTGAAAAAAAAAACGACTCAAAGTTTCAGTAAGTACAAAAAAAAAAAGAATTTGTTCGTTCTAAAAAGATTGTCTTAAAAAGGCATTAGCATTGAAAAAAAAAATTACGAAAATTGTGAAAAAAAAAAAGGGTGGTACTTACTGATTGTGTGCTCAGCGTTTGGGGGATATGTGGCCAACATGAGTTACAAAGAAGGAATGACTTTTATAGTCAGGAATGAGTGGGGAATAGTGGGAGTAATTTCACCTATAAATACGGGTGCAATTCTCCTGTTGTTGTTGTTGTTACCATTACAGTTCTAGTTTTGATTGATACCAGACCCTGTTGGTGTGGGTCGCTTAAAGAGCACTCTTTTTGCAACCCCAGCAGCTGCAGACTTCCTTCTGGGTACCGCCTCTGAATATTTTTTCCATCAAATTGCAAAAAGAAATTCGGTGGATTCTTCCTTTTTGTTGAACGTTCGTGATCAAGTTCTCATCATGGAGGTTTCCAGTGAGCAGATCCTTCGCCGGATGAGGGTACTGAAAATTAAGGTGGAAGAGAGACTGAGGCTGTGCCATGGGGACAGAGTGACCCCTCATGTTTACTCTGTCTTCCGGAAGAATATTCTGGAGTATATCAACGAAATTGAGGTCTACACAACTAAACTTGAGCTGGCTCCAATTCCTGATAGTGACGTACTGGAAGCCGAGGTTAGCTGGGCGTCCCAACTTATGGAATATCACATACAGTTGGATGGACTAGATTGTTCCTTGGCTTCACCTACCGTTTCTTTTACGGACCCAGTTTCTGCATCAACTCCAGGAAGAAGTTCTGCTTTCTTTGTGGTAAACCCCCCCCCCCCAGATTCAAATCACTGGACCAACATTCAGTGGTTCTGAGATGACCACCGACCACATGAGTTTCCAAAATTTTTTGTCAAGATTTCAAAACTGTGTGGTTGGTATGGCCAATGACGCTGAACGTCTCAATTTTCTAAAGTGTTCCCTGTCCGACAGAGCGCTGCGGTTGATCAACCATCTGAGCTGCACAGACATGCTCTGTCATTATTGAAAAGAGAATATTTGGATGTGGATGAAATAATCGACCAGATATTCCAGGATATACTGGAATATATTCCTGGGAAGGATACTACCTATGCGGATCTCGGCGAATTTGTTCCCAGGACTGCCTCTCTGCTGGAAGAGCTGGGAGGCTCCTATGGGTGTGACTTCTCGGTGGATGATTTGGGTGGGGCTCGACTTATGGCCAAGATCCTGTTCCGAAAATTCCCGAGGGAACTTAAAGGGGAAATGATCGGACTGACGGGGAAGCGATCACCGTCACTGTCGTCTATTTTTGAACTTACAGGGGAAGCCATGAAAAGACTACTGGTCAAGGGTGGTGCATCTACCAGTACAACGTTCGACGCTGGCCGAGGTTCCACTCAGGGATCTGCGCGGAGGGCTCGGACTACCTCTTCCTTTCACATAGACACCAGCCCCCGAACCTCTCCTGGATATTCTCGCAGCTTGCCCCCCATTCTACTTGTGACATTTATCAGGGGAAAGACGACGGTTGCTGTTAACTGCCTTTTGGACACCGGCAGTGGGCGGTCATATTTGTCTGCTGATGTGCTGCATGCCTTGGGTTCACTCGAGTCCATTGGCATTGATTGCCAACTTAGATTGTCCACCCTTCTTGGTGAGTGTGACCAGAGATTCAGGGAAGTGATTTTGGGGATTGATTTGGGTTGCGGTAAGATTTTGAATTCTCCTGTTTTGGTAGCTGATGTGATGGACCTATCTGTCCGACTGGCCAATCTGGAACCCCTGTTAAGTGCTTTCAGGGACGCTGAGTGTTCACTGGCTGGGCGCTTTGAGGCTGGTTCAGACTTTATACCGATTAGGGGTATCATAGGGTTGGATCTCCTGCATCAATTGGGCTCCTTTCAACTGGTTCCCTGTCTGAATGGCTGGGCCTTTTCCACCCCAGCAGGTCTGGTACCCTTTGGAGCCGTGGATTCATTCTTCTCTGAGCACCAAACCACTCATGAGGTGGCCCACCTATCATTTAATTCTGTATTGAAGCAGACTCCCCAAGTAAGTTCCTCACACTTGTGTTTCGTGCTGGATCACCAACCCACTTATCTTGACCCTTTGGCAGAGTTATTTCCAAACAGTGAAGTGCAAAGGGGGTTGGAATGGATGTTCAGTATGGAATCACTGGGAATATCTGACAAGGATACCGTCTCTGACTACGATCAGGAGCAGATCAAACACTTTCAGGAGGCTATAGAGTTCAGGAATGGAACATACTATGTGGAGCTCCCCTGGCATACTGACAAGCTGGCCCAAGTTCCTTCCAATCATGTTGTTTCTTTGCGTGTCTTGGACCGAGTAGCTAAGGACCTGATGAAGAAGGGGATGTATCAAAAATACTTGAGAGTATTCCAACAGCAGGAACAGGATGGAATAATTGAGGAGATCTTTGTGCCCCCTCACGAATTTCATAAATATGTGTGGATACCTCATCGACCTGTTTTTAAGTCTGACCCAACAGCTACTACTAAAATAAGACCCGTGTTCAACTGCAGTTTGAAAACGAGTAACGGGATGTCCCTGAATGAGGCTGCTTACTCTGGAGTCAACCTCACAGGAGACCTGTTGAAATTATTAATGACCTTCAGAGCTAATAACTATATTCTGCTGGCAGACATCCAAAAGGCATTCTTGATGATACGTCTCAGACTGGAATCTGACAAAAACAGGTTCTGTTTTTTCCTTAAAGATGGGGATCGGCTTCGCTGCTTTAGGTATACAACCTTGATTTTCGGGTTCACTTCTAGCCGTTTATATTGGGGTGTATTCTAAAATTTCATGCAGCTCAATATCCACTAGATGCATGTCGCAAGATGATGGAAGATCGATTCTACGTGGACAACCTCGTCACATCAGAAGCAGATCCTCATAAACTTGCCGAATTGTACTCCTTGGCAAGGGAGCGTTTGCTGGAGGGAGGATTTGTTATTCAGTCCTGCAACACCAATGATGACGCCCTTCAAGATAGGATGAAAAGTGATGGTACACTGAGCATGCATGATGATGAATGGGAGAGGGTACTGGGGTACCGATATAATCCCCTTTCAGAGGAGATACATGTGGCCCCCGTCAAGTGCGATCCCAGTGTGACAACGAAGAGGAGGATCCTTTCAGAAGCAGCAAAGATTTTTGACCCATTGTCTCTCTGTCTCCCAGTTACGATCCGCAGCCGTATACTTATTAGGACTATGTGGAAGAATGGTTCTGGTTGGGACGATCCTCTCTCTCCTGATGTTCTGAGTGGCTGGAGGGAACTTGCTAAAGATCTGTCAGGGTTAAGTGATTTCCATTATAATCGACAGACGCTGGTTGAAGGACAACCTGGTGACATGTACATCTTTTGCGATGCTTCTAAGGAGGCATATGGGTTTGCCGTATATATTGTACAGAACCAACAATCTTACCTGATGTTTGCAAAGGCAAAGGTTGCACCAATAAAGGATAAAAGTCTGCCCGTTCTAGAGTTAATGGCAGTTTACCTTGCCTTCAAGTGCTTGCCTATCATCTTAGACAATTGTGGGCTGTTTGTCCCAACCAATTTATGTGTGGCCACCGATGCACAGGTGGTGTTGTCCTGGCTATTATCCCAATCTATGACCAGCAAAAACATATTTGCTAAGAACAGACTCAAGGACATCATGCAAATGAATCAAGAGTTGGAGTCCCGATATGGTCTAAGGCCTCTGTTTAAGTATGTGGCTACTACACATAATCCAGCAGATATGATCACAAGAGGGATGACATTGAGGAAGTTCGAATCCAGCTTTGAGTTTTGGTGTACTGGTCCTTCTTGGCTACGTGAGGGAATCCTTCGGTGGCCGGCACAGGAATTACCCTGCCTGAATGAGGATTGCCAGCATACTTCGATGAACTGCGCTCTGGTCGAGGCCCAAGAATGCCCTTCAATTATACCCATTCACAAATTTTCTACCTTCTCTCGTCTGCTGAGGGTCACCTCGATGGTGTTCAGGTTCTTACCTAATAAAAACTCTCCAGGGACAAGAATTTCCATCAGAGCTTGAGTACTTGAACGAGCCGGTGGGAAGCTCAGAGCCCACGCGAGTTCGCACTTTGGATCTTTTTCTGGATTCTGATGGGTTGATCCGGTCAAGGGGAAGGATTAATCGATCATTGCATCTTTCCTACAAAGTAAAAAATCCAATTTTGATAGGAAAACGTCATCTGATTACTAGACTGATAATCTTAGACTGCCATGCAAGATGTTCCCATTTAGGAACTGGATCAACCTTGGCTGAGTTAAGGCGGAGCAGCTACTGGGTCCCTCAGGGAAGACAGGCAGTCAACAAGGTCTTAGCATCTTGTGCTAGATGCAAGAGGTACAATTCCAGACCCGTGCTACCAAATCCTGTGGCCAGCCTACCGACTCCTCGTGCAGATTTTGGAGTGCCTTACCAACACACAGGAGTGGACTTCACCGGCCATCTTTGGGTAAGGGATGGAAGCCTGGACAGGAAAATGTACTTGCTTCTTTTCACTTGCCTGAATGTGAGAGCTGTCCATATAGAGGTAGTTCCGGACATGAGCGTGCTGTCCTTTTTTCAAGCTCTCGCACGTTTCACTAATCAACATGGAGTTCCAGAAGCCATATACTGTGACAATGCCAAAACCTTTCTCGGAAGTGGAAGACTCTTTAGTCGTCTCTCTCTGCTACAGGAGTACCAGAGCAAATTTGGATCATGTTGCATGAAGCTGAAAACAATCCCCCTGTTTTCCCCGTGGTATGGCGGAACTTGGGAACGTTGCATTAGGACAATAAAAAACTGCCTCTTCAAGATTCTTGGCAGGGGTAAATTGGATTATTTTACTCTCTTGACAGTGCTCTCCGATATTCAGAGATCAGTAAATAACCGACCTTTGACATACCAGGTGTCTTCGGATAATCATGCTACGGCTATCACTCCCAACATGTTCCTGAAGCCCAACAAGAGCCCCGGGTTAATACTGTGGTTGGGGAAGATCGATCTTGCTACGTCGGTGCCACCCAGCAGGGAGAAGCTTATTAAAACTATGGAGCTCAGGAACCAATGTTTGTCAGAATTCCACGAGTTGTGGTACAATGAATACCTTCTGGATTTGGGAAGGAAATCTCCAGGACGTTCTCGATTGCGATCAGAGAACCGCCTTCAGAAGAATGATGTGATCCTTGTTAAGAGCCCCCTAAAGCCAAGGCCATTTTGGATTTTGGGGACCATTTTGGATCTTATCCAAGGCGATGATGGTGTAGTTAGATCAGCCCGTGTCAGGAGAGGGGATGGTCTTGAAGAGGTCCACTCGCTGAAACATCTGTATCCTTTGGAACTTTCCCTAACACCTGACGACAGTATTACAGAATCTCCGATCAGTGATTCAATTCAACCAACTGGGGACGCCCCTGCTGCGGATGAGGACAGAGAGCCTTCGTGTTCATCTCCTGTTGCGGAAAACCATGTCTGGTTGTGTCCAGTATGCAATGCCCCTCAAGGAGATCTGGACATGATTGGATGTGATTTGTGTGACGAGTGGTTCCACTTTCGATGTGTCGGCATTGACCACCCACCTCCAAGACGACAAAAGTGGTACTGTCGTGAATGTGCCCCCCAGAAAAGACGCAGGGGTAGGCCGAGCCTACTACCTATGTAAAACTCGATTGGCGGCAGGTATTCGTAGGGGAGAAAGGAGGATACCTGCATAACTGTCTCATGCATATTGTGATTGGGACACTACGACCGTTTACTCTTTCTGAGGCACTCATTGTTTTTGTTTTTTTTTGGGGGGGGGTTCTCTTCTGACCTTTTTTTTTTGTTGTTTTTGTTGGGAGTGTGTGAAAAAAAAAAGGGTGGTACTTACTGATTGTGTGCTCAGCGTTTGGGGGATATGTGGCCAACATGAGTTACAAAGAAGGAATGACTTTTATAGTCAGGAATGAGTGGGGAATAGTGGGAGTAATTTCACCTATAAATACGGGTGCAATTCTCCTGTTGTTGTTACCATTACAGTTCTAGTTTTGATTGATACCAGACCCTGTTGGCGTGGGTCGCTTAAAGAGCACTCTTTTTGCAACCCCAGCAGCTGCAGACTTCCTTCTGGGTACCGCCTCTGAATATTTTTTCCATCAAAATACAGCAAGTAAATTATAGTATATTTTATTTTGGCTAAAGCGAGTATTCGCAAAATTAAAAAATTACGTCGGATTTTTCCGATTAAAATAAATTTTTCTCTGACTGACTGGCACGTTGAAAAAACAAACACTTTCGACAAGCAGGTACGGTAGGGACCGCCCATTGGTTGTGAACTATTTATCCCCCCCTATATGTAACACGATGTAACTTTAATTTAGATTAAGATTATCAACAAAACTTTTTTACCATTCAAAAGAGGATACATAAAATAAACTGCTGATGATTTTTTAGAATTTTTTCCAGCATTTCCAACATTTTAACTTCCCATTTTCATGAGTTTCGTATAAACTCATGAAAATGTGAAGTTAAAATGTTGTTTACTTTTTTTACGTGATAAAATAACGTTCTTATGTATAAGCATTTCTGCGCGCTCTGATAGGCATATTTTTAATAAATCTCGCATAAATCAAGTTATGGCCAGATCTTCACGAAATTTTCAATACTTATTCACTATAGGACTAATTTATCTTTAAAATGCTGTTTTCCTAAAATATATTAGGGAAAATATTTTTTCTACGTGACCCCCCCCCCCCCTCCCTATTTTATTTTATGAAATATTGAACGAAATATATTCAGGCCGGGCGGTTTTTTTTTTCTTATATAAAACTCAAGTCTTTTAAAAAACACATTGGATTAATTTTATTAAATTTTACGTCCACATATTTTAGTAAACTGGTCCGTGAATGCACAAATAAAAAGTGGAAATAAAAGCAATATTATTGTTTTGAATTTTTTTTACCTTTTCTCAATAAAATATACTGTGATTTATTGAAATGCCAAAAAAAAAAAAGTTTTACGAAATAATTTTTATTTTCAGAGACATTTATTCATTTGATCGAGTTTATCGATTAGTCAATTTCATTTTTAAACATTTTTGAAAATATGTGTTCTAAATTTTTCAAAATATTTTAATATAATATAGCCCGAAGTATTAGGAATCGTAAAAGACCAAAGTTGTATACAACCTGAGGTCGTATACAACTTTGGTCTTTTACGACCTCATATGTACTTGGAAAAAAGTCCTTCATTTGCTAGAAGTAAGAAAGCCTTTTTCGCAGTAGCTAGTTTGGCCGCAACTATGGAACGCAATACTAGCCGTAATTAACGCGGTTCATTTTTAGAGTGAAATTGACGCACGCTAATTAATTTGTAGAGCTAAGCTCATTCTAAAAATAAAAAAACGTTGACAAAAGTAAGTATTAATTATATTTATTATTATTATTATTATTTTATTATTATTATATATTTATAATACTTTTTATCATTTTTCTTTTTTCAAATTAAAATGTTTATCCATTCAGAATTTTCTTTCGAAATTTCGAAATAAAACTTATTTTTACTTTGAATTTTTATTATTCAATGGACGAATATTTTTAATCATTAACAAACCACAATACTTTCTCCATTTTCATTTTAATTTTTATTATATAAAATTTAACCCAAATTTAAGTCAAATGTGCAACTCAAGGAAAATGTAAAAAAAAAAACCGTTAATTTTGTCTACAACATAATGAAAGTAATTAATTCTATCACTTTTTGACATCCATAGGTACATAACATCTCGCAATGTCGCACATGATAATGATCATTTTTCTTGTTTAGACATCCAGCCGTAGAAAATAAAAATTTCGTACTTGTATCGCAAGATAAAGAAGGGTTTCTTTCCCAAATAGATAATTTAATCTTTAAATAAACTATTTTACTTTAAAACAACTTCCTATAAGTATAACTTTATTTTAGGGAGATTTTTAAAAACACTACATGGAACGCGAATGTATGAATTTCTTAAAGAAAGCAGAAACCGGTGACGTCAGCGATTCTGTGGCTGCGATTGGAGGTTCCTAAGGTACGGCATAACACTTTGTGTTAATGAGAAAATATGATATTCTGTTACGCATTTAAAGCGGAAATTATGGCCAATATTTAAATAAATGCTATGAACTCGTTTTTTTTTTCACAAAAAAAAAAAAACTTTTTCTTTGTAAAAGAAAAAAAAAAGTGTACGTTCAACAAGGATTTGAACTAAATACTTACACGTTACGAAAAGAAAATTGAAGAAAAAAAAAAAAAATGGTCAAACTTTTTTCTGTATAAACACAAACGCTGAATTATTTTCTAGTGGAAAATTGCCACACAAGGAAAAAATAAATTAAGGAAATACTCGTCAATATAACCAGATACAAAAATTGTAAAAGTTTTTTTTGTAGAGTTGGTACTATAGAAAAAGAATTGGTTTGTTTCTGAAAACGCATTTTTGTCATAGAAAAAAAAAAAAAAAAAATGGAGGATTTTTCAAAACAGATTTTGGAAATTATAAAACTTCAACAAAATCAACAATTAGAACTTGAAAAAAGGTTTCGAGAAGAACAATTGATAGTACAGAAACAAAATGACGAGAAGCAGTTAAGTTTAATGAAATACTTCGAGGAAAAACAGGGAAGAGAAAGAAAAGAAATGATGAAATACGCCGCGGAAGAAAAGAAAGAAATGAACGAACAAATATTGGAATTGAAAAAATTACATTTAGAGCATCAAAACCAATCAGATAAAAAAATGGATTTGTTAACGCAAGTTTTAATGAATAAGGACAACGGACAGGAAAACAGTACGGCTTTTTCGCAAAATGCGATCTGGTCAGCCATTGATACATTTCGCTATGCTCCTGAGGAAGACCTAACGTTTGAAGTATACTTCAGAAGATTTGAAGACTTATTCAAGATTGATTGTGGTTCATGGACGGATCAAAAGAAGGTTCGTTTATTACTACGGAAGTTGGGTGCATCCGAACATAACAAATTTGTGGATTATATTTTGCCAAGAAAAACCAACGAATTGTCGTTTGATGAGGCAGTCAAACTGTTAATGGAGTTATACTGTCCAAAGACGAGCCTTTTCCATAAAAGATCGAAATGTATGAATATTACACATAAGGAAAATCAGGATTATACGACTTTTGCGTCTATAGTTAATAAAAACTGTGACGACTTCAAGTTGTCATCATTAACGGCAGATAATTTTAGATGCCTAATATTCACACAAGGTTTGATAGCCACAAAATACGCCGATATAAGACGTCGTGCTCTAAATAAACTGGAATTAGAACCTGATTTAACGCTTCAGAAACTGGCTGAAGATTGTCAACGGTTCGTGGCAGTGAAACAAGATTCTCGAAACATAGAGGGAGCAGGTATCGCTCACATTAAAAAGATATGCTCCAAAAATAAAGGACACTCACCCGCCAGCTATTACCAACCAAGAGGCAAAAAGAACCCTTCACAAAATTATCAGGATAGACAAAAGCCTAGGACCCCTTGTAGTAAATGTGGAGGACCTCATGGGTACAATGCATGTTGGTACCATAAGAAAATAACGTGTGACCTATGCAAACGAGCAGGGCACAAGGCCTCATATTGCAGAGCAAAAGTAGGAAAAAAGAACTACATAAAAACTGCAAAAAGGGACCCTTCACCAACAGAGAACATAAGGAAATATGTTACGGTGAGAATCGGAAATAGAGAAGTAAATCTGCAACTCGATTCAGGGTCGGATATATCGATTATAAATGTTCACACGTGGAAGAAATTAGGTAAGCCCACGATGATGAAGACGAATAAAATCGCAAGATCGGTAACTGGTGAAAAGATACATTTTGAGGGTGAATTAATTATTAATGTTTCACTAAAAAGAAAGACAAAAAAGCTAAAAGTATTCGTTCTTAGGACCGCATCAAATTTATTTGGATCTGACTGGATCCAAGAATTTGAATTATGGGACTCGCCAATGAGTGGTTTTTGTCAAAAAATCGAAAATTTAACGGCCGAAGCCGACAAACTAAAAAAAGATCTAAAAACATCTTTTCCAAGTGTTTTTTCTGAAAAGCTTGGATGCTGCACGAAAATAAAAGCGAGATTCGAATTGCTGGATGAAGCAAAACCAATATTCAAAAAACCACGTAGCGTACCGTTCGCTTCAAGAGAAAAAATTGAAGAAGAATTGGAAAGACTAGTTAACACAGGGATTTTGACCCATATTAACTATAGTGAGTGGGCAGCCCCCACCGTATACATAAAAAAAAAATCAAAAGAAATCAGAGTATGCGCAGATTTCTCTACCGGATTGAATGCATCGCTCAAGGACCACCACTATCCGTTACCAAACCCAGAGGAAGTATTCGCTAAGTTAAATGGCGGAAAAAATTTTTCCAAAATAGACTTAAGCGAGGTGTATCTACAGATACCAGTAGAAGACGATAGTTCGAAACATGTGTATCTCAACACACATAGGTCTTTTTAAATTCAATAGATTAGCATTTGAGATAAAAGTAGCACCTGCTATTTTCCAACAGATAATTGACACTTTGCTAAGCGGTTTGGATTTTTCAATAGGCTATCTGGACGATATTCTCATACGTAGTCAAAATGTTGAACAACATAGAGATCATGTATTTCAAGTGTTTGACAGAATAAAAGAATATGGCTTCACTTTCAAGGAGGCAAAATGTGAATTTTTTTTGGAACAAATAAAATACCTGGGTCATATATTGAATAAGGACGGGAGAAAACCCGACCCGGATAGGTCCACAGCAATAAAAGACATGCCAGAGCCTCAAAATGTAACTACATTGCAAAGTTTTTTAGGGCTCGTTAACTATTATCAAACTTTTATTAAGAATATGCATAAATTGCGCGCGCCTTTGAATGAACTATTAAAAAAGGACAAAAAATGGAACTGGACGCCGGAGTGCCAGTCGGCATTTAAGCAGTTAAAAGATGTACTAACATCAGATTTATTTCTGATTCATTTCAATCCAGAACAAGAGATTATTGTCGCAACCGACGCAAGTGCTTATGGAATAGAGGCATGCATTCTACATAAAATGCCAGATGGGTCCACTAAACCGATTGCCCATGTGTCGAGAACCTTACTGCCAGCCGAGAAGAATTATTCCCAAATTGAGAAGGAAGCACTGGGGATCATATAGTTACAAAATTCCACCGTTTTTTACATGGTCGAAAATTCAAATTACAAGCCGCTTATAACCATTTTCGGTTCAAAAAAGGGGATACCAACTTACTCAGCCAACAGACTGCAAAGATGGGCGACCATCCTGCTAAATTACGATTTCAGTATGGAATTTCTTGCATCTGCGAAGTTAGGTCACGCTGACGGATTGTCACGATTAATCCCGAAATCAAGGGAACCACTGGAGGACACAGTAATAGCGTCACTACAAAGTGAAAAGGACTATACACAAATACTGTGCAATACGATCAGGGAATTACCAGTGACTTTGAAAGATATAATAAGGGAGGCTGAAGAAGATAGTTTCATCTAAGAAACGAAACAAAAAATTCAATCAGATGAATCGGCGGCGGAAGTTTATTCTATGTGCAATGAGGTACTGTTGTACCGAGAAAGGGTGGTAATCCCAGCCATGCTGAGAAAAAAAATTTTAAAGGATTTTCATACGGGGCACCCTGGGGCTACTAGAATGAAGAGCCTCATGAGGTCCTACGTTTACTGGAAGAGCATGGACACTGATATTGAAGACATGGTAAAGTCGTGTAAGGGATGTGCATTGGCTGCAAAAGCGCCCCCAATACAATTTAGCCCGTGGCCTAAAGCTGACCATCCATGGTCAAGGATACACGTGGACTTTGCAGGTCCATTGGAGGGAAACTATTACTTAATAGTTGTTGATAGCTTTTCAAAATGGCCTGAGGTATTTAGATGCAAAAGTCCAACGACGGATTTTACAATCAGTGCTCTTCACGAATTGTATGCTAGGTTTGGTGTGGTTGATTGTTTGGTGTCGGACAATGGCACGCAATTCACGTCAGCAGATTTTAAAAGTTTCTGCGAGGATTTCCAGGTCAACCACATAACAACGCCAACCTATCATCCTCAATCGAACGGTCAGGCAGAGAGGTTCGTGGACACGCTAAAAAGAGCCCTGAAAAAAGCTAAAGGAACGCCCTCAGGAAAGGCGTTACAACAGTTTTTACAGGTGTACCGAATTACGCCAAATGAAAGCGCTCCATCAAAGATGTCGCCGGTAGAGTTAATGTTTGCAAGGAAAATTAGGCCGGTCTTCGAGAAACTTTTGCCTAAACAGGTAAAACCGCCGAATACTACAGTTCCTAAAAAGATGTATTTACCTGGGGAAAAGGTATTTTTCCAGGTACATAAAAATAATAGTATGATGTGGGAACTAGGAGAGGTCAAGCAGAGGATCGGGCGGATGGTTTACATAATCGAAGGTCCAAAATTTACTCACAAGAAACATTTGAACCAAATTCGGAAACGTGTCACTGATGACGACAGACAACCTCCCGTTCAACAAGAAGAAGTAATGGATCATATATATGACATGTTCGACCTAGTAACACCACAAGCAGCCGGACAACGCCGGTCTTCCAGAAAAAAAAAAAGGATCGATCCCATAGAGATCAATCCCAGGAAAAAGAGCTATACGATAATTCCAGGGGAATAAAAAAACCTCGGGAAGGGGGTGTTGTGGGGTACAAATCACCCCTATTGAAAAACTAATGGAAGCAACCATCTATAATAAATACCATGGTTGCAAAGACTCAAACAGGGGATATTCCTATTCATGTTTTACCGCATGGTAGGAATCCAGTCATCTCCTACCACATTTAGTAGCGTTACTGTATTGCAATGAATAAATACATTCTATATTTAAACCTGTCACAATTTGTGGTTGTTACTTTTGTGACCCCTAGCACGGGTCTACAACACTAATCCTAACCTTAATCAACCTAATTCATAGTTTTATTGATATTTCATCTTTACCCTAACCCTAACCCTGACCCTAACTCTAACCCTTACCCTAACCTTCATCAACAAAATTCCTAGTTTTCTTGATATTTCATCTTTACCCTAACCCTAACCATAACCCTAACTCTAACCTTAATCAACAAAATTCATAGTTTTCTTGATATTTCATCTTTACCCTAACCCTTACCCCAACCCTAACCCTAACCCTAATCAACAAAATTCATAGTTTTCTTGATATTTCATCTTTACCCTAACACTAACCTTAACCCTAACCCTAACCCTAACCAACAAAATTCATAGTTTTCTTGATATTTAATCTTTACCCTAACCCTAACCCTAACCCTAACCTTTACCTAAATACAGAAAATTCATAGTTTTCTTGAGATTTCATCTTTACCCTAAGCCTAACCCTAACCTTAATCAACAAAATTCATAGTTTTCTTGATATTTCATCTTTACCCTAACCCTGACCCTAACCCTAAATTTAATCAACTAAATTCATAGTTTTCTTGATATTTCATCTTAACCCTAACCCTAACTCTAACCTTAATCAACAAAATTCATAGTGTTCATGATATTTCATCTTTACCCTAACCCTGACCGAAACCCTTACCTTAATCAACAAAATTCATAGTTTTCTTGATATTTCCTCTTTACCCTAACCCTAACCCTTACTCTAACCCTAACCCTGACCCTAACCTTAATCAACAAAATTCATAGTTTTTTTGATATTTCATCTTAACCTTAACCCTAATCCTAACCCTAACCCTAACCTTAATCAACAAAATTAATAGTTTTCTTTATATTTCATCTTTACCCTAACCCTAACCCTAACCCTAACCGTAATCAACAAAATTCATAGTTTTCTTGATATTTCATCTTTACCCTAACCCTAACCTTAATCAACAAAATTAATAGTTTTCTTGATATTTCATCTTTACTCTAACCCTAACCCAAACCCAAACCCTAACCCTAACTCTAACCTTAATCAACAAAATTCAAAGTTTTCTTCATATTTCATCTTTACCCTAACCCTAATCCTAACCCTAACCTTAATCAACAAAATTCATAGTTTTCTTGATATTTCATCTTTACCCTAAACCTAACCCTAAACCTAACCCTAACCTTAATCAACAAAATTCATAGTTTTCTTGATATTTTCCCTTTTACTCTAACCCTAACCTTAATCAACAAAATTCATAGTTTTCTTGATATTTGATCTTTACCTTAACCCTAACCCTAATCTCCATCAAATAATTCATAGTTCTCTTGATATTTCATCTTTACCCTAACCCTAACCTTAACCCGAACCCTAACCCTAACTCTTATCAACAAAATTCATAGTTTTCTTGATATGTCATCTTTACCCTAACCCTAACCCTAACACTGACCTTAATCATGAAAATTAATAGTTTACTTGATATTTAATCTTTATCCTAACCATAACCATAACCCTAACCCAAACCTTAATCAACAAAATTCATAGTTTTCTTTATATTACATCTTTACCCTAACCCCAACCCTAACCATAACACAAACCCTAACCCTAACCCTAACCCTAACCAACAAAATTCATAGTTTTCTTGATATTTCATCTTTACCCTAACCCTTACCTTACTCAACAAAATTCATAGTTTTCTTGATATTTAATCTTTACCCTAACCCTAACCCTAAACCTAACCCTAACCCTAACCTTAATCAACAAAATTAAGAGTTTTCTTGATATTTCATCTTTATCCTAACCCTAACCCTAATCCTATGCCAAACCGTAACTCTAACCATAACCCTAAGCTTAATCAACAAAATTCATAGTTTTCTTGATATTTCATCTTAACCCTAACCCTAACCCTAACCTTAATCAACAAAATTCATAGTTTTCTTGATATTTGATCTTTAC
Source organism: Sepiola atlantica (assembly GCA_963556195.1). Taxonomy (NCBI): domain Eukaryota; kingdom Metazoa; phylum Mollusca; class Cephalopoda; order Sepiida; family Sepiolidae; genus Sepiola; species Sepiola atlantica. The sequence goes on along the minus strand of OY744532.1, from coordinate 49,934,073 downwards.
CTTAACCCTAACCCTAACCTTAATCAACAAAATTCATAGTTTTCTTTGATATTTCATCTTTACCCTAACCCTAACCTTAACTCTTACCCTAACCTTAATCAACAAAATTCATAGTTTTCTTGATATTTCATTTTTACCCTAACCCTAACCCTAAACCTAACCCTAACCCTAACTCTTATCAACAAAATTCATAGTTTTCTTGATATTTCATCTTTACCCTAAGCCTGCCCCTAAACCTAACCCTAACCTTAATCAACAAAATGCATAGTTTTCTTCATATTTCATCTTTATCCTAACCCTAACCCTAACCCTAACCTTAATCAACAAAATTCATAGTTTTCTATTTCTTCTTAATCCTAACCCTAACCCATGCCCTAACCAACAAAATTAATAATTTTCTAGATATTTAATCTTTACCCTAACCCTAACCCTAACCGTAACGCTAACCCTAACCCTATACCTAACCTTAATCAAAAAAATTCATAGTTTTCTTGATATTTCATCTTTACCTTAACCCTAACCCTAACCCCTACTCTAACCCTGACCCTAACCCTAACCTTAATCAACAAAATTCATAGTTTTTTTGATATTTCATCTTTACCTTAACCCTAACCCTAACCCTAACCTTAATCAAGAAAATTCATAGTTTTCTTGATATTTCATCTTTATCCTAACCCTAACCTTAACCATAACCATAACCCTAACCCTAACCTTAATCAACAAAATTAATAGTTTTCTTGATATTGAATCTTTCCCCTAACCCTAACCCTAACCCTAACCTTAATCAACAAAATTAATAGTTTTCTTGATATTTCATCTTTACCCTAACCCTACCCTAACCCTAACCAACAAAATTAATAGTTTTCTTGATATTTAATCTTTACCTTAACCCTAACCCCAACCATAACCCTAACCCTAACCTTAATCAACAAAATTCATTGTTTTCTTGATATTTCATCTTTACCCTAACGCTTACCCTAACCATAACCCCAATCAACAAAATTAATAGTTTTCTTGATATTTAATCTTTACCCTAACCCTAACCTTAAACCTAACCCTAACCTTAATCAACAAAATTCATAGTTTTCTTGATATTTCATCTTTCCCCTAAGCCTAACCCTAACCCTAACCTTAATCAACAAAATTCATAGTTGTCTTGATATTTCATCTATACTCTAACCCTAACCTTAATCAACAAAATTAATAGTTTTCTTGATATTTCATCTTTACTCTAACCCTAACCCAAACCCAAACCCTAACCCTAACTCTAACCTTAATCAACAAAATTCAAAGTTTTCTTCATATTTCATCTTTACCCTAACCCTAATCCTAACCCTAACCTTAATCAACAAAATTCATAGTTTTCTTGATATTTCATCTTTACCCTAAACCTAACCCTGACCCTAAACCTAACCCTAACCTTAATCAACAAAATTCATAGTTTTCTTGATATTTTCCCTTTTACTCTAACCCTAACCTTAATCAACAAAATTCATAGTTTTCTTGATATTTGATCTTTACCTTAACCCTAACCCTAACCCTAATCTCCATCAAATAATTCATAGTTCTCTTGATATTTCATCTTTACCCTAACCCTAACCTTAACCCGAACCCTAACCCTAACTCTTATCAACAAAATTCATAGTTTTCTTGATATGTCATCTTTACCCTAACCCTAACCCTAACACTGACCTTAATCATGAAAATTAATAGTTTACTTGATATTTAATCTTTATCCTAACCATAACCATAACCCTAACCCAAACCTTAATCAACAAAATTCATAGTTTTCTTTATATTACATCTTTACCCTAACCCCAACCCTAACCATAACACAAACCCTAACCCTAACCCTAACCCTAACCAACAAAATTCATAGTTTTCTTGATATTTCATCTTTACCCTAACCCTTACCTTACTCAACAAAATTCATAGTTTTCTTGATATTTAATCTTTACCCTAACCCTAACCCTAACCCTAACCCTAACCCTAACCTTAATCAACAAAATTAAGAGTTTTCTTGATATTTCATCTTTATCCTAACCCTAACCCTAATCCTATGCCAAACCGTAACTCTAACCATAACCCTAAGCTTAATCAACAAAATTCATAGTTTTCTTGATATTTCATCTTAACCCTAACCCTAACCCTAACCTTAATCAACAAAATTCATAGTTTTCTTGATATTTGATCTTTACCTTAACCCTAACCCTAACCTTAATCAACAAAATTCATAGTTTTCTTTGATATTTCATCTTTACCCTAACCCTAACCTTAACTCTTACCCTAACCTTAATCAACAAAATTCATAGTTTTCTTGATATTTCATTTTTACCCTAACCCTAACCCTAAACCTAACCCTAACCCTAACTCTTATCAACAAAATTCATAGTTTTCTTGATATTTCATCTTTACCCTAAGCCTGCCCTTAAACCTAACCCTAACCTTAATCAACAAAATGCATAGTTTTCTTCATATTTCATCTTTATCCTAACCCTAACCCTAACCCTAACCTTAATCAACAAAATTCATAGTTTTCTATTTCTTCTTAATCCTAACCCTAACCCATGCCCTAACCAACAAAATTAATAATTTTCTAGATATTTCATCTTTACCCTAACCCTAACCCTAACCGTAACGCTAACCCTAACCCTATACCTAACCTTAATCAAAAAAATTCATAGTTTTCTTGATATTTCATCTTTACCTTAACCCTAACCCTAACCCCTACTCTAACCCTGACCCTAACCCTAACCTTAATCAACAAAATTCATAGTTTTTTTGATATTTCATCTTTACCTTAACCCTAACCCTAACCCTAACCTTAATCAAGAAAATTCATAGTTTTCTTGATATTTCATCTTTATCCTAACCCTAACCTTAACCATAACCATAACCTTAACCCTAACCTTAATCAACAAAATTAATAGTTTTCTTGATATTGAATCTTTCCCCTAACCCTAACCCTAACCCTAACCTTAATCAACAAAATTAATAGTTTTCTTGATATTTCATCTTTACCCTAACCCTAACCAACAAAATTAATAGTTTTCTTGATATTTAATCTTTACCTTAACCCTAACCCCAACCATAACCCTAACCCTAACCTTAATCAACAAAATTCATTGTTTTCTTGATATTTCATCTTTACCCTAACCCTTACCCTAACCATAACCCCAATCAACAAAATTAATAGTTTTCTTGATATTTAATCTTTACCCTAACCCTAACCTTAAACCTAACCCTAACCTTAATCAACAAAATTCATAGTTTTCTTGATATTTCATCTTTCCCCTAAGCCTAACCCTAACCCTAACCTTAATCAACAAAATTCATAGTTGTCTTGATATTTCATCTATACCCTAACCCTAACCCTAACCTTAATCAACAAAATTCATAATTTTCTTGATATTTCATCTTTACCTTAACCCTAACACTAACCCTAACCCTAACCCTAAACCTAAATCTAACCTTAACCCAAAACCTAACACTAACCCTAACCTTAATCAAAAAAATTCATAGTTTTCTTCATATTTGATCTTTACCTTAACCCTAACCTTAACCCTTACCTTAATCAACAAAATTAATTCTTTTCTTGATATTTCATCTTTACTCTAACCCTAACCCTAATCTTAATAAACAAAATTCATAGTTTTCTTGATATTTCATTTTTACCCTAACCCTAACCTAACCCTAACCCTAAACCTAATAAACAAAATTCATATTTTTTTTGATATTTCATCTTACTCCTAACCATAACCCTAACCCTAAGCTTAATCAACAAAATTCATAGTTTTCTTGATATTTCATCTTTACGCTAACCCAAACCTTAACACAAACCATAACCTTAATCAATAAAATTCATAGTTTTCTTGATATTTCATCTTAATCCTTACCCTAACCCTTATCAACAAAATTCATAGTTTTCTTGATATTTCATCTTTATCCTAACCCTTACCTAACCTTAATCAACAAAATTCATTGTTTTCTTGATATTTAATCTTTACCCTAACCCTTACCCTAACCCTAACCCTAACCTTAATCAACAAAATTCATAGTTTTCTTGATAATTCATCTTTACCCTAACCCTAACCCTAACCTTAATCAACAAAAGTCATAGTTTTCTTGATATTTAATCTTTACCCTAACCCTTGCCCTAACCCTACCCCTAACCCTAACCCTAACCTTAACCCAAAACCTAACACTAACCCTAACCTTAATCAAAAAAATTCATAGTTTTCTTCATATTTTATCTTTATCTTAACCCTAACCTTAACCCTTACCTTAATAAACAAAATTAATTCTTTTCTTGATATTTCATCTTTACCCTAACCCTAACCCTAATCTTAATCAACAAAATTCATAGTTTTCTTGATATTTCATCTTTACCCTAACCCTAACCCCAACCCTAACCCTTACCCTAAACCTAATAAACAAAATTCATAGTTTTCGTGATATTTCATCTTTACGCTAACCCAAACCTTAACACTAACCATAACCCTAACCCTAACCTTAATCAATATAATTCATAGTTTTCTTGATATTTCATCTTAATCCTTACCCTAACCCTAACCTTTATCCACAAAATTCATAGTTTTCTTGATATTTCATCTTTATCCTAACCCTAACCCTAACCCTAACCTTAATCAACAAAATTCATAGTTTTCTTGATAGTTCATCTTTACCCTAACCCTAAGCTTAATCAACAAATTTCATAGTTTTCTTGATATTTCATCTTTACGCTAACCCAAACCTTAACACTAACCCTAACCCTAACCCTAACCTTAATCAATAAAATTCATAGTTTTCTTGATATTTCATCTTAATCCTTACCCTAACCCTAACCTTTATCAACAAAATTCATAGTTTTCTGGATATTTCATCTTTATCCTAACCCTAACCCTAACCTTAATCAATAAAATTCATAGTTTTCTTGATATTTAATCTTTACCCTAACCCTTACCCTAACCCTAACCCTAACCAACAGAATTCATAGTTTTCTTGATATAGCATCTTTCCCCTAACCCTAACCCTTACCCTAACCCTAACCTTAATCAACAAAATTCATAGTTTTCTTGATAGTTCATCTTTACCCTAACCCTAACCTTAATCAACAAAAGTCATAGTTTTCTTGATATTTAATCTTTACCCTTACCCTGGCCCTAACCCTACCCCTAACCCTAACCCTAACCTTAACCCAAAACCTAACCTTAATCAAAAAAATTCATAGTTTTCTTCATATTTGATCTTTACCTTAACCCTAACCTTAACCCTTACCTTAATCAACAAAATTTATTCTTTTCTTGATATTTCATCTTTACCTTAACCCTAACCCTAATCTTAATCAGCAAAATTCATAGTTTTCTTGATATTTCATCTTTACCCTAACCCTAACCTAACCCTAACCCCAACCCTAACCCTAACCCTAAACCTAATAAACAAAATTCATAGTTTTCGTGATATTTCATCTTAATCCAAACCGTAACCCTAACCCTAACCCTAAGCTTAATCAACAAAATCCATAGTTTTCCTGATATTTCATCTTTACGCTAACCCAAACCTTAACACTAACCCTAACCTTAATCAATAAAATTCATAGTTTTCTTGATATTTCATCTTAATCCTTACCCTAAACATAACCCTAACCTTTATCAACAAAATTCATAGTTTTCTTGATATTTCATCTTTATCCTAACCCTAACCCAAACCTTAATCAACAAAATTCATAGTTTTCTTGATATTTAATCTTTACCCTAACCCTTACCCTAACCCTAACCCTAATCAACAGAATTCATAGTTTTCTTGATATATCATCTTTCCCCTAACCCTTACCCTAACCCTAACCTTAATCAACAAAATTCATAGTTTTCTTGATAATTCATCTTTACCCTAACCCTTACCCTAACCACAACCCAAACCCTAACCCTAACCCTAACCAACAAAATTAATAGTTTTCTTGATATTTCATGTTTACCCTAACCTTACCCTAACCCTAACCTTACTCAACAAAATTCATAGTTTTCTTGATATTTCATCTTTACCCTAACCCTAACCCAAACCGTAGCGCTAACCCTAACCCTATACCTAACCTTCATCAACAAAATTCATAGTTTTCTTATATTTCATCTTTACCCTAAACCTTACCCTAACCCTAACCCTAACCCTAACCTTAATCAAAAAAATTAATAGTTTTCTTTATATTTCATCTTTACCCTAACCCTAACCCTAACCCTACTCCCAACCCTAACACTAACCCAGACCTTAATAAACAAAATTGATAGGTTTCTTGATATTTCATCTTAATCCTAACCCTAACCCTAACCTTGATCAACAAAATTCATAGTTTTCCTTATATTTCATCTGTACCCTTACCCTAACCCTAACCCTAACCGTAGCGCTGACCCTAACCCTATACCTAACCTTCATCAACAAAATTCATAGTTTTCTTATATTTCTTCTTTACCCTAAACCTAACCCTTACCCTAACCCTAACCTTAATCAACAAAATTCATAGTTTTCTTGATATTTCATTTTTCCCCTACCCCTAACCCTACCCGTAACCCATACCTTAATCAACAAAATTCATAGTTTTCTTGATATTTCATCTTTACCCTAACCCTAACCCTAATCCAAACCCTAACCCTAACCTTAACCTTAATCAACAAAATTAATAGTTTTCTTGATATTTCATGTTTACCCTAACCTTAACCCTAACCTTACTCAACAAAATTCATAGTTTTCTTGATATTTCATCTTAATCCTAACCCTAACCCTAACCCAAACCGTAACCCTTACCCTAACCCTCAGCTTAATCAACAACATTCATAGTTTTCTTGATATTTCATTTTTACCCTAAAACTAACCCTAACCCTAACCCTAACCTTAACTCTTACCCTAACCTTAATCAACAAAATTCATAGTTTTCTTGATATTTCATCTTTACCTGTACCCTAACCCTAACCCTAACCTTAATCAACAAAATTCAGTTTTCTTGATATTTAATCTTTCCCCTAACCCTAATCAACAAAATTCATAGTTTTCTTGATATTTCATCTTTACTCTAACCCTTGCCCTAACCCTACCCCTAACCCTAACCCTAACCTTAACCCAAAACCTAACACTAACCCTAACCTAAATCAAAAAATTCATAGTTTTCTTGATATTTCATCTTTACCCTAACCCTACCCTAACCCTAACCCTAACCTTAATCAACAAAATTCATAGTTGTCTTGATATTTCATCTTTACCCTAACCCTAACCATAACCTTAATCAACAAAATTCATAATTTTCTTGATATTTCATCTTTACCTTAACCCTAACCTTAACCCTTACCTTAATCAACAAAATTAATTCTTTTCTTGATATTTCATCTTTACCCTAACCCTAACCCTAATCTTAATCAACAAAATTCATAGTTTTCTTGATATTTCATCTTTACCCTAACCTAACCCTAACCCCAACCCTAACCCTAACCCTAAACCTAATAAACAAAATTCATAGTTTTTGTGATATTTCATCTTTACCCTAACCCAAACCTTAACACTAACCATAACCCTAACCCTAACCCTAACCTTAATCAATAAAATTCATAGTTTTCTTGATATTTCATCTTAATCCTAACCCTAACCCTAACCCTAACCTTTATCAACAAAATTCATAGTTTTCTTGATGTTTCATCTGTACTCTAACCCTAACCCTAACCTTAAACAATTAAAATACATAGTTTTCTTGATATTTCATCTTCCCCCTAATCCTCACCCTAAGCTTAATCAACAAAATTCATAGTTTTCTTGATATTTCATGTTTCCCCTACCCCTAACCCTAACCCTAACCCATACTTTAATCAACAAAATTCATAGTTTTCCTGATATTTCATCTTTACCCTAACCCAAACCCTAACCCTAACCTTAATCAACAAAATTAATAGTTTTCTTGATATTTCATGTTTACTCTAACCCTAACCCTAACGTTACTCAACAAAATTCATAGTTTTCTTGATATTTCATCTTTACCCTAACCCTAACCTTAATCAACAAAATTCATAGTTTTCTTGATATTTCATCTTTACCCTAACCCTTAACCTAACCCTAACCCTAACCTTAATCAACAAAATTCATAGTTTTCTTGATATTTCATCTTTCCCCTAACCCTTACCCTAACCCTAACCCATACCTTAATCAACAAAATTCATAGTTTTCTTGATATTTCATCTTTAACCTAACCCTAACCCTAACCCAAACCCTAACACTAACCTTAATCAAAAAAATTCATAGTTTTCTTGATATTTCATCTTTACCCTAACCCTACCCTAACCCTAACCTTAACCTTAATCAACAAAATTCATAGTTGTCTTGATATTTCATCTTTACCCTAACCCAAACCCTAACCTTAATCAACAAAATTCATAATTTTCTTGATATTTCATCTTTACCTTAACCCTAACCTTAACCCTTACCTTAATCAACAAAATTAATTCTTTTCTTGATATTTCATCTTTACCCTAACCCTAACCCTAATCTTAATCAACAAAATTCATAGTTTTCTTGATATTTCATCTTTACCCTACCCTAACCCTAACCCCAACCCTAACCCTAACCCTAAACCTAATAAACAAAACTCATAGTTTTCGTGATATTTCATCTTTACCCTAACCCAAACCTTAACACTAACCATAACCCTAACCCTAACCTTAATCAATAAAATTCATAGTTTTCTTGATATTTCATCTTAATCCTTACCCTAACCCTAACCCTAACCTTTATCAACAAAATTCATAGTTTTCTTGATATTTCATCTGTACTCTAACCCTAACCCTAACCTTAAACAATTAAAATACATAGTTTTCTTGGTATTTCATCTTCCCCCTAATCCTCACCCTAACCTTAATCAACAAAATTCATAGTTTTCTTGATATTTCATGTTTCCCCTACCCCTAACCCTAACCCTAACCCATACCTTAATCAACAAAATTCATAGTTTTCCTGATATTTCATCTTTACCCTAACCCAAACCCTAACCCTAACCCTAACCTTAATCAACAAAATTAATAGTTTTCTTGATATTTCATGTTTACCCTAACCCTAACCCTAACCTTACTCAACAAAATTTATAGTTTTCTTGATATTTCATCTTTACCCTAACCCTAACCCTAACCTTAATCAACAAAATTCATAGTTTTCTTGATATTTCATCTTTACCCTAACACTACCCATAAACCTAACCCTAACCTTAATCAACAAAATTCATAGTTTTTTTGATATTTCATCTTTACCCTAACCCTTAACCTAACCCTAACCCTAACCCTAACCTTAATCAACAAAATTCATAGTTTTCTTGATATTTCATCTTTCCCCTAACCCTAACCCTAACCCTAACCCATACCTTAATCAACAAAATTCATAGTTTTCTTGATATTTCATCTTTACCCTAACCCTAACCCAAACCCTAACACTAACCTTAATCAACAAAATTCATAGTTTTTTTTATATTTAACCTTTACCCTAACTCTACCCTAACCCTAACCCTAACCTTAATCAACAAAATTCATAGTTTTCTTGATATTTAATCTTTACCCTAACCCTTTCCTTAACCCTAACCCTAACCCTAACCTTAATCAACAAAATTCATAGTTTTCTTGAAATTTCATCTTTACCCTAACCCTAACCCTAATCCCAACCCTAACCCTAACCCTGGCCTTAATAAACAAAATTCATAGTTTTCTTGATATTTCATCTTAATCCTAACCCTAACCCTAACCCTAACCTTAATCAACAAAATTCATAGTTTTCTTGATATTTCATCTTTACCCTAACCCTAAACCTAACCCTAACCCTAACCTTAATCAACAAAATTCATAGTTTTCTTGATATTTCATCTTTCCCCTAACCCTAACCCTAACCCATACCTTAATCAACAAAATTCATAGTTTTCTTGATATTTCATCTTTCCCCTAACCCTAAACCAAACCCTAAACTTACTCAACAAAATTAACAGTTTTCTTGATATTTGATCTTTACCTTAACCCTAACCCTAACCCTAACCTTAATCAACAAAATTCATAGTTTTCTTGATATTTAATCTTTACTCTAACCCTAACACTAACCATAATCCTAACCCTAAAAAATTCATAGTTTTCTTGATATTTTATCTATATCGTAACCCTAACTCTAACTTAATCAACAAAATTCATAGTTTTCTTGATATTTCATCTTTACCCTAACCCAAACCCTAACCCTAACCCATACCTTAATCAACAAAATTCATAGTTTTCATGATATTTGATCTTTACCTTAACCCTAACCCTAACCCTAACCTTAATCAACAAAATTCATAGTTTTCTTGATATCTCATCTTTACCCTAAAACTAACCCTAACCCTAACCCTAACCTTAACTCTTACCCTAACCTTTATCAACAAAATTCATAGTTTTCTTGATTTTTCATCTTTACCCTAACCCTAACCCTAATCCCAACCCTTACCCTAACCTTAATAAACAAAATTCATAGTTTTCTTGATATTTCATTTTAATCCTAACCCTAACCCTAACCTTGCTCAACAAAATTCATACTTTTCCTGATATTTCATCTTTACCTTAACCCTAACCCTAATCCCAACCCTAACCCTAACCCTGGCCTTAATAAACAAAATTCATAGTTTTCTTGATATTTCATCTTTACCCTAAACCTAACCCAAACCCTATCCCTAACTCTAACCTTAATCAACAAAATTCATAGTTTTCTTGATATTTAACCTTTACCCTAACCCTACCCTAACCCTAACCCTAAGCTTAATCGACAAAATTCAGAGTTTTCTTGATATTTGATCTTTACCTTAACCCTAACCCTAACCCTAACCCATACCTTAATCAACAAATTCATAGTTTTCTTGATATTTCATCTTTACCCTAACCCTAACCCTAACGTTAATCAACAAAATTCATAGTTTTCTTGATATTTCATCTTTAACCTAACCCTAACCCAAACCCTAACCCTAACCCTAACCTTAATCAACAAAATTCATAGTTTTCTTGATATTTAACCTTTACCCTAACCCTACCCTAACCCAAACCCTAACCTTAATCAACAAAATTCCTAGTTTTCTTGATATTTCATCTTTACCCTAACCTAACCCTAACCCCAACCCTAACCCTAACCCTAAACCTAATAAACAAAATTCATAGTTTTCGTGATATTTCATCTTTACCCTAACCCAAACCTTAACACTAACCATAACCCTAACCCTAACCCTAACCTTAATCAATAAAATTCATAGTTTACTTGATATTTCATCTTAATCCTTACCCTAACCCTAACCCTAACCTTTATCAACAAAATTCATAGTTTTCTTGATATTTCATCTGTACTCTAACCCTAACTCTAACCTTAAACAATTAAAATACATAGTTTTCTTGATATTTCATCTTCCCCCTAATCCTCACCCTAACCTTAATCAACAAAATTCATAGTTTTCTTGATATTTCATGTTTCCCCTACCCCTAACCCTAACCCTAACCCATACTTTAATCAACAAAATTCATAGTTTTCCTGATATTTCATCTTTACCCTAACCCAAACCCTAACCCTAACCTTAATCAACAAAATTAATAGTTTTCTTGATATTTCATGTTTACCCTAACCCTAACCCTAACGTTACTCAACAAAATTCATAGTTTTCTTGATATTTCATCTTTACCCTAACCCTAACCCTAACCTTAATCAACAAAATTCATAGTTTTCTTGATATTTCATCTTTACCCTAACACTACCCATAAACCTAACCCTAACCTTAATCAACAAAATTCATAGTTTTCTTGATATTTCATCTTTACCCTAACCCTTAACCTAACCCTAACCCTAACCTTAATCAACAAAATTCATAGTTTTCTTGATATTTCATCTTTCCCCTAACCCTTACCCTAACCCTAACCCATACCTTAATCAACAAAATTCATAGTTTTCTTGATATTTCATCTTTACCCTAACCCTAACCCTAACCCAAACCCTAACACTAACCTTAATCAACAAAATTCATAGTTTTCTTGATATTTCATCTTTACCCTAACCCTAACCTAACCCTAACCCTAACCTTAATCAACAAAATTCATAGTTGTCTTGATATTTCATCTTTACCCTAACCCAAACCCTAACCTTAATCAACAAAATTCATAATTTTCTTGATATTTCATCTTTACCTTAACCCTAACCTTAACCCTTACCTTAATCAACAAAATTAATTCTTTTCTTGATATTTCATCTTTACCCTAACCCTAACCCTAATCTTAATCAACAAAATTCATAGTTTTCTTGATATTTCATCTTTACCCTAACCTAACTCTAACCCCAACCCTAACCCTAACCCTAAACCTAATAAACAAAATTCATAGTTTTCGTGATATTTCATCTTTACCCTAACCCAAACCTTAACACTAACCATAACCCTAAACCTAACCCTAACCTTAATCAATAAAATTCATAGTTTTCTTGATATTTCATCTTAATCCTTACCCTAACCCTAACCCTAACCTTTATCAACAAAATTCATAGTTTTCTTGATATTTCATCTGTACTCTAACCCTAACCCTAACCTTAAACAATTAAAATACATAGTTTTCTTGGTATTTCATCTTCCCCCTAATCCTCACCCTAACCTTAATCAACAAAATTCATAGTTTTCTTGATATTTCATGTTTCCCCTACCCCTAACCCTAACCCTAACCCATACCTTAATCAACAAAATTCATAGTTTTCCTGATATTTCATCTTTACCCTAACCCAAACCCTAACCCTAACCCTAACCTTAATCAACAAAATTAATAGTTTTCTTGATATTTCATGTTTACCCTAACCCTAACCCTAACCTTACTCAACAAAATTCATAGTTTTCTTGATATTTCATCTTTACCCTAACCCTAACCCTAACCTTAATCAACAAAATTCATAGTTTTCTTGATATTTCATCTTTACCCTAACACTACCCATAAACCTAACCCTAACCTTAATCAACAAAATTCATAGTTTTCTTGATATTTCATCTTTACCCTAACCCTTAGCCTAACCCTAACCCTAACCTTAATCAACAAAATTCATAGTTTTCTTGATATTTCATCTTTCCCCTAACCCTAACCCTAACCCATACCTTAATCAACAAAATTCATAGTTTTCTTGATATTTCATCTTTACCCTAACCCTAACCCTAACCCAAACCCTAACACTAACCTTAATCAACAAAATTCATAGTTTTTTTTATATTTAACCTTTACCCTAACCCTTACCTTAACCCTTACCTTAATCAACAAAATTAATTCTTTTCTTGATATTTCATCTTTACCCTAACCCTAACCCTAATCTTAATCAACAAAATTCATAGTTTTCTTGATATTTCATCTTTACCCTAACCCAAACCCTAACCTTAATCAACAAAATTCATAATTTTCTTGATATTTCATCTTTACCTTAACCCTAACCTTAACCCTTACCTTAATCAACAAAATTAATTCTTTTCTTGATATTTCATCTTTACCCTAACCCTAACCCTAATCTTAATCAACAAAATTCATAGTTTTCTTGATATTTCATCTTTACCCTAACCTAACCCTAACCCCAACCCTAACCCTAACCCTAAACCTAATAAACAAAATTCATAGTTTTCGTGATATTTCATCTTTACCCTAACCCAAACCTTAACACTAACCATAACCCTAACCCTAACCTTAATCAATAAAATTGATAGTTTTGTTTATATTTCATCTTAATCCTTACCCTAACCCTAACCCTAACCTTTATCAACAAAATTCATAGTTTTCTTGATATTTCATCTGTACTCTAACCCTAACCCTAACCTTAAACAATTAAAATACATAGTTTTCTTGGTATTTCATCTTCCCCCTAATCCTCACCCTAACCTTAATCAACAAAATTCATAGTTTTCTTGATATTTCATGTTTCCCCTACCCCTAACCCTAACCCTAACCCATACCTTAATCAACAAAATTCATAGTTTTCCTGATATTTCATCTTTACCCTAACCCAAACCCTAACTCTAACCCTAACCTTAATCAACAAAATTAATAGTTTTCTTGATATTTCATGTTTACCCTAACCCTAACCCTAACCTTACTCAACAAAATTCATAGTTTTCTTGATATTTCATCTTTACCCTAACCCTAACCCTAACCTTAATCAACAAAATTCATAGTTTTCTTGATATTTCATCTTTACCCTAACCCTAACCCAAACCCTATCCCTAACTCTAACCTTAATCAACAAAATTCATAGTTTTCTTGATATTTAACCTTTACCCTAACCCTACCCTAACCCTAACCCTAAGCTTAATCGACAAAATTCAGAGTTTTCTTGATATTTGATCTTTACCTTAACCCTAACCCTAATCCTAACCCATACCTTAATCAACAAATTCATAGTTTTCTTGATATTTCATCTTTACTCTAACCCTAACCCTAACCTTAATCAACAAAATTCATAGTTTTCTTGATATTTCATCTTTAACCTAACCCTAACCCTAACCCAAACCCTAACCCTAACCCTAACCTTAATCAACAAAATTCATAGTTTTCTTGATATTTAACCTTTACCCTAACCCTACCCTAACCCAAACCCTAACCTTAATCAACAAAATTCCTAGTTTTCTTGATATTTCATCTTTACCCTAACCTAACCCTAACCCCAACCCTAACCCTAACCCTAAACCTAATAAACAAAATTCATAGTTTTCGTGATATTTCATCTTTACCCTAACCCAAACCTTAACCATAACCCTAACCCTAACCTTAACCTTAATCAATAAAATTCATAGTTTTCTTGATATTTCATCTTAATCCTTACCCTAACCCTAACCCTAACCTTTATCAACAAAATTCATAGTTTTCTTGATATTTCATCTGTACTCTAACCCTAACCCTAACCTTAAACAATTAAAATACATAGTTTTCTTGATATTTCATCTTCCCCCTAATCCTCACCCTAACCTTAATCAACAAAATTCATAGTTTTCTTGATATTTCATGTTTCCCCTACCACTAACCCTAACCCTAACCCATACTTTAATCAACAAAATTCATAGTTTTCCTGATATTTCATCTTTACCCTTACCCAAACCCTAACCCTAACCTTAATCAACAAAATTAATAGTTTTCTTGATATTTCATGTTTACCCTAACCCTAACCCTAACGTTACTCAACAAAATTCATAGTTTTCTTGATATTTCATCTTTACCCTAACCCTAACCTTAATCAACAAAATTCATAGTTTTCTTGATATTTCATCTTTACCCTAACACTACCCATAAACCTAACCCTAACCTTAATCAACAAAATTCATAGTTTTCTTGATATTTCATCTTTACCCTAACCCTTAACCTAACCCTAACCCTAACCTTAATCAACAAAATTCATAGTTTTCTTGATATTTCATCTTTCCCCTAACCCTAACCCTAACCCATACCTTAATCAACAAAATTCATAGTTTTCTTGATATTTCATCTTTACCCTAACCCTAACCCTAACCCAAACCCTAACACTAACCTTAATCAACAAAATTCATAGTTTTCTTGATATTTCATCTTTACCCTAACCCTAACCTAACCCAAACCCTAACCTTAATCAACAAAATTCATAATTTTCTTGATATTTCATCTTTACCTTAACCCTAACCTTAACCCTTACCTTAATCAACAAAATTAATTCTTTTCTTGATATTTCATCTTTACCCTAACCCTAACCCTAATCTTAATCAACAAAATTCATAGTTTTCTTGATAGTTCATCTTTACCCTAACCTAACCCTAACCCCAACCCTAACCCTAACCCTAAACCTAATAAACAAAATTCATAGTTTTCGTGATATTTCATCTTTACCCTAACCCAAACCTTAACACTAACCATAACCATAACCCTAACCCTAACCTTAATCAATAAAATTCATAGTTTTCTTGATATTTCATCTTAATCCTTACCCTAACCCTAACCCTAACCTTTATCAACAAAATTCATAGTTTTCTTGATATTTCATCTGTACTCTAACCCTAACCCTAACCTTAAACAATTAAAATACATAGTTTTCTTGGTATTTCATCTTCCCCCTAATCCTCACCCTAACCTTAATCAACAAAATTCATAGTTTTCTTGATATTTCATGTTTCCCCTACCCCTAACCCTAACCCTAACCCTAACCCATACCTTAATCAACAAAATTCATAGTTTTCCTGATATTTCATCTTTACCCTAACCCAAACCCTAACCCTAACCCTAACCTTAATCAACAAAATTAATAGTTTTCTTGATATTTCATGTTTACCCTAACCCTAACCCTAACCTTACTCAACAAAATTCATAGTTTTCTTGATATTTCATCTTTACCCTAACCCTAACCCTAACCTTAATCAACAAAATTCATAGTTTTCTTGATATTTCATCTTTACCCTAACACTACCCATAAACCTAACCCTAACCTTAATCAACAAAATTCATAGTTTTCTTGATATTTCATCTTTACCCTAACCCTTAACCTAACCCTAACCCTAACCCTAACCCTAACCTTAATCAACAAAATTCATAGTTTTCTTGATATTTCATCTTTCCCCTAACCCTAACCCTAACCCATACCTTAATCAACAAAATTCATAGTTTTCTTGATATTTCATCTTTACCCTAACCCTAACCCAAACCCTAACACTAACCTTAATCAACAAAATTCATAGTTTTTTTTATATTTAACCTTTACCCTAACTCTACCCTAACCCTAACCCTAACCTTAATCAACAAAATTCATAGTTTTCTTGATATTTAATCTTTACCCTAACCCTTACCTTAACCCTTACCTTAATCAACAAAATTAATTATTTTCTTGATATTTCATCTTTACCCTAACCCTAACCCTAATCTTAATCAACAAAATTCATAGTTTTCTTGATATTTCATCTTTACCCTAACCCAAACCCTAACCTTAATCAACAAAATTCATAATTTTCTTGATATTTCATCTTTACCTTAACCCTAACCTTAACCCTTACCTTAATCAACAAAATTAATTCTTTTCTTGATATTTCATCTTTACCCTAACCCTAACCCTAATCTTAATCAACAAAATTCATAGTTTTCTTGATATTTCATCTTTACCCTAACCTAACCCTAACCCCAACCCTAACCATAACCCTAAACCTAATAAACAAAATTCATAGTTTTCGTGATATTTCATCTTTACCCTAACCCAAACCTTAACACTAACCATAACCCTAACCCTAACCCTAACCTTAATCAATAAAATTCATAGTTTTCTGGATATTTCATCTTAATCCTTACCCTAACCCTAACCCTAACCTTTATCAACAAAATTCATAGTTTTCTTGATATTTCATCTGTACTCTAACCCTAACCCTAACCTTAAACAATTAAAATACATAGTTTTCTTGGTATTTCATCTTCCCCCTAATCCTCACCCTAACCTTAATCAACAAAATTCATAGTTTTCTTGATATTTCATGTTTCCCCTACCCCTAACCCTAACCCTAACCCATACCTTAATCAACAAAATTCATAGTTTTCCTGATATTTCATCTTTACCCTAACCCAAACCCTAACCCTAACCCTAACCTTAATCAACAAAATTAATAGTTTTCTTGATATTTCATGTTTACCCTAACCCTAACCCTAACCTTACTCAACAAAATTCATAGTTTTCTTGATATTTCATCTTTACCCTAACCCTAACCCTAACCTTAATCAACAAAATTCATAGTTTTCTTGATATTTCATCTTTACCCTAACACTACCCATAAACCTAACCCTAACCTTAATCAACAAAATTCATAGTTTTCTTGATATTTCATCTTTACCCTAACCCTTAACCTAACCCTAACCCTAACCCTAACCCTAACCTTAATCAACAAAATTCATAGTTTTCTTGATATTTCATCTTTCCCCTAACCCTAACCCTAACCCATACCTTAATCAACAAAATTCATAGTTTTCTTGATATTTCATCTTTACCCTAACCCTAACCCAAACCCTAACACTAACCTTAATCAACAAAATTCATAGTTTTTTTTATATTTAACCTTTACCCTAACTCTACCCTAACCCTAACCCTAACCTTAATCAACAAAATTCATAGTTTTCTTGATATTTCATCTTAATCCTAACCCTAACCCTAACCTTAATCAACAAAATTCATAGTTTTCTTGATATTTCATCTTTACCCTAACCCTAAACCTAACCCTAACCCTAACCCTAACCTTAATCAACAAAATTCATAGTTTTCTTGATATTTCATCTTTCCCCTAACCCTAACCCTAACCCATACCTTAATCAACAAAATTCATAGTTTTCTTGATATTTCATCTTTCCCCTAACCCTAAACCTAACCCTAAACTTACTCAACAAAATTAACAGTTTTCTTGATATTTCATCTTTACCCTAACCCTAACCCTAAACTTAATCAACAAAATTCATAGTTTTCTTGATATTTAATCTTTACTCTAACCCTAACCCCAACCCTAACCCTTACCCTGACCTTAATAAACAAAATTCATAGTTTTCTTGATATTTCATCTTTATCCTAACCTTAACACTAACCATAATCCTAACCCTAAAAAATTCATAGTTTTCTTGATATTTCATCTATATCGTAACCCTAACTCTAACTTAATCAACAAAATTCATAGTTTTCTTGATATTTCATCTTTACCCTAACCCAAACCCTAACCCTAACCCTAACCCTAACCCATACCTTAATCAACAAAATTCATAGTTTTCTTGATATTTGATCTTTACCTTAACCCTAACCCTAACCCTAACCTTAATCAACAAAATTCATAGTTTTCTTGATATTTCATCTTTACCCTAACCCTTACCCTAATCCCAACCCTTACCCTAACCTTAATAAACAAAATTCATAGTTTTCTTGATATTTCATTTTAATCCTAACCCTAACCCTAACCCTAACCTTGCTCAACAAAATTCATACTTTTCCTGATATTTCATCTTTACCTTAACCCTAACCCTAATCCCAACCCTAACCCTAACCCTGGCCTTAATAAACAAAATTCATAGTTTTCTTGATATTTCATCTTTACCCTAAACCTAACCCAAACCCTATCCCTAACTCTAACCTTAATCAACAAAATTCATAGTTTTTTTTATATTTAACCTTTACCCTAACCCTTACCTTAACCCTTACCTTAATCAACAAAATTAATTCTTTTCTTGATATTTCATCTTTACCCTAACCCTAACCCTAATCTTAATCAACAAAATTCATAGTTTTCTTGATATTTCATCTTTACCCTAACCCAAACCCTAACCTTAATCAACAAAATTCATAATTTTCTTGATATTTCATCTTTACCTTAACCCTAACCTTAACCCTTACCTTAATCAACAAAATTAATTCTTTTCTTGATATTTCATCTTTACCCTAACCCTAACCCTAATCTTAATCAACAAAATTCATAGTTTTCTTGATATTTCATCTTTACCCTAACCTAACCCTAACCCCAACCCTAACCCTAACCCTAAACCTAATAAACAAAATTCATAGTTTTCGTGATATTTCATCTTTACCCTAACCCAAACCTTAACACTAACCATAACCCTAACCCTAACCCTAACCTTAATCAATAAAATTGATAGTTTTGTTTATATTTCATCTTAATCCTTACCCTAACCCTAACCCTAACCTTTATCAACAAAATTCATAGTTTTCTTGATATTTCATCTGTACTCTAACCCTAACCCTAACCTTAAACAATTAAAATACATAGTTTTCTTGGTATTTCATCTTCCCCCTAATCCTCACCCTAACCTTAATCAACAAAATTCATAGTTTTCTTGATATTTCATGTTTCCCCTACCCCTAACCCTAACCCTAACCCATACCTTAATCAACAAAATTCATAGTTTTCCTGATATTTCATCTTTACCCTAACCCAAACCCTAACTCTAACCCTAACCTTAATCAACAAAATTAATAGTTTTCTTGATATTTCATGTTTACCCTAACCCTAACCCTAACCTTACTCAACAAAATTCATAGTTTTCTTGATATTTCATCTTTACCCTAACCCTAACCCTAACCTTAATCAACAAAATTCATAGTTTTCTTGATATTTCATCTTTACCCTAACCCTAACCCAAACCCTATCCCTAACTCTAACCTTAATCAACAAAATTCATAGTTTTCTTGATATTTAACCTTTACCCTAACCCTACCCTAACCCTAACCCTAAGCTTAATCGACAAAATTCAGAGTTTTCTTGATATTTGATCTTTACCTTAACCCTAACCCTAACCCTAACCCATACCTTAATCAACAAATTCATAGTTTTCTTGATATTTCATCTTTACTCTAACCCTAACCCTAACCTTAATCAACAAAATTCATAGTTTTCTTGATATTTCATCTTTAACCTAACCCTAACCCTAACCCAAACCCTAACCCTAACCCTAACCTTAATCAACAAAATTCATAGTTTTCTTGATATTTAACCTTTACCCTAACCCTACCCTAACCCAAACCCTAACCTTAATCAACAAAATTCCTAGTTTTCTTGATATTTCATCTTTACCCTAACCTAACCCGAACCCCAACCCTAACCCTAACCCTAAACCTAATAAACAAAATTCATAGTTTTCGTGATATTTCATCTTTACCCTAACCCAAACCTTAACCATAACCCTAACCCTAACCCTAACCTTAATCAATAAAATTCATAGTTTTCTTGATATTTCATCTTAATCCTTACCCTAACCCTAACCCTAACCTTTATCAACAAAATTCATAGTTTTCTTGATATTTCATCTGTACTCTAACCCTAACCCTAACCTTAAACAATTAAAATACATAGTTTTCTTGATATTTCATCTTCCCCCTAATCCTCACCCTAACCTTAATCAACAAAATTCATAGTTTTCTTGATATTTCATGTTTCCCCTACCACTAACCCTAACCCTAACCCATACTTTAATCAACAAAATTCATAGTTTTCCTGATATTTCATCTTTACCCTAACCCAAACCCTTACCCTAACCTTAATCAACAAAATTAATAGTTTTCTTGATATTTCATGTTTACCCTAACCCTAACCCTAACGTTACTCAACAAAATTCATAGTTTTCTTGATATTTCATCTTTACCCTAACCCTAACCTTAATCAACAAAATTCATAGTTTTCTTGATATTTCATCTTTACCCTAACACTACCCATAAACCTAACCCTAACCTTAATCAACAAAATTCATAGTTTTCTTGATATTTCATCTTTACCCTAACCCTTAACCTAACCCTAACCCTAACCTTAATCAACAAAATTCATAGTTTTCTTGATATTTCATCTTTCCCCTAACCCTAACCCTAACCCATACCTTAATCAACAAAATTCATAGTTTTCTTGATATTTCATCTTTACCCTAACCCTAACCCTAACCCAAACCCTAACACTAACCTTAATCAACAAAATTCATAGTTTTCTTGATATTTCATCTTTACCCTAACCCTAACCTAACCCAAACCCTAACCTTAATCAACAAAATTCATAATTTTCTTGATATTTCATCTTTACCTTAACCCTAACCTTAACCCTTACCTTAATCAACAAAATTAATTCTTTTCTTGATATTTCATCTTTACCCTAACCCTAACCCTAATCTTAATCAACAAAATTCATAGTTTTCTTGATAGTTCATCTTTACCCTAACCTAACCCTAACCCCAACCCTAACCCTAACCCTAAACCTAATAAACAAAATTCATAGTTTTCGTGATATTTCATCTTTACCCTAACCCAAACCTTAACACTAACCATAACCATAACCCTAACCCTAACCTTAATCAATAAAATTCATAGTTTTCTTGATATTTCATCTTAATCCTTACCCTAACCCTAACCCTAACCTTTATCAACAAAATTCATAGTTTTCTTGATATTTCATCTGTACTCTAACCCTAACCCTAACCTTAAACAATTAAAATACATAGTTTTCTTGGTATTTCATCTTCCCCCTAATCCTCACCCTAACCTTAATCAACAAAATTCATAGTTTTCTTGATATTTCATGTTTCCCCTACCCCTAACCCTAACCCTAACCCTAACCCATACCTTAATCAACAAAATTCATAGTTTTCCTGATATTTCATCTTTACCCTAACCCAAACCCTAACCCTAACCCTAACCTTAATCAACAAAATTAATAGTTTTCTTGATATTTCATGTTTACCCTAACCCTAACCCTAACCTTACTCAACAAAATTCATAGTTTTCTTGATATTTCATCTTTACCCTAACCCTAACCCTAACCTTAATCAACAAAATTCATAGTTTTCTTGATATTTCATCTTTACCCTAACACTACCCATAAACCTAACCCTAACCTTAATCAACAAAATTCATAGTTTTCTTGATATTTCATCTTTACCCTAACCCTTAACCTAACCCTAACCCTAACCCTAACCCTAACCTTAATCAACAAAAT
The DNA here is from genome assembly GCA_963556195.1 of Sepiola atlantica. Lineage (NCBI taxonomy): Eukaryota > Metazoa > Mollusca > Cephalopoda > Sepiida > Sepiolidae > Sepiola > Sepiola atlantica. The sequence goes on along the minus strand of OY744532.1, from coordinate 49,911,593 downwards.
TCATAGTTTTCTTGATATTTCATCTTTCCCCTAACCCTAACCCTAACCCATACCTTAATCAACAAAATTCATAGTTTTCTTGATATTTCATCTTTACCCTAACCCTAACCCAAACCCTAACACTAACCTTAATCAACAAAATTCATAGTTTTTTTTATATTTAACCTTTACCCTAACTCTACCCTAACCCTAACCCTAACCTTAATCAACAAAATTCATAGTTTTCTTGATATTTAATCTTTACCCTAACCCTTACCTTAACCCTTACCTTAATCAACAAAATTAATTATTTTCTTGATATTTCATCTTTACCCTAACCCTAACCCTAATCTTAATCAACAAAATTCATAGTTTTCTTGATATTTCATCTTTACCCTAACCCAAACCCTAACCTTAATCAACAAAATTCATAATTTTCTTGATATTTCATCTTTACCTTAACCCTAACCTTAACCCTTACCTTAATCAACAAAATTAATTCTTTTCTTGATATTTCATCTTTACCCTAACCCTAACCCTAATCTTAATCAACAAAATTCATAGTTTTCTTGATATTTCATCTTTACCCTAACCTAACCCTAACCCCAACCCTAACCATAACCCTAAACCTAATAAACAAAATTCATAGTTTTCGTGATATTTCATCTTTACCCTAACCCAAACCTTAACACTAACCATAACCCTAACCCTAACCCTAACCTTAATCAATAAAATTCATAGTTTTCTGGATATTTCATCTTAATCCTTACCCTAACCCTAACCCTAACCTTTATCAACAAAATTCATAGTTTTCTTGATATTTCATCTGTACTCTAACCCTAACCCTAACCTTAAACAATTAAAATACATAGTTTTCTTGGTATTTCATCTTCCCCCTAATCCTCACCCTAACCTTAATCAACAAAATTCATAGTTTTCTTGATATTTCATGTTTCCCCTACCCCTAACCCTAACCCTAACCCATACCTTAATCAACAAAATTCATAGTTTTCCTGATATTTCATCTTTACCCTAACCCAAACCCTAACCCTAACCCTAACCTTAATCAACAAAATTAATAGTTTTCTTGATATTTCATGTTTACCCTAACCCTAACCCTAACCTTACTCAACAAAATTCATAGTTTTCTTGATATTTCATCTTTACCCTAACCCTAACCCTAACCTTAATCAACAAAATTCATAGTTTTCTTGATATTTCATCTTTACCCTAACACTACCCATAAACCTAACCCTAACCTTAATCAACAAAATTCATAGTTTTCTTGATATTTCATCTTTACCCTAACCCTTAACCTAACCCTAACCCTAACCCTAACCCTAACCTTAATCAACAAAATTCATAGTTTTCTTGATATTTCATCTTTCCCCTAACCCTAACCCTAACCCATACCTTAATCAACAAAATTCATAGTTTTCTTGATATTTCATCTTTACCCTAACCCTAACCCAAACCCTAACACTAACCTTAATCAACAAAATTCATAGTTTTTTTTATATTTAACCTTTACCCTAACTCTACCCTAACCCTAACCCTAACCTTAATCAACAAAATTCATAGTTTTCTTGATATTTCATCTTAATCCTAACCCTAACCCTAACCTTAATCAACAAAATTCATAGTTTTCTTGATATTTCATCTTTACCCTAACCCTAAACCTAACCCTAACCCTAACCCTAACCTTAATCAACAAAATTCATAGTTTTCTTGATATTTCATCTTTCCCCTAACCCTAACCCTAACCCATACCTTAATCAACAAAATTCATAGTTTTCTTGATATTTCATCTTTCCCCTAACCCTAAACCTAACCCTAAACTTACTCAACAAAATTAACAGTTTTCTTGATATTTCATCTTTACCCTAACCCTAACCCTAAACTTAATCAACAAAATTCATAGTTTTCTTGATATTTAATCTTTACTCTAACCCTAACCCCAACCCTAACCCTTACCCTGACCTTAATAAACAAAATTCATAGTTTTCTTGATATTTCATCTTTATCCTAACCTTAACACTAACCATAATCCTAACCCTAAAAAATTCATAGTTTTCTTGATATTTCATCTATATCGTAACCCTAACTCTAACTTAATCAACAAAATTCATAGTTTTCTTGATATTTCATCTTTACCCTAACCCAAACCCTAACCCTAACCCTAACCCTAACCCATACCTTAATCAACAAAATTCATAGTTTTCTTGATATTTGATCTTTACCTTAACCCTAACCCTAACCCTAACCTTAATCAACAAAATTCATAGTTTTCTTGATATTTCATCTTTACCCTAACCCTTACCCTAATCCCAACCCTTACCCTAACCTTAATAAACAAAATTCATAGTTTTCTTGATATTTCATTTTAATCCTAACCCTAACCCTAACCCTAACCTTGCTCAACAAAATTCATACTTTTCCTGATATTTCATCTTTACCTTAACCCTAACCCTAATCCCAACCCTAACCCTAACCCTGGCCTTAATAAACAAAATTCATAGTTTTCTTGATATTTCATCTTTACCCTAAACCTAACCCAAACCCTATCCCTAACTCTAACCTTAATCAACAAAATTCATAGTTTTTTTTATATTTAACCTTTACCCTAACCCTTACCTTAACCCTTACCTTAATCAACAAAATTAATTCTTTTCTTGATATTTCATCTTTACCCTAACCCTAACCCTAATCTTAATCAACAAAATTCATAGTTTTCTTGATATTTCATCTTTACCCTAACCCAAACCCTAACCTTAATCAACAAAATTCATAATTTTCTTGATATTTCATCTTTACCTTAACCCTAACCTTAACCCTTACCTTAATCAACAAAATTAATTCTTTTCTTGATATTTCATCTTTACCCTAACCCTAACCCTAATCTTAATCAACAAAATTCATAGTTTTCTTGATATTTCATCTTTACCCTAACCTAACCCTAACCCCAACCCTAACCCTAACCCTAAACCTAATAAACAAAATTCATAGTTTTCGTGATATTTCATCTTTACCCTAACCCAAACCTTAACACTAACCATAACCCTAACCCTAACCCTAACCTTAATCAATAAAATTGATAGTTTTGTTTATATTTCATCTTAATCCTTACCCTAACCCTAACCCTAACCTTTATCAACAAAATTCATAGTTTTCTTGATATTTCATCTGTACTCTAACCCTAACCCTAACCTTAAACAATTAAAATACATAGTTTTCTTGGTATTTCATCTTCCCCCTAATCCTCACCCTAACCTTAATCAACAAAATTCATAGTTTTCTTGATATTTCATGTTTCCCCTACCCCTAACCCTAACCCTAACCCATACCTTAATCAACAAAATTCATAGTTTTCCTGATATTTCATCTTTACCCTAACCCAAACCCTAACTCTAACCCTAACCTTAATCAACAAAATTAATAGTTTTCTTGATATTTCATGTTTACCCTAACCCTAACCCTAACCTTACTCAACAAAATTCATAGTTTTCTTGATATTTCATCTTTACCCTAACCCTAACCCTAACCTTAATCAACAAAATTCATAGTTTTCTTGATATTTCATCTTTACCCTAACCCTAACCCAAACCCTATCCCTAACTCTAACCTTAATCAACAAAATTCATAGTTTTCTTGATATTTAACCTTTACCCTAACCCTACCCTAACCCTAACCCTAAGCTTAATCGACAAAATTCAGAGTTTTCTTGATATTTGATCTTTACCTTAACCCTAACCCTAACCCTAACCCATACCTTAATCAACAAATTCATAGTTTTCTTGATATTTCATCTTTACTCTAACCCTAACCCTAACCTTAATCAACAAAATTCATAGTTTTCTTGATATTTCATCTTTAACCTAACCCTAACCCTAACCCAAACCCTAACCCTAACCCTAACCTTAATCAACAAAATTCATAGTTTTCTTGATATTTAACCTTTACCCTAACCCTACCCTAACCCAAACCCTAACCTTAATCAACAAAATTCCTAGTTTTCTTGATATTTCATCTTTACCCTAACCTAACCCGAACCCCAACCCTAACCCTAACCCTAAACCTAATAAACAAAATTCATAGTTTTCGTGATATTTCATCTTTACCCTAACCCAAACCTTAACCATAACCCTAACCCTAACCCTAACCTTAATCAATAAAATTCATAGTTTTCTTGATATTTCATCTTAATCCTTACCCTAACCCTAACCCTAACCTTTATCAACAAAATTCATAGTTTTCTTGATATTTCATCTGTACTCTAACCCTAACCCTAACCTTAAACAATTAAAATACATAGTTTTCTTGATATTTCATCTTCCCCCTAATCCTCACCCTAACCTTAATCAACAAAATTCATAGTTTTCTTGATATTTCATGTTTCCCCTACCACTAACCCTAACCCTAACCCATACTTTAATCAACAAAATTCATAGTTTTCCTGATATTTCATCTTTACCCTAACCCAAACCCTTACCCTAACCTTAATCAACAAAATTAATAGTTTTCTTGATATTTCATGTTTACCCTAACCCTAACCCTAACGTTACTCAACAAAATTCATAGTTTTCTTGATATTTCATCTTTACCCTAACCCTAACCTTAATCAACAAAATTCATAGTTTTCTTGATATTTCATCTTTACCCTAACACTACCCATAAACCTAACCCTAACCTTAATCAACAAAATTCATAGTTTTCTTGATATTTCATCTTTACCCTAACCCTTAACCTAACCCTAACCCTAACCTTAATCAACAAAATTCATAGTTTTCTTGATATTTCATCTTTCCCCTAACCCTAACCCTAACCCATACCTTAATCAACAAAATTCATAGTTTTCTTGATATTTCATCTTTACCCTAACCCTAACCCTAACCCAAACCCTAACACTAACCTTAATCAACAAAATTCATAGTTTTCTTGATATTTCATCTTTACCCTAACCCTAACCTAACCCAAACCCTAACCTTAATCAACAAAATTCATAATTTTCTTGATATTTCATCTTTACCTTAACCCTAACCTTAACCCTTACCTTAATCAACAAAATTAATTCTTTTCTTGATATTTCATCTTTACCCTAACCCTAACCCTAATCTTAATCAACAAAATTCATAGTTTTCTTGATAGTTCATCTTTACCCTAACCTAACCCTAACCCCAACCCTAACCCTAACCCTAAACCTAATAAACAAAATTCATAGTTTTCGTGATATTTCATCTTTACCCTAACCCAAACCTTAACACTAACCATAACCCTAACCCTAACCTTAATCAATAAAATTCATAGTTTTCTTGATATTTCATCTTAATCCTTACCCTAACCCTAACCCTAACCTTTATCAACAAAATTCATAGTTTTCTTGATATTTCATCTGTACTCTAACACTAACCCTAACCTTAAACAATTAAAATACATAGTTTTCTTGGTATTTCATCTTCCCCCTAATCCTCACCCTAACCTTAATCAACAAAATTCATAGTTTTCTTGATATTTCATGTTTCCCCTACCCCTAACCCTAACCCTAACCCTAACCCATACCTTAATCAACAAAATTCATAGTTTTCCTGATATTTCATCTTTACCCTAACCCAAACCCTAACCCTAACCCTAACCTTAATCAACAAAATTAATAGTTTTCTTGATATTTCATGTTTACCCTAACCCTAACCCTAACCTTACTCAACAAAATTCATAGTTTTCTTGATATTTCATCTTTACCCTAACCCTAACCCTAACCTTAATCAACAAAATTCATAGTTTTCTTGATATTTCATCTTTACCCTAACACTACCCATAAACCTAACCCTAACCTTAATCAACAAAATTCATAGTTTTCTTGATATTTCATCTTTACCCTAACCCTTAACCTAACCCTAACCCTAACCCTAACCCTAACCTTAATCAACAAAATTCATAGTTTTCTTGATATTTCATCTTTCCCCTAACCCTAACCCTAACCCATACCTTAATCAACAAAATTCATAGTTTTCTTGATATTTCATCTTTACCCTAACCCTAACCCAAACCCTAACACTAACCTTAATCAACAAAATTCATAGTTTTTTTTATATTTAACCTTTACCCTAACTCTACCCTAACCCTAACCCTAACCTTAATCAACAAAATTCATAGTTTTCTTGATATTTAATCTTTACCCTAACCCTTACCTTAACCCTTACCTTAATCAACAAAATTAATTCTTTTCTTGATATTTCATCTTTACCCTAACCCTAACCCTAATCTTAATCAACAAAATTCATAGTTTTCTTGATATTTCATCTTTACCCTAACCCAAACCCTAACCTTAATCAACAAAATTCATAATTTTCTTGATATTTCATCTTTACCTTAACCCTAACCTTAACCCTTACCTTAATCAACAAAATTAATTCTTTTCTTGATATTTCATCTTTACCCTAACCCTAACCCTAATCTTAATCAACAAAATTCATAGTTTTCTTGATATTTCATCTTTACCCTAACCTAACCCTAACCCCAACCCTAACCCTAACCCTAAACCTAATAAACAAAATTCATAGTTTTCGTGATATTTTATCTTTACCCTAACCCAAACCTTAACACTAACCATAACCCTAACCCTAACCCTAACCTTAATCAATAAAATTCATAGTTTTCTTGATATTTCATCTTAATCCTTACCCTAACCCTAACCCTAACCTTTATCAACAAAATTCATAGTTTTCTTGATATTTCATCTGTACTGTAACCCTAACCCTAACCTTAAACAATTAAAATACATAGTTTTCTTGGTATTTCATCTTCCCCCTAATCCTCACTCTAACCTTAATCAACAAAATTCATAGTTTTCTTGATATTTCATGTTTCCCCTACCCCTAACCCTAACCCTAACCCATACCTTAATCAACAAAATTCATAGTTTTCTTGATATTTCATGTTTACCCTAACCCTAACCCTAACCTTACTCAACAAAATTCATAGTTTTCTTGATATTTCATCTTTACCCTAACCCTAACCCTAACCTTAATCAACAAAATTCATAGTTTTCTTGATATTTCATCTTTACCCTAACACTACCCATAAACCTAACCCTAACCTTAATCAACAAAATTCATAGTTTTCTTGATATTTCATCTTTACCCTAACCCTTAACCTAACCCTAACCCTAACCCTAACCTTAATCAACAAAATTCATAGTTTTCTTGATATTTCATCTTTCCCCTAACCCTAACCCTAACCCTAACCCATACCTTAATCAACAAAATTCATAGTTTTCTTGATATTTCATCTTTACCCTAACCCTAACCCTAACCCAAACCCTAACACTAACCTTAATCAACAAAATTCATAGTTTTTTTTATATTTAACCTTTACCCTAACTCTACCCTAACCCTAACCAACAAAATTCATAGTTTTCTTGATATTTCATCTTTACCCTAACCCTAAACCTAACCCTAACCCTAACCCTAACCTTAATCAACAAAATTCATAGTTTTCTTGATATTTCATCTTTCCCCTAACCCTAACCCTAACCCATACCTTAATCAACAAAATTCATAGTTTTCTTGATATTTCATCTTTCCCCTAACCCTAACCCTAACCCTAAACTTAATCAACAAAATTCATAGTTTTCTTGATATTTAATCTTTACTCTAACCCTAACCCCAACCCTAACCCTTACCCTGACCTTAATAAACAAAATTCATAGTTTTCTTGATATTTCATCTTTATCCTAACCTTAACACTAACCATAATCCTAACCCTAAAAAATTCATAGTTTTCTTGATATTTCATCTATATCGTAACCCTAACTCTAACTTAATCAACAAAATTCATAGTTTTCTTGATATTTCATCTTTACCCTAACCCAAACCCTAACCCTAACCCATACCTTAATCAACAAAATTCATAGTTTTCTTGATATTTGATCTTTACCTTAACCCTAACCCTAACCCTAACCTTAATCAACAAAATTCATAGTTTTCTTGATATTTCATCTTTACCCTAACCCTTACCCTAATCCCAACCCTTACCCTAACCTTAATAAACAAAATTCATAGTTTTCTTGATATTTCATTTTAATCCTAACCCTAACCCTAACCCTAACCTTGCTCAACAAAATTCATACTTTTCCTGATATTTCATCTTTACCTTAACCCTAACCCTAATCCCAACCCTAACCCTAACCCTGGCCTTAATAAACAAAATTCATAGTTTTCTTGATATTTCATCTTTACCCTAAACCTAACCCAAACCCTATCCCTAACTCTAACCTTAATCAACAAAATTCATAGTTTTCTTGATATTTAACCTTTACCCTAACCCTACCCTAACCCTAACCCTAAGCTTAATCGACAAAATTCAGAGTTTTCTTGATATTTGATCTTTACCTTAACCCTAACCCTAACCCTAACCCATACCTTAATCAACAAATTCATAGTTTTCTTGATATTTCATCTTTATCCTAACCCTAACCCTAATCCTAACCCAAACCGTAACCCTTACCCTAACCCTAAGCTTAATCAACAAAATCTATAGTTTTCTTGATATTTCATCTTTACCCTAACCCTTAACCTAACCCTAACCCTAACCTTAATCAACAAAATTCATAGTTTTCTTGATATTTAATCTTTACCCTAACCCTAACCGTAACCCTTACCCTAACCCTAAGCTTAATCAACAAAATTCATAGTTTTCTTGATATTTCATCTTTCCCATAACCCTAACCCTAACCCTTACCTTAATAAACAAAATTCATAGTTTTCTTGATATTTCATCTTTCCCCTAACCCTAACCCTAACCCTAACATTAATCAACAAAATTCATAGTTTTCTTGATATTTCATCTTTACCCTACCCCTAACCCTAACCCAAACCATAACCCTTACCCTAACCCTAAGCTTAATCAACAAAATTCATAGTTTTCTTGATTTTTCATCTTTACCCTAACCCTTAACCTAACCCTAACCCTAACCCTAACCTTAATCAACAAAATTCATAGTTTTCTTGATATTTAATCTTTACCCTAACCCTAACCGTTACCCTAACCCTAAACCTAACCCTAACCCTAAACTTAATCAACAAAATTCAGTTTTCTTTATATTTCATCTTTACCCTAACCCTAACCCTAACCTTACTCAACAAAAATCATAGTTTTCTTGATATTTCATCTTTACTCTAACCGATTTTTATTTTCACGATTTTACTTTATGTTAAATACTTTTTTAAATGCATGATTTTCAGTGTGAAAGCTTTACCAAGCTTTCACACTGACCTTAATAAACAAAATTCATAGATTTGCATTTTCACACTGAAAACGCATTTAGAATGACATTAAGTTTACAATGAAAGTATCTAGATTTGCGTTTTCACACTGAAATCATGCACGATTTTAGTTGGAAACTCGAAGATTTGAAAGCCTATCAAGATTTGCATTTTTACACTGAAAATCATTGTACCTAGATTTGCGTTTTAACATTGAAAATCATGAATGGTTTGTAGTTGGAAAGCCTATCAAGATTTGCATTTTCACACTGAAAATCATGTATTTAAACGCTATTTCCAACTGAAAATCAAAATTTTTAAAGCCTACTGTAAAGTATCTTGATTTGCGATTTCACACTGAAAATCATGCATTTAAAAAAGTATTTAACATAAAGTAAAATCGTGAAAATAAAAATTGTGAAAGTACTAGATATTCGTTTTCACTTCAAAGATGTGTGAAAATCATGCATTTTAACACTGTTTTCAACTGAAAATAAAAGATTCTTAAAGTAACTACATTTGCATTTAAATATTGAAAATCATGCATTTTAAACTTAAAATCAAAGATTTGAAAGCTTTTACCCTAACCCTAACCCTATACCTAACCTTAATCAACAAAATTCATAGTTTTCTTGATATTTCATCTTTCCCCTACTCCTAACCCTAACCCATACAATAATCCAACAAAATTCATAGTTTTCTTGATATTTCATCTTTACCCTAACCCTAACCCTAACCTTAATCAACAAAATTCCTAGTTTTCTTGATATTTCATCTGTATCCTAACCCAAACCGTAACCCAAACCGTAACCCTTACCCTAACCCTAAGCTTAATAAACAAAATTCATAGTTTTCTTGATATTTCATCTTAATCCTAACCCGAACCCTAACCCTAACCTTAATCAACAAAATTCATAATTTTCTTGATATTTCATCTTTACCCTAACCTAACCCTAACCATAACCCTAACCCTAAACTTAATCAACAAAATTCCTAGTTTTCTTGATATTTCATCTTTACCCTTACCCTAACCCTAACCTTAATCAACAAAATTCATAGTTTTCTTGATATTTGATCTTTACCTTAACCCTAACCCGCACCATAACCCTAACCCTAACCTTAATCAACAAAATTCATAGTATTCTTGATATTTCATCTTTCCCCTAACCCTAACCCTAACCTTAATCAACAAAATTCATAGTTTTCTCGATATTTCATCTTTACCCTAACCCTAACCCTAAACTTAATCAACAAAATTCATAGTTTTCTTGATATTTCATCTTTACTCTAACCGATTTTTATTTTCACGATTTTACTTTGTTAAAAATTTTTTTTTAAATTTTAAAGCTACTGTAAAGTATCTAGATTTGCGATTTCACAATCGCAAATCTAGATACTTTAAAATTTTTGATTTTCAGTTGGAAATAGCGTTTAAATACATGATTTTCAGTGTGAAAATTTCATCTTTACCCTAACCCTAACCCTAACCAAAACCCTAACCCTAACTCTAACCTTAATCAACAAAATTCATTGTTTTCTTGATATTTAATCTTTACCCTAACCCTAACCCTAATCCCTACTTTAACCCTAACCCTGGCCCTAATAAACAAAATTCATAGTTTTCTTGATATTTCATCTTTACCCTAACCCTAACCCTAATCCCAACCCTAACCCTAACCTTAATCAACAAAATTCATAGTTTTCTTGATATTTCATCTTTACCCTAACCCTAACCCTAACCTTAATCAACAAAATTCATAGTTTTCTTGATATTTCATCTGTATCCTAACCCCAACCGTAACCCAAACCGTAACCCTTACCCTAACCCTAAGCTTAATAAACAAAATTCATAGTTTTCTTGATATTTCATCTTAATCCTAACCCTAACCCGAACCCTAACCCTAACCTTAATCAACAAAATTCATAATTTTCTTGATATTTCATCTTTAGCCTAACCTAACCCTAACCTTAATCAACAAAATTCATAGTTTTCTTGATATTTAATCTTTACTCTAACCCTAACCCCAACCCTAACCCTTACTCTGACCTTAATAAACAAAATTAGTTTTCTTGATATTTCATCTTTATCCTAACCTTAACACTAACCATAAAAAATTCATAGTTTTCTTGATATTTCATCTATATCGTAACCCTAACTCTAACTTAATCAACAAAATTCATAGTTTTCTTGATATTTCATCTTTACCCTAACCCTACCCTAACCCTAACCCATACCTTAATCAAAAAATTCAGACTTTTCTTGATATTTCATCTTTACCCTAACCCTAACCCTAAACTTAATCAACAAAATTCATAGTTTTCTTGATATTTCATCTTTATCCTAACCCTAACCCTAATCCTAACCCAAAACGTAACCCTTACCCTAACCCTAAGCTTAATCAACAAAATCTATAGTTTTCTTGATATTTGATCTTTACCCTAACCCTTAACCCTAACCCTGACCTTAATAAACAAAATTCATAGTTTTCTTGATATTTCATCTTTCCCCTAACCCTAACCCTAACCCTAACATTAATCAACAAAATTCATAGTTTTCTTGATATTTCATCTTTCCCCTACCCCTAACCCTAACCCAAACCATAACCCTTACCCTAACCCTAACCTTACTCAACAAAAATCATAGTTTTCTTGATATTTCATCTTTACTCTAACCGATTTTTATTTTCACGATTTTACTTTATGTTAAATACTTTTTTAAATGCATGATTTTCAGTGTGAAAGCTTTACCAAGCTTTCACACTGATCTTAATAAACAAAACTCATAGATTTGCATTTTCACACTGAAAACGCATTTAGAATGACATTAAGTTTACAATGAAAGTATCTAGATTTGCGTTTTCACACTGAAATCATGCACGATTTTAGTTGGAAACTCGAAGATTTGAAAGCCTATCAAGATTTGCATTTTCACACTGAAAATCATGTATTTAAACGCTATTTCCAACTGAAAATCAAAATTTTTAAAGCCTACTGTAAAGTATCTTGATTTTCACACTGAAAATCATGCATTTAAGAAAGTATTTAACATAAAGTAACATCGTGAAAATAAAAATTGTGAATGTACTAGATATTCGTTTTCACTTCAAAGATGTTTGAAAATCATGCATTTTAACACTGTTTTCAACTGAAAATAAAAGATTCTTAAAGTAACTACATTTGCATTTAAATATTGAAAATCATGCATTTTAAACTTAAAATCAAAGATTTGAAAGCTTTTACCCTAACCCTAACCCTATACCTAACCTTAATCAACAAAATTCATTATGTTCTTGATATTTCATCTTTCCCCTACTCCTAACCCTAACCCATACAATAATCCAACAAAATTCATAGTTTTCTTGATATTTCATCTTTACCCTAACCCTAACCCTAACCAACAAAATTCATAGTTTTCTTGATATTTCATCTTAATCCTAACCCTAACCCGAACCCTAACCCTAACCTTAATCAACAAAATTCATAATTTTCTTGATATTTCATCTTTACCCTAACCTAACCCTAACCCTAAACCTAACCCTAACCCTAAACTTAATCAACAAAATTCCTAGATTTCTTGATATTTCATCTTTACTATAACCCTAACCCTAACCCTAAACTTAATCAACAAAATTCATAGTATGCTTGATATTTCATCTTTCCCCTAACCCTAACCCTAAACTTAATCAACAAAATTCATAGTTTTCTTGATATTTCATCTTTACTCTAACCGATTTTTATTTTCACGATTTTACTTTATGTTAAATACTTTTTTTTTAATCTAGATTTGCGATTGTTAAATCGCAAATCTAGATACTTTAAAATTTTTGATTTTCAGTTGTAAATAGCGTTTAAATACATGATTTTCAGTGTGAAAATTTCATCTTTACCCTAACCCTAACCCAAACCCTAACCCTAACTCTAACCTTAATCAACAAAATTCATTGTATTCTTGATATTTAATCTTTACCCTAATCCCTACTTTAACCCTAACCCTGGCCCTAATAAACAAATTTTATAGTTTTCTTGATATTTCATCTTTACCCTAACCCTAACCCAAACCCTTACCCTAACCCTAAGCTTAATCAAAAAAATTCATAGTTTTCTTGATATTTAATCTTTACCCTAACCCTAACCCTAATCCCTACTTTAACCCTAACCCTGGCCTTAATAAACAAAATTCATAGTTTTCTTGATATTTCATCTTTACCCTAACCCTAACCCTAATCCAACCCTAACCCTAACCTTAATCAACAAAATTCATAGTTTTCTTGATATTTCATCTTTACCCTAACCCTAACCTTAATCAACAAAATTCATAGTTTTCTTGATATTTCATCTGTATCCTAACCCAAACCGTAACCCAAACCGTAACCCTAACCCTAACCCTAAACTTAATCAACAAAATTCCTAGTTTTCTTGATATTTCATCTTTACCCTAACCCTAACCCTTTAAAAATGTATTTAACATAAAGTAAAATCGTGAAAATAAAAATTGTAAAAGTACTAGATATTCGTTTTCACACTGAAAATCATGCACGATTTCAGTTGGAAACTCGAAGATTTGAAAGCCTATCAAGATTTGCATTTTTACACTGAAAATAATGTATTTAAACGCTATTTCCAACTGAAAATCAAAATTTTTAAAGCCTACTGTAAAGTATCTTGATTTGCGATTTCACACTGAAAATCATGCATTTAAAAAATTATTTAACCGTGAAAATAAAAATTGTGAAAGTATCTAGATATTCGTTTTCTTGATATTTGATCTTTTCACACTGAAATTAATGCACGATTTTAGTTGGAAACTCGAAGATTTGAAAGCCTATCAAGATTTGCATTTTTACACTGAAAATAATGCAAACGATTTTACAATTAAAGTATTTGCGTTTTCACACTGTCATGCACGATTTCAGTTGGAAACTCGAAGATTTGAAAGCCTATCAAGATTTGCATTTTCACACTGAAAATAATGTATTTAAACGCTATTTCCAACTGAAAATCAAAATTTTTAAAGCCTACTGTAAAGTATCTTGATTTGCGATTTCACACGATTTTCATTTCGATGCATTTAAAAAAGTATTTAACCGTGAAAATAAAAATTGTGAAAGTATCTAGATAATCGTTTTCTTGATATTTCATCTTTCCCCTAACCCAAACCCTAACCTTAATAAACAAAATTCATAGTTTTCTTGATATTTCATCTTTATCCTAACCCTAACCCTAACCCTAAGCTTGATCAACAAAATTCATAGTCTTCCTGATATTTCATCTTTACCCTAACCCTAACCCTAACCTTAATCAATAAAATTCATAGTTTTCTTGATATTTAATCTTTACCCATACCCTAACCCTAATCCCTACTTTAACCCTAATCCTGGCCCTAATAAACAAAATTCATAGTTTTCTTGATATTTCATCTTTACCCTAACCCTAACCCTAACTCTAATCCTAACGTTAATCAACAAAATTCATAGTTTTCTTGATATTTCATCTTTATCGAAATTTAACCCTAACCCAAACCGTAACCCTTACCCTAACCCTAAGCTTAATCAACAAAATCTATAGTTTTCTTGATATTTGATCTTTACCCTAACCCTTAACCCTAACTCTGACCTTAATAAACAAAATTCATAGTTTTCTTGATATTTCATCTTTCCCCTAACCCTAACCCTAACCCTAACATTTAATCAACAAAATTCATAGTTTTCTTGATATTTCATCTTTCCCCTACCCCTAACCCTAACCCAAACCATAACCCTTACCCTAACCCTAACCTTACTCAACAAAAATCATAGTTTTCTTGATATTTCATCTTTACTCTAACCGATTTTTATTTTCACGATTTTACTTTATGTTAAATACTTTTTTAAATGCATGATTTTCAGTGTGAAAGCTTTACCAAGCTTTCACACTGATCTTAATAAACAAAACTCATAGATTTGCATTTTCACACTGAAAACGCATTTAGAATGACATTAAGTTTACAATGAAAGTATCTAGATTTGCGTTTTCACACTGAAATCATGCACGATTTTAGTTGGAAACTCGAAGATTTGAAAGCCTATCAAGATTTGCATTTTCACACTGAAAATCATGTATTTAAACGCTATTTCCAACTGAAAATCAAAATTTTTAAAGCCTACTGTAAAGTATCTTGATTTTCACACTGAAAATCATGCATTTAAGAAAGTATTTAACATAAAGTAACATCGTGAAAATAAAAATTGTGAATGTACTAGATATTCGTTTTCACTTCAAAGATGTTTGAAAATCATGCATTTTAACACTGTTTTCAACTGAAAATAAAAGATTCTTAAAGTAACTACATTTGCATTTAAATATTGAAAATCATGCATTTTAAACTTTAAATCAAAGATTTGAAAGCTTTTACCCTAACCCTAACCCTATACCTAACCTTAATCAACAAAATTCATTATGTTCTTGATATTTCATCTTTCCCCTACTCCTAACCCTAACCCATACAATAATCCAACAAAATTCATAGTTTTCTTGATATTTCATCTTAATCCTAACCCTAACCCGAACCCTAACCCTAACCTTAATCAACAAAATTCATAATTTTCTTGATATTTCATCTTTACCCTAACCTAACCCTAACCCTAAACCTAACCCTAACCCTAAACTTAATCAACAAAATTCCTAGATTTCTTGATATTTCATCTTTACTATAACCCTAACCCTAACCCTAAACTTAATCAACAAAATTCATAGTATGCTTGATATTTCATCTTTCCCCTAACCCTAACCCTAAACTTAATCAACAAAATTCATAGTTTTCTTGATATTTCATCTTTACTCTAACCGATTTTTATTTTCACGATTTTACTTTATGTTAAATACTTTTTTTTTAATCTAGATTTGCGATTGTTAAATCGCAAATCTAGATACTTTAAAATTTTTGATTTTCAGTTGTAAATAGCGTTTAAATACATGATTTTCAGTGTGAAAATTTCATCTTTACCCTAACCCTAACCCAAACCCTAACCCTAACTCTAACCTTAATCAACAAAATTCATTGTATTCTTGATATTTAATCTTTACCCTAATCCCTACTTTAACCCTAACCCTGGCCCTAATAAACAAATTTTATAGTTTTCTTGATATTTCATCTTTACCCTAACCCTAACCCAAACCCTTACCCTAACCCTAAGCTTAATCAAAAAAATTCATAGTTTTCTTGATATTTAATCTTTACCCTAACCCTAACCCTAATCCCTACTTTAACCCTAACCCTGGCCTTAATAAACAAAATTCATAGTTTTCTTGATATTTCATCTTTACCCTAACCCTAACCCTAATCCAACCCTAACCCTAACCTTAATCAACAAAATTCATAGTTTTCTTGATATTTCATCTTTACCCTAACCCTAACCTTAATCAACAAAATTCATAGTTTTCTTGATATTTCATCTGTATCCTAACCCAAACCGTAACCCAAACCGTAACCCTAACCCTAACCCTAAACTTAATCAACAAAATTCCTAGTTTTCTTGATATTTCATCTTTACCCTAACCCTAACCCTTTAAAAATGTATTTAACATAAAGTAAAATCGTGAAAATAAAAATTGTAAAAGTACTAGATATTCGTTTTCACACTGAAAATCATGCACGATTTCAGTTGGAAACTCGAAGATTTGAAAGCCTATCAAGATTTGCATTTTTACACTGAAAATAATGTATTTAAACGCTATTTCCAACTGAAAATCAAAATTTTTAAAGTAAAGTATCTTGATTTGCGATTTCACACTGAAAATCATGCATTTAAAAAATTATTTAACCGTGAAAATAAAAATTGTGAAAGTATCTAGATATTCGTTTTCTTGATATTTGATCTTTTCACACTGAAATTAATGCACGATTTTAGTTGGAAACTCGAAGATTTGAAAGCCTATCAAGATTTGCATTTTTACACTGAAAATAATGCAAACGATTTTACAATTAAAGTATTTGCGTTTTCACACTGTCATGCACGATTTCAGTTGGAAACTCGAAGATTTGAAAGCCTATCAAGATTTGCATTTTCACACTGAAAATAATGTATTTAAACGCTATTTCCAACTGAAAATCAAAATTTTTAAAGCCTACTGTAAAGTATCTTGATTTGCGATTTCACACGATTTTCATTTCGATGCATTTAAAAAAGTATTTAACCGTGAAAATAAAAATTGTGAAAGTATCTAGATAATCGTTTTCTTGATATTTCATCTTTCCCCTAACCCAAACCCTAACCTTAATAAACAAAATTCATAGTTTTCTTGATATTTTATCTTTACCCTAACCCTAACCCTAACCCTAACCGTAATCAACAAAATTCATAGTTTTCTTGATATTTCATCTTTACATTAATCCTAACCCATAACTTAATCAACAAAAATCATAGTTTAATTGATATTTCATCTTTACTCTAACCCTAACCCCTAACCTTACTCAACAAAAATCATAGTTTTCTTGATATTTCATCTTTACTCTAACCCTAACCCAAACCCTAACCGTAATCAACAAAATTCAAAGTTTTCTTGATATTTCATCTTTATCCTAACCCTAACCCTAACCCTAAGCTTGATCAACAAAATTCATAGTCTTCCTGATATTTCATCTTTACCCTAACCCTAACCCTAACCTTAATCAATAAAATTCATAGTTTTCTTGATATTTAATCTTTACCCATACCCTAACCCTAATCCCTACTTTAACCCTAATCCTGGCCCTAATAAACAAAATTCATAGTTTTCTTGATATTTCATCTTTACCCTAACCCTAACCCTAACTCTAATCCTAACGTTAATCAACAAAATTCATAGTTTTCTTGATATTTCATCTTTATCGAAATTTAACCCTAACCCAAACCGTAACCCTTACCCTAACCCTAAGCTTAATCAACAAAATCTATAGTTTTCTTGATATTTGATCTTTACCCTAACCCTTAACCCTAACCCTGACCTTAATAAACAAAATTCATAGTTTTCTTGATATTTCATCTTTCCCCTAACCCTAACCCTAACCCTAACATTAATCAACAAAATTCATAGTTTTCTTGATATTTCATCTTTCCCCTACCCCTAACCCTAACCCAAACCATAACCCTTACCCTAACCCTAACCTTACTCAACAAAAATCATAGTTTTCTTGATATTTCATCTTTACTCTAACCGATTTTTATTTTCACGATTTTACTTTATGTTAAATACTTTTTTAAATGCATGATTTTCAGTGTGAAAGCTTTACCAAGCTTTCACACTGATCTTAATAAACAAAACTCATAGATTTGCATTTTCACACTGAAAACGCATTTAGAATGACATTAAGTTTACAATGAAAGTATCTAGATTTGCGTTTTCACACTGAAATCATGCACGATTTTAGTTGGAAACTCGAAGATTTGAAAGCCTATCAAGATTTGCATTTTCACACTGAAAATCATGTATTTAAACGCTATTTCCAACTGAAAATCAAAATTTTTAAAGCCTACTGTAAAGTATCTTGATTTTCACACTGAAAATCATGCATTTAAGAAAGTATTTAACATAAAGTAACATCGTGAAAATAAAAATTGTGAATGTACTAGATATTCGTTTTCACTTCAAAGATGTTTGAAAATCATGCATTTTAACACTGTTTTCATAGTTTTCTTGATATTAAAAAGATAAAATAAAAGATTCTTAAAGTAACTACATTTGCATTTAAATATTGAAAATCATGCATTTTAAACTTAAAATCAAAGATTTGAAAGCTTTTACCCTAACCCTAACCCTATACCTAACCTTAATCAACAAAATTCATTATGTTCTTGATATTTCATCTTTCCCCTACTCCTAACCCTAACCCATACAATAATCCAACAAAATTCATAGTTTTCTTGATATTTCATCTTTACCCTAACCCTAACCCTAACCTTAATCAACAAAATTCATAGTTTTCTTGATATTTCATCTTTACCCTAACCTAACCCTAACCCTAAACCTAACCCTAACCCTAAACTTAATCAACAAAATTCCTAGATTTCTTGATATTTCATCTTTACTATAACCCTAACCCTAACCCTAAACTTAATCAACAAAATTCATAGTTTTCTTGATATTTCATCTTTACTCTAACCGATTTTTATTTTCACGATTTTACTTTATGTTAAATACTTTTTTTTTAATCTAGATTTGCGATTGTTAAATCGCAAATCTAGATACTTTAAAATTTTTGATTTTCAGTTGTAAATAGCGTTTAAATACATGATTTTCAGTGTGAAAATTTCATCTTTACCCTAACCCTAACCCAAACCCTAACCCTAACTCTAACCTTAATCAACAAAATTCATTGTATTCTTGATATTTAATCTTTACCCTAATCCCTACTTTAACCCTAACCCTGGCCCTAATAAACAAATTTTATAGTTTTCTTGATATTTCATCTTTACCCTAACCCTAACCCAAACCCTTACCCTAACCCTAAGCTTAATCAAAAAAATTCATAGTTTTCTTGATATTTAATCTTTACCCTAACCCTAACCCTAATCCCTACTTTAACCCTAACCCTGGCCTTAATAAACAAAATTCATAGTTTTCTTGATATTTCATCTTTACCCTAACCCTAACCCTAATCCAACCCTAACCCTAACCTTAATCAACAAAATTCATAGTTTTCTTGATATTTCATCTTTACCCTAACCCTAACCTTAATCAACAAAATTCATAGTTTTCTTGATATTTCATCTGTATCCTAACCCAAACCGTAACCCAAACCGTAACCCTAACCCTAACCCTAAACTTAATCAACAAAATTCCTAGTTTTCTTGATATTTCATCTTTACCCTAACCCTAACCCTTTAAAAATGTATTTAACATAAAGTAAAATCGTGAAAATAAAAATTGTAAAAGTACTAGATATTCGTTTTCACACTGAAAATCATGCACGATTTCAGTTGGAAACTCGAAGATTTGAAAGCCTATCAAGATTTGCATTTTTACACTGAAAATAATGTATTTAAACGCTATTTCCAACTGAAAATCAAAATTTTTAAAGTAAAGTATCTTGATTTGCGATTTCACACTGAAAATCATGCATTTAAAAAATTATTTAACCGTGAAAATAAAAATTGTGAAAGTATCTAGATATTCGTTTTCTTGATATTTGATCTTTTCACACTGAAATTAATGCACGATTTTAGTTGGAAACTCGAAGATTTGAAAGCCTATCAAGATTTGCATTTTTACACTGAA
The DNA here is from genome assembly GCA_963556195.1 of Sepiola atlantica. Classification (NCBI taxonomy): domain Eukaryota; kingdom Metazoa; phylum Mollusca; class Cephalopoda; order Sepiida; family Sepiolidae; genus Sepiola; species Sepiola atlantica. Next base: position 49,891,122 of record OY744532.1, on the reverse strand, counting down.
AATAATGCAAACGATTTTACAATTAAAGTATTTGCGTTTTCACACTGTCATGCACGATTTCAGTTGGAAACTCGAAGATTTGAAAGCCTATCAAGATTTGCATTTTCACACTGAAAATAATGTATTTAAACGCTATTTCCAACTGAAAATCAAAATTTTTAAAGCCTACTGTAAAGTATCTTGATTTGCGATTTCACACGATTTTCATTTCGATGCATTTAAAAAAGTATTTAACCGTGAAAATAAAAATTGTGAAAGTATCTAGATAATCGTTTTCTTGATATTTCATCTTTCCCCTAACCCAAACCCTAACCTTAATAAACAAAATTCATAGTTTTCTTGATATTTTATCTTTACCCTAACCCTAACCCTAACCCTAACCGTAATCAACAAAATTCATAGTTTTCTTGATATTTCATCTTTACATTAATCCTAACCCATAACTTAATCAACAAAAATCATAGTTTAATTGATATTTCATCTTTACTCTAACCCTAACCCCTAACCTTACTCAACAAAAATCATAGTTTTCTTGATATTTCATCTTTACTCTAACCCTAACCCAAACCCTAACCGTAATCAACAAAATTCAAAGTTTTCTTGATATTTCATCTTTATCCTAACCCTAACCCTAACCCTAAGCTTGATCAACAAAATTCATAGTCTTCCTGATATTTCATCTTTACCCTAACCCTAACCCTAACCTTAATCAATAAAATTCATAGTTTTCTTGATATTTAATCTTTACCCATACCCTAACCCTAATCCCTACTTTAACCCTAATCCTGGCCCTAATAAACAAAATTCATAGTTTTCTTGATATTTCATCTTTACCCTAACCCTAACCCTAACTCTAATCCTAACGTTAATCAACAAAATTCATAGTTTTCTTGATATTTCATCTTTATCGAAATTTAACCCTAACCCAAACCGTAACCCTTACCCTAACCCTAAGCTTAATCAACAAAATCTATAGTTTTCTTGATATTTGATCTTTACCCTAACCCTTAACCCTAACCCTGACCTTAATAAACAAAATTCATAGTTTTCTTGATATTTCATCTTTCCCCTAACCCTAACCCTAACCCTAACATTAATCAACAAAATTCATAGTTTTCTTGATATTTCATCTTTCCCCTACCCCTAACCCTAACCCAAACCATAACCCTTACCCTAACCCTAACCTTACTCAACAAAAATCATAGTTTTCTTGATATTTCATCTTTACTCTAACCGATTTTTATTTTCACGATTTTACTTTATGTTAAATACTTTTTTAAATGCATGATTTTCAGTGTGAAAGCTTTACCAAGCTTTCACACTGATCTTAATAAACAAAACTCATAGATTTGCATTTTCACACTGAAAACGCATTTAGAATGACATTAAGTTTACAATGAAAGTATCTAGATTTGCGTTTTCACACTGAAATCATGCACGATTTTAGTTGGAAACTCGAAGATTTGAAAGCCTATCAAGATTTGCATTTTCACACTGAAAATCATGTATTTAAACGCTATTTCCAACTGAAAATCAAAATTTTTAAAGCCTACTGTAAAGTATCTTGATTTTCACACTGAAAATCATGCATTTAAGAAAGTATTTAACATAAAGTAACATCGTGAAAATAAAAATTGTGAATGTACTAGATATTCGTTTTCACTTCAAAGATGTTTGAAAATCATGCATTTTAACACTGTTTTCATAGTTTTCTTGATATTAAAAAGATAAAATAAAAGATTCTTAAAGTAACTACATTTGCATTTAAATATTGAAAATCATGCATTTTAAACTTAAAATCAAAGATTTGAAAGCTTTTACCCTAACCCTAACCCTATACCTAACCTTAATCAACAAAATTCATTATGTTCTTGATATTTCATCTTTCCCCTACTCCTAACCCTAACCCATACAATAATCCAACAAAATTCATAGTTTTCTTGATATTTCATCTTTACCCTAACCCTAACCCTAACCTTAATCAACAAAATTCATAGTTTTCTTGATATTTCATCTTTACCCTAACCTAACCCTAACCCTAAACCTAACCCTAACCCTAAACTTAATCAACAAAATTCCTAGATTTCTTGATATTTCATCTTTACTATAACCCTAACCCTAACCCTAAACTTAATCAACAAAATTCATAGTTTTCTTGATATTTCATCTTTACTCTAACCGATTTTTATTTTCACGATTTTACTTTATGTTAAATACTTTTTTTTTAATCTAGATTTGCGATTGTTAAATCGCAAATCTAGATACTTTAAAATTTTTGATTTTCAGTTGTAAATAGCGTTTAAATACATGATTTTCAGTGTGAAAATTTCATCTTTACCCTAACCCTAACCCAAACCCTAACCCTAACTCTAACCTTAATCAACAAAATTCATTGTATTCTTGATATTTAATCTTTACCCTAATCCCTACTTTAACCCTAACCCTGGCCCTAATAAACAAATTTTATAGTTTTCTTGATATTTCATCTTTACCCTAACCCTAACCCAAACCCTTACCCTAACCCTAAGCTTAATCAAAAAAATTCATAGTTTTCTTGATATTTAATCTTTACCCTAACCCTAACCCTAATCCCTACTTTAACCCTAACCCTGGCCTTAATAAACAAAATTCATAGTTTTCTTGATATTTCATCTTTACCCTAACCCTAACCCTAATCCAACCCTAACCCTAACCTTAATCAACAAAATTCATAGTTTTCTTGATATTTCATCTTTACCCTAACCCTAAACTTAATCAACAAAATTCCTAGTTTTCTTGATATTTCATCTTTACCCTAACCCTAACCCTTTAAAAATGTATTTAACATAAAGTAAAATCGTGAAAATAAAAATTGTAAAAGTACTAGATATTCGTTTTCACACTGAAAATCATGCACGATTTCAGTTGGAAACTCGAAGATTTGAAAGCCTATCAAGATTTGCATTTTTACACTGAAAATAATGTATTTAAACGCTATTTCCAACTGAAAATCAAAATTTTTAAAGCCTACTGTAAAGTATCTTGATTTGCGATTTCACACTGAAAATCATGCATTTAAAAAATTATTTAACCGTGAAAATAAAAATTGTGAAAGTATCTAGATATTCGTTTTCTTGATATTTGATCTTTTCACACTGAAATTAATGCACGATTTTAGTTGGAAACTCGAAGATTTGAAAGCCTATCAAGATTTGCATTTTTACACTGAAAATAATGCAAACGATTTTACAATTAAAGTATTTGCGTTTTCACACTGTCATGCACGATTTCAGTTGGAAACTCGAAGATTTGAAAGCCTATCAAGATTTGCATTTTCACACTGAAAATAATGTATTTAAACGCTATTTCCAACTGAAAATCAAAATTTTTAAAGCCTACTGTAAAGTATCTTGATTTGCGATTTCACACGATTTTCATTTCGATGCATTTAAAAAAGTATTTAACCGTGAAAATAAAAATTGTGAAAGTATCTAGATAATCGTTTTCTTGATATTTCATCTTTCCCCTAACCCAAACCCTAACCTTAATAAACAAAATTCATAGTTTTCTTGATATTTTATCTTTACCCTAACCCTAACCTTAATCAACAAAATTCATAGTTTTCTTGATATTTCATCTGTATCCTAACCCAAACCGTAACCCAAACCGTAACCCTAACCCTAACCCTAACCGTAATCAACAAAATTCATAGTTTTCTTGATATTTCATCTTTACATTAATCCTAACCCATAACTTAATCAACAAAAATCATAGTTTAATTGATATTTCATCTTTACTCTAACCCTAACCCCTAACCTTACTCAACAAAAATCATAGTTTTCTTGATATTTCATCTTTACTCTAACCCTAACCCAAACCCTAACCGTAATCAACAAAATTCAAAGTTTTCTTGATATTTCATCTTTATCCTAACCCTAACCCTAACCCTAAGCTTGATCAACAAAATTCATAGTCTTCCTGATATTTCATCTTTACCCTAACCCTAACCCTAACCTTAATCAATAAAATTCATAGTTTTCTTGATATTTAATCTTTACCCATACCCTAACCCTAATCCCTACTTTAACCCTAATCCTGGCCCTAATAAACAAAATTCATAGTTTTCTTGATATTTCATCTTTACCCTAACCCTAACCCTAACTCTAATCCTAACGTTAATCAACAAAATTCATAGTTTTCTTGATATTTCATCTTTATCGAAATTTAACCCTAACCCAAACCGTAACCCTTACCCTAACCCTAAGCTTAATCAACAAAATCTATAGTTTTCTTGATATTTGATCTTTACCCTAACCCTTAACCCTAACCCTGACCTTAATAAACAAAATTCATAGTTTTCTTGATATTTCATCTTTCCCCTAACCCTAACCCTAACCCTAACATTAATCAACAAAATTCATAGTTTTCTTGATATTTCATCTTTCCCCTACCCCTAACCCTAACCCAAACCATAACCCTTACCCTAACCCTAACCTTACTCAACAAAAATCATAGTTTTCTTGATATTTCATCTTTACTCTAACCGATTTTTATTTTCACGATTTTACTTTATGTTAAATACTTTTTTAAATGCATGATTTTCAGTGTGAAAGCTTTACCAAGCTTTCACACTGATCTTAATAAACAAAACTCATAGATTTGCATTTTCACACTGAAAACGCATTTAGAATGACATTAAGTTTACAATGAAAGTATCTAGATTTGCGTTTTCACACTGAAATCATGCACGATTTTAGTTGGAAACTCGAAGATTTGAAAGCCTATCAAGATTTGCATTTTCACACTGAAAATCATGTATTTAAACGCTATTTCCAACTGAAAATCAAAATTTTTAAAGCCTACTGTAAAGTATCTTGATTTTCACACTGAAAATCATGCATTTAAAAAAGTATTTAACATAAAGTAAAATCGTGAAAAGAAAAATTGTGAAAGTACTAGATATTCGTTTTCACTTCAAAGATGTGTGAAAATCATGCATTTTAACACTGTTTTCAACTGAAAATAAAAGATTCTTAAAGTAACTACATTTAGATTTAAATATTGAAAATCATGCATTTTAAACTTAAAATCAAAGATTTGAAAGCTTTTACCCTAACCCTAACCCTATACCTAACCTTAATCAACAAAATTCATTATGTTCTTGATATTTCATCTTTCCCCTACTCCTAACCCTAACCCATACAATAATCCAACAAAATTCATAGTTTTCTTGATATTTCATCTTTACCCTAACCCTAACCCTAACCTTAATCAACAAAATTCATAGTTTTCTTGATATTTCATCTTAATCCTAACCCTAACCCGAACCCTAACCCTAACCTTAATCAACAAAATTCATAATTTTCTTGATATTTCATCTTTACCCTAACCTAACCCTAACCCTAAACCTAACCCTAACCCTAAACTTAATCAACAAAATTCCTAGATTTCTTGATATTTCATCTTTACTATAACCGTTTTTTATTTTCACGATTTTACTTTATGTTAAATACTTTTTTTTAAATTTTAAAGCTACTGTAAAGTATCTAGATTTGCGATTGTTAAATCGCAAATCTAGATACTTTAAAATTTTTTATTTTCAGTTGGAAATAGCGTTTAAATAAATTTCAGTGTGAAAATTTAATCTTTACCCTAACCCTAACCCAAACCCTAACCTAAATAAACAAAATTTATAATTTTCTTGATATTTGATCTTTACCCTAACCCTAAACTTACTCAACAAAAATCATAGTTTTCTTGATATTTCATCTTTACCCTAACCCTAACCCTAATCCCAACCCTAACCTTAATAAACAAAATTCCTAGTTTTCTTGATATTTCATTTTAATCCTAACCCCAACCCTAACCCTAACCCTAACCTTGCTCAACAAAATTCATACTTTTCCTGATATTTCATCTTTACCCTAACCCTAACCCTAACCTTAATAAACAAAAATCATAGTTTTCTTGATATTTCATCTTTACTCTAACCTTAATCAATAAAATTCATAGTTTTCTTGATAATTAATCTTTACCCTAACCCTAATCCCTACTTTAACCCTAACCCAAAATTCATAGTTTTCTTGATATTTCATCTTTACCCTTTACCCTAACCCTAATCCCAACCCTAACCCTAACCTTAATCAACAAAATTCATAGTTTTCTGGATATTTCATCTTTAATAAAATCAATAAAATTCATAGTTGTCTTGATATTTAATCTTTACCCTAACCCTAATCCCTACTTTACTACTAACCCAAACCGTAACCCTTACCCTAACCCTAACCCTCATCAACAAAATTCACAATTTTCTTGATATTTCATCTTTACCCTAACCTAACCCTAAACTTAATCAAAAAAATTCACAGTTTTCTTGATATTTCATCTTTACCCTAACCCTAACCCAAACCGTAACCCTTACCCTAACCCTAAGCTTAATCAACAAAATTCATAATTTTCTTGATATTTCATCTTTACTCTAACCGATTTTTATTTTCACGATTTTACTTTATGTTAAATACTTTTTTAAATGCATGATTTTCAGTAGTTTACAATGCACGATTTTAGTTGGAAACTCAAGATTTGCATTTTCACACTGAAAATCATGTATTTACACGCTATTTTCAACTGAAAATTAAAAATACTGATTTCACACTGAAAATCATGCATTTAAAAAAGTATTTAACATAAAGTAAAACCGTGAAAATAAAAATTGTGAAAGTATCTAGATATTCGTTTTCACACTGAAAATCAAATCTGTTTTCAACTGAAAATAAAAGATTTTTAAAGTATCTAGATTTTAGTTTCTACACTTTCTTCAAAATTATCTAGATTTGCGTTTTCACACTTTAAAATCATGCCTTTAAAAACTGTTTCCAAATGAAAATCAAGATATTGTACCTAGATTTGCGTTTTAACATTGAAAACTATGAATGGTTTCCAACTGGAAACCATTCATGATTTTCAATGTTAAAACGCAAGCCTATCAAGATTTGTATTTTCACACTGAAAATAATGCATTCACAACACGGTTCAAAGATGTGTGAAAATCATGCATTTTAACACTGTTTTCAAGTGAAAATAAAAGATTTCATTTGCATTTAAATATTGAAAATCATGCATTTTAAAAATCAAAGATTTGCACGCTTGGTAGATTTGCATTTTCGCATTGAAAACGCATTTAGAATGACATTAAGTTTACAATGAAAGTAGCTGGATTTGCATTTTCACACATAATAATGTATTTAAACGCTATTTCCAACTGAAAATCAAAATTTTTAAAGCCTACTGTAAAGTATCTTGATTTGCGATTTCACACTGAAAATCATCACCGTGAAAATAAAAATTGTGAAAGTATCTAGATATTCGTTTTCTTGATATTTCATCTTTCCCCTAACCCTTACCCTAACCCTAACTCTAACCCTAACCCTAACCCTAACCTTACTCAACAAAAATCATAGTTTTCTTGACATTTCATCTTACCCCTTACCCTTACCCTGGCCCTAATAAACAAAATTCATAGTTTTCTTGATATTTCATCTTAATCCTAACCCTAACCCTAAGCTTGATCAACAAAATTCATAGTCTTCCTGATATTTAATCTTTACCCTAACCCTAACCCTAATCCCTACTTTAACCCTAATCCTGGCCCTAATAAACAAAATTCATAGTTTTCTTGATATTTCATCTTTACTCTAACCGATTTTTATTTTCACGATTTTACTTTATGTTAAATACTTTTTTAAATGCATGATTTTCAGTAGTTTACAATGCACGATTTTAGTTGGAAACTCGAAGATTTGAAAGCCTATCAAGATTTGCATTTTCACACTGAAAATCATGTATTTACACGCTATTTTCAACTGAAAATTAAAAATACTGATTTCACACTGAAAATCATGCATTTAAAAAAGTATTTAACATAAAGTAAAACCGTGAAAATAAAAATTGTGAAAGTATCTAGATATTCGTTTTCACACTGAAAATCAAATCTGTTTTCAACTGAAAATAAAAGATTTTTACCTTGAAAATTATCTAGATTTGCGTTTTCACACTTTAAAATCATGCCTTTAAAAACTGTTTCCAAATGAAAATCAAGATATTGAATCATGAATGGTTTCCAACTGGAAACCATTCATGATTTTCAATGTTAAAACGCAAGCCTATCAAGATTTGTATTTTCACACATAATAATGTATTTAAACGCTATTTCCAACTGAAAATCAAAATTTTTAAAGCCTACTGTAAAGTATCTTGATTTGCGATTTCACACTGAAAATCATGCATTTAAAAAATTATTTAACCGTGAAAATAAAAATTGTGAAAGTATCTAGATATTCGTTTTCTTGATATTTCATCTTTCCCCTAACCCTAACCCATACCTTAATCAAAAAAATTCATAGTTTTCTTGATATTTAACCTTTACCCTAACTCTACCCTAACCCAAACCCTGACCTTAATCAACAAAATTCATAGTTTTCTTGATATTTAACCTTTACCTTTACCCTTACTTTAACCCTGGCCTTAATAAACAAAATTCATAGTTTTCTTGATATTTCATCTTTACTTTCATTTTTATTTTCACGATTTTACTTTATGTTAAATACTTTTTTAAATGCATGATTTTCAGTAGTTTACAATGAAAGTATCTAGATTTGCGTATTCAAACTGAAAATCATGCTCGAAGATTTGAAAGCTTATCAAGATTTGCATTTTCACACTGAAAATCATGTATTTAAACGGTATTTCCAACTAAAAATCAATATTTTTAAAGCCTACTGTAAAGTATCTTGATTTGCGATTTCACACTGAAAATCATGCATTTAAAAATGTATTTAACATCGTAAAATCGTGAAAATAAAAATTGTAAAAGTACTAGATATTCGTTTTCACACTGAAAATCATGCACAATTTTAGTTGGAAACTCGAAGATTTGAAAGCCTATCAAGATTTGCATTTTTACACTGAAAATAATGCAAACGAATTTAGAATTAAAGTATTTGCGTTTTCACACTGTCATGACCGATTTCAGTTGGAAACTCGATTTGCATTTTCACACTGAAAATAATGTATTTAAACGCTATTTCCAACTGAAAATCAAAATTTTTAAAGCCTACTGTAAAGTATCTTGATTTGCGATTTCACACTGAAAATCATGCATTTAAAAAAGTATTTAACCGTGATAATAAAAATTGTGAAAGTATCTAGATATTCGTTTTCTTGATATTTCATCTTTCCCCTAACCCTAACCCTGGCCTTAATAAACAAAATTCATAGTTTTCTTGATATTCATCTTAATCCTAACCCTAACCATAACCTTGATCAACAAAATTCATAGTCTTCCTGATATTTCATCTTTACCCTAATCCTTAACCTAACCCTAACCCTAACCTTAATCAACAAAATTCATAGTTTTCTTGATATTTCATCTTTCCCCTAACCCTAACCCTAACCGACAACATTCATAGTTTTCTTGATATTTCATTTTAATCCTAACCCTAACCCTAACCTTGCTCATCTTTACCCTAACCCTAACCCAAACCCAAACCCTAACACTAACCTTAATCAACAAAATTCCTAGTTTTCTTGATATTCATCTTAATCCTAACCCTAACCATAACCTTGATCAACAAAATTCATAGTCTTCCTGATATTTCATCTTTACCCTAATCCTTAACCTAACCCTAACCCTAACCTTAATCAACAAAATTCATAGTTTTCTTGATATTTAATCTTTACCCTAACCCTTACATTAACCCTAACCCTAATCAACAAAATTCATAGTTTTCTTGATATTTCATCTTTACCCTAACCCTAACCCTTACCCTAACCCTAACCCTAACCTTACTCAACAAAAATCATAGTTTTCTTGATATTTCATCTTTACCCTACCTAACCCAAATCCTAACCTTAATCAACAAAATTCATAGTTTTCTTGATATTTCATCTTTACCCTAACTCTACCCTAACCCTAACCTTAATAAACAAAATTCATAGTCGTCCTGATATTTCATCTTTACCCAAACCCTAACCCTAACCTTAATCAACAAAATTCATAATTTTCTTGATATTTCATCTTTACACTAACCTAACCCTAACCCTAAACCTAACCCTAACCCTAAACTTGATCAACAAAATTCCTAGTTTTCTTGATATTTCATCTTTACCCTAACCCTAACCTTACTCAACAAAAATCATAGTTTTCTTGATATTTCATCTTTACCCTAACCCTAACCCTAACCTTAATTAACAAAATTCATAGTTTTCTTGATATTTCATCTTTACCCTAACACTACCCATAAACCTAACCCTAACCTTAATCAACAAAATTCATAGTTTTCTTGATATTTCATCTTTACCCTAACCCTTAACCTAACCCTAACCCTAACCCTAACCCATACCTTAATCAACAAAAATCATAGTTTTCTTGATATTTCATCTTTACCCTAACCCTAACCTTAATCAACAAAATTCATAGTTTTCTTGATATTTCATCTTTACCCTAACCCTTACCCTAACCCTAACCCATACCTTAATCAACAAAATTCATAGTTTTCTTGATATTTCATCTTTATCCTAACCCTAACCCAAACCGTAACCCTTACCCTAACCCTAACCTTAATCAACAAAATTCATAATTTTCTTGATATTTCATCTTTACCCTAACCTTACCCTAACCCTAAACCTAACCCTAACCCTAAACTTAATCAACAAAATTCCTAGATTTCTTGATATTTCATCTTTACCCTAACCCTAACCCCAACCAAAAGAAAACTATTAATTTTGTTTATTAAGGTCAGGGTAACCTAACCTTAACCCTGACCTTAATAAACAAAATTCATAGTTTTCTTGATATTTCATCTTTCCCCTTACCCTAACCCTTGCCCTAACCCTAACCTTAATCAACAAAATTCATAATTTTCTTGATATTTCATCCTTACCCTAACCTAACCCTAACCCTAAACCTAACCCTAACCCTAAACTTAATCAACAAAATTCCTAGTTTTCTTGATATTTTATCTTTACCCTAACTCTACCCTAACCCTAACCATTAACCTTAATCAACAAAATTCCTAGTTTTCTTGATATTTCATCTTTACCCTAACCCTAACCCTAACCCTAACCTTAATCAACAAAATTCATAGTTGTCTTGATATTTAATCTTTACCCTAACCCTAAATTCATAGTTTTCTTGATATTTCATCTTTACCCTAACTCTACCCTAACCCTAACCATTAACCTTAATCAACAAAATTCATAGTTGTCTTGATATTTAATCTTTACCCTAAACCTAACCCTAATCCCTACTTTAACCCTAACCCTTACCTTAATCAACAAAATTCATAGTTTTCTTAATATTTCATCTTTACCCTAACCCTAAACCTAACCCAAACCGTAACCCTTACCCTAACCCTAAGCTTAATCGACAAAATTCATAGTTTTCTTGATATTTAATCTTTACCCTAACCCTTACCTTAACCCTAACCCTAACCTTGATCAACAAAATTCATAGTTTTCTTGATATTTCATCCTAACCCTAACCCTAACCTTAATCAACAAAATTCATAGTTTTCTTGATATTTAACCTTTACCCTAACTCTACCTTAACCCTAACCTTAATCAACAAAATTCATAGTTTTCTTGATATTTCATCTTTACCCTAACCCTAACCCTAATCCCAACCCTAACCCTAACCCTGGCCTTAATAAACAAAATTCATAGTTTTCTTGATATTTCATCTTTACCCTAACCCTAACCCTAACCTTACTCAACAAAAATCATAGTTTTCTTGATATTTCATCTTTACTCTAACCGATTTTTATTTTCACGATTTTACTTTATGTTAAATACTTTTTTTTCAGTAGTTTACAATGATTTGCGTTTTCACACTGAAATCATGCACGATTTTAGTTTGAAACTCGAAGATTTGAAAGCCTATCAAGATTTGCGATTTCACACTGAAAATCATGCATTTAAAAAAGTATTTAACATAAAGTAAAACCGTGAAAATAAAAATTGTGAAAGTATCTAGATATTCGTTTTCACACTGAAAATCAAATCTGTTTTCAACTGAAAATAAAAGATTTTTAAAGTATCTAGATTTTAGTTTCTACACTGAAGATACCTTGAAAATTATCTAGATTTGCGTTTTCACACTTTTTAAAGTGTGAAAACTTATGCCTTTAAACTTATGCCTTTAGAAACTGTTTCCAAATGAAAATCAAGATATTGTACCTAGATTTGCGTTTTAACATTGAAAATCATGAATGGTTTCCAACTGGAAACCATTCATGATTTTCAATGTTAAAACGCAAGCCTATCAAGATTTGTATTTTCACACTGAAAATAATGCATTCACAACACGGTTCAAAGATGTGTGAAAATCATGCATTTTTTCAACTGAAAATAAAAGATTCTTAAAGTAACTACCATTTGCATTTAAATATTGAAAATCATGCATTTTAAACTTAAAATCAAAGATTTGCACGCTTGGTAGATTTGCATTTTCGCATTGAAAACGCATTTAGAATGACATTTACAATGAAAGTATATAGATTTGCGTATTCACACTGAAAATCATGCACGATTTTAGTTGGAAACTCGAAGATTTGAAAGCCTATCAAGATTTGCATTTTCACACTGAAAATAATGTATTTAAACGCTATTTCCAACTGAAAATCAAAATTTTTTAAGTATCTTGATTTGCGATTTCACACTGAAAATCATGCATTTAAAAAAGTATTTAACCGTGAAAATAAAAATTGTGAAAGTATCTAGATATTCGTTTTCTTGATATTTCATCCTTACCTTAATCCTAACCTTTAAAAACTGTTTCCAAATGAAAATCAAGATATTGTACCTAGATTTGCGTTTTAACATAAGTCTAACTCTAACCCTAACCCTAACCCTAACCTTACTCAACAAAAATCATAGTTTTCTTGACATTTCATTTTACCCCTTACCCTTACCCTTGCCCTAATAAACAAAATTCATAGTTTTCTTGATATTTCATCTTAATCCTAACCCTAAAATCAAAGATTTGAAAGCTGAAAACGCAGTTAGAATGACATTAAGTTTACAATGAAAGTTGGAAACTCGGAAGATTTGAAAGCCTATGAAGATTTGCATTTTCACACTGAAAATCATTGTACCTAGATTTGCGTTTTAACATTGAAAATCATGAATAGTTTGTAGTTGGAAAGCCTATCAAGATTTGCATTTTCACACTGAAAATCATGCATTTAAAAAAGTATTTAACATAAAGTAAAATCGTGAAAATAAAAATTGTGAAAGTACTAGATATTCGTTTTCACTTCAAAGATGTGTGAAAATCATGCATTTTAACACTGTTTTCAACTGAAAATAAAAGATTCTTAAAGTAACTACATTTGCATTTAAATATTGAAAATCATGCATTTTAAACTTAAAATCAAAGATTTGAAAGCTAGGTAGATTTGCATTTTCACACTGAAAACGCATTTAGAATGACATTGAAAGTATCTAGATTTGCGTATTCACACTGAAAATCATGCACGATTTTAGTTGGAAACTCGAAGATTTGAAAGCCTATCAAGATTTGCATTTTCATGTATTTCCAACTAAAAATCAAAATTTAAAAAAGTGAAAATAAAAATTGTGAAAGTATCTAGATATTCGTTTACTTGATATTTCATCTTTACCCTAACCCTAACCCTAACTTTACTCAACAAAAATCACAGTTTTCTTGATATTTCATCTTTACCCTAACCCTAACCCTAACCCAAACCGTAACCCTTACCCTAACCCTAAGCTTAATCAACAAAATTCATAATTTTCTTGATATTTCATCTTTACTCTAACCGATTTTTATTTTCACGATTTTACTTTATGTTAAATACTTTTTTAAATGCATGATTTTCAGTAGTTTACAATGCACGATTTTAGTTGGAAACTCGAAGATTTGAAAGCCTATCAAGATTTGCATTTTCACACTGAAAATAATGTATTTAAACGCTATTTCCAACTGAAAATCAAAATTTTTAAAGTATCTTGATTTGCGATTTCACACTGAAAATCATGCATTTAAAAAAGTATTTAACCGTGAAAATAAAAATTGTGAAAGATATTCGTTTTCTTGATATTTCATCTTTCCCCTAACCCTAACCCTAACCTTACTCAACAAAAATCATAGTTTTCTTGACATTTCATCTTTACTCTAACCCTAACCTTAACCTAACCGATCAAGATTTGCATTTTCACACTGAAAATCATGTATTTACACTCTATTTCCAACTGAAAATCATAATTTTTAAAGCCTACTGTAAAGTATCTTGATTTGCAATTTCACACTCAAAATCAAGCATTTTAAAATGTATTTAACATAAAGTAAAATCGTGAAAATAAAAATTGTAAAAGTACTAGATATTCGTTTTCACACTGAAATTAATGCACGATTTTAGTTGGAAACTCGAAGATTTGAAAGCCTATCAAGATTTGCATTTTTACACTGAAAATAATGCAAACGAATTTAGAATTAAAGTATTTGCGTTTTCACACTGTCATGCACGATTTCAGTTGGAAACTCGAAAATTTGAAAGCCTATCAAGATGCATTTTCACACTGAAAATAATGTATTCAAACGCTATTTCCAACTGAAAATCAAAATTTTTAAAGCCTACTTTACAAAGTATCTTGATTTGCGATTTCACACTGAAAATCATGCATTAAAAAAAGTATTTAACCGTGAAAATAAAAATTCGTTTTCTTGATATTTCAACCCTAACCCTAACCCTAACCTTACTCAACAAAAATCATAGTTTTCTTGACATTTCATCTTTACTCTAACCCTAACCCTTAGCTTAATCAACAAAATTCACAATTTTCTTGATATTTCATCTTTACCCTAACCTAACCCTTACCCTAACTCTTACGCTAACCTTAATCAACAAAATTCATAGTTTTCTTGATATTTCATCTTTCCCCTTACCCTAACCTTAATCAACAAAATTACTAGTTTTCTTGATATTTCATCTTTACCCTAACCCTAACCCTAATCAACAAAATTCATAGTTTTCTTGATATTTAAACTTGACCCTAACACGACCCTAACCCAAACCCTAACCCTGATCAACAAAATTCCTAGTTTTCTTGATATTTCATCTTTATCCTAACCCTAACCCTAACCCAAACGTAACCCTTACCCTAACCGTAATCAACAAAATTCATAGTTTTCTTGATATTTCATCTTAACCCTAACTCTACCATAACCCTAACCCTAACCGTAATAAACAAAATTCATAGTCTTCCTGATATTTCATTTTTACCCAAACCCTAACCCTAACCTTGATCAACAAAATTCATAGTTTTCTGGATATTTCATCTTTCCCCTAACCCTAACCCTAACTCTAACCTTAATCAACAAAACTCAGAGTTTTCTTGATATTTGATCTTTACCTTAACCCTAACCCTAACTCTAACCTTAATCAACAAAATTCATAGTTTTCTTGATATTTAATCTTTACTCTAACCCTAACCCCAACCCTAACCCTTACCCTGACCTTAATAAACAAAATTCATAGTTTTCTTGTATAACCCGGTCCCCAAATGTGATGATGAACCGATCCCGTGCAGTGCAGGAATCCTTCCTGACTGTGAACACCTTTTCTTTGGCTCGTGATTTCGTCTGTAGTGGCTGTAAAAAGAAAGATGGCTCGAATCTCCCTCGGGTCTGATGAATGACGACTTCGTGATTCTGTGAAGGCAAGATTACTTAGCAGCACAATTCACGATAGAATAACTCGACAAACGGCTAGGTCTTTTCACAACAATAATTATTTAATAAAAATGAACAAAGTCTATTCTTCGATAATGGCTTCCTTATTAGCTATTGTATCTCTCCGTGTGCGTGTATGAATCTCTATTTACGATTTCCCAGTTGTTAAATAAGTTGTAACTTAAT
Source organism: Sepiola atlantica (assembly GCA_963556195.1). Classification (NCBI taxonomy): domain Eukaryota; kingdom Metazoa; phylum Mollusca; class Cephalopoda; order Sepiida; family Sepiolidae; genus Sepiola; species Sepiola atlantica. The sequence continues at coordinate 49,875,206 of OY744532.1, read as the reverse complement.
CTATGTTTGGAGAACCGTGTGTGTGTGAAACTCCCTTTACGAGTGTTAATCCTTAATTAAGTTGTGACTTGTCTATTGAAAACGGTGGGGGGGGGGACACTATTGTTAACACCTCCCAGACAAGAAGCTGTTCGCGCAACATCTCGTCTGGTGATCCCCTAGCCCGACGGAGACGTCCGTTCTCGACCAATTCCTAGATCTGACTGCTTTTCGATCGCCTTCTCATCTCAAATAACAAAGACGAAAAACGTATAACTCATACTCTCTCTCTCTCTCTCTCTCTCTCTCTCTCTCTCTTCTCGTCGTGTGGTACGCGCGATGCTGACTTACCCTCTTTCTTTACCCCATCCCTTCTTCTGTGTCCCCACCCCTCCCCCGAGGTGGGGTGGTACGGGCAATTGTAATTCGTCGTTTTGGTTTCTCTTTAGATCTTATCTACACTAAAGAAAGCCATTAGCCTCTCTTTCTCTATTGGACCACCCATCGAGCTGACATCCATCGTACCTCAAAAGCCCCATGACCAAATTGTTCAGCTGGTCAAACTCATCCATTGTATCTGGTTAACTGCCACTGACAGCCTACACGCTCTATCCCGCCAGGCTGGCGCCAACGGCGATTAAGGTCTGGTCAGTCAAAAATATGTACTAGCTCCCAGACTTCCACTTGTCTCTACGCGGGGCCTGATCTCCCCGATGCATTCCAGTGCACCCCGGGGTGCAGACTCCGTCGCTGAAACCACTGTTTCACACTTGATATTTCATCTTTATCCGAACCTTAACACTAACCATAATCCTAACCCTAAAAAATTCATAGTTTTCTTGATATTTCATCTATATCGTAACCCTAACTCTAACTTCATCAACAAAATTCATAGTTTTCTTGATATTTCATCTTTACCCTAACCCTTAACCTAACCCTAACCTAACCCTAACTTTAATCAACAAAATTCATAGTTTTCTTGATATTTCATCTTTCCCCTAACCCTAACCCTAACCCTAACCCATACCTTAATCAACAAAATTCATAGTTTTCTTGATATTTAATCTTTACCCTAACCCTAATCCCAACCCTAACCCTAACCCTGGCCTTAATCAACAAAATTCATAGTTTTCTTGATATTTCATCTTTACCCTAACCCTAAACCTAACCCTAACCCATACCTTAATCAACAAAATTCATAGTGTTCTTGATATTTAACCTTTACCCTAACCCCACCCTAACCCAAACCCTAACCTTAATAAACAAAATTCATAGTTTTCTTGATATTTCATCTTTACCCTAACCCTAACCCTAACCGTAATCAACAAAATTCATAGTTTTCTTGATATTTCATCTTTACCTTAACCCTAACCCTAACTCTAACCTTAATCAACAAAATTCATAGTTTTCTTGATATTTAATCTTTACTCTAACCCTAACCCCAACCCTAACCCTTACTCTGACCTTAATAAACAAAATTAGTTTTCTTGATATTTCATCTTTATCCTAACCCTAACTCTAACTTAATCAACAAAATTCATAGTTTTCTTGATATCTCATCTTTACCCTAAAACTAACCCTAACCCTAACCCTAACCTTAACTCTTACCCTAACCTTTATCAACAAAATTCATAGTTTTCTTGATATTTCATTTTAATCCTAACCCTAACCCTAACCTTGCTCAACAAAATTCATACTTCATATCAGGATATTTCATCTTTACCTTAACCCTAACCCTAATCCCAACCCTAACCCTACCCCTAAAAATTCATAGTTTTCTTGATATTTCATCTTTACCCTAACCCTACCCTAGCCCTAACCCATACCTTAATCAAAAAATTCAGAGTTTTCTTGATATTTCATCTTTACCCTAATTCTAACCCTAAACTTAATCAACAAAATTCATAGTTTTCTTGATATTTCATCTTTAACCTAACCCTAACCCTAACCCAAACCCTAACACTAACCTTAATTAACAAAATTCATAGTTTTCTTGATATTTAACCTTTACCCTAACCCTACCCTAACCCAAACCCTAACCTTAATCAACAAAATTCCTAGTTTTCTTGATATTTCATCTTTATCCTAACCCTAACTCTAATCCTAACCCAAAACGTAACCCTTACCCTAACCCTAAGCTTAATCAACAAAATCTATAGTTTTCTTGATATTTGATCTTTACCCTAACCCTTAACCCTAACCCTGACCTTAATAAACAAAATTCATAGTTTTCTTGATATTTCATCTTTCCCCTAACCCTAACCCTAACCCTAACATTAATCAACAAAATTCATAGTTTTCTTGATATTTCATCTTTCCCCTACCCCTAACCCTAACCCAAACCATAACCCTTACCCTAACCCTAAGCTTAATCAACAAAATTCATAGTTTTCTTGATATTTCATCTTTACCCTAACCCTAACCGTTACCCTAACCCTAAACCTAACCCTAACCCTAAACTTAATCAACAAAATTCAGTTTTCTTTATATTTCATCTTTACCCTAACCCTAACCCTAACCTTACTCAACAAAAATCATAGTTTTCTTGATATTTCATCTTTACTCTAACCGATTTTTATTTTCACGATTTTACTTTATGTTAAATACTTTTTTAAATGCATGATTTTCAGTGTGAAAGCTTTACCAAGCTTTCACACTGACCTTAATAAACAAAATTCATAGATTTGCATTTTCACACTGAAAACGCATTTAGAATGACATTAAGTTTACAATGAAAGTATCTAGATTTGCGTTTTCACACTGAAATCATGCACGATTTTAGTTGGAAACTCGAAGATTTGAAAGCCTATCAAGATTTGCATTTTCACACTGAAAATCATGTATTTAAACGCTATTTCTAACTGAAAATCAAAATTTTTAAAGCCTACTGTAAAGTATCTTGATTTTCACACTGAAAATCATGCATTTAAGAAAGTATTTAACATAAAGTAACATCGTGAAAATAAAAATTGTGAATGTACTAGATATTCGTTTTCACTTCAAAGATGTGTGAAAATCATGCATTTTAACACTGTTTTCAACTGAAAATAAAAGATTCTTAAAGTAACTACATTTGCATTTAAATATTGAAAATCATGCATTTTAAACTTAAAATCAAAGATTTGAAAGCTTTTACCCTAACCCTAACACTATACCTAACCTTAATCAACAAAATTCATTATGTTCTTGATATTTCATCTTTCCCCTACTCCTAACCCTAACCCATACAATAATCCAACAAAATTCATAGTTTTCTTGATATTTCATCTTTACCCTAACCCTAACCCTAACCTTAATCAACAAAATTCATAGTTTTCTTGATATTTCATCTTAATCCTAACCCTAACCTTAATCAACAAAATTCATAATTTTCTTGATATTTCATCTTTACCCTAACCTAACCCTAACCCTAACCCTAAACTTAATCAACAAAATTCATAATTTTCTTGATATTTCATCTTTACCCTAACCTAACCCTAACCCTAAACTTAATCAACAAAATTCATAGTATGCTTGATATTTCATCTTTCCCCTAACCCTAACCCTAACCCTAAACTTAATCAACAAAATTCATAGTTTTCTTGATATTTCATCTTTACTCTAACCGATTTTTATTTTCACGATTTTACTTTATGTTAAATACTTTTTTTTAAATTTTAAAGTATCTAGATTTGCGATTGTTAAATCGCAAATCTAGATACTTTAAAATTTTTTATTTTCAGTTGGAAATAGCGTTTAAATAAATTTCAGTGTGAAAATTTCATCTTTACCCTAACCCTAACCCAAACCCTAACCCTAACCCTAACCTTAATAAACAAAATTTATAATTTTCTTGATATTTGATCTTTACCCTAACCCTAAACTTACTCAACAAAAATCATAGTTTTCTTGATATTTCATCTTTACCCTAACCCTAACCCTAATCCCAACCCTAACCCTAACCTTAATAAACAAAATTCCTAGTTTTCTTGATATTTCATTTTAATCCTAACCCCAACCCTAACCCTAACCTTGCTCAACAAAATTCAAAGTTTTCTTGATATTTCATCTTTACCCTAACCCTAACCCTAACCCAAACCGTAACCCTTACCCTAACCCTAAGCTTAATCAACAAAATTCATAATTTTCTTGATATTTCATCTTTACTCTAACCGATTTTTATTTTCACGATTTTACTTTATGTTAAATACTTTTTTAAATGCACGATTTTAGTTGGAAACTCGAAGATTTGAAAGCCTATCAAGATTTGCATTTTCACACTGAAAATCATGTATTTACACGCTATTTTCAACTGAAAATTAAAAATACTGATTTCACACTGAAAATCATGCATTTAAAAAAGTATTTAACATAAAGTAAAACCGTGAAAATAAAAATTGTGAAAGTATCTAGATATTCGTTTTCACACTGAAAATCAAATCTGTTTTCAACTGAAAATAAAAGATTTTTAAAGTATCTAGATTTTAGTTTCTACACTGAAGATACCTTGAAAATTATCTAGATTTGCGTTTTCACACTTTTTAAAGTGTGAAAACTTATGCCTTTAAACTTATGCCTTTAGAAACTGTTTCCAAATGAAAATCAAGATATTGTACCTAGATTTGCGTTTTAACATTGAAAATCATGAATGGTTTCCAACTGGAAACCATTCATGATTTTCAATGTTAAAACGCAAGCCTATCAAGATTTGTATTTTCACACTGAAAATAATGCATTCACAACACGGTTCAAAGATGTGTGAAAATCATGCATTTTTTCAACTGAAAATAAAAGATTCTTAAAGTAACTACCATTTGCATTTAAATATTGAAAATCATGCATTTTAAACTTAAAATCAAAGATTTGCACGCTTGGTAGATTTGCATTTTCGCATTGAAAACGCATTTAGAATGACATTTACAATGAAAGTATATAGATTTGCGTATTCACACTGAAAATCATGCACGATTTTAGTTGGAAACTCGAAGATTTGAAAGCCTATCAAGATTTGCATTTTCACACTGAAAATAATGTATTTAAACGCTATTTCCAACTGAAAATCAAAATTTTTTAAGTATCTTGATTTGCGATTTCACACTGAAAATCATGCATTTAAAAAAGTATTTAACCGTGAAAATAAAAATTGTGAAAGTATCTAGATATTCGTTTTCTTGATATTTCATCCTTACCTTAATCCTAACCTTTAAAAACTGTTTCCAAATGAAAATCAAGATATTGTACCTAGATTTGCGTTTTAACATAAGTCTAACTCTAACCCTAACCCTAACCCTAACCTTACTCAACAAAAATCATAGTTTTCTTGACATTTCATTTTACCCCTTACCCTTACCCTTGCCCTAATAAACAAAATTCATAGTTTTCTTGATATTTCATCTTAATCCTAACCCTAAAATCAAAGATTTGAAAGCTGAAAACGCAGTTAGAATGACATTAAGTTTACAATGAAAGTTGGAAACTCGGAAGATTTGAAAGCCTATGAAGATTTGCATTTTCACACTGAAAATCATTGTACCTAGATTTGCGTTTTAACATTGAAAATCATGAATAGTTTGTAGTTGGAAAGCCTATCAAGATTTGCATTTTCACACTGAAAATCATGCATTTAAAAAAGTATTTAACATAAAGTAAAATCGTGAAAATAAAAATTGTGAAAGTACTAGATATTCGTTTTCACTTCAAAGATGTGTGAAAATCATGCATTTTAACACTGTTTTCAACTGAAAATAAAAGATTCTTAAAGTAACTACATTTGCATTTAAATATTGAAAATCATGCATTTTAAACTTAAAATCAAAGATTTGAAAGCTAGGTAGATTTGCATTTTCACACTGAAAACGCATTTAGAATGACATTGAAAGTATCTAGATTTGCGTATTCACACTGAAAATCATGCACGATTTTAGTTGGAAACTCGAAGATTTGAAAGCCTATCAAGATTTGCATTTTCATGTATTTAAACGCTATTTCCAACTAAAAATCAAAATTTAAAAAAGTGAAAATAAAAATTGTGAAAGTATCTAGATATTCGTTTACTTGATATTTCATCTTTACCCTAACCCTAACCCTAACTTTACTCAACAAAAATCACAGTTTTCTTGATATTTCATCTTTACCCTAACCCTAACCCTAACCCAAACCGTAACCCTTACCCTAACCCTAAGCTTAATCAACAAAATTCATAATTTTCTTGATATTTCATCTTTACTCTAACCGATTTTTATTTTCACGATTTTACTTTATGTTAAATACTTTTTTAAATGCATGATTTTCAGTAGTTTACAATGCACGATTTTAGTTGGAAACTCGAAGATTTGAAAGCCTATCAAGATTTGCATTTTCACACTGAAAATAATGTATTTAAACGCTATTTCCAACTGAAAATCAAAATTTTTAAAGTATCTTGATTTGCGATTTCACACTGAAAATCATGCATTTAAAAAAGTATTTAACCGTGAAAATAAAAATTGTGAAAGATATTCGTTTTCTTGATATTTCATCTTTCCCCTAACCCTAACCCTAACCTTACTCAACAAAAATCATAGTTTTCTTGACATTTCATCTTTACTCTAACCCTAACCTTAACCTAACCGATCAAGATTTGCATTTTCACACTGAAAATCATGTATTTACACTCTATTTCCAACTGAAAATCATAATTTTTAAAGCCTACTGTAAAGTATCTTGATTTGCAATTTCACACTCAAAATCAAGCATTTTAAAATGTATTTAACATAAAGTAAAATCGTGAAAATAAAAATTGTAAAAGTACTAGATATTCGTTTTCACACTGAAATTAATGCACGATTTTAGTTGGAAACTCGAAGATTTGAAAGCCTATCAAGATTTGCATTTTTACACTGAAAATAATGCAAACGAATTTAGAATTAAAGTATTTGCGTTTTCACACTGTCATGCACGATTTCAGTTGGAAACTCGAAAATTTGAAAGCCTATCAAGATGCATTTTCACACTGAAAATAATGTATTCAAACGCTATTTCCAACTGAAAATCAAAATTTTTAAAGCCTACTTTACAAAGTATCTTGATTTGCGATTTCACACTGAAAATCATGCATTAAAAAAAGTATTTAACCGTGAAAATAAAAATTGTGAAAGTGTCTAGATATTCGTTTTCTTGATATTTCAACCCTAACCCTAACCCTAACCTTACTCAACAAAAATCATAGTTTTCTTGACATTTCATCTTTACTCTAACCCTAACCCTTAGCTTAATCAACAAAATTCACAATTTTCTTGATATTTCATCTTTACCCTAACCTAACCCTTACCCTAACTCTTACGCTAACCTTAATCAACAAAATTCATAGTTTTCTTGATATTTCATCTTTCCCCTTACCCTAACCTTAATCAACAAAATTACTAGTTTTCTTGATATTTCATCTTTACCCTAACCCTAACCCTAATCAACAAAATTCATAGTTTTCTTGATATTTAAACTTGACCCTAACACGACCCTAACCCAAACCCTAACCGTAATCAACAAAATTCATAGTTTTCTTGATATTTCATCTTTATCCTAACTCTACCATAACCCTAACCCTAACCGTAATAAACAAAATTCATAGTCTTCCTGATATTTCATTTTTACCCAAACCCTAACCCTAACCTTGATCAACAAAATTCATAGTTTTCTGGATATTTCATCTTTCCCCTAACCCTAACCCATACCTTAATCAACAAAACTCAGAGTTTTCTTGATATTTGATCTTTACCTTAACCCTAACCCTAACTCTAACCTTAATCAACAAAATTCATAGTTTTCTTGATATTTAATCTTTACTCTAACCCTAACCCCAACCCTAACCCTTACCCTGACCTTAATAAACAAAATTCATAGTTTTCTTGTATAACCCGGTCCCCAAATGTGATGATGAACCGATCCCGTGCAGTGCAGGAATCCTTCCTGACTGTGAACACCTTTTCTTTGGCTCGTGATTTCGTCTGTAGTGGCTGTAAAAAGAAAGATGGCTCGAATCTCCCTCGGGTCTGATGAATGACGACTTCGTGATTCTGTGAAGGCAAGATTACTTAGCAGCACAATTCACGATAGAATAACTCGACAAACGGCTAGGTCTTTTCACAACAATAATTATTTAATAAAAATGAACAAAGTCTATTCTTCGATAATGGCTTCCTTATTAGCTATTGTATCTCTCCGTGTGCGTGTATGAATCTCTATTTACGATTTCCCAGTTGTTAAATAAGTTGTAACTTAATCTATGTTTGGAGAACCGTGTGTGTGTGAAACTCCCTTTACGAGTGTTAATCCTTAATTAAGTTGTGACTTGTCTATTGAAAACGGTGGGGGGGGGGACACTATTGTTAACACCTCCCAGACAAGAAGCTGTTCGCGCAACATCTCGTCTGGTGATCCCCTAGCCCGACGGAGACGTCCGTTCTCGACCAATTCCTAGATCTGACTGCTTTTCGATCGCCTTCTCATCTCAAATAACAAAGACGAAAAACGTATAACTCATACTCTCTCTCTCTCTCTCTCTCTCTCTCTCTCTCTTCTCGTCGTGTGGTACGCGCGATGCTGACTTACCCTCTTTCTTTACCCCATCCCTTCTTCTGTGTCCCCACCCCTCCCCCGAGGTGGGGTGGTACGGGCAATTGTAATTCGTCGTTTTGGTTTCTCTTTAGATCTTATCTACACTAAAGAAAGCCATTAGCCTCTCTTTCTCTATTGGACCACCCATCGAGCTGACATCCATCGTACCTCAAAAGCCCCATGACCAAATTGTTCAGCTGGTCAAACTCATCCATTGTATCTGGTTAACTGCCACTGACAGCCTACACGCTCTATCCCGCCAGGCTGGCGCCAACGGCGATTAAGGTCTGGTCAGTCAAAAATATGTACTAGCTCCCAGACTTCCACTTGTCTCTACGCGGGGCCTGATCTCCCCGATGCATTCCAGTGCACCCCGGGGTGCAGACTCGGTCGCTGAAACCACTGTTTCACACTTGATATTTCATCTTTATCCGAACCTTAACACTAACCATAATCCTAACCCTAAAAAATTCATAGTTTTCTTGATATTTCATCTATATCGTAACCCTAACTCTAACTTCATCAACAAAATTCATAGTTTTCTTGATATTTCATCTTTACCCTAACCCTTAACCTAACCCTAACCTAACCCTAACTTTAATCAACAAAATTCATAGTTTTCTTGATATTTCATCTTTCCCCTAACCCTAACCCTAACCCTAACCCATACCTTAATCAACAAAATTCATAGTTTTCTTGATATTTAATCTTTACCCTAACCCTAATCCCAACCCTAACCCTAACCCTGGCCTTAATCAACAAAATTCATAGTTTTCTTGATATTTCATCTTTACCCTAACCCTAAACCTAACCCTAACCCATACCTTAATCAACAAAATTCATAGTGTTCTTGATATTTAACCTTTACCCTAACCCCACCCTAACCCAAACCCTAACCTTAATAAACAAAATTCATAGTTTTCTTGATATTTCATCTTTACCCTAACCCTAACCCTAACCGTAATCAACAAAATTCATAGTTTTCTTGATATTTCATCTTTACCTTAACCCTAACCCTAACTCTAACCTTAATCAACAAAATTCATAGTTTTCTTGATATTTAATCTTTACTCTAACCCTAACCCCAACCCTAACCCTTACTCTGACCTTAATAAACAAAATTAGTTTTCTTGATATTTCATCTTTATCCTAACCCTAACTCTAACTTAATCAACAAAATTCATAGTTTTCTTGATATCTCATCTTTACCCTAAAACTAACCCTAACCCTAACCCTAACCTTAACTCTTACCCTAACCTTTATCAACAAAATTCATAGTTTTCTTGATATTTCATTTTAATCCTAACCCTAACCCTAACCTTGCTCAACAAAATTCATACTTTTCCTGATATTTCATCTTTACCTTAACCCTAACCCTAATCCCAACCCTAACCCTACCCCTAAAAATTCATAGTTTTCTTGATATTTCATCTTTACCCTAACCCTACCCTAACCCTAACCCATACCTTAATCAAAAAATTCAGAGTTTTCTTGATATTTCATCTTTACCCTAATTCTAACCCTAAACTTAATCAACAAAATTCATAGTTTTCTTGATATTTCATCTTTAACCTAACCCTAACCCTAACCCAAACCCTAACACTAACCTTAATTAACAAAATTCATAGTTTTCTTGATATTTAACCTTTACCCTAACCCTACCCTAACCCAAACCCTAACCTTAATCAACAAAATTCCTAGTTTTCTTGATATTTCATCTTTATCCTAACCCTAACTCTAATCCTAACCCAAAACGTAACCCTTACCCTAACCCTAAGCTTAATCAACAAAATCTATAGTTTTCTTGATATTTGATCTTTACCCTAACCCTTAACCCTAACCCTGACCTTAATAAACAAAATTCATAGTTTTCTTGATATTTCATCTTTCCCCTAACCCTAACCCTAACCCTAACATTAATCAACAAAATTCATAGTTTTCTTGATATTTCATCTTTCCCCTACCCCTAACCCTAACCCAAACCATAACCCTTACCCTAACCCTAAGCTTAATCAACAAAATTCATAGTTTTCTTGATATTTCATCTTTACCCTAACCCTAACCGTTACCCTAACCCTAAACCTAACCCTAACCCTAAACTTAATCAACAAAATTCAGTTTTCTTTATATTTCATCTTTACCCTAACCCTAACCCTAACCTTACTCAACAAAAATCATAGTTTTCTTGATATTTCATCTTTACTCTAACCGATTTTTATTTTCACGATTTTACTTTATGTTAAATACTTTTTTAAATGCATGATTTTCAGTGTGAAAGCTTTACCAAGCTTTCACACTGACCTTAATAAACAAAATTCATAGATTTGCATTTTCACACTGAAAACGCATTTAGAATGACATTAAGTTTACAATGAAAGTATCTAGATTTGCGTTTTCACACTGAAATCATGCACGATTTTAGTTGGAAACTCGAAGATTTGAAAGCCTATCAAGATTTGCATTTTCACACTGAAAATCATGTATTTAAACGCTATTTCTAACTGAAAATCAAAATTTTTAAAGCCTACTGTAAAGTATCTTGATTTTCACACTGAAAATCATGCATTTAAGAAAGTATTTAACATAAAGTAACATCGTGAAAATAAAAATTGTGAATGTACTAGATATTCGTTTTCACTTCAAAGATGTGTGAAAATCATGCATTTTAACACTGTTTTCAACTGAAAATAAAAGATTCTTAAAGTAACTACATTTGCATTTAAATATTGAAAATCATGCATTTTAAACTTAAAATCAAAGATTTGAAAGCTTTTACCCTAACCCTAACACTATACCTAACCTTAATCAACAAAATTCATTATGTTCTTGATATTTCATCTTTCCCCTACTCCTAACCCTAACCCATACAATAATCCAACAAAATTCATAGTTTTCTTGATATTTCATCTTTACCCTAACCCTAACCCTAACCTTAATCAACAAAATTCATAGTTTTCTTGATATTTCATCTTAATCCTAACCCTAACCTTAATCAACAAAATTCATAATTTTCTTGATATTTCATCTTTACCCTAACCTAACCCTAACCCTAACCCTAAACTTAATCAACAAAATTCATAATTTTCTTGATATTTCATCTTTACCCTAACCTAACCCTAACCCTAAACTTAATCAACAAAATTCATAGTATGCTTGATATTTCATCTTTCCCCTAACCCTAACCCTAACCCTAAACTTAATCAACAAAATTCATAGTTTTCTTGATATTTCATCTTTACTCTAACCGATTTTTATTTTCACGATTTTACTTTATGTTAAATACTTTTTTTTAAATTTTAAAGCTACTGTAAAGTATCTAGATTTGCGATTGTTAAATCGCAAATCTAGATACTTTAAAATTTTTTATTTTCAGTTGGAAATAGCGTTTAAATAAATTTCAGTGTGAAAATTTCATCTTTACCCTAACCCTAACCCAAACCCTAACCCTAACCCTAACCTTAATAAACAAAATTTATAATTTTCTTGATATTTGATCTTTACCCTAACCCTAAACTTACTCAACAAAAATCATAGTTTTCTTGATATTTCATCTTTACCCTAACCCTAACCCTAATCCCAACCCTAACCCTAACCTTAATAAACAAAATTCCTAGTTTTCTTGATATTTCATTTTAATCCTAACCCCAACCCTAACCCTAACCTTGCTCAACAAAATTCAAAGTTTTCTTGATATTTCATCTTTACCCTAACCCTAACCCTAACCCAAACCGTAACCCTTACCCTAACCCTAAGCTTAATCAACAAAATTCATAATTTTCTTGATATTTCATCTTTACTCTAACCGATTTTTATTTTCACGATTTTACTTTATGTTAAATACTTTTTTAAATGCACGATTTTAGTTGGAAACTCGAAGATTTGAAAGCCTATCAAGATTTGCATTTTCACACTGAAAATCATGTATTTACACGCTATTTTCAACTGAAAATTAAAAATACTGATTTCACACTGAAAATCATGCATTTAAAAAAGTATTTAACATAAAGTAAAACCGTGAAAATAAAAATTGTGAAAGTATCTAGATATTCGTTTTCACACTGAAAATCAAATCTGTTTTCAACTGAAAATAAAAGATTTTTAAAGTATCTAGATTTTAGTTTCTACACTTAAGATACCTTCAAAATTATCTAGATTTGCGTTTTCACACTTTAAAATCATGCCTTTAAAAACTGTTTCCAAATGAAAATCAAGATATTGTACCTAGATTTGCGTTTTAACATTGAAAATCATGAATGGTTTCCAACTGGAAACCATTCAATGTTAAAACGCAAGCCTATCAAGATTTGTATTTTCACACTGAAAATAATGCATTCACAACACGGTTCAAAGATGTGTGAAAATCATGCATTTTAACACTGTTTTCAAGTGAAAATAAAAGATTTCATTTGCATTTAAATATTGAAAATCATGCATTTTAAAAATCAAAGATTTGCACGCTTGGTAGATTTGCATTTTCGCATTGAAAACGCATTTAGAATGACATTAAGTTTACAATGAAAGTATCTAGATTTGCATTTTCACACATAATAATGTATTTAAACGCTATTTCCAACTGAAAATCAAAATTTTTAAAGCCTACTGTAAAGTATCTTGATTTGCGATTTAACACTGAAAATCATCACCGTGAAAATAAAAATTGTGAAAGTATCTAGATATTCGTTTTCTTGATATTTCATCTTTCCCCTAACCCTTACCCTAACCCTAACTCTAACCCTAACCCTAACCCTAACCTTACTCAACAAAAATCATAGTTTTCTTGATATTTCATCTTAATCCTAACCCTAACCCTAATCCCTACTTTAACCCTAATCCTGGCCCTAATAAACAAAATTCATAGTTTTCTTGATATTTCATCTTTACCCTAACCCTAACCCTAAGCTTAATCGACAACATTCATAGTTTTCTTGATATTTCATTTTAATCCTAACCCTAACCCTAACCTGGCTCAACAAAATTCATACTTTTCCTGATATTTCATCTTTACCCAAAACCCTAACACTAACCTTAATCAACAAAATTCATAGTTTTCTTGATATTTTAACCATTACCATAACTCTACCCTTAACCCTAACCCTAACCCTAACCTTAATCAACAAAATTCATAGTTTTCTTGATATTTCATCTTTAACTTAACCTAACCCAAACCCTAACCCTAACCTTAATCGACAAAATTCATAGTTTTCTTGATATTTAATCTTTACCCTAACCCTTACCTTAACCCTAACCCTAATCAACAAAATTCATAGTTTTCTTGATATTTCATCTTTACCCTAACCCTAACCCTAATCCCAACCCTAACTCTACCCTAACCCTAACCTTAATCGACAAAATTCATAGTTTTCTTGATATTTAATCTTTACCCTAACCCTTACCTTAACCCTAACCTTAATAAACAAAATTCATAGTCTTCCTGATATTTCATCTTTACCCAAACCCTAACCCTAACCTGGATCAACAAAATTCATAGTTTTCTTGATATTTCATCTTTACCCTAACCCTTACCTTAACCCTAACCCTAACCTTGATCAACAAAATTCATAGTTTTCTTGATATTTCATCTTTACCCTAACTCTACCCTAACCCTAACCATAACCTTAATCAACAAAATTCCTAGTTTTCTTGATATTTCATCTTTACCCTAACCCTAACCCAAACCCTAACCCTAACCTTAATCAACAAAATTCATAGTTTTCTTGATATTTAACCTTTACCCTAACTCTACCTTAACCCTAACCTTAATCAACAAAATTCATAGTTTTCTTGATATTTCATCTTTACCCTAACCCTAACCCTAATCCCAACCCTAACCCTAACCCTGGCCTTAATAAACAAAATTCATAGTTTTCTTGATATTTCATCTTTACCCTAACCCTAACCCTTACCCTAACCCTAACCTTACTCAACAAAAATCATAGTTTTCTTGATATTTCATCTTTACCCAAACCCTAACCCTAACCTTGATCAACAAAATTCATAGTTTTCTTGATATTTCATCTTTACCCTAACCCTTACCTTAACCCTAACCCTAACCTTGATCAACAAAATTCATAGTTTTCTTGATATTTCATCTTTACCCTAACTCTACCCTAACCCTAACCCTAACCCTCAACTTAATCAACAAAATTCCTAGTTTTCTTGATATTTCATCTTTACCCTTACCCTAACCTTACTCAACAAAAATCATAGTTTTCTTGATATTTCATCTTTACTCTAACCGATTTTTATTTTCACGATTTTACTTTATGTTAAATACTTTTTTAAATGCATGATTTTCAGTAGTTTACAATGAAAGTATCTAGATTTGCGTTTTCACACTGAAATCATGCACGATTTTAGTTGGAAACTCAAAGATTTGAAAGCCTATCAAGATTTGCATTTTCACACTGAAAATCATGTATTTACACGCTATTTCCAACTGAAAATCAAAAATATTAAAGCCTACTATAAAGTATCTTGATTTGCGATTTCACACTGAAAATCATGCATTTAAAAAAGTATTTAACCGTGAAAATAAAAATTGTGAAAGTATCTAGATATTCGTTTTCACACTGAAAATCAAATCTGTTTTCAACTGAAAATAAAAGATTTTTAAAGTATCTAGATTTTAGTTTCTACACTGAAGATACCTTGAAAATTATCTAGATTTGCGTTTTCACACTTTAAAATCATGCCTTTAAAAACTGTTTCCAAATGAAAATCAAGGTATCTAGGTAAGATTTGGGTTTTAACATTGAAAATCATGAATGGTTTCCACTCAACAAAATTCATAGTTTTCTTGATATTTAACCTTTACCCTAACCCTTACCTTAACCCTAACCCTAACCTTAATCAACAAAATTCATAGTTTTCTTGATATTTCATTTTTACCCTAACCCTAACCCTAACCCTGGCCTTAATAAACAAAATTCATAGTTTTCTTGATATTTCATCTTAATCCTAACCCTAAAATCAAAGATTTGAAAGCTTGGTAGATTTGCATTTTCACACTGAAAACGCATTTAGAATGACATTAAGTTTACAATGAAAGTATCTAGATTTGCGTATTCACACTGAAAATCATGCACGATTTCAGTTGGAAACTCGAAGATTTGAAAGCCTATCAAGATTTGCATTTTCACACTGAAAATCATGTATTTACACGCTATTTCCAACTGAAAATCAAAAATATTAAAGCCTACTGTAAAGTATCTAGATTTGCGATTTCACACTGAAAATCATGCATTTAAAAAAGTATTTAACATAAAGTAAAACCGTGAAAATAAAAATTGTGAAAGTATCTAGATATTCGTTTTCACACTGAAAATCAAATCTGTTTTCAACTGAAAATAAAAGATTTTTAAAGTATCTAGATTTTAGTTTCTACACTGAAGATACCTTGAAAATTATCTAGATTTGCGTTTTCACACTTTAAAATCAATCATGCCTTTAAAAACTGTTTCCAAATAAAAATCAAGATATTGTACCTAGATTTTTAACATTGAAAATCATGAATGGTTTCCAACTGGAAACCATTCATGATTTTCAATGTTAAAACGCAAGCTTATCAAGATTTGTATTTTCACACTGAAAAGAATGCATTCACAACACGGTTCAAAGATGCATTTTAACACTGTTTTCAACTGAAAATAAAAGATTCTTAAAGTAACTACATTTGCATTTAAATATTGAAAATCATGCATTTTAAACTTAAAATCAAAGATTTGAAAGCTTGGTAGATTTGCATTTTCGCACTGAAAACGCATTTAGAATGACATTAAGTTTACATTGAAAGTATCTAGATTTGCGTATTAACACTGAAAATCATGCACGATTTTAGTTGGAAACTCGAAGATTTGTAAGCCGATCAAGATTTGCATTTTCACACTGAAAATCATGTATTTACACGCTATTTCCAACTGAAAATCAAAAATTTTAAAGCCTACTTTACAAAGTATCTTGATTTGCGATTTCACACTGAAAATCATGCATTTAAAAAAGTATTTAACCGTGAAAATAAAAATTGTGAAAGTATCTAGATATTCGTTTTCTTGATATTTCATCTTTCCCCTAACCCTAACCTTACTCAACAAAAATCATAGTTTTCTTGACATTTCATCTTTACTCTAACCCTAACCCTAACCTTAATCAACAAAATTCATAGTTTTCTTGATATTTAACCTTTACCCTAACCCAAACCCTAACCTTAATCAACAACATTCATTGTTTTCTTGATATTTAACCTTTACCCTAACTCTACCCTAACCCTAACCCTAACCCTAATCAACAAAATTCATAGTTTTCTTGATATCTAATCTTACCCCTTACCCTTACCCTAACCTAACCCTAACTCTGGCCTTAATAAACAAAATTCATAGTTTTCTTGATATTTCATCTTTACCCTAACCCTAATCCCAACCCTAACCCTAACCCTGGCCTTAATAAACAAAATTCATAGTTTTCTTGATATTTCATCTGAATCCTAACCCTAAAATCAAAGATTTAAAAGCTTGGTAGATTTGCATTTTCACACTGAAAACGCATTTGGAATGACATTAAGTTTACAATGAAAGTATCTAGATTTGCGTATTCACACTGAAAATCATGCACGATTTCAGTTAGAAACTCGAAGATTTGAAAGCCGATCAAGATTTGCATTTTCACACTGAAAATCATGTATTTACACTCTATTTCCAACTGAAAATCAAAAATTTTAAAGCCTACTGTAAAGTATCTTGATTTGCAATTTCACACTCAAAATCAAGCATTTTAAAATGTATTTAACATAAAGTAAAATCGTGAAAATAAAAATTGTAAAAGTACTAGATATTCGTTTTCACACTGAAATTAATGCACGATTTTAGTTGGAAACTCGAAGATTTGAAAGCCTATCAAGATTTGCATTTTTACACTGAAAATAATGCAAACGAATTTAGAATTAAAGTATTTGCGTTTTCACACTGTCATGCACGATTTCAGTTGGAAACTCGAAGATTTGAAAGCCTATCAAGATTTGCATTTTCACACTGAAAATAATGTATTTAAACGCTATTTCCAACTGAAAATCAAAATTTTTAAAGCCTACTTTACAAAGTATCTTGATTTGCGATTTCACACTGAAAATCATGCATTAAAAAAAGTATTTAACCGTGAAAATAAAAATTGTGAAAGTGTCTAGATATTCGTTTTCTTGATATTTCAACCCTAACCCTAACCCTAACCTTACTCAACAAAAATAATAGTTTTCTTGACATTTCATCTTTACTTTAACCCTAACCCTTACCCTAACCTTAACTCTTACGCTAACCTTAATCAACAAAATTCATAGTTTTCTTGATATTTCATCTTTCCCCTAACCCTAACCTTAATCAACAAAATTACTAGTTTTCTTGATATTTCATCTTTACCCTAACCCTAACCCTAATCAACAAAATTCATAGTTCTCTTGATATTTAAACTTTACCCTAACACTACCCTAACCCAAACCCTAACCCTGATCAACAAAATTCCTAGTTTTCTTGATATTTCATCTTTATCCTAACCCTAACCGTAACCCTTACCCTAACCCTAATCAACAAAATTCATAGTTTTCTTGATATTTCATCTTTACCCTAAAACTAACCCTAACCCTAACCTTAACCCATACCCTAACCTTAATCAACAAAATTCATAGTTTTCTTGATATTTCATCTTTAACTTAACCTAACCCAAACCCTAACCCTAACCTTAATCAACAAAATTCATAGTTTTCTTGATATTTCATCTTTAACTTAACCTAACCCAAACCCTAACCCTAACCTTAATCAACAAAATTCATAGTTTTCTTGATATTTCATCTTTAACCTAACCCAAACCCTAACCTTAATCAACAAAATTCATAGTTTTCTTTATATTTCATCTTTACCCTAACCCTAACCCTTAGCTTAATCAACAAAATTCACAATTTTCTTGATATTTCATCTTTACCCTAACCTTAACTCTTACGCTAACCTTAATCAACAAAATTCATAGTTTTCTTGATATTTCATCTTTACCCTTACCCTAACCCTAACCTTAATCAATAAAATTCATAGTTTTCTTGATATTTAAACTTTACCCTAACACTACCCTAACCCAAACCCTAACCCTGATCAACAAAATCTCTAGTTTTCTTGATATTTCATCTTTATCCTAACTCTAACCCTAACCCTAACCCAAACCGTAACCCTTACCCTAACCCTAATCAACAAAATTCATAGTTTTCTTGATATTTCATTTTTACCCTAAAACTAACCCTAACCCTAACCTTTACTCTTACCCTAACCTTAATCAACAAAATTCATAGTTTTCTTGATATTTCATCTTTACCCTAACCCATACCCTAACCTTAATCAACAAAATTCATAGTTTTCTTGATATTTCATCTTTAACCTAACCTAACCCAAACCCTAACCCTAACCTTAATCAACAAAATTCATAGTTTTCTTGATATTTCATCTTTAACCTAACCCAAACCCTAACCCAAACCCTAACCTTAATCAACAAAATTCATAGTTTTCTTGATATTTCATCTTTACCTTACACCTAACCCTAACCTAAATCAACAAAATTCATAGTTTTTTTGATATTTCATCTTTACCCCTAATCTCTCCAGCCACCCCCAATTTTGTTTTCACTCTACCCCAACACTGAGAAATATTTTAAGTTAAAAAAAAAAAATTTGGACCGACCCCTGAAATTTTCTCCGACCCCCTTATCTCTCCAGCCCCCCAAACTTTTTTCAAAAAACGAAAAAAAAAAAAAATTTGGCCCGACCCCTTAAAAAATTTGGTCCGACCCTTAAAAAATTTGGTCCGACCCCCTAATCTCTCCAGCCCCTCCCTCCCCCAACTTGTTTTTACTCTCCCACAACCCTGAGAAATATTTTAAGTTAAAAAAAAAGGAAAAGATTTGGCCAGACCACTAAAAAGTTCGGCCCAACCCCTAAAATTTTCCCCGACTCCGATATATCCAGCCCCCCCAACATTTTTTTTCACTCTCCCACAACCCGTAGAAATATTTTAAGTTCCTAAACTAAAACTTAAACTTAAGTTCCTAAAAGTTTGGGGTGGCTGGAGAGCTTACTCTCTAGCCACCCCAACTTTCATTTCACTCTCCCACAACCCTGAGAAAAATTTTAAGTTAAAAAAAAAAAATTTGGCCCGACCCCTGAAATTTTCCCCGACCCCCTAATCTCTCCATCCCCTCCCCAACTTTTTTTTAACTCTCCCACAACCCTGAGAAATATTTTAAGTTCAAAAGACGAAAAAAAAAATTTGGCCCGACCCCTCAAAAATTTGGTCGACCCCTAAAATGTTCCCCGACCCCCTAATCTCTCCAGCCACCCCCAATTTTTTTTTCACTCTCCCCTAATACTGAGAAATATTTTAAGTGCAAAAAAAAGAAACAAAAAAAAAATTTTGCCCGACCCCTAAAAAATTTGGCACTACATCTAAAATTTTCTCCGACGCCCTAATCTTTCCAGCCCCGCCCCGCAACTTTTATTTCACCCTCCCACAACCCTGAGAAATATTTTAAGTTTAAAAAAAAGAAAAACATTTTGCCGGAACCCTAAAACGTTCGGACGCTCCCACAACCCTGAGAAAAATTTTAAGTTACAAAAAAAAAAAATTTGGTCCACCCCTAAAATGTTCCCGGACCCCCTGATCTCTCCAGCCCCCCCTCCAACTTTTTTTTACTCTCCCACAACCCGTAGAAATATTTAAAGTTCCTAAACTTAAACTTAAATTTAAGTTCCTAAAAGTTGGGGGTGGCTGGAGAGTTAAAAAAACAAAAAATTTGGCTCGACCCCTAGAAAATTTGGCCTGACCGCTAAAATTTTCACCGACCCCCTAATCTCTCCAGACCCCCATCCCCAACATTTTTTCACTCTTCCACAACCGTGAGAAATATTTTAAGTTAAAAAAAAAACAAATTTGGCCCCACCCCCCAAAAATTTGGCCTGACCCCTAAAATTTGCCCCGACACCCTAATCTCTCCAGCCTCCCAACCTTTTGTTCACTCTTCCACAACCCTGGTTGACTTTTATTTATTTTTTTCTTTTATATTACGCTGCTAACGTAATCTGTTCTTCATCCAGAAAAAAAAATTCAAGTCAACCTTTTTTTTTCCCTAACAAAAAAAATTAGGTTTTTAAATTTCGGCGGGAGTTATCGGTGGGAGAGTGGAAAAAAAGTTGGGGGTCTGGAGAGATTAGGGGACGGGGAAAATTTTAGGAGTCAGGCCAAATTTTCTAGGGGTCGGGCCAAATTTTTTTTAACCTAAAATACTTCTCAGGGGAGGGGAGAGTGAAAAACTAGTTGGGGTGGGGGGTGGCTGGATAGATTGAGGGGTCGGGGGAAATTTTAGGGGTCAGGCCAAATTTTTTGGGTGGCGGGCCAAATTTTCTTTTTTTTTTTTAACTTTAAATATTTCTCCTGAGAATGTGGGAGAGTGAAAAAAATTAGGTTTTTAAATTTCGGCGGGAGTATCGGTGGGAGAGTGAAAAAAAAGTTGGGGGGCGGGGAAAATTTTAGGGGTCGGGCAAAAAATTTTTTTTCTTTTTTTGAACTCAAAATATTTCTCAGGGTTGTGGGAGACTGAAAAAAAAGTTGGGGGCTAGAGAGATTAGGTAGTCGGGGAAAATTTTAGGGGTCAGGCCAAATTTTTTAGGGGTCGGGCCATTTTTTTTTTTTCAACCATAAATACTTCTCAGGGTTGGGGGAGAGTGAAAAACAAGTTAGATCGGGGTCGGCGTAAATTTTAGGGGTCGGGCCGAACTTTTTAGGGGTCCAGCAAAATGTTTTTCTTTTTTTTTACTTAAAATATTACTCAGGGCTGTGGGAGAGTGAAATAAATGTTGTGGGGCGGGCTGGAGGAATTTAGGGGTCGGGGAAAATTTTAGGGCCGGGCCAAATTTTTTAGGGGTCGGGCCAAGTTTTTTCTTTTGTTTCTTTTTTTGAACTTAAAATATTTCTCTATGTTGGGAGTCGGGGAACATTGTAGGGGTCGAGCAAATTTTTGAGGGGTCGGGCCCAATTTTTTTTTTCGTTTTTTGAACTTAAATTATTTCTCAGAGTTGTGGGAGAGTGAAAAAAAGTTTGGGTGGGCTGGAGAGATTAGGGGGTCGGAGAAAATTTCAGGGGTCGGGCCAAATTTTTTAGGGGTATGGCCAAATTTTTTCTTTTGTTTCTTCTTTTGAACTTAAAATATTTCTCTGTGTTGGGGGTCGGGGAACATTTTAGGGGTCGACCAAATTTTTTAGGGGTCGGGCCAAATTTTTTTTTTTCGTTTTTAGAACTTTGATTATTTTTCAGAGTTGTGGGAGAGTTAAAAAAAAGGGGGGCTAGAGAGATTAAGGGGTCGGAGAAAATTTCAGGGGTTTGGGCAATTTTTTTTTTTTAACTTAAAATTTTTCGCAGGGTTGTGGGATGGTGAAAAAAGTGGGGGGGGGGGCTGGAGACATAAGGGGTCGGGGAAAATTTTGGGGGTCAGGCCAAATTTTTTGGGGGTCAGGCCAAATTTTCTAGGGGTCGGGCCAAATTTTTTTTTTAACCTAAAATACTTCTCAGGGTTGTGGGAGAGGGAAAAAATGTTGGGGGGCTGGATAGATAAGAGTCGGGAAAAATTTTAGGGGTCGGGCCAAACTTTTTAGGGGTCCGGCCAAATTTTTTCTTTTGTTTTTTTTTTTAACTTAAAATATTTCTCAGGGTTGTGGGAGAGTGAAAAAAAAAGTTGGGGGTGGCTGGAAAGATTAGGGGGTCTGGAAGAATTTTAGGTGTTGGGCCGATCTTTTTAGGGGTCTTGCCAAATGTTTTTCTTTTTTTATAACTTAAAATATTTCTCAGGTTTGCGGGAGAGTGAAGAACGAGTTGGGGGGGTCTAAAGAGATTGAGGGATCGGGAAATATTTTAGGTGTCATGCCTAACTTTTAAGGGGTCAGGCCAAAGTGTTGTTGGAGAGTGAAAAAAAAGTTGGGGGGCCCAATTTTTTTTTAACCTAAAATATTTCTCAGAGTTGTGTCGGGGAAAATTTTAGGGGTCAGCATGATTTTCAGAATCTTTGATTTTCAGATGAAAACAGTGTTGAAATGCTTGATTTTCAGTGTGAAAACTAAAATCTAGATACTTTACTATAAGCTTTCAAATTTCGATTTTCAGTTTTCAGTAAATGCATGATTTTCAGTGTGAAAACGCAAATCTAGATATATTGTAATAAGCTTTCAAATCTTTGATTTTCAGTTGAAAACAGTGTTGATTGAAAATCAACACTGTTTTCAACTGAAAAACTAAAATCTAGTTTTGTGAAAACTAAAATCTAGATAAAGTATCTAGTTTTAGTTTTCACTAAAAATTTGAAAGCTTTCAAATCTTAGCTCTCATTTGTGTTCAAATGCAGTGTGAAAGATATACTTTCAAATTTTTGATTTTCAGTTGGAAACCTTCACACTTTATTTTTGAAACCTTCTAGACACTTTATTTTCAAATATTTTATTTTCAGCATGGTGTGAAAACGCAACTAAGTCTTGATTTTCATTTGGAAACAGTTTTTAAATGCATGATTTTCAGTGTGAAAACGCAAATCTAGATACTTTCAAATCTTTGATTTTCAGTTGAAAACAGTGTTGAAATGCATAATTTTCAGTTGTTAAACTTAAATCTAGATACTTTACTATCTAGGTTTTAGTTTTCACTAAAAATTTGAAAGCTTGTAAGCTTTCAAATCTTTGATTTTCAGTTGAAAACAGTATTGAAATGCATGATTTTCAGTGTGAATAGGCTTTCAAATTTTTAATTTTGAATTGGAAACAGTGTTGCAATGCATCATTTCCAGTTAGAAAAGGCAAATCTAGATATTTTTGATTTTCAGAATTAAAATGCAGTGTCAAAATGCAAGTCTAGTTACTTTTGATTTTCAGTTTGTGTTTAATAATGGCCTCATGTGAGTGGATGTGTCTTTTGGAGATCAGCCCCGATCTCCTAAAGACACATCCACTCCCATGCGTGATTCGTAGCGGAGTCACCTCGTTCCACTTTAGTGCAAATGTCGCGGTGACACTGGGAAAACTGGAGTTGAGAGAGAGTTCTTGGCTGGAAGCCAACGAGAGAACACGCTTTATCCATATAGCGATTACAAGCTATGGGATTTCGGATCCCTGAAATTAAGAGCCGAGCGATGTTCCCCATTTTCCTTCCTTCCTGCCGTTTTGCTTACGCTAGTTAGCGTAAGCGAAACGGCAGCAAGCGACGACAATAGCTAATTTAGTTTTGGCGAAAAGTGGGAATAGTCGCTTGCTTTGTGTCGCGACTGCTATCATCTGCCGTTTCGCCGAGCGTCAACTTCGCTCGCTTGCAACTGCTGAAATCAAATCTCCCCGTACACGATAAAATATAACAAGGCTTCTCCTTTTTAAGAGCAGAGAGAGAGGCTTATTTTTCTAACGCTAGTTATTTTTCTTTCGCTTGGCTCCGAAATCCCCTAGCTTGTAATCGCTATACGGGTAAAACGTGTTCTCTCGTTGGCTTCCAGCGGGAAAACTGTGACGTCGCGAAATATCGTCACCGCGGTGACTCCGCTATGAATCACGCAAGTCAACCCCGATCTCCAAAAGACACATCCACTCCCATGAGGCCATTATCCACCACAAACTGAAAATCAAAAGTTTGAAAGTAACTGCATTTTAATCAAATCAAAAATTTGAAAGCCTGTTGTAAAATATCTAGATTTGCCTTTTCTAACTGAAAATCATGCATTTCAACACTGTTTTCAACTGAAAATCAAAGATTTAGTGAAAACTTAAATCTAGATACTTTACTATAAGTATCTAATTTAAGTTTTCAACACTGTTTTCAACTGAAAATCAAAGATTTGAAAGCCTATTGCGTTTTCAAAGATTTTGAAAGCTATTTGCGTTTTCACACTGAAAATCATACATTTAAAAACTGTTTCCAAAGATTCTGAAAATAATGCTGACCCCTAAAATTATCCCCGACGCATAGCACCCCAACTTTTTTTCACTCTCCCACAACCCTGAGAAAAATTTTAAGTTCAAAAAAAAAAAAAATTTGGCCCGACCCCTGAAATTTTCCCCGACCCCCTAATCCTCCCCAAACTTTTTTTTCACTCTCTGAGAAATATTTTAAGTTCAAAAAACGAAAAAAAAAAAAATTTGGTCCGACCCCTAAAAAATTTGGCCGACCCTTAAAATGTTCCCCGACCCCCTAATATCTCCAGCCACCCCCAACATTTTTTTAAATCTCCCACAACCCTGAGAAATATTTTAAGTTAAAAAAAAATAATAATAATTTGGCCCGAACCCTTAAAAGTTAGGCACGACCCCTAAAATATTTCCCTACCCCTCAATCTCTCTAGACCCCCCCCAACTGGTTCTTCACTCTTCCGCAACCCTGAGAAATATTTTAAGTTATAAAAAGAAAAACATTTTGCAAGACCCCTAAAAAGTTCGGCCCGACCCCTAAAATTTTCCCCGACCACTCAATCTATCCAGCCCCCCAACTTGTTTTTAACCCTGAGAAGTATTTTAGGTAAACAAAAAAAAAAATTGGCCCGACCCCTAGAATATTCGGCCTGACCCCTAAAATTTTCCCCGACCCCCTAAATCTCTCCAGCCACCCCAACTTTTTTTTCACTCTCCCACAACTCTGAGAAAAATTTTCAGTTAAAAAAAAAAAAAATTGGCCCGACCCCTGAAATTTTCCCCGACCACCTAATCTTTCCAGCCTCCCCAAACTTTTGTTCACTCACCCACAACCCTGAGAAATATTTTAAGTTCAAATAAAAAAAAAAAAAATTTGGCCCGACCCCTAAAAAATTTGGTCGACCCCTAAAATGTTCCCCGACCCCCTAATCTCTCCAGCCATCCCCATTTTTTTTTCACTCTCTGAGAAATATTTTAAGTTCTAAAAAAAGAAAGAAACAAAAAATTTTCCCGACCCGACCCCTAAAATTTTCCCGACCCCCTCATCTATCCAGCCCCGCCCCCAACTTTTATTTCACTCTCCCACTACTCTGAGAAATATTTTAAGTTAAAAAAAAGAAAAACATTTTGCCGGACCCCTAAAAAGTTCGGACCGACCCCTAAAATTTTCCCCGAACCGATCTATCAAGCCCCCCCCCAAGTTTTTTTCACTCTCCCCCAACCCTGAGAAGTATTTTAGGTTGAAAAAAAAAATTTGGCCTGACCCCTGAAAAATTTGGCCCGACCCCTACAATGCTCCCCGACCCCCTAATCTCTCCAGACCCCAACTTTTTTTCACTCTCCTACAACCTGTAGAAATATTTAAAGTTCCTAAAGTTCCTAAAAGTTGGGGGTGGCTGGAGTGATTACTTTCCAGCCACCCACAACTTTTTTTTCACTCTCCCACACCCCTGAGAAATATTTTAAGTTAAAAAAAAAAATTTGGACCGACCCCTGAAATTTTCCCCGACCCCCTTTATCTGTGCAGCCCCCCAAAACTTTTTTTCACTCTCCCACAACCCTGAGAAATATTTTAAGTTCAAAAAACGAAAAAAAAAAAAATTAGCCCGACCCCTTAAAAAATTTGGTCAATCCCCTAGAATGTTCCCCGACCCCCTAATCTCTCTAGCCCCTCCATCTTGTTTAAACTCTCCCACAACCCTGAGAAATATTTTAAGTTAAAAAAAAAGAAAAACATTTTGCCGGACCCCTTAAAAGTTCGGCCCGACCCCTAAAATGTTCCCCGACTCCGATCTATCCAGCCCCCCAACTTGTTTTTCACTCTCCGACAACCCTGAGAAGTATTTTAGGTTGAAAAAAAAAAAATTTGGCCCGACCCCTAGAAAATGTGGCCTGTCCCCGAAAATTTTTTCCGACCCCCTAATCTCTCCAGACCCCCAACTTTTATTTCACTCTCCCAAAACCCTGAGAAATATTTTAAGTTCAAAAAAAAAAAAAAATTTGACCCGACCCCTAAAATGTTCCCCGACCCCCTAATCTCTCCAGCCACCCTCAATTTTTTTTTTCACTCTCCCCCAACACTGAGAAATATTTTAAGTTAAAAAAAGAAACAAAAGAAAAAATTTGGCCTGACCCCTAAAAAAATTCATAGTTTTCTGGATATTTCATCTTTACCCTAACCCTAACCTAAATCAACAACATTCATAGTTTTCTTGTTATTTCATTTTTACCCTAACCCTAACCGTAATAAACAAAATTCATAGTTTTCTTGATATTTCTTCTTTATCCTAACCCTAACCTAAATCAACAAAATTGAGAGTTTTCTTCATATTTAATCTTTACCCTAACCCTTACCCTAACCCTAACCTTAATCAACAAAATTCATAGTTTTCTTGATATTGAAATATCAAGAAAACTATGAATTTTGTTGATTACGGTTAGGGTTAGGGTAAGGGTTAGGGTTACCTTAAACCTAACCCTAATCCTTACTTAAATCAACAAAATTCATAGTTTTCTTGATATTTCATCTTTACCCCTAATCTCTCCAGCCACCCCCAATTTTTTTTCACTCTCCCCCAACACTGAGAAATTTTTTAAGTTCAAAAAAAGAAAAAATTGGCCCGACCCCTAAAAAATTTTGCCCGACCCTTAAAATTTTCCCCGACCCCTTAATCTCTCCAGCCCCGCCCCTGAAACTTTTATTTCCCTCTCCCAGAACCCTGAGAAATATTTTCAGTTAAAAAAAAACATTTTGCTGGACCCCTAAAGAGTTCGGACCGACCCCTAAAATTTTCCCCGACTCCGATCCATCCAGCCCCCCAAATTGTTTTTCACTCTCCCCCAACCCTGAGAAGTATTTTAAGTTGAAAAAAAAAAATTTGGCCTGACCCCTGAAAAATTTTGCCCAACCCCTAAAGTTTCCACCGACCACCTAATCTCCCCAGCCCCCCCAACTTTTTTTCACTCTCCCACAACCCGTAGAAATATTTTAAGTTCCTAAACTTAAAATTTTTCTCAACTTTAAAAAACTTTAGTTAAAGTTTAAGTTAAAAAAAAAAATTTGGCCTTACCCCTGAAATTTTCCCCGACCTCCTAATCTCTCCATCCACTCCCCAACTTTTTTTAACTCTCCCACAACCCTGAGAAATATTTTAAGTAAAGAAAAAAAAAATTGGCCCGACCCCTAAAAAATTTCGTCCGACCCCTAAAATTATTCCCGGCCCCCTAAATCTCTCCAGCCATTCCAACTTTTTTTTCACTCTCCCACAGTCCTGAGAAAAATTTTAAGTTAAAAAAAAAATTGGGCCCGACCCGTTTAATTTTCCCGATCCCCTAATCCCCAAACTTTTGTTTCCTCACCCTGAGAAATATTTTAAGTTCCAAAAACGAAAAAAAAAAAATTTGGCCCGACCCCTAAAAAATTTGGCCTGACCCCTAAAATGTTCCCCGACCCCCTAATCTCTCCAGCCCCCTCCCAACTTTTTTTAACTCTCCCACAACCCGTAGAAATTTTTAAAGTTCCTAAACTTAAACTTAAATTTAAGTTCCTAAAAGTTGGGGGTGGCTTGAGAGATTACTCTCCAGCCACCCCAACTTTTTTTCACTATCCTACGACCCTGAGAAAAATTTTAAGTTACAAAAAAAAAAAAATTTGGACGTACCCCTTAAATTTTGCCCCGACCCCCTTATCTCTCCAGCCCCCCAAACTTTTTTTAACTCTCCCACAACCCTGAGAAATATTTTAAGTTCAAAAAACAAAAAAAAAAACACTTTGCCAGACCCCGAAAAAATTTGGTCCGACCCCTAAAATGTTCCTCGACCCCCTAATCTCTCTGGCCTCCCAACTTGTTTTCAGTCTCCCCGACAAATATGTTAAGTTCAAAAAAAAAAAAAATTGGGCCCGACCCTTTAAAAGTTAGGCACGACCCCTAAAATATCCACCGACCCCTCAATATCTCCAGACCTCCCCCAACTCGTTCTTCACTTTTCCCCAACCCTGAGAAATATTTTAACTTAAAAAAAAGAAAAACATTTTGCCGGACCCCTAAAAAATTCGGCCCGACCCCTAAAATTTTCCCCGACCCCTCAATCTATGCAGCCTCCCCCCAAACATTTTTTTAACTCTCCCACACCCCTGACAAATCTTTTAAGTTCAAAAAAAAGAAAAAATTTGGCCCGGCCCCCCAAAAATTTGGCCTGACCCTAAAATTTTCCCCAACCCCGCTAATCTCTCCGGCCCCCCCCAACTTTTTTTTAACTCTCCCACAACCCTGAGAGATATTTTAAGTTCAAAAAACGAAAAAAAAACAACATTTTGCCGGACCCCTAAAAAATTTGGTCCGACCCCTAAAATGTTCCCAAACCCCCTAATCTCTCCAGCCCCCAACTTGTTTTCACTCTCCCTGAGAAATATTTTAAGTTCAAAAAAAAAAAAATTTGGCCCGACCCTTTAAAAGTTAGGCACGACCCCTAAAATATCCACCGACCCGTCAATCTCTCCAGACCTAGGATATATTTTAACTTAAAAAAAAAGAAAAACATTTTGCCGGACCCCTAATAAATTCGGCCCGACCCACAAACTGTTTTTTAACTCTCCCACACCCCTGAGATATATTTTAAGTTAAAAAAAAAAAAAATTTGGCCCGACCCCCCCAAAATTTGGCCCGACCCCTAAAATTTTCTCCGAGCCCCTAATCTCTCCGGACCCCCCAACTTTTTTTTAACTCTCCCACAACCCTGAGAAATATATTGAGTTCAAAAAAAAAAAAATTTGGCCCGACCCCTAGAAAATTTGGCCTGACCGCTAAAATTTTCCCCGACCCCCTAATCTCTCCAGACCCCCCTTTCCAACTTTTTTTCACTATCCCACAACCCTGAGAAATATTTTAAGTTAAAAAAAAAAAAGAAATTGGCTAGACCCCTAAAAAATTTGGCCTGACCCCTAAAAGTTCAGCCGGACCCCTAAAATTTTCCCCGACCCCGATCTATCCAGCCTCCCCCCTCACTGTTTTTTCACTCTCCCCAACCCTCAGAAGTATTTTGGGTTAAAAAAAAAAATTTGGACCGACCCCTAGAAAATTTGGCCTGACCCCTAAAATTTTCCATGACCCCCTAATCTATCTAGCCCCCCCCAACTTTTTTTCACTCTCCCACAACCCTGAGAAGTATTTTGAGTTACAAAAAAAGAAGAAAAAAATTTGATCGGACCCCTTTAAAATTTGGCCAGTCCCCTAAAATTTTCCCCGACCCCCTAATCTCTCTAGCCCCTATCCCCCCGCCCCCGCAACTTTTATTTCACTCTCCCACAACCCTGAGAAATATTTTAAGGTAAAAAAAAAGAAAAACATTTTGCCAGACCCCTAAAAAGTTCGCCCTGACCCCTTAAATTTTCCCTGACCCCGATCTATCGAGCTCCCCCTTTTTGTGGGAGATTGAAAAAAAGTTGGGGGTGCTATGCGGCGGGGAAAATGTTAGGGGTCAGCATGATTTTCAGAATCATTGATTTTCAGTTGAAAACAGTGTTTAAATGCTTGATTTTCAGTGTGAAAACTAAAATCTAGATACTTTACTATAGCTTTCAAATCTTTGATTTTCAGTTGAACAGTGTGTAAATGCAGTTCGAAAACGCAAATAGTTTAAAACAGTGTTGATTTTTAGTGTGAAAACTAAAATCAAGATAAAGTATCTAGTTTTAGTTTTCACTAAAAATTTGAAAGCTTATTAGCTTTCAAATCTTTTATTTCAGTTGAAAACAGTGCATGATTTTCAGTGTGAAAGATATACTTTCAAATTTTTGATTTTCAGTTGGAAACCTTCACGACACTTTATTTTGGAAACCTTCTAGACACTTTATTTTCAAATATTTTATTTTCAGCATGGTGTGAAAACGCAACTAAGTCTTGATTTTTGAAACAGTTTTTAAATGCATGATTTTCAGTGTGAAAACGCAAATCTAGGCTTTCAAATCTTTGATTTTCAGTTAAAAACAGTGTTGAAATGCATGATTTTCAGTGTGAATAGGCTTTCAAATTTTTGATTTTGAATTGGAAACAGTGTTGCAATGCATCATTTCTAGTTAGAAAAGGCAAATCTAGATATTTTTGATTTTCAGAATGCTAGTCTAGTGTCAAAATGCTAGTCTAGTTACTTTACAATACAACTTTTGATTTTCAGTTTGTGTTTGATAATGGCCTCATGTGAGTGGATGTGTCTTTTGTAGTGAAAATCTAGATACTTATAATAAAGTATCTAGATTTAAGTTTTCAACACTGTTTTCAACTGAAAATCATGCAAAACGCAACTAAGTCTTGATTTTCATTTGGAAACAGTTTTTACTGTTTCCAAATGAAAATCAAGACTTAGTTGCGTTTTCACACCATGCTGAAAATAAAATGTTTTAAAATAAAGTATCTAGATTTTAGTTGGAAAAATAAAGTATCTAGATTTTAGTTGGAAAAAATTTAAAAGTATCTCACACTGTATTTGACACAGTATTTGAAAGCTTTCAAATTATTAGTGAAAACTAAAACTAGATACTTTATCTAGATTTTAGTTTTCACACTGTTTTCAAAGATTTGAAAGCTTATTGTAAAGTATCAAAGTTGGCGTTTTCAACTGAAAATCATGCGGTTCAAAGATGTTGTCACATTGAAAATCATGGATTTTAACACTGTTTTCAAGTGAAAATCAAAGATTTTTAAAGTATCTAGATTTTAGTTTTCACACTGAAGATACCTTGAAAATCAAAGATTTGAAAGCCTATTGTAAAGTATAACTAGATTTGCGTTTTCACACTGAAAATAATGCATTTACGCAGTCCAACTGAAAATCAAAGATTTTCTAATTAAATTAAATTTACAATTAAAGTATCTAGATTTGCGTTTTCACACTGAAAATCATGCATTTAAAAACTGTTTCCAAATGAAAATCAAGACTTAGTTGCGTTTTACCACTTAAAACCATGCTGAAAATAAAATATCTAGATTTATGTTGGAAACCGTGAAGGTTTCCAACTGAAAATCAAAAATTTGAAAGTATCTAGATATTCGTTTTCACACTGAAAATCAAATCTGTTTTCAACTGAAAATTAAAGATTTTTAAAGTATCTAGATTTTAGTTTCTACACTGAAGATACCTTGAAAATTATCTAGATTTGCGTTTTCACACTGAAAATAATGCATTTACACACTGTTTTCAAGTGAAAATCAAAGATTTGAAAGCCTATTGTAAAGTATCTAGATTTGCGTTTTCACACTGAAAATAATACATCTAAAAACTGTTTCCAAATGAAAATCAAAGATTCGGAAAATCATGCTGACCCCTAAAATTTTCCCTGACGCATGGGACCCCAACTTTTTTTTCACTCTCCCACAACCCTGAGAAAAACAAACAAAACAAAAGTCGTAATTAAAGGTATCACCACAAGATACCAGTCTACTGGGATTAGTTCTGCCTTTCCTGAAGAGACGTACATTCGTCGGCTGTTTCAAAAATACCCACAACTTACCCACAATTCACAGTCGCGGATGATATTAAACATAATGCAAGACATTATATTAAAACGAGTAGACAACCCGTCTACGCCACCCCCAGACGTTTGAAGCCGGATAAGTACAAGATCGCAAAGGATGAATTCCAACGCATGTTACAACAAGGAATTATTCGACCTTCCAAAAGTGCGTGGTCATCTCCTCTACATATGGTACAGAAATCAGACGCGACAACATGGCGTCCTTGCGGCGATTTCAGGAGATTAAATGCACAAACTGTACCGGATAGATACCCTATCCCACACATTCACGATTTCGCAATCGGACTGCAAAACGCCACGGTATTTTCCAAACTGGATTTAGTGAAAGCATATCACCAAATACCGGTGGCGGAAGAAGATATCCACTGACCACGCCATTTGGACTTTACGAATTCGTCAGAATGCTATTCGGACTTAGGAACGCCTGTCAAACCTTCCAAAGGTTGATAGACGAGGTTTTTAGGGACCTTCCATTCGTATTCGCATACGTGGACGATGTCCTAATTTCTAGTAGAAACCTCGACGAACATAAACAACACTTGGAACAAGTTTTCCAAAGACTGTCCCATTACGGTTTAAAAATAAACTTGGACAAATGTATTTTCGGTCAGCAAGAAGTAAATTTCCTCGGACATTCAATTGATAAGGATGGAATATCACCATTACCCGAAAAAGTAAGTGCCATTACGAATTTTCCACAACCTACGTCTGTTAGACAAATTCGTCGCTTCATAGGTGTAATTAATTATTACAGACGATTTTTACCCAACTGTTCCACAATCCTTGCACCGTTAACGTCATTATTGAAGAACAAAACGAAAAACCAACAATTAAAACTGGAAGGATCAGCTTTAAAAGCTTTCCATCAAGCTAAAACTGCCTTAGTCAATTTCACAAAATTGAATAATATTAAGGACAGTGAGGAATCGAAACAGACGCATCAGACATAGCTGTAGGAGCAGTTATACACCAACTGACAGGGAATACAATGACCCCTATTTCGTTTTTTTCAGCCAAACTGAGCAAGACACAGACAAAGTACAGTACCTTTTCAAGGGAACTATTAGCAATTTATTTGGCAATTAAACATTTTAGACATCTGTTGGAAGGAAGAAACTTTTGTATTTACACTGACCATAAGCCGTTAACGTATGCACTGCATACACACATAGATAAATATGGCCCAAGAGAAATCAGACATCTTGATTATATTGCTCAATATTCTACAGACATCAGATACGTCAAGGGACAAGAAAACATTGTGGCGGACGCATTATCACGAGCTGCAATAACTTCGATAAATTCCAGTTCGCAGAGTATGGAATTAATTGCACAAGAACAAAAAACGGACGAGACACTCACTGACGTACAACAGAAAACGTCTTTGCAACTGAAGGAAATGCTTTTACCTTTTAGTACAACAACATTTTATTGTGATACAACAAAAAAACAACCACGTACATACATACCGCCAAGCATCAGACGACATGTTTTTCAACATTTCCACAATTTATCTCATCCAG
The DNA here is from genome assembly GCA_963556195.1 of Sepiola atlantica. Lineage (NCBI taxonomy): Eukaryota > Metazoa > Mollusca > Cephalopoda > Sepiida > Sepiolidae > Sepiola > Sepiola atlantica. The sequence goes on along the minus strand of OY744532.1, from coordinate 49,841,650 downwards.
GCAAACGAGCCACGGTAAGAATAATAGCAGACCGTTTCGTTTGGCCGAAAATGAATACAGATATTCGAAATTGGACCAAGACGTGTGTATCCTGTTAGAAGAATAAAATACACAGGCATACAAAGTCACCACTGGGTACTTTCAGTACGCCAGATGCCAGGTTTACCAATATCCATGTTGACTTGGTGGGGCCATTACCCCCTTCGAAAGGACACACCCACATTCTCACCATAGTCGACAGGTTCAGCAGATGGCCAACAGCCATACCCGTGAAGGACACATCGGCGGCGACAGTAGCTGTAACAATATTAAAAGACTGGATAGCAATTTTTGGAGTACCGTCAGTACTCACAACGGACAGAGGCTCGCAATTTCAATCAAAACTCTTCGCAGAATTCAACCAATTGTTGGGAACGTCCCACATAAAGACAACGGCTTATCACCCCTGCTCGAACGGCCTCGTCGAACGCTTCCACAGACAGCTAAAAACTTCTTTGGCTATGAGTCATAACAACGCAGACTGGTCAGATAATTTACCATTAATCCTATTAATGATCCGAAACACGATGAAAGAGGATTTACAAAGCACGCCAGCGGAGGTAGTTTTTGGATCAGCAATCACACTACCTGGACAATATTTTGATGCATACGCAGACATTTCACCCACAAATACATTTGTGACGGAATTAAAGAACAAAATGTCTTCTCTCAAATTTACACCCACCAGGAGGGCTGACAAACAAACACATATGCCAAATGACCTTCACACATGCAAATATGTATTTATTAGGAACGATACAGTCAAAAAGCCATTTTGTCCAAATTACACAGGACCATACCAAGTTTTGGACAGAAGTGAAAAATATTTCACTGTCCAAAGGAAAAACAGGAAAGACAACATCGCGATCGACCGAATTAAACCAGCATACATTGAGGAACACCCTCAGACAATTTCCCCACCAGAACAAATTCCCTTAGAACATGGGAGTCCAGCAAAAAATGACGGGAACATCAAACCTACGACAAAAACAGGTAGGAAAGTCCACTGGCCGAAACATTTCAAGGAATACATTACATATTAGAGAAAAAAAAGAAAAGAAAAAAGATTTTTTTCTTTTTTTTCAATCTGGGGGGAGTATTGTGCCAGTTGACACGGTTAAGATTCGGATAAAAATTGTTGTTTGGGATAAATACAATTTAGGCGCGCAGTGTGAATATAATTGTATTGGCGCGTGAAAAATAAAAAATAACGCCCACGCAAATTCCGGCGTGGCCTTATATATTAAATCAACTCAAAACGAGCGGACGTAGATATTTCTGTCCAATGGGATTTCTCCAAAGACATTTTTCTAAACTTTTCTCCTTAAGCTCGCTGGAGCCTATCCAAATAGTATTTAAGCACACACAAACATCAAACCCTCTCTCTCAACTGACTCTTCATTCGGAGGTTACACGCGTCTTACTATCACTCTTCCATTTCACCTTTCGCGCGCTTCATACAATTTCACAGGCGAACATTACCTATTGCCTCTCTTAACATTTTATAACATATGAGCATTTCAACAAAACAAAAGACATTCTCCTTTTTACTTACCCTGAAACTAAAGAAAGGACTTCTGAACTCATTACAAAAGGAAATATGTTATATTTGTTAATGGTTTATTTCAGTGAATAAACTTCCGTTGGTTTTGCATGTAAGTCTTATTATTATTTTTATTTTTATTTGTGGAGGAAGTTATCACCAAAAAAAGGCATGACGACCACCACAAATGCATGATTTTCAGTTGGAAACCTTCACGACACTTTATTTTGGAAACCTTCTAGACACTTTATTTTCAAATATTTTATTTTCAGCATGATTTTCAGTGCGAAAACGCAAATCTAGATATATTGTAATAAGCTTTCAAATCTTTGATTTTCAGTTGAAAACAGTGTTGATTTTCAGTGTGAAAACTTAAATCTAGATACTTTACTATCTAGGTTTTAGTTTTCACTAAAAATTTGAAAGCTTGTAAGCTTTGATTTTCAGTTGAAAACAGTGTTTAAATGCATGATTTTCAGTGTGAATAGGCTTTCAAATTTTTGATTTGTAATTGGAAACAGTGTTGCAATGCATCATTTCCAGTTAGAAAAGGCAAATCTAGATATTTTTGATTTTCAGAATTAAAATACAGTGTCAAAATGCAAGTCTAGTTACTCTACAATAGGCTTTCAAACTTTTGATTTTCAGTTTGTGTTTGATAATGGCCTCATGTGAGTGGATGTGTCTTTTGGAGATCAGCCCCGATCTCCTAAAGACACATCCACTCCCATGCGTGATTCGTAGCGGAGTCACCTCGTTCCACTTTAGTGCAATTGTCGCGGTGACACTGGGAAAACTGGAGTTGAGAGAGAGTTCTTGGCTGGAAGCCAACGAGAGAACACGCTTTACCCATATAGCGATTACAAGTTAGGGGATTTCGGATCCCTGAAATTAAGAGCCGAGCGATGTTCCTTCGTAAGAAAAATAACTAGCGTAAGCGAAACGGCAGCAAGCGACGACAATAGCGAATTTGGTTTTGGCGAAAAGTGAGAATAGTCGCTTGCTTTGGGCTGCGACTGCTATCATCTGCCGTTTCGCCGAGCGTCAACTTCGCTCGCTTGCAACTGCTGAAATCAAATCTCCTCGTACACGATACAATATAACAAGGCTCCTCTTTTTTAAGAGCAGAGAGAGAGGCTTACGCTAGTTATTTTTCTAACGCTAGTTATTTTTCTTTCGCTTGGCTCCGAAATCCCCTATACGCTATATGGGTAAAACGTGTTCTCTCGTTGGCTTTCAGCCAAGAACCCTCTCAGCGGGAAAACTGTGATGTCGCGAAATATCGTCACCGCGGTGACTCCGCTACGAATCACGCAAGTCAACTTCAAAAGACACATCCACTCCATTATCAAACACAAACTGAAAATCAAAAGTTTGAAAGTAACAAGACTTGCATTTTCACACTGCATTTTAATTCTGAAAATCAAAAATTTGAAAGCCTGTTGTAAAATATCTAGATTTGCCTTTTCTAACTGAAAATCATACATTTCAACACTGTTTTCAACTGAAAATAAAAGATTTGAAAGCTTATAAGCTTTAAAATTTTTAGTGAAATCTAGATACTTATAGTAAAGTTTTCAACACTGTTTTCAACTGAAAATAATGCATTTAAAAACTGTTTCCAAACGAAAATAAAGACTTAGTTGCGTTTTCACACCATGCTGAAAATAAAATGTTTGAAAATAAAGTATTTAGATTTTAGTTGGAAACCGTGAAGGTTTCCAACTGAAAATCAAAAATTTAAAAGTATCTCAATATTCGTTTTCACACTGAAAATAAAGCACAACTGAAAGATTTGAAAGCTTTCAAATTTTTAGTGAAAACTAAAACTAGCTTTTAGTTTTCAACTGAAAATCAAAGATTTGAAAGCTTATTGTAAAGTATCAAGATTTGCGTTTTCACACTTAAAACCATGCTGTTTTCAACTGAAAGACAAAGTATCTTCACACTGAAAATCATGCATTAACACACGGTTCAAAGATGTTGTCACACTTAAAATCATGGATTTTAACACTGTTTTCAACTGAAAATCAAAGATTTTAAAAGTATCTAGATTTTAGTTATCACACTGAAGATACCTTTAAAATCAAAGATTTTAAAGCCTTTGTAACTAGATTTGCGTTTTAACATGTAAAATCATGTATTTCAACACGGTTTCCAATTGAAAATCAAAGATTTGAAAGCCTATCAAGATTTGCATTTTCCAACTGAAAATAAAAAATGTGTGAAGTATTTAGATTTACATTTTCCAACTGAAAATCAAAAATTTGTAAAGTATCTAGATATTCATTTTACCACTGAAAATAATGCATTTACACACTGTTTTCAATTGAAAATCAAAGATTTGAAAGCCTATCAAGATTTGCATTTTCACACTGAAAATCATGTATTTAAACACTATTTCCAACTGAAAATCAAAAATGTGTGAAGTATCTAGATTTGCATTTTACAACTGAAAATAAAAAATTTGTAAAGTGAAATAAGATATTCGTTTTCACACTGAAAATCATGCCTTTACACACTGTTTTCAACTGAAAATTAAAGATTTGAAAGCTTATTGTGAAGTATCTAGATTTGCGTTTTCGCACTGAAAATCAAGCATTTCAACACCGTTTTCAACGGAAAATCAAAGATTCTGAAAATCATGCTGACCCCTAAAATTTCCCCGACGCATAGCACCCCCAACTCGTTCTTCACTCTCCACCAACCCTGAGAAATATTTTAAGTTATAAAAAAAAAAAAAAACATTTTGCAAGACCCCTGAAAAACCTATCCAGCCCCCCCAACTAGTTTTTAACTCTCCCCAACCCTGAGAAGTATCAGGTAAACAAAACAAAAAATTGGCCCGACCCCTAGAATATTCGGCCTGACCCCTCAAATTTTCCCCGACCCCCTAATCTCTCCAGACCCCCAACATTTTTCACTCTCCCACAACCCTGAGAAATATTTTCAGTTCAAAAAAAAAAAAATTTTTTGCCTCACCCCCAAAAAATTTGGCCTGACCCCTAAAATATTTCCCGACCCCTTAATCTCTCCAGCCACCCCCAATTTTGTTTCACTCTCCCCCAACACTGAGAAATGTTTTAAGTTAAAAAAAAAAACAAAAGAAAAAATTTGGCCTGACCTCTAAAAAAAAATTGGCCTGACCCCTAAAATTTAACCCCGACCCCCTGATCTCTCCAGCCCCCCTCCCCAACTTTTCTTTAACTCTCTCACAACCTTGAGAAATATTTTAAGTTCAAAAAAAGAAACAAAAGAAAAATTTGGCCCGATTCCTAAAAAATTGGGCCCGACCCGTAAAATTTTCCCGACCCCTAATCTCTCTAGTTTCGCCCCTGCAACTTTTAATACACTCTCCCACAACCCTGAGAAATATTTTAAGTTGAAAAAAAAGAAAAATATTTTGCCGGACCCCTAAAAGGTTCGGACTGACCCCTAAAATTTTCCCCGGCCCCGATCATTCCAGCCCCCCCTTGTTTTTCCCTCTCCCCCAACCCTGAGAAGTATTTTAGGTTGAAAAAAAAAATTTGGCCTTACCCCTGAAAAATCTGGCCCGACCCCTTAATCTCACCAGCCTCCTCAACTTTTTTTCACTCTCCCACAACCCGTAGACACATTTTAAGTTCCTAAACTAAAACTTAAACTTAAGTTCCTAAAAGTTGGGGTGGCTGGAGAGATTACTCTCCAGCCTCCCCCAACTTTTTTTTTACTCTCACACAACCCTGAGAAAAATTTTAAGTTAAAAAAAAAAAATTTGGCCCGACCCCTGAAATTTTCCCCGACACCCTAATCTCTCCATCCCCTCCCCAACTTTTTTAAAACTCTCCCATAACCCTGAGTAATATTTAAAGTAAAAAAAAAAATTTGGCCCGACCCCCCAAAAATTTGGCCTGACCCCCAAAATTTTCCCCGACCCCCTAATATCTCCAGCCCCCCCAACTTGTTTTTCACTCTCCCACAACCCTGAGAAATATTTTAAGTAAAACAACAGAAAAAAAAAATTTGCCCCGACCCCTAAAAAATGTGGGCCGACCCCTAAAATTTTCCCCGACCCCCTTAATCTCTCCAGCCACCCCAACTTTTTTTTCACTCTCCCACAACCCTGAGAAAAATGTTAAGTTATAAAAAAAAAAAAATTTGTCCCGACCCGTAAAATTTTCCCCGACTCTAAATTTCTCTAGCCCCGCCACTGCAACTTTTAATACACTCTCCCACAACCCTGAGAAATATTTTAAGTTAAAAAAAAAGAAAAACATTTTGCCGGACCCCTAAAAAGTTCGGACTGACCCCTAAAATTTTCCCCGGCCCCGATCATTCCAGCCCCCAACTTGTTTTTCCCTCTCCCGCAACCCTGAGAAGTATTTTAGGTTGAAAAAAAAAATTTGGCCTTACCCCTGAAAAATCTGGCCCGACCCCTAAAATTTTCCCCGACCCCCTAATCTCTCCAGCCCCTCAAACTGTTTTCACTCTCCCACAACCCTGAGAAATATTTTAAGTTAAAAAAAAAAATTGGCCCGACCCCAAAAATTTTCCCCGACCCTCTAATCTCTCCAGCCGCCCCAAACTTTTTTCACTCTCCCACAACCATGAGAAATATTTTAAGTTCAAAAAAAAAAAATAAAAAATTTGGCCCGACCCCCAAAAAATTTGGCCTGACCCCTAAAATATTCCCCGACCCGTTAATCTCTCCAGCCACCCCCAATTTTTTTTCACTCTCCCCCAACACTGAGAAATGTTTTAAGTTAAAAAAAAAACAAAAGAAAAAATTTGGCCTGACCTCTAAAAAAAAATTGGCCTGACCCCTAAAATTTAACCCTGACCCCCTGATCTCTCCAGCCCCCTCCCCAACTTTTTTTTAACTCTCTCACAACCTTGAGAAATATTTTAAGTTTAAAAAAAGAAACAAAAGAAAAAATTTGGCCCGATTCCTAAAAAATTGGGCCCAGCCTGTAAAATTTTCCCCGACCCCTAATCTCTCTAGTTTCGCCCCTGCAACTTTTAATACACTCTCCCACAACCCTGAGAAATATTTTAAGTTGAAAAAAAAGAAAAATATTTTGCCGGACCCCTAAAAGGTTCGGACTGACCCCTAAAATTTTCCCCGGCCCCGATCATTCCAGCCCCCCCTTGTTTTTCCCTCTCCCCCAACCCTGAGAAGTATTTTAGGTTGAAAAAAAAAATTTGGCCTTACCCCTGAAAAATCTGGCCCGACCCCTAAAATTCTCCCCGACCCCTTAATCTCTCCAGCTTCCTCAACTTTTTTTCACTCTCCCACAACCCGTAGACACATTTTAAGTTCCTAAACTAAAACTTAAACTTAAGTTCCTAAAAGTTGGGGTGGCTGGAGAGCATCAACGTCGTGGCTGCTGTTGGAACGAGCTGTTTCCTCGATCGCCTCTCGTTTCTCTCTGCCGATCTCTTCCCAAAACTAAACTGACAAAGTAGTCCGTTTGGGGACAGCTAGAAAATCATATGCCCTGCAAGCCGATTGGTCAGTGTATGACCAATTTGTCCACAGGGGACAAGAAGAAATAGGTCCTATGTCCGACCACTACAAGAGTATGTTGTTCAAACTGCCAGGGAACTGAAGAATGCGAGTGGTATTCTCTCAAAGTCTGCCCCTAATAAATGGAAAAAACTCTCCCCAGAGACAGCAGAACTGATAGTACACATGTATGAAAATGATGAATACAGCCATCAAATGCCAGGCAAAAAGGACTATGTTAGTATTGCAAAGAGTGTTCACAAACAAAAGCATTTAATACTATGTAACCTGGATGAATTGTATGCTGCTTTTAAACAGAAGTATCCCAATGTCAAGGTGGAGTTTTCCAAATTTTCTCAGTATTAGCTGGATTTAAAGGTACCCATTCTGTTAGTGTGTGTAGCATACATCAGAATGCAAAACTTCTTGTAGAAGTCATTGGTTGGGACGTCACTTACAAGGATTTTATCTCAAAACTAGTTTGTGATTCTTCCAACAAGGAATGCATGATGCACCGTTGTGAGGCATGTCCTGGACGAGAAGCACTGCAGAAGTTCTTGGATGAAAAGCTGGTTGATGTGGATCCAGATGATGAATTTCATTTTAGTCAATGGGACACAACTGACCGTGCCACATTAAGTACTCGTACAACAACGTATGAAAAATACAAAGATTTCTTGATTGACAAAATCGACAATCTCACACGACACTCATATATAACAAAATGTCAAACTAGATACTTGACTAAAAAGAAAGAGAATCTTTGTTCGAATGAGGTTCTTGTCCTTGTAGACTTTGCAGAAAATTATCAATTTCATACAAGACGAAATCCAAACTTTTCATTGGAGCAAGGAATATTGCACCCTGTAGTGTTTTACTACCTGTTATATCCTAAATTACATAGGACATACTAAATTAAGAATACGCTGAGTGGTTTGCGTTTAACAGGGATCCGGTAGGAAGTAGAGACGTTGACTTTTCGCTCACGTCCAGATATCACTGCCCAGTACAAAATATCTTTCCAAAGTTTACACAATTTAGCAACAGTCTTTTACCAGATAAACTTTTTCACAAAATAATTTCAGACAATAAAACGTTTCCAAAATTCGCACAACAAATAGTTTCAATTACTTTAGACAAAGCAATGAACAATTATTTTTCACAAAAATACGGCTGCACTTGGGAGAGAAAAAAAAAATATAACAATAATTTCTGAATTGTTCAAAGAAAAAAAAAATCATAAGCGTTCTTTTTTTCTTTCGAAATTCGTAATCTCACGGTGCAGGTTTCGAATTCAGCTTGTGCTTCCCAAATATTTTTTCGTCAACATACAGATAAAGTTCACTTTACCTTAAAATTGTTTCGAGTACAATTTTCTTTACTTTCTCGTTAGTTCTTACCGAAGAAATCCGTACTTTTTACTACTTTAGGTAGTAAAATTCTCTTTTATTTGACGCACGTGTCAACGTTTTTGTCTTGTCATCCTTGCAAATTTTTTTTAAATAAAAAATCCTTGAATAGTACGGTAATTTATCTCTGTTAAGAGAAAAAAAATATCCTCGTTCGCCACTGTTATATCCTAAATTACATAGGACATACTAAATTAAGAATACGCCGAGTGGTTTGCGTTTAACAGGGATCCAGTAGGAAGTAGAGACGTTGACTCTTTGCTCACGTCAGATATCACTGCCCATCTTATATACGTACTTTCGTATAAAGTCAATACCTGATTACTTCCCTTTATGTTAGTTTCGTATTTATGCCAAATCATGACCTTTACAACACTACCGAGATTCCGATGGAACACTGAAGCATCTTTCATTGTGTTTTATTTCTAATGACAACACCCACGACACTGCATTCGTGTATCAAACCCAGACAATGACGGTTCACTACATTTGTGCATTATTGCCCCATGTTAACAAAATGACTTACTTCAGTGATGGCTAAAAATTATAAAAACTTCATAAATTTATGTCTGCATAAACAAGAATTTGGGATTGATGCAGAGTGGGTTGTCTTTGCTACAAGCCAACGAAAATCTCCTTGCAATGGAATTGGTGGTTCAGTAAAACGGCATGTGGCTAAACGGTCGCTTCAACGTCCTCTGAATAATCAAATCCTGGATTATAAAGCCATGCTAGAAGTCTGCCTGGAGATGTCTGCAATCAAGTTCTTTGATATTAGTATGGAAACTATGGAGGAGGTGAGAAAGTTTCTTGAGGCGAGATTTGCCAGGGGAAACACAGGAAGCAGAAGCAGCCACCATTTTGCCCCGTTGTTAACATCGAACATTGGTCATAAGCTGACCAGCGAGGATGAATCATATACAGACAACCATGATTTTAACTTGCCATCAATTCTTGAAATCTCTGACATTTTACCAATGCAATATGTAACCTGTGTTTATAATTCTTTCTGGTGGATTGGCATCGTGAATGAAATTAATGCAGAGGAAGGTGATGTAACCGTCAAGTTCATGCATCCTCATGGACCACGCAAGACATTCAATTGGCCGCAAATTGATGATACATGGTTTGTTCCAATCAAGAAAATTCTTTGTGTTTTACTACCTGTTATATCCTAAATTACATAGGACATACTAAATTAAGAATACGCTGAGTGGTTTGCGTTTAACAGGGATCCGGTAGGAAGTAGAGACGTTGACTTTTCGCTCACGTCCAGATATCACTGCCCAGTACAAAATATCTTTCCAAAGTTTACACAATTTAGCAACAGTCTTTTACCAGATAAACTTTTTCACAAAATAATTTCAGACAATAAAACGTTTCCAAAATTCGCACAACAAATAGTTTCAATTACTTTAGACAAAGCAATGAACAATTATTTTTCACAAAAATACGGCTGCACTTGGGAGAGAAAAAAAAAAAAATATAACAATAATTTCTGAATTGTTCAAAGAAAAAAAAATCATAAGCGTTCTTTTTTTCTTTCGAAATTCGTAATCTCACGGTGCAGGTTTCGAATTCAGCTTGTGCTTCCCAAATATTTTTTCGTCAACATACAGATAAAGTTCACTTTACCTTAAAATTGTTTCGAGTACAATTTTCTTTACTTTCCTCAACAACATATACAGGAAGAACATACAAGATAACTGATGAGCAGTATGAAAAAACGATTTCTGCATTTCAGTGGCATAAAGAAAATAACAGTATATAGATAATGTTGTTGTATGTTGGTTTTTGTTGTGAAGTTCGCTTTTATGGTAAATATCTAATCAGTGTGAGACTATATTACTTTTTACTATTTAACTTTTACTTTCTAAAACTTATTTCAATGTGAATTTTATATAAATTTAGATGAACGGACCCTCCAACTTCATCTAATATATCTAAACTAGTTGCGTCCCCCAATAGGGTATTTCTGAACCTTCGGAAAAAGACCTAACTTTGAATAGACACTGTGAGTGAACAAAAAAAGTATTATTTACCATTTTTGGTCCAGAGGTACTTCATAGTGTCTAAATGAATGTTCAAAAGAAAAAAACCCGTTACCATATCAACTACATCATTTTTTTGCCCCATATTGGTGCACATGTAAAAGATTTCAAAATTTGATAAAATCTCATAGAAGGCTTCATTTCTGAGCAAAGCTGATACCATTTTTGGATTCCTTGGGTTGAAAAACATACTTGTGTGAATTTTCAGCGTCACATCATGTTCCAAACGGAAAATATTCAAGAAAATGTAATTATTAAAATGTCGCCCGGGCGACATCTTGTGCGATTTATGTGAAACGGAAAATGCTCTAAATCGGAAACCGCTTGGAGTTGCATGCTCAAATTTTCAGGATTTCTTAGTTTTTATTATGTCCATATGTGGTGCAAGTTACAACAAAATCTGAGGACAAGGGTTTCAAGCCCTGGATGATGTGACATGAAATCACCCTACTGCAGAAGCCTCCAGTTCCTATATTGTAGAAGCACCCCCGGTGCTGGGTCCTATACTGTAGAAGCACCCCTGGTCACTATACAGTAGAAGCACTCATGGTACCTATTCTGCAGAAGCCTCCGGGTCCTATATTGTAGAAGCACCCCGGTGCTGTGGCCTATACTGTAGAAGCACCCATGGTCCCTATACTGTAGAAGCACCTATGGTTCCTATTCTGCAGAAGCCTCCGGGTCCTATATTATAGAAGCACCCCCGGTGCTGGGTCCTATACTGTAGAAGCACCCCTGGTCCCTATACTGCAGAAGCATCCATGGTCGCTATTCTGCAGAAGCCTCCGGGTCCTATATTGTAGAAGCACCCCCGGTGCTGGTTCCTATACTGTAGAAGCACACCTGGTCCCTATACTGTAGAAGCACCCATGGTTCCAATTCTGCAGAAGCACCCCTGGCCCTTATACTGAAGAAGCACCCATGGTCGCTATTCTGCAGAAGCCTCCGGGTCCTATATTGTAGAAGCACCACCGGTGCTGGGTCCTATACTGTAGAAGCACCCCTGGCCCTTAGATTGCAGAAGCACCCATAGTCGCTATTCTGCAGAAGCCTCCGGGTCCTATATTGTAGAAGCACTCATGGTCCCTATACTGCAGAAGCACCCATGGTCGCTATTCTGCAGAAGCCTCCGGGTCCTGTATTATAGAAGAACCCACAGTGGTAGGTCGTATACTGTAGAAGCACCCCTGGTCCCTATACTGGAGAAGCATCTATGGTCGCTATTCTGCAGAAGCCTCCGGGTCCTATATTGCAGAAGCACCCTCAGTGCTGGGTCCTGTACTGTAGAAGCACACCTGGTCCCTATAATGTAGAAGCACCCATGGTTCCTATTCTGCAGAAGCCTCCGGGTCCTATATTGTAGAAGAACCACCGGTGCTGGGTCCTATACTGTAGAAGCACCCCTGGCCCTTATATTGCAGAAGCACCCATGGTTTGCTATTCTGCAGAAGCCTCCGGGTTTATATTGTAGAAGCACCCCCGGTGCTGGGTCCTATACTGTAGAAGCACCCCTGGTCCCTATACTGCAGAAGCACCCATGGTTGCTATTCTGCAGAAGCCTCTGGGTCCTATATTGTAGAAGCACCCCCGGTGCTGCGTCCTATACTGTAGAAGCACTCCTGGTCCCTATACTGGGTAATTCCATGTCAAATCATCCAGAAATTTTGGATTTTGAAACCTATGTCCTCAGATTTTGTTGTAACTTGCACCACAGATGGACATAATAAAAACTAAGAAATCCTGAAAATTTGAGCATGCAACTCCAAGCGGTTTCCGATTTAGAGCAGTTTCCGTGTCGCGTAAATCGCGTAAGATGTCGCCCGGGCGACATTTTAATAATTACATTTTCCTGAATATTTTCCGTTTGGAACATGATGTGATGCTGAAAATTCACACAGGTATGTTTTTCAACCCAAGGAACCCAAAAATGGTATCAGCTTTGCTAAAAAATGAAGCCTTCTATGAGATTTTATCAAATTTTGAAATCTTTTACATGCGCACCAATATGGGGAAAAAAAATGATGTAGTTGATATGGTAACGGATTTTTTTCTTTTGGAGATTCATTTAGACACTATGAAGTACCTCTGGATCAAAAATGGTAAATAATACTTTTTTTGTTCAATCACAGTGTCTATTCAAAGTTAGGTCTTTTTCCGAAGGTTCAGAAATACCCTATTGGGGGAAGCAACTAGTTTGGACATGCGAGATCAAAATTTATATAAAATTCACATTGAAATAAGTTTTAAAAAGTAAAAGTTAAAAGTCTCACAGTGATCAGATATTTACAATAAAAGCTGACTTCACAACAAAAACCAGCACACGACAACATTATCTACATGGGTCATCAATTTTAACTGAGAATAAATATTGAATGGTTTTCCTTATGACTTATAAGATAGATGAAGTTAGCACTGTTTGTGTTTATTTAATAACTGCATAGGAGTTTTTACTAAGATAAAAAGTTTCGAGTTGTTAACACCATCGATTGTAAAATGACTGAGCGAAACATCGTCAAAATGTCCCATGCGCAACGGCACTTTGGTCCAATGTCACCAGAATCCAATAATTATGCCAATTTTGGCTACTGAACCACAATAGCTGCTTAAATATTGATTATATTTCTCGTATAACAAAGTTTTTCTTTGCCTATTATGCCTGCATTAGTTGGTGGTTAATTTTTTCAGTAAAACGTGTCCCATATGCAACGGAGCTGGATTAGTTCACCATAATGTACTGCAACAATCCTAAAATAATTTTAAATGAAAAACATTATCTATACCTATAGATATATAATAGTGGTTGATGCAATTTGTTTATTCCATTATGCAGGCAAGAAAGTTAGGCAGCACTTGATTCTTATACCAAGAAATTAGCTGTAGAAAATATAGAAGAATTTTAGGTAGGCACAAATCTATGAATATTTTAAATGTTGATTTTCCTTTCAATTCACTGGAAAAATGTATATAAATCTGTTCATTAACTGCTTACTCATCCCCTGCTACCAAACTTAAGTTACCTGATTATCTCTATATATTCTATTTTATTGTTTTGTCTTCAATTCAACAGTAAACAAAAGAAAACAAGATGACTGATGAAGCTTGCTCCGTTGGTGTCGAACTCAATTTCGAATGTCACAAATTAGACTATGATCGTTCCAAAGGAATTGAGAATCTATCAGACTTGAACAAAGACGTTGTTGACTGTTGCTGTGGAGAGCTGGGCTCAAGGAACATAAAGGCGAGTTATCAACCATCTGCTTTCATCACAAAATATATTTTGGAAATGTGTTTGAACATAGAGCAAAGTGCCACGATGGATTGTTACAACATAAAAGTAAAGTCAAAGGCGTACAGTTGATATCGTTGGTGATGGCAAAATAGCTGGAGCTGAGAGGGTACAATGTGTAACACCAGGACACATTCTTTGTCCTCAGTGTATGATGAAATATGTGAGACTGATAGATGATACAGACAGGATAGATGCAGACGACACCTGTGAACTTTTACAAACCCCCACAAAAAAACTTGAATATTAGTCTGAAATCCATGGACATTTCTCCTGTCGCTTTACATGGTGTTGCTCCTCATAGTCGTGTTCATAGTGCCAAAAGGAAATTAGAACAAGTGATTGGAACACTCAAAAGCGACCTGTCGACTGTATACAAAGTCGACGCTGAAGAATTGACTGTGTCAGAATCAGTGCATATTGAAAAAGAAATCAAAGAGAAAGCATTAGAATTGGATATATTACATCATTTGATGAAGGAGAAATTGAAGAAAGCCTCGACTCCAGATCAAATCCAAATCATGACACTCCTGATTCGTGGTCTCGTGAATACTGTTCCAAATTCTTCAAGGTGTCAGATGACCATCGTTCCAGCAGTAGCCACAACGTTGACGCTTCTCTTATTTTCCTTTCTGGACACTGTCCAATATTTTGTTACTTTACCAAACGGTAAAGTAACCCTTTGAAATAAATTCTCTTTCGTTTGTTGCTATACAGTGTTTTTTGTTTGCTTCAATTTCGTGCATATAGATGTGTTGCGTGTTCATATCACGTCGGGGTCACCATTGTTGAATGCTTCTTACATCTCTATGCACGAAATTGAATCAAACAAAAAACACTGTATAACAACAAACGAAAGAGAATTTATTTCAAAAGGTTACTTTACCGTTTGGTAAAGTAACAACATATTGGATAGCGTCCAGAAAGGAAAATAAGAGAAGCATCAACGTTGTGGCTGCTGTTGGAACGATGGTCAGGCAGGAGAGAGCTGTTTCCGCGATCGCCTCTCGTTTCTCTCTGCCGATCTCTTCCCAAGACTAAACTGACAAAGTAGTCCGTTTGGGGACAGCTAGAAAATCATACGCCCTGCAAGCTGATTGGTCAGTGTATGACCAATTTGTCCACAGGGGACAAGAAGAAATAGGTCCTATGTCCGACCACTACAAGAGTATGTTGTTCAAACTGCCAGGGAACTGAAGAATGCGAGTGGTATTCTCTCAAAGTCTGCCCCTAATAAATGGAAAAACTGTCCCCAGAGACAGCAGAACTGATAGTACACATGTATGAAAATGATGAATACAGCCATCAAATGCCAGGCAAAAAGGACTATGTTAGTATTGCAAAGAGTGTTCACAAACTGTAGGGAAACGCGGGACTTACCTAACTAGCATGTGTGCATAGTTCAATGGGTCGGTCGTGGAAGTAAATGAATGAAGAAGAAAGAAACAAAAATGGCTGCCTTGTCTCTTTATATGCCTGCAATGTGACCACCTGATATGTAAATGAGATGCTCCTGGTTGGAGATAAAAGAGGGTTGATTTGTTGTTTTGGTCGTTCACTTTGAAGTTGGATATCAAAGAGATAAGTAAGATATACAAAGGTTGGAAGTTTAAAGGCCCCTGGTTCATTCCCGGGTTTCGGCACCAAAGATATACAGAGGTTGGAAGTTTAAGCTATTCCGGCACTTGGTGTGTGGTGACTCGAAAGGCAGAAAATGGACAAATTCGATTTTCGCTTGATACCTGAGTTTGATGGATCTACCGCTGGACCGTCTGTTGTTGAATGGGTTGAAAAGGCTGAGAAGATCTGCACACTGTGCAGAATTAAAGAACCAGCCACAGTCATTCCTCTGAGGTTAATCGGAGGGGCCTATGCAGTCTACCAGCAACTCGGGGATGAACCAGACTGGGATACAATCAAACATGGCCTGTATACAGCATTTGGTACAGATCCGTTTGTTGCATGACAACAGTTTACGAGCCGGCGACTTCAGGCCAAGGAAACGGTTGACATGTACCTAGCTGACCTACGAAAGTTGTCGGTACCATTTGGTGGAGTCAGCGATAAGATATTAAGATGTGCATTTTTAGTAGGCTTACCTGAGGAGGTCAGCAGACTGTTGCGGACATCGTCACGAATTGATGAATTGACAACGGACGAGTTATTAGCCCGAGCTCGAAACATCTGCAAGGAACATGAGCCAATTGCAGCAGCAACTAGTATTCAACATGCAGCAGTCGAACCACATGGAGGCAAGGTAGATTCTCTCCCAGATAGTAATAAGCGTGTAGGCCCAGTGTGCTATAAATGTGGGGAAATCAATCATTTTGCTAAGGAGTGCCGAAGTGATAGGAGGTGTGTATATCCACGAGCACAGAGAACGGTACAGTGCTATCGCTGCAATAAGTTTTGGCACATATCTCGCAACTGTTCGGGAAACGAGGTTGGGGGCAAGGTACTATCGCCACCCTTGCCCCTTGCCAACCAATAAACACAGGATTACCGGTCATTGGCGTTAAAATCGACGATGTGAAGTGTTCAGCACTCATAGACACGGGGTGTTCCCGATCTATAGTTAGTGCACATTACTGTCGGATGTGGCGGGAGAAACCAGTCGGTATTATGACAATCAATGGTTTATCCCGAGCATGTTGTGGTGAAGGGACAGTCACGATTTGTACTGAGAAGGGTGACACAGCCAAAGTTGATGTTCTGGTGATGCAAGAAAAACCCCTTGGCTATGACATGTTGCTTGGAATTGATGCGATACAAGCACTAGGAGGCGTCATAATCACAGCGACTGGAGGTGTAATGCTTGGAGAAGGGAAAGAAGTCTGTGCAGCCGTGTCTATTGAAGAAAAGGACTTCTGTGCTACGTTTGACGACAACGAAAAGGCGTGGACTGCAAAGTGGAAATGGACTATGAGCCAGGCACCAGATCGACTGTGCAACACCATTCCAGAGTATGAAGTTTCCACAAAGAATAGGGCCGCATATGAAGAAGAACTTCAGATATGGATTGAAAACGGATGGTTAATACCGTACCCACAGGAACGTCTGGGACCACCCAAAGGATTAATTCCGCTCATGGCTGTTGAACAACCTACTAAAGACAAAATTCGACCCGTAATGGATTACCGAGAATTGAATCACCACGTTGATGCTTTCACTGGAAATGCAGATGTGTGCGCTGCTAGACTACGAGAGTGGCGTCAGAAAGGGAGTAATGTAGCACTGTTGGATTTGAAGAGAGCCTACCTGCAGATACGTGTCCATGAGTCATTATGGCCATTTCAGACGGTGATAATCAAGGGAAAACGATATTGTTTGACACGTTTAGGTTTTGGCCTGAATGTAGCACCCTTAATAATGACAGCTATTATTAAAACTGTTTTGATGCAGGATGAGATCACAGCAAAAGCTGCTTCAGCTTATATTGATGACATTTACATTGATGAGGATATAATGTCTGCAGATGTGGTTCGAACAAAACTGGAATCGTTTGGGTTAATAAGCAAAGACCCTAAGCGCCTAAAGGATGGGGCGCCCGTGTTAGGGCTAGAGGTCTATGAGAAGGGCAATACTTTGCGATGGAAGCGAGGGAGCGCAATTCCAGAGTTACCCAGTGTATTGACAAGACGCATTGTGTTTTCTATTTGCGGTAAATTAGTAGGACATCTACCTGTTTGTGGATGGCTCCGATCGGCAACAGGAGTGTTAAAACGACGAGTAACTGCAGTAACCACAGGATGGGATGACATGGTGGATGATAATGCTCTCCGGCAAATGATGGCTGAAACGTTGTCCAGAGTACATAGGAACGATCCTGCCCAGGGTGAGTGGCAAGTATCTGGAAACGAAGTGAATGCATGGGTTGACGCAAGTTCACTGGCTACAGGTGTCGTGTTGGAACAATTAGGAGCTGTCGTGGAAGATGCGTGCTGGCTTCATCCGAAAAATGATGCCCAGCATATAAATTTGGCAGAACTCGATGCCACATTAAAAGGGCTTAATCTTGCATTGCAATGGCAGGCCAAGGTTGTGCATCTTCACACTGACTCATTGTGTGTTTACCACTGGTTGACCGACACCTTAACTGGGAAGGCCCGGGTTAAGACTAGAGCGGCAAGTGAGATGTTAGTACGTAGGAGACTGGAAATAATAAAGCGTCTAGTTGACGAATACAGCTTGCAGGTGGACATCACTTTAGTTTTGTCAATGCAGAATTTGGCTGATAGCCTGACGAGAGTACCAAAGAGGTGGATTGATGTAATGAGGCAGGGATCTGATCCTCCACAACAGACATGCGCGACCCTAACAGATCAATTGACACCTGACCAGATCCGTACGATACATCAGCAGAGTGGACATCCCGGAATTCGGAGGACAACATATTTTGTCCGAAGAGTGTGTCCTTCAACTACAAGAGCATCAATCAAGGCAGCTATACGCTCGTGTGAAGAGTGTCAGCGAATTGATCCGGCACCATCCCAATGGCAAAAAGGAAAGCTTGAGGTGGAGGACAACTGGTATCGAGTAGCAATGGACAAACGCATTATGAGGGCAAGCACTTTTTGACCATGACAGATTGTGGACCAACACGTTTCACAATATGGCGCCTGTTGACACGACAGGATGCATTTAGCATTATACGACAGTTGAGATCTGTCTTTTTTGAACGTGGTGCCCCGCTTGAAATTCTGACTGATGCGTTATCACTACATTTCGATGTCAAGAATTTCAGAAATTCACGCAGGAATGGGGGATTAGAATGCGTTACCGATGCGCATATTTTCCCGAAGGTAACGGTATAGCGGAGCGGTGTCACCGCACCATTAAAAGAATTGCGGCCAGGACACAGTGTTCTATTCCAGAAGCGGTGTACTGGTATAATATGACACCAAAGGACGATGCAACACCAGAAACTGCCCCAGCTAATGGGATTTACCGCTATGAACAGCGTATAAAAGGTATTGATGTCACGCCATCAGAGGTTGGCGTTGTCAATACACCATATCAAGTGGGAGACAGTGTTTGGGTGAAACCCCCAAATGCTAGGTGCACTGAAAAATTTTGCAGAGGAAAAATAGATAAAATCATAAGTCCTCAGACCATGTTGATTGATGGTGTACCACGGCATGTAAAAGATATCGGCCCCTGTTATACCTCTCCTGATTCTGAGGATAACGAGGAAGATCACATACAGTTCAGGGATGATCCTGACTGCCTACTACCCCTACCGGTGAGCGTAGAAACACTACCTACAGAACCAGATGAGGGAATGATGGAACATACTGAGGAAGATGGGACCGAGGAAGTGATGCCTCCGGTTCTTCGAAGGAGTACCCGACAAAGACGGATACTGCCCCCATGCCCTGATTGTGAAACACCGCATAGGGAACCACGAGAGGAGATAATGGAACAGATTGGTGGCAATAACGGTGGTAATGAGGAAGATGGGACCGAGGAAGTGATGCCTCCGGTTCTTCGAAGGAGTACCCGACAAAGATGGATACTGCCCCCATGCCCTGATTGTGAAACACCGCATAGGGAACCACGAGAGGAGATAATGGAACAGATTGGTGGCAATAACGGTGGTAATGAGGAAGATGGCAATGAGGAAGTGCTGCCCCCGATTCTTCGAAGAAGTACTCGACAACGACGGCCACCCCCCTGCCCTGTGTGTGATCATGAGATCAGGGGGGAGTGTAGGGAAACGCGGGACTTACCTAACTAGCATGTGTGCATAGTTCAATGGGTCGGTCGTGGAAGTAAATGAATGAAGAAGAAAGAAACAAAAATGGCTGCCTTGTCTCTTTATATGCCTGCAATGTGACCACCTGATATGTAAATGAGATGCTCCTGGTTGGAGATAAAAGAGGGTTGATTTGTTGTTTTGGTCGTTCACTTTGAAGTTGGATTTCAAAGAGATAAGTAAGATATACAAAGGTTGGAAGTTTAAAGGCCCCTGGTTCATTCTCGGGTTTCGGCACCAAAGATATACAGAGGTTGGAAGTTTACAAACAAAAGCATTTAATACTATGTAACCTGGATGAATTGTATGCTGCTTTTAAACAGAAGTATCCCAATATCAAGGTGGAGTTTTCCAAATTTTCTCAGTTGCGTCCAAAGTGATGTGTATTAGCTGGATTTAAAGGTACCGCAGTTTGAGAAGGAAGTTGAGAGGTGGATCGACGAAGGAATTTTAATACCATGGTTAGGGAAGGTTGAAGGAATTCTGCCACTCATGGCAGTGGTTCAGCCTACTAAGAGGAAAGTCAGGCCAGTATTGGACTTTCGAGAGTTGAACAAGCATGTGGCCTGCCACACTAAAGATGGAATCGATGTATGTGAAGAAGTCATGAGGGAGTGGAGGAAAAGAGAGCGAGCAACCAAAATCGTGGACTTAAAATCGGCCTACCTTCAAATCCATGTGGATTAGTTAGGCCGTGTGGATTAGTTAGGCCGTATGGCGGTATCAATTGGTCGAATATAAAGGTCAGATCTATTGCTTGACCAGACTTAGATTTGGACTGAATTCTGCACCGAAAATTATGACGGCAGTGCTTAAGACCGTGTTGTCCAAAGACGATGTAGTGAAAAGAGCCAGCTGTTCTTATATTGATGATGTACTGGTTGATGAGACAGAGGTGACTGCGGAAAAGGTGACCATGTCGAAACATATGGACTGACAGCTAAGCCATCGGAGTCATTAGAAAATGGAATGGCTCTTGGATTAAAATTACAGCGGAATAAGGCAGGAACGTTGATGTTTGGAAGAGGGAACGAAGTTCCTGAAGTCAAGGACGGCCTAACTAAGCGAGAACTTTTCTCTGTGTGCGGGAAGTTGGTTGGTCATTATCCCATAGTCGGATGGCTGCGGACTGCATGCAGCTTTATTAAAAGGCAGACCGGTATGGACCGATGGGAGAATGAAATTGACCCAGAGGTGTTGCACATGATAAAAGAAGTGATCGAGGAAGTAAAGAAGGTGGACCCTGTAAAGGGAGAATGGCATGTAAAAAGGAGCCCGGAAGGGGTGATATGGAGCGATGCTAGCAGCCTGGCATTAGGAGCATTATTGGAATAATAGAAGGTGTAACGAAAGAAGAATGATAGCGCCCACATCAATGTTGCGGAGCTTGAAGCCACACTGAAGGGTATCAACCTGGCTTTGAAATGGGGGCTACAAACAGTGGACATTAGAACAGACTCGGCAACAGTGACATCGTGGATTAAGTTGGAAGTGTCGGGAGATAAACAGATCAGGACCAAAGGAGCAGCTGAGATGCTTATCAAGCGTCGACTTGGGGCACTTGGAGACTTAATCAGAGAATTCAAACTGAGAGTAACCGTCACATTGGTTCCATCATAGAAAAATAAGGCAGACGTGCTGAATAGAGTGAAGAAGGCTTGGTTACGAGAGAAGAAAGATATAGCTCCGGTGTGCTGTATCGTAGATGAAATAAAGCACCTGCATAATATGCATCATTTTGGTAAGGAGAGGACGTTATATCTGGCAAGAAAAGTGAATCCAAACATCGCAATGGAAGATGTTCAGGATGTAGTTAAACACTGTAGGGAGTGTCAGTCCATTGACACTGGGCCATCCAAGCATGAAAAAGAAGAACTGCATGTAACAGACAATTGGAGGCGACTGGCCATTGATATCACGCATTATAGCCATGAACTGTATTTAACTATGATTGACTGTGGACCTGGGAGAGTAGCAATATGGCGAAAAATAAGAACAAAAACAGCAGAAGATATAAAGAGAGTTGTTGAGGAGGTATTTATGGAGAGGGGGCCAGTAGAAGAGGTCCTGATGGACAACGGGATGTCCTTCCACTCAGAGGTCTTTAGAGAGCTATGTGATAAGTGGAGTGTTAGGCAATATTTTAGAGCAGTGTACCGCCCAAGCGGCAATGGAATCATAGAGAGACACCATCGAACTATAAAAGCAAGAAGCCAAATTTCGCCCCAAGAAGCGGTCTTTTTGTATAACATGGCACCGAAGACTGGCCAAGACGAAACGTCAGTGCCACATCGATCTGTCTTCACGTATGAATGGCGACATCCACTGGCAATGACGGAGAGAGTTGAACAGGGGCAAGCGAAAATCACTGTGGGTGAGGAGGTGTGGGTGAAACCGCACAACGTCAGATGTACAACCCGCTGGAGAAGAGGAACAGTAACTGATGTACTATCTGAAAACAACGTGTCAGTTAACGGAGTGCCTCGTCACATATTAGATATACGGAGAGTTACCTTACCATCAGATGAAGAGGTTGAAGAAGTCCCCCAAGAAGAACCCGTACGAAGGTCGCAACGTGAACGAAGACGGCTGACGTGGATGGCGGATTATGAAACCAATTATTGATCTTGAAGATCAAGGGGGTGTGTGGTTAAGTGCCATTTGAGTTATACCCCCTTTGCAAATTGGCTGTTTGGAGTCTCTAACCACTAGATGGCTCTGGTGGGGAGTCAATTTGCATAGGGGTGGATTTAACAGTATAAAAACTGTACTCTTTTGTGAAGAGTGTCAATGCACAGCCCTCTTTCGGATACTTTGTCATTGGTTTGTCTATATTGCGCGCTTGATTGTTATTTCCTATTGTTACTCTTGTTATTATTGTTACCTGTTGAACATTACCGTTTTTTTTTTTTTTTTTTTTTTCCTTGTTACCTGTTGACATTTGTTATTTGGAATTACGTTTTTTTTTTTTTTTCTTCCCACTTTTTTTTTGGTTTTTTTTTTTCCCCCCACTTTTTTTTCTACTCTCAATAGTCTCTAGTTTTTATTTCTAGATGACTACTGAAATGACAACGTCCGAAGGAACCGAGTGGTCAAAACCACCCAAAATTCAAATTAATGTGGAACAGTTCGTCGAAGAGGCAAAAAAATGTGTACACATGGTCACGGAGACCGGTTTACTGGTGGACCTACCCAAATTGGAGGAGATCCAGAAAAGAACTGTATCCCTTTTTGTCATGGATAAAAAGATCAAGAAGTCGATCAGAGCCACACCAGAACTAATCCTAAAGCTTCTACACTCTGTTGGATTTAAGCCTCAACGTCTGATCAAATCCAAAGGCTTCAACACATGGTCGGCTTTGTTCCCAGACGAGGACACATGTAACAAACTGTCCTTAACGCCAATAATTACCCCGGATTATATTCTACGCACGGAATACATGGGAAGAAGACGCTCCTCAGTTTCTTTTTTTAATGTGCCCTTCCATGTGAAGGGGGAGCACATAGGAGCCTACCTCCTAAAATATGGTGAAATCACGGATGTAAACCACGAAGAATTTTCAGGAGTTTGGTCCTTCGAAATTTTCGTCGACAAAAAGGCTTACGATAGCATCCCTTACTACATGCTCATTGGAGAGGAAAAATTACCCATCATACTGACAGGACGTCGACCCATTTGCTGGTATTGCGAAGGAATAGGGCATCTAACGATGGATTGCCCTCTAAAGAAGAAGGATCCGACTCCTAAGACGACTACCAGTAAGTCGAGAGCAGGAGCTCATATTAATCCACCGTCACGAATTGGACTACCAATATTGTCGTCAAATGAGGAGTCCGACGAAGAATTTCCGGCACTGCCTACAGCCAAAAAAAATGATGACGATGAAACAGAAAATAAAAGAGAAGGATGGGTCATTGTACCAGGGAAAAAAACCCCGGGACGACACACTTTGGAGGAAATAAGAGAAAAAGAAATGTTAAAACATGACCCCGGAAAGGACTCGTATATAAATGCAAAAAATTTACTAAAGAAAGTAAATAATAAACCCAAGCCCACTCCTGACTCTGCCCCCCCAAAAAACCCTAAACCGCAGACCCCCAAATCAATGCCCCCTCCTATAACTGGTCCCATTGTCGATAAGCCCTATAAATTAATCCCCCTGAGTCCTCAAAAAGTTCCCAAAAGATCCCCTAGACCTTCTCCTTTTGTGTCCCCTGCCCAGACCCCCAGAAGCTCCCCACCTGCATCCCCCTCAAAGCATCCCTTTCCCGCACCTTCTCCAGCATCTCCCTTAGAGCCTAGCTCCCCCTCCCCTTCCCCCATGGAAGAAATGCCTCCACCCACTCCTAAAAGACACAGGAGTCCTTCCCTAGAGAAGAGAAGTTTTAAAAAAGCTACTTTTCTTTCCGGAAAAGATATATGCAGATGTACGCAAATACAAATTGACACGGTGAAGAATATGCGTAACTCCAGCCTCACCGGACTATTAAAATTCGAGGAGGTTGGAGGCTTTTCGATAGAAGACCCCAATAATTTCCCCAACGCCACAAGAGTGGTAACAGTTATAAGGAGAAGAGCTGAAGCAAAGGCTCTATGGGAGATGTTGGAGGAGGCGAACTCAGCCTTCAATTTTGACCTCCCCCTTACCATATTCAAATCAAGTGAACTCAGAGAAATGAAAAATAACTGTTTCGGAAGGCTACCCATTAGAGTTCACCCCTCCCTGTATAGGATAGCCAAACTAACGTATCCTCGTGATATCGGCGGTATCTCCTATGATGGTCTGATTAATGACCAAATGGGCCAAGAGTCCATTGGGAGAGCCGTTGGTACCCTGACCTCATCTATGTTCGTTTCTCAAACTCAACCCTAAGGCATCTTTATGGCTCTCTATCTAGCTACTTTAAATGTGCGGGGCCTGAGGGCAAATGACCGTAAATTTCGGGTCGCTACCGACCTTCAGCGCCTCGGAGTGGATGTATGTTGCTTGCAGGAGACCCACCTGATTTCAGGGGACCATTTGGGTGCGTTGGGTAAGCGTTTTCACGTTTATTCAGCGTACTTTAATTCTTCCGCAAGGGGGGTTTCATGGCTGGTAAGCAAGACTTTAGATGCGTCGTGTGACCCTTTCTACATGGATCCGGAAGGGAGACTATGTATTTTGGATATTACCATAAAGGGGAAAGCATTTCGACTCGTTGGGGTTTATGCTCCCAATATCCATACTGAGCGTTCTTCCTTTTTTCGGCGAATCGAGCAGTTCTTGAATACTACTCGGACGGTCATTTTAGCGGGAGACTGGAACGCGGTCCTGGATCCCGATTTAGATCGTAATCGGCCTAGGGGTACTAACACTGATCGGGACGCTAAAATATTCCGGGACTTTCTCGATAAGTTTGATCTTATCGATAAGTTCCGGAATGAAAAGCCCCGTGATAGGGTATGGACTTGGACAAATAGGCGCGGCTCCGATTTGGTACAACTTTCGAGTTATATCGATCGGTTCTTAATTAGAGGAGTCGACGTAGGGGTAGTTGAATGTCCAAGTCTTCATAATATAGTTTACTCGGACCATAGACTTGTTCGGGTCCGTGTGAACTTAGATAGACCTAAGCCTAGATTAGATGGTCACTGGAAGCTCAACACTTCGTTGTTCGATGTGAAGGGCTACCGAGACCAGCTTCTACTAACCTTACAGCGGGAATTGACGGGGGCTGTAATTGGGAATAGGAAGTGGGGCCATTTTAAGAAAGTAATTAGGTCCTTTACTGCCGATTTTAGCAGACGGCTCAACCTATCAACTAGGGCAGTTAAAGTGGCACTAGAGTCTAGATTAGATCGGGCGATTGAGGTGGGGAGTAGCTCTAGTGTTACTATAATTAAGGCTAAGCTGAATTCTTTGGCTTTCAAAGAACATCAAGCTTTAGTAATTAGGAATAGGTTAAATAGAATGTCTGCGGAAGCAACAAACATGGCCGCTGAACTGCGTGCAGAGGAGTTTCGCCATGCAACTGATCGACATATCGCTCGTGTCTCATTACCGGATGGGCGGCTCGTGACTACAAACGAAGGTATTCTGGAGGCCTTTTGCTCTCATTTTCAAGAGCTTTTTACTCGGGAACCTGGTCTGTCTTTAGCACAATTCGACCCCTATTTGGCTGACTTTTCTCGCCTTGAGGCGACCGAAGCGGCTAGGTGCGAAGGTTGCATAACAGAGGATGAAGTTCAGGAAGCGTTGAAGCAGGTCGGCCTTAACAAGTCTCCGGGGATTGATGGTCTGCCCTATGAAGTGTATTTGAGGATGTCGCCCATTTTTGTTCCCTTGCTTACAGTTTTGTTTAATTCATGGTTTAGGAACGGGAATATTCCCCAGTACTTGACCATGGGTTTACTCAAGCTGATACGCAAAAGCAAAAATGGTGGGGATGGGTTAGATAACTTTCGGCCCTTAACAATGCTTAATGCGGAGTTAAAGATTTTGGCCAAGATCTTAGCTAATCGTCTGCAACTTGTTTTGCCTGGTCTTATTAGCCCTGAACAGACTTGTGCTGTAAAGGGCCGGACCATTCAGGATAACTTGCATTCGATACGCTTGATCATTGAGAAAGTCGACACTGAAGCCGCGCTGATCAATTTAGATCAGTCCAAAGCATTTGATAGGGTGGACCATCGGTATTTGGAGGCTGTCTTATCGGCGGCCGGCCTTGGTCCTCAGTTTCGCTCTTGGATTCGCCTCTTGTATGCGAACCCCAGTGTTAGGGTAGAAGTGAATGGGGTGAGGTCGGAGGCTTTCAGGTTATCCAGATCTCTTCGTCAAGGGTGCCCTCTTTCACCGATGCTTTATGTGCTTGTTTTGGAACCCTTCCTTAACAGGCTAAGGGTGAATCCGGTCCTACGTGGAATTACTTTGCCAGGTGCTTGCACCACGTTAAAGTATTCTGCCTATGCCGACGATGTAACAGTGCTTGTAACGAGCAATGCCGAGATTAGTGTCGTTGGCAGAGAAATCAGAACATATGAAACGGTGACAGGGGCCAAAATCAACTGCGTTAAGTCTGTTGGCTTGCGCATCGGTGCCTGGAAGGGTGTTTCCTTACAGGGACCCTTTGGCTGGACAGATGGACCTTGCAAGCTACTCGGCGTCTGGTTTGGTCCTGATCTTCAGCTGGAGAAAAATTGGTCGGAAGTCCTGAAATCGATAAGGGCCACAGCTGGCCTGTGGACCCGTAGAAATCTTTCATTAAAGGGGAGAGCGGACGTATGTGCTTCTCACATTTACCCGATTATCCTATATCGTCTTTCAGTACTTCCACTCCCGTCGGATACACTGCTTGAGTTGCAGAGGGCTCTTTTCAATTTTTTATGGGTTGGAAAGGCCCATATGGTCCGTCGCGAGGTTTGTTGCCTTCATCCTTCTGAGGGCGGTTTGGGTATGCCGAGCATCGATATTCGATGTCACACACTTCGGCTCTTTTATCTAATCCGAATGAGTACACAAAGTGAGGGAAACGGTGTCTTCTGGAAGGAAGACGCTAAGAAAGCCTTCCCGGCTTTGAGAAGTGTGCACTTGGACGAGGGGGAGGCACATAGGTTACCCCGAGGTGAGTGCTCCTTCTATCGCGAATGTAGACACGCATTGAAATTTCTTTTAAGAGCGACAGATGGCCTCTCTGACACTCTGCTGTTGTCCCGTAAGGCATTATATCGGGTAATGGTGAGGGGGACCGTTCGTGGAGATAGGATTGAGGGGCTCGATTTGACGAGGGGGGAGCTTCGCTCAGTCTGGCCTTGGGCGCCTGGGTTAAGGTGTCTTGATAACGACGAGGCATCGCTGACCTGGCTGACGATTAGAAATGCACTCTGGGTCGGTAAGAGGCTTCATTCAGCGCGCTTGAGTAATTCTCCGACTTGTGTTAGATGTGACGATGAGGACGAGACTGTAAGTCACGCCTTCGTTTATTGTCGCATTGTCGTGCCGCTGATTAAGCTTGTTTCAGGCTTCATGGTTCGTATTCTTAATGTGTCGTCTTTCGAACTGGAACCCATTAATGTATGTAGCAACTGGGCTCCGACAACTGATAGTCAAAAGCGTTCAACCTTTTTGAGCTTACTAGTCGCTATGAGAGTTACGATTTGGAAGACGAGATGCCAGACAGTCTACGGAGCTGAGACCTTCACTCCTCGCGACCTTATTGCGATATTCAAATATTACCTGAAAGCTCGCATTAGGGCCGAGAGGGTGAAACTCTCTTCGGCAGATTTTGGTGAAAGGTGGGTGACTGGTGCGCGACTGTGTAGAACGGCTGGAGCTAGATTAGAGTGGTATTTAGACGTGCCTTAGGCGAATATTGGGTCGGAAAAACGAACATATATTTCAATTAAGTTAGGTTAAGACATTTAATTTTATTTTTTAGATTTCTTTTGTTGAATTTTAAGTTCAACAACTTAGCTAGGGTGTGATTGTATTCATTACTCCCCCTTTTATTTTGTCCTCTTCCCACCCCCTTTTTTATTTTCTACCCCTTAAATCCCCCTTCCCTCCCCAATTAGGTGACAGATTGCCGATTTGTCGGGATGCGGGTCACCCTTCAATATTTTCGAAGGAGGTGTATTTAAATAAAGCGTTGGGGCCCGCATCAAATCTTTATTTTTCGAGTTTTCGATTTCGACCGGCAAACCGGCACCTCTGCCACATTGTGATATCGGGGGGCTTTTTACTAACAAAAATATTTTTTTTCATGTAAATATTCCCATTTTATTTTTGTATATATATATTTTTAGTCCCTCCCCCCCGTTGCATATTTTTATATGGGTTTTAAGTAGGTTTCATAGTATGGTTTGTTATGGTGATAGTGATGGATGTATAGCATGAATGTGGTATTTTGGTAAATGATGGTCGCGATTGAAACTAGCTAAGTTGAGTCCGTTTTTAAGTTAGAAGTTGACCTATCCGTCCCCTCCCCCTTTTTGGCCTTGTGCCACATTTTATATATGTTTGCATTTTTGTAAATTTATATAAATAAATAAAAATGCACAGCCCTCTTTCGGATACTTTGTCATTGGTTTGTCTATATTGCGCGCTTGATTGTTATTTCCTATTGTTACTCTTGTTATTATTGTTACCTGTTGAACATTACCGTTTTTTTTTTTTTTTTTTTTTTCCTTGTTACCTGTTGACATTTGTTATTTGGAATTACGTTTTTTTTTTTTTTTCTTCCCACTTTTTTTTTGGTTTTTTTTTTTCCCCCCACTTTTTTTTCTACTCTCAATAGTCTCTAGTTTTTATTTCTAGATGACTACTGAAATGACAACGTCCGAAGGAACCGAGTGGTCAAAACCACCCAAAATTCAAATTAATGTGGAACAGTTCGTCGAAGAGGCAAAAAAATGTGTACACATGGTCACGGAGACCGGTTTACTGGTGGACCTACCCAAATTGGAGGAGATCCAGAAAAGAACTGTATCCCTTTTTGTCATGGATAAAAAGATCAAGAAGTCGATCAGAGCCACACCAGAACTAATCCTAAAGCTTCTACACTCTGTTGGATTTAAGCCTCAACGTCTGATCAAATCCAAAGGCTTCAACACATGGTCGGCTTTGTTCCCAGACGAGGACACATGTAACAAACTGTCCTTAACGCCAATAATTACCCCGGATTATATTCTACGCACGGAATACATGGGAAGAAGACGCTCCTCAGTTTCTTTTTTTAATGTGCCCTTCCATGTGAAGGGGGAGCACATAGGAGCCTACCTCCTAAAATATGGTGAAATCACGGATGTAAACCACGAAGAATTTTCAGGAGTTTGGTCCTTCGAAATTTTCGTCGACAAAAAGGCTTACGATAGCATCCCTTACTACATGCTCATTGGAGAGGAAAAATTACCCATCATACTGACAGGACGTCGACCCATTTGCTGGTATTGCGAAGGAATAGGGCATCTAACGATGGATTGCCCTCTAAAGAAGAAGGATCCGACTCCTAAGACGACTACCAGTAAGTCGAGAGCAGGAGCTCATATTAATCCACCGTCACGAATTGGACTACCAATATTGTCGTCAAATGAGGAGTCCGACGAAGAATTTCCGGCACTGCCTACAGCCAAAAAAAATGATGACGATGAAACAGAAAATAAAAGAGAAGGATGGGTCATTGTACCAGGGAAAAAAACCCCGGGACGACACACTTTGGAGGAAATAAGAGAAAAAGAAATGTTAAAACATGACCCCGGAAAGGACTCGTATATAAATGCAAAAAATTTACTAAAGAAAGTAAATAATAAACCCAAGCCCACTCCTGACTCTGCCCCCCCAAAAAACCCTAAACCGCAGACCCCCAAATCAATGCCCCCTCCTATAACTGGTCCCATTGTCGATAAGCCCTATAAATTAATCCCCCTGAGTCCTCAAAAAGTTCCCAAAAGATCCCCTAGACCTTCTCCTTTTGTGTCCCCTGCCCAGACCCCCAGAAGCTCCCCACCTGCATCCCCCTCAAAGCATCCCTTTCCCGCACCTTCTCCAGCATCTCCCTTAGAGCCTAGCTCCCCCTCCCCTTCCCCCATGGAAGAAATGCCTCCACCCACTCCTAAAAGACACAGGAGTCCTTCCCTAGAGAAGAGAAGTTTTAAAAAAGCTACTTTTCTTTCCGGAAAAGATATATGCAGATGTACGCAAATACAAATTGACACGGTGAAGAATATGCGTAACTCCAGCCTCACCGGACTATTAAAATTCGAGGAGGTTGGAGGCTTTTCGATAGAAGACCCCAATAATTTCCCCAACGCCACAAGAGTGGTAACAGTTATAAGGAGAAGAGCTGAAGCAAAGGCTCTATGGGAGATGTTGGAGGAGGCGAACTCAGCCTTCAATTTTGACCTCCCCCTTACCATATTCAAATCAAGTGAACTCAGAGAAATGAAAAATAACTGTTTCGGAAGGCTACCCATTAGAGTTCACCCCTCCCTGTATAGGATAGCCAAACTAACGTATCCTCGTGATATCGGCGGTATCTCCTATGATGGTCTGATTAATGACCAAATGGGCCAAGAGTCCATTGGGAGAGCCGTTGGTACCCTGACCTCATCTATGTTCGTTTCTCAAACTCAACCCTAAGGCATCTTTATGGCTCTCTATCTAGCTACTTTAAATGTGCGGGGCCTGAGGGCAAATGACCGTAAATTTCGGGTCGCTACCGACCTTCAGCGCCTCGGAGTGGATGTATGTTGCTTGCAGGAGACCCACCTGATTTCAGGGGACCATTTGGGTGCGTTGGGTAAGCGTTTTCACGTTTATTCAGCGTACTTTAATTCTTCCGCAAGGGGGGTTTCATGGCTGGTAAGCAAGACTTTAGATGCGTCGTGTGACCCTTTCTACATGGATCCGGAAGGGAGACTATGTATTTTGGATATTACCATAAAGGGGAAAGCATTTCGACTCGTTGGGGTTTATGCTCCCAATATCCATACTGAGCGTTCTTCCTTTTTTCGGCGAATCGAGCAGTTCTTGAATACTACTCGGACGGTCATTTTAGCGGGAGACTGGAACGCGGTCCTGGATCCCGATTTAGATCGTAATCGGCCTAGGGGTACTAACACTGATCGGGACGCTAAAATATTCCGGGACTTTCTCGATAAGTTTGATCTTATCGATAAGTTCCGGAATGAAAAGCCCCGTGATAGGGTATGGACTTGGACAAATAGGCGCGGCTCCGATTTGGTACAACTTTCGAGTTATATCGATCGGTTCTTAATTAGAGGAGTCGACGTAGGGGTAGTTGAATGTCCAAGTCTTCATAATATAGTTTACTCGGACCATAGACTTGTTCGGGTCCGTGTGAACTTAGATAGACCTAAGCCTAGATTAGATGGTCACTGGAAGCTCAACACTTCGTTGTTCGATGTGAAGGGCTACCGAGACCAGCTTCTACTAACCTTACAGCGGGAATTGACGGGGGCTGTAATTGGGAATAGGAAGTGGGGCCATTTTAAGAAAGTAATTAGGTCCTTTACTGCCGATTTTAGCAGACGGCTCAACCTATCAACTAGGGCAGTTAAAGTGGCACTAGAGTCTAGATTAGATCGGGCGATTGAGGTGGGGAGTAGCTCTAGTGTTACTATAATTAAGGCTAAGCTGAATTCTTTGGCTTTCAAAGAACATCAAGCTTTAGTAATTAGGAATAGGTTAAATAGAATGTCTGCGGAAGCAACAAACATGGCCGCTGAACTGCGTGCAGAGGAGTTTCGCCATGCAACTGATCGACATATCGCTCGTGTCTCATTACCGGATGGGCGGCCTGTGACTACAAACGAAGGTATTCTGGAGGCCTTTTGCTCTCATTTTCAAGAGCTTTTTACTCGGGAACCTGGTCTGTCTTTAGCACAATTCGACCCCTATTTGGCTGACTTTTCTCGCCTTGAGGCGACCGAAGCGGCTAGGTGCGAAGGTTGCATAACAGAGGATGAAGTTCAGGAAGCGTTGAAGCAGGTCGGCCTTAACAAGTCTCCGGGGATTGATGGTCTGCCCTATGAAGTGTATTTGAGGATGTCGCCCATTTTTGTTCCCTTGCTTACGGTTTTGTTTAATTCATGGTTTAGGAACGGGAATATTCCCCAGTACTTGACCATGGGTTTACTGAAGCTGATACGCAAAAGCAAAAATGGTGGGGATGGGTTAGATAACTTTCGGCCCTTAACAATGCTTAATGCGGAGTTAAAGATTTTGGCCAAGATCTTAGTTAATCGTCTGCAACTTGTTTTGCCTGGTCTTATTAGCCCTGAACAGACTTGTGCTGTAAAGGGCCGGACCATTCAGGATAACTTGCATTCGATACGCTTGATCATTGAGAAAGTCGACACTGAAGCCGCGCTGATCAATTTAGATCAGTCCAAAGCATTTGATAGGGTGGACCATCGGTATTTGGAGGCTGTTTTATCGGCGGCCGGCCTTGGTCCTCAGTTTCGCTCTTGGATTCGCCTCTTGTATGCGAACCCCAGTGTTAGGGTAGAAGTGAATGGGGTGAGGTCGGAGGCTTTCAGGTTATCCAGATCTCTTCGTCAAGGGTGCCCTCTTTCACCGATGCTTTATGTGCTTGTTTTGGAACCCTTCCTTAACAGGCTAAGGGTGAATCCGGTCCTACGTGGAATTACTTTGCCAGGTGCTTGCACCACGTTAAAGTATTCTGCCTATGCCGACGATGTAACAGTGCTTGTAACGAGCAATGCCGAGATTAGTGTCGTCGGCAGAGAAATCAGAACATATGAAACGGTGACAGGGGCCAAAATCAACTGCGTTAAGTCTGTTGGCTTGCGCATCGGTGCCTGGAAGGGTGTTTCCTTACAGGGACCCTTTGGCTGGACAGATGGACCTTGCAAGCTACTCGGCGTCTGGTTTGGTCCTGATCTTCAGCTGGAGAAAAATTGGTCGGAAGTCCTGAAATCGATAAGGGCCACAGCTGGCCTGTGGACCCGTAGAAATCTTTCATTAAAGGGGAGAGCGGACGTATGTGCTTCTCACATTTACCCGATTATCCTATATCGTCTTTCAGTACTTCCACTCCCGTCGGATACACTGCTTGAGTTGCAGAGGGCTCTTTTCAATTTTTTATGGGTTGGAAAGGCCCATATGGTCCGTCGCGAGGTTTGTTGCCTTCATCCTTCTGAGGGCGGTTTGGGTATGCCGAGCATCGATATTCGATGTCACACACTTCGGCTCTTTTATCTAATCCGAATGAGTACACAAAGTGAGGGAAACGGTGTCTTCTGGAAGGAAGACGCTAAGAAAGCCTTCCCGGCTTTGAGAAGTGTGCACTTGGACGAGGGGGAGGCACATAGGTTACCCCGAGGTGAGTGCTCCTTCTATCGCGAATGTAGACACGCATTGAAATTTCTTTTAAGAGCGACAGATGGCCTCTCTGACACTCTGCTGTTGTCCCGTAAGGCATTATATCGGGTAATGGTGAGGGGGACCGTTCGTGGAGATAGGATTGAGGGGCTCGATTTGACGAGGGGGGAGCTTCGCTCAGTCTGGCCTTGGGCGCCTGGGTTAAGGTGTCTTGATAACGACGAGGCATCGCTGACCTGGCTGACGATTAGAAATGCACTCTGGGTCGGTAAGAGGCTTCATTCAGCGCGCTTGAGTAATTCTCCGACTTGTGTTAGATGTGACGACGAGGACGAGACTGTAAGTCACGCCTTCGTTTATTGTCGCATTGTCGTGCCGCTTATTAAGCTTGTTTCAGGCTTCATGGTTCGTATTCTTAATGTGTCGTCTTTCCAACTGGAACCCATTAATGTATGTAGCAACTGGGCTCCGACAACTGATAGTCAAAAGCGTTCAACCTTTTTGAGCTTACTAGTCGCTATGAGAGTTACGATTTGGAAGACGAGATGCCAGACAGTCTACGGAGCTGAGAC
The DNA here is from genome assembly GCA_963556195.1 of Sepiola atlantica. NCBI lineage: Eukaryota > Metazoa > Mollusca > Cephalopoda > Sepiida > Sepiolidae > Sepiola > Sepiola atlantica. Next base: position 49,807,669 of record OY744532.1, on the reverse strand, counting down.
CTTCACTCCTCGCGACCTTATTGCGATTTTCAAATATTATCTGAAAGCTCGCATTAGGGCCGAGAGGGTGAAGCTCTCTTCGGCTGATTTTGGTGAAAGGTGGGTGACTGGTGCGCGACTGTGTAGAACGGCTGGGGCTAGATTAGAGTGGTATTTAGACGTGCCTTAGGCGAATATTGGGTCGGAAAAACGAACATATATTTCAATTAAGTTAGGTTAAGACATTTAATTTTATTTTTTAGATTTTTTTGTTGAATTTTAAGTTCAACAACTTAGCTAGGGTGTGATTGTCTTCATTACTCCCCCTTTTATTTTGTTCTCTTCCCACCCCCTTTTTTATTTTCTACCCCTTAAATCGCCCTTCCCTCCCCAATTAGGTGACAGATTGCCGATTTGTCGGGATGCGGGTCACCCTTCAATATTTTCGAAGGAGGTGTATTTAAATAAAGCGTTGGGGCCCGCATCAAATCTTTATTTTTCGAGTTTTCGATTTCGACCGGCAAACCGGCACCTCTGCCACATTGTGATATCGGGGGGCTTTTTACTAACAAAAATATTTTTTTTCATGTAAATATTCCCATTTTATTTTTGTATATATATATTTTTAGTCCCTCCCCCCCCCCGTTGCATATTTTTATATGGGTTTTAAGTAGGTTCATAGTATGGTTTATTATGGTGATAGTGATGGATGTATAGCATGAATGTGGTATTTTGGTAAATGATGGTCGCGATCGAAACTAGCTAAGTTGAGTCCGTTTTTAAGTTAGAAGTTGACCTATCCGTCCCCTCCCCCTTTTTTGGCCTTGTGCCACATTTTATATATGTTTGCATTTTTGTAAATTTATATAAATAAATAAAAATGCACAGCTCTCTTTCGGATACTTTGTCATTGGTTTGTCTTTATTACGCGCTTGATTGTTATTTCCTATTGTTACTCTTGTTATTATTGTTACTTGTTGGACATTACCGTTTTTTTTTTTTCCCTTGTTACCTGTTGAAATTTGTTATTTGGAATTACGCTTTTTTTTTCCCACTTTTTTTTTTTTTTTTTTTCCCACTTTTCTTTTTTTCTACTCTCACTAGTCTCTAGTTTTTATTTCTAGATGACTACTGAAATGACAACGTCCGAAGGAACCGAGTGGTCAAAACCACCCAAAATTCAAATTAATGTGCAACAGTTGGTTGATGATGCAAAAAAATGTCTACACATGGTCACGGAGACCGGTTTACTGGTGGACCTACCCAAATTGGAGGAGATCCAGAAAAGAACTGTCTCCCTTTTCGTCATGGACAAGAAGATCAAGAAGTCGATCAGAGCAACAACAGAACTAATCCTAAAGCTACTACACTCGGTTGGATTTAAGCCTCAACGTCTGATAAAATCCAAAGGCTTCAACACATGGTCGGCTTTGTTCCCTGACGAGGACACATGCAACAAACTGTCCTTAACGCCAATAATTACCCCGGATTATATTCTACGCACTGAATACATGGGAAGAAGACGCTCCTCAGTTTCTTTTTTTAATGTGCCCTTCCATGTGAAGGGGGAGCACATAGGAGCATACCTCTTAAAATATGGTGAAATCACGGATGTAAACCACGAAGAATTTTCAGGAGTTTGGTCCTTCGAAATTTTCGTTGACAAGAAGCCTTACGATAGCATCCCTTACTACATGCTCATTGGGGAGGAAAAATTGCCTATCATACTGACAGGACGTCGACCTATTTGCTGGTATTGCGAAGGAATAGGGCATCTAACGATGGATTGCCCTCTAAAGAAGAAGGATCCGACTCCTAAGGCGACTACCAGTAAGTCAAGAGCAGGAGCTCATATTAATGCACCGCCTCGTATTGGAGTACCAATATTATCGTCAAGTGAGGAGTCCGACGAAGAATTTCCGGCACTACCCACAGCCAAAAAAAATGATGACGTTGAAACAGAAAATAAAAGAGAAGGCTGGGTCATTATACCAGGGAAAAAAACCCCGGGACGACACACTTTGGAGGAGATAAGAGAAAAAGAAATGTTAAAACATGACCCCGGAAAGGACTCGTATGTGAATGCAAAAAATTTACTAAAAAAAGTAAATAATAAACCCAAGCCCACTCCTGACTCTGCCCCTAAAAAAAACCCTAAACCGCAGACCCCCAAATCAATGCCCCCTCCTATAACTGGACCCATCGTCGATAAGCCCTATAAATTAATCCCCCTGAGTCCTCAAAAAGTTCCCAAAAAATCCCCTAGACCTTCTCCTTTTGTGTCCCCTGCCCAGACCCCCAGAAGCTCCCCACCTGCATCCCCCTCAAAGCATCCCTTTCCCGCACCTTCTCCAGCATCTCCCTTAGAGCCTAGCTCCCCCTCCCCTTCCCCCATGGAAGAAATGCCTCCACCCACTCCTAAAAGACATAGGAGTCCTTCCCTAGAAAAAAGAAATTTTAAAAAATCTACTTTTCTTTCCGGAAAGGATATTTGCAAATGTACGCAAATACAAATAGACACGGTAAAGAATATGCGTAACACCAGCCTCACCGGACTATTAAAATTCGAGGAGGTTGGAGGCTTTTCGATAGAAGACCCCAATAATTTCCCCAACGCCACAAGAGTGGTAACCGTTATAAGGAGAAGAGCTGAAGCAAAGGCTCTATGGGAGATGTTGGAGGAGGCGAACTCAGCCTTCAATTTTGACCTCCCCCTTGCCATATTCAAAAGCAGTGAACTAAGAGAAATGAAAAATAACTGTTTCGGAAGGCTACCCATTAGAGTTCACCCCTCCCTGTATAGGATAGCCAAACTAACATATCCTCGTGATATCGGCGGCATCTCCTATGATGGTCTGATTAACGACCAAATGGGCCAAGAGTCCATTGGGAGAGCCGTTGGTATCCTGACCTCATCTATGTTCGTTTCTCAAACTCAACCCTAAGGCATCTTTATGGCTCTCTATCTAGCTACTTTAAATGTGCGGGGCCTGAGGGCAAATGACCGTAAATTTCGGGTCGCTACCGACCTTCAGCGCCTCGGAGTGGATGTATGTTGCTTGCAGGAGACCCACCTGATTTCAGGGGACCATTTGGGTGCGTTGGGTAAGCGTTTTCACGTTTATTCAGCGTACTTTAATTCTTCCGCAAGGGGGGTTTCATGGCTGGTAAGCAAGACTTTAGATGCGTCGTGTGACCCTTTCTACATGGATCCGGAAGGGAGACTATGTATTTTGGATATTACCATAAAGGGGAAAGCATTTCGACTCGTTGGGGTTTATGCTCCCAATATCCATACTGAGCGTTCTTCCTTTTTTCGGCGAATCGAGCAGTTCTTGAATACTACTCGGACGGTCATTTTAGCGGGAGACTGGAACGCGGTCCTGGATCCCGATTTAGATCGTAATCGGCCTAGGGGTACTAACACTGATCGGGACGCTAAAATATTCCGGGACTTTCTCGATAAGTTTGATCTTATCGATAAGTTCCGGAATGAAAAGCCCCGTGATAGGGTATGGACTTGGACAAATAGGCGCGGCTCCGATTTGGTACAACTTTCGAGTTATATCGATCGGTTCTTAATTAGGGGAGTCGACGTAGGGGTAGTTGAATGTCCAAGTCTTCATAATATAGTTTACTCGGACCATAGACTTGTTCGGGTCCGTGTGAACTTAGATAGACCTAAGCCTAGATTAGATGGTCACTGGAAGCTCAACACTTTGTTGTTCGATGTGAAGGGCTACCGGGACCAGCTTCTACTAACCTTACAGCGGGAATTGACGGGGGCTGTAATTGGGAATAGGAAGTGGGGCCATTTTAAGAAAGTAATTAGCCCCTTTACTGCCGATTTTAGCACACGGCTCAACCTATCAACTAGGGCAGTTAAAGTGGCACTAGAGTCTAGATTAGATCGGGCGATTGAGGTGGGGAGTAGCTCTAGTGTTACTATAATTAAGGCTAAGCTGAATTCTTTGGCTTTCAAAGAACATCAAGCTTTAGTAATTAGGAATAGGTTAAATAGAATGTCTGCGGAAGCAACAAACATGGCCGCTGAACTGCGTGCAGAGGAGTTTCGCCATGCAACTGATCGACATATCGCTCGTGTCTCATTACCGGATGGGCGGCTCGTGACTACAAACGAAGGTATTCTGGAGGCCTTTTGCTCTCATTTTCAAGAGCTTTTTACTCGGGAACCGGGTCTGTCTTTAGCACAATTCGACCCCTATTTGGCTGACTTTTCTCGCCTTGAGGCGACCGAAGCGGCTAGGTGCGAAGGTTGCATAACAGAGGATGAAGTTCAGGAAGCGTTGAAGACGGTCGGCCTTAACAAGTCTCCAGGGGATTGATGGTCTGCCCTATGAAGTGTATTTGAGGATGTCGCCCATTTTTGTTCCCTTGCTTACAGTTTTGTTTAATTCATGGTTTAGGAACGGGAATATTCCCCAGTACTTTACCATGGGTTTACTGAAGCTGATACGCAAAAGCAAAAATGGTGGGGATGGGTTAGATAACTTTCGGCCCTTAACAATGCTTAATGCGGAGTTAAAGATTTTGGCCAAGATCTTAGCTAATCGTCTGCAACTTGTTTTGCCTGGTCTTATTAGCCCTGAACAGACTTGTGCTGTAAAGGGCCGGACCATTCAGGATAACTTGCATTCGATACGCTTGATCATTGAGAAAGTCGACACTGAAGCCGCGCTGATCAATTTAGATCAGTCCAAAGCATTTGATAGGGTGGACCATCGGTATTTGGAGGCTGTTTTATCGGCGGCCGGCCTTGGTCCTCAGTTTCGCTCTTGGATTCGCCTCTTGTATGCGAACCCCAGTGTTAGGGTAGAAGTGAATGGGGTGAGGTCGGAGGCTTTCAGGTTATCCAGATCTCTTCGTCAAGGGTGCCCTCTTTCACCGATGCTTTATGTGCTTGTTTTGGAACCCTTCCTTAACAGGCTAAGGGTGAATCCGGTCCTACGTGGAATTACTTTGCCAGGTGCTTGCACCACGTTAAAGTATTCTGCCTATGCCGACGATGTAACAGTGCTTGTAACGAGCAATGCCAAGATTAGTGTCGTCGGCAGAGAAATCAGAACATATGAAACGGTGACAGGGGCCAAAATCAACTGCGTTAAGTCTGTTGGCTTGCGCATCGGTGCCTGGAAGGGTGTTTCCTTGCAGGGACCCTTTGGCTGGACAGATGGACCTTGCAAGCTACTCGGCGTCTGGTTTGGTCCTGATCTTCAGCTGGAGAAAAATTGGTCGGAAGTCCTGAAATCGATAAGGGCCACAGCTGGCCTGTGGACCCGTAGAAATCTTTCATTAAAGGGGAGAGCGGACGTATGTGCTTCTCACATTTACCCGATTATCCTATATCGTCTTTCAGTACTTCCACTCCCGTCGGATACACTGCTTGAGTTGCAGAGGGCTCTTTTCAATTTTTTATGGGTTGGAAAGGCCCATATGGTCCGTCGCGAGGTTTGTTGCCTTCATCCTTCTGAGGGCGGTTTGGGTATGCCGAGCATCGATATTCGATGTCACACACTTCGGCTCTTTTATCTAATCCGAATGAGTACACAAAGTGAGGGAAACGGTGTCTTCTGGAAGGAAGACGCTAAGAAAGCCTTCCCGGCTTTGAGAAGTGTGCACTTGGACGAGGGGGAGGCACATAGGTTACCCCGAGGTGAGTGCTCCTTCTATCGCGAATGTAGACACGCATTGAAATTTCTTTTAAGAGCGACAGATGGCCTCTCTGACACTCTGCTGTTGTCCCGTAAGGCATTATATCGGGTAATGGTGAGGGGGACCGTTCGTGGAGATAGGATTGAGGGGCTCGATTTGACGAGGGGGGAGCTTCGCTCAGTCTGGCCTTGGGCGCCTGGGTTAAGGTGTCTTGATAACGACGAGGCATCACTGACCTGGCTGACGATTAGAAATGCACTCTGGGTCGGTAAGAGGCTTCATTCAGCGCGCTTGAGTAATTCTCCGACTTGTGTTAGATGTGACGACGAGGACGAGACTGTAAGTCACGCCTTCGTTTATTGTCGCGCCGCTGATTAAGCTTGTTTCAGGCTTCATGGTTCGTATTCTTAATGTGTCGTCTTTCCAACTGGAACCCATTAATGTATGTAGCAACTGGGCTCCGACAACTGATAGTCAAAAGCGTTCAACCTTTTTGAGCTTACTAGTCGCTATGAGAGTTACGATTTGGAAGACGAGATGCCAGACAGTCTACGGAGCTGAGACCTTCACTCCTCGCGACCTTATTGCGATTTTCAAATATTATCTTAAAGCTCGCATTAGGGCCGAGAGGGTGAAACTCTCTTCGGCAGATTTTGGTGAAAGGTGGGTGACTGGTGCGCGACTGTGTAGAACGGCTGGGGCTAGATTAGAGTGGTATTTAGACGTGCCTTAGGCGAATATTGGGTCGGAAAAACGAACATATATTTCAATTAAGTTAGGTTAAGACATTTAATTTTATTTTTAAGATTTTTTTGTTGAATTTTAAGTTCAACAACTTAGCTAGGGTGTGATTGTCTTCATTACTCCCCCTTTTATTTTGTCCTCCTCCCAACCCCTTTTTTATTTTCTACCCCTTAAATTCCCCTTCCCTCCCCAATTAGGTGACAGATTGCCGATTTGTCGGGATGCGGGTCACCCTTCAATATTTTCGAAGGAGGTGTATTTAAATAAAGCGTTGGGGCCCGCATCAAATCTTTATTTTTCGAGTTTTCGATTTCGACCGGCAAACCGGCACCTCTGCCACATTGTGATATCGGGGGGCTTTTTACTAACAAAAATATTTTTTTTCATGTAAATATTCCCATTTTATTTTTGTATATATATATTTTTAGTCCCTCCCCCCCGTTGCATATTTTTATATGGGTTTTAAGTAGGTTTCATAGTATGGTTTATTATGGTGATAGTGATGGATGTATAGCATGAATGTGGTATTTTGGTAAATGATAGTCGCGATTGAAACTAGCTAAGTTGAGTCCGTTTTTAAGTTAGAAGTTGACCTATCCGTCCTCTCCCCCTTTTTGGCCTTGTGCCACATTTTATATATGTTTGCATTTTTGTAAATTTATATAAATAAATAAAAATGCACAGCTCTCTTTCGAATACTTTGTCATTGGTTTGTCTTTATTACGCGCTTGATTGTTATTTCCTATTGTTACTCTTGTTATTATTGTTACTTGTTGGACATTACCGTTTTTTTTTTTTTCCCTTGTTACCTGTTGAAATTTGTTATTTGGAATTACGCATTTTTTTTCTCCCCACTTTTTTTTTTTTGGGTTTTTTTTTTTTCCCCACTTTTTTTTTCTACTCTCACTAGTCTCTAGTTTTATTTCTAGATGGCTACTGAAATGACAACGTCCGAAGGAACCGAGTGGTCAAAACCACCCAAGATTCAAATTAATGTGGAACAGTTCGTCGAAGAGGCAAAAAAATGTGTACACATGGTCACGGAGACCGGTTTACTGGTGGACCTACCTAAATTGGAGGAGATCCAGAAAAGAACTGTCTCCCTTTTCGTCATGGACAAAAAAATCAAGAAGTCGATCAGAGCCACACCAGAACTAATCTTAAAGCTACTACACTCTGTTGGATTTAAGCCACAACGTCTGATAAAATCAAAAGGCTTCAACACATGGTCGGCTTTGTTCCCTGACGAGGACACATGCAACAAACTGTCCTTAACGCCAATAATTACCCCGGATTATATTCTACGCACGGAATACATGGGAAGAAGACGCTCCTCAGTTTCTTTTTTTAATGTGCCCTTCCATGTGAAGGGGGAGCACATAGGAGCCTACCTCCTAAAATATGGTGAAATCACGGATGTAAACCACGAAGAATTTTCAGGAGTTTGGTCCTTCGAAATTTTCGTTGACAAGAAGGCTTACGATAGTATCCCTTACTACATGCTCATTGGGGAGGAAAAATTGCCGATTATACTGACAGGACGTCGACCTATTTGCTGGTATTGCGAAGGAATAGGGCATCTAACGATGGATTGCCCTCTAAAGAAGAAGGAACCGACTCCTAAGGCGACTACCAGTAAGTCGAGAGCAGGAGCTCATATTAATCCACCGTCACGTATTGGACTACCAATATTGTCGTCGAATGAGGAGTCCGACGAAGAATTTCCGGCACTACCCACAGCCAAAAAAAATGATGACGTTGAAACAGAAAATAAAAGAGAAGGCTGGGTCATTGTACCAGGGAAAAAAACCCCGGGACGACACACTTTGGAGGAAATAAGAGAAAAAGAGATGTTAAAACATGACCCCGGAAAGGACTCGTACGTAAATGCAAAAAATTTACTAAAAAAAGTAAATAATAAACCCAAGCCCACTCCTGACTCTGCCCCTAAAAAAACCCTAAACCGCAGACCCCCAAATCAATGCCCCCTCCTATAACTGGACCCATTGTCGATAAGCCCTATAAATTAATCCCCCTGAGTCCTCAAAAAGTTCCCAAAAAATCCCCTAGACCTTCTCCTTTTGTGTCCCCTGCCCAGACCCCCAGAAGCTCCCCACCTGCATCCCCCTCAAAGCATCCCTTTCCCGCACCTTCTCCAGTGTCTCCCTTAGAGCTTAGCTCCCCCTCCCCTTCCCCCATGGAAGAAATGCCTCCACCCACTCCTAAAAGACATAGGAGTCCTTCACTAGAAAAAAGAAACTTTAAAAAATCTACTTTTCTTTCCGGAAAGGATATTTGCAAATGTACGCAAATACAAATTGACACGGTAAAGAATATGCGTAACACCAGCCTCACCGGACTATTAAAATTCGAGGAGGTTGGAGGCTTATCGATAGAAGACCCCAATAATTTCCCCAACGCCACAAGAGTGGTAACAGTTATAAGGAGAAGAGCTGAAGCAAAGGCTCTATGGGAGATGTTGGAGGAGGCGAACTCAGCCTTCAATTTTGACCTCCCCCTTGCCATATTCAAATCAAGTGAACTAAGAGAAATGAAAAATAACTGTTTCGGAAGGCTACCCATTAGAGTTCACCCCTCCCTGTATAGGATAGCCAAACTAACATATCCTCGTGATATCGGCGGCATCTCCTATGATGGTCTGATTAACGACCAAATGGGCCAAGAGTCCATTGGGAGAGCCGTTGGTATCCTGACCTCATTTATGTTCGTTTCTCAAACTCAACCCTAAGGCATCTTTATGGTTTTCTATCTAGCTACTTTAAATGTGCGGGGCCTGAGGGCAAATGACCGTAAATTTCGGGTCGCTACCGACCTTCAGCGTCTCGGAGTGGATGTATGTTGCTTGCAGGAGACCCACCTGATTTCAGGGGACCATTTGGGTGCGTTGGGTAAGCGTTTTCACGTTTATTCAGCGTACTTTAATTCTTCCGCAAGGGGGGTTTCATGGCTGGTAAGCAAGACTTTAGATGCGTCGTGTGACCCTTTCTACATGGATCCGGAAGGGAGACTATGTATTTTGGATATTACCATAAAGGGGAAAGCATTTCGACTCGTTGGGGTTTATGCTCCCAATATCCATTCTTCCTTTTTTCGGCGAATCGAGCAGTTCTTGAATACTACTCGGACGGTCATTTTAGCGGGAGACTGGAACGCGGTCCTGGATCCCGATTTAGATCGTAATCGGCCTAGGGGTACTAACACTGATCGGGACGCTAAAATATTCCGGGACTTTCTCGATAAGTTTGATCTTATCGATAAGTTCCGGAATGAAAAGCCCCGTGATAGGGTATGGACTTGGACAAATAAGCGCGGCTCCGATTTGGTACAACTTTCGAGTTATATCGATCGGTTCTTAATTAGGGGAGTCGACGTAGGGGTAGTTGAATGTCCAAGTCTTCATAATATAGTTTACTCGGACCATAGACTTGTTCGGGTCCGTGTGAACTTAGATAGACCTAAGCCTAGATTAGATGGTCACTGGAAGCTCAACACTTCGTTGTTCGATGTGAAGGGCTACTGGGACCAGCTTCTACTAACCTTACAGCGGGAATTGACGGGGGCTGTAATTGGGAATAGGAAGTGGGGCCATTTTAAGAAAGTAATTAGGTCCTTTACTGCCGATTTTAGCAGACGGCTCAACCTATCAACTAGGGCAGTTAAAATGGCACTAGAGTCTAGATTAGATCGGGCGATTGAGGTGGGGAGTAGCTCTAGTGTTACTATAATTAAGGCTAAGCTGAATTCTTTGGCTCTCAAAGAACGTCAAGCTTTAGTAATTAGGAATAGGTTAAATAGAATGTCTGCGGAAGCAACAAACATGGCCGCTGAACTGTGTGCAGAGGAGTTTCGCCATGCAACTGATCAACATATCGCTCGTGTCTCATTACGGGATGGGCGGCTCGTGACTACAAACGAAGGTATTCTGGAGGCCTTTTGCTCTCACTTTCAAGAGCTTTTTACTCGGGAACCTGGTTTGTCTTTAGCACAATTCGACCCCTATTTGGCTGACTTTTCTCGCCTTGAGGCGACCGAAGCGGCTAGGTGCGAAGGTTGCATAACAGAGGATGAAGTTCAGGAAGCGTTGAAGACGGTCGGCCTTAACAAGTCTCCAGGGGATTGATGGTCTGCCCTATGAAGTGTATTTGAGGATGTCGCCCATTTTTGTGCCCTTGCTTACAGTTTTGTTTAATTCATGGTTTAGGAACGGGAATATTCCCCAGTACTTGACCATGGGTTTACTGAAGCTGATACGCAAAAGCAAAAATGGTGGGGATGGGTTAGATAACTTTCGGCCCTTAACAATGCTTAATGCGGAGTTAAAGATTTTGGCCAAGATCTTAGCTAATCGTCTGCAACTTGTTTTGCCTGGTCTTATTAGCCCTGAACAGACTTGTGCTGTAAAGGGCCGGACCATTCAGGATAACTTGCATTCGATACGCTTGATCATTGAGAAAGTCGACACTGAAGACGCGCTGATCAATTTAGATCAGTCCAAAGCATTTGATAGGGTGGACCATCGGTATTTGGAGGCTGTTTTATCGGCGGCCGGCCTTGGTCCTCAGTTTCGCTCTTGGATTCGCCTCTTGTATGCGAACCCCGGTGTTAGGGTAGAAGTGAATGGGTGAGGTCGGAGGCTTTCAGGTTATCCAGATCTCTTCGTCAAGGGTGCCCTCTTTCACCGATGCTTTATGTGCTTGTTTTGGAACCCTTCCTTAACAGGCTAAGGGTGAATCCGGTCCTACGTGGAATTACTTTGCCAGGTGCTTGCACCACGTTGAAGTATTCTGCCTATGCCGACGATGTAACAGTGCTTGTAACGAGCAATGCCAAGATTAGTGTCGTCGGCAGAGAAATCAGAACATATGAAACGGTGATAGGGCCAAAATCAACTGCGTTAAGTCTGTTGGCTTGCGCATCGGTGCCTGGAAGGGTGTTTCCTTGAAGGGACCCTTTGGCTGGACAGATGGACCTGACAAGCTACTCGGCGTCTGGTTTGGTCCTGATCTTCAGCTGGAGAAAAATTGGTCGGAAGTCCTGAAATCGATAAGGGCCACAGCTGGCCTGTGGACCCGTAGAAATCTTTCATTAAAGGGGAGAGCGGACGTATGTGCTTCTCACATTTACCCGATTATCCTATATCGTCTTTCAGTACTTCCACTCCAGTCGGATACACTGCTTGAGTTGCAGAGGGCTCTTTTCAATTTTTTTATGGGTTGGAAAGGCCCATATGGTCCGTCGCGAGGTTTGTTGCCTTCATCCTTCTGAGCATCGATATTCGATGTCACACACTTCGGCTCTTTTATCTAATCCGAATGAGTACACAAAGTGAGGGAAACGGTGTCTTCTGGAAGGAAGACGCTAAGAAAGCCTTCCCGGCTTTGAGAAGTGTGCACTTGGACGAGGGGGAGGCACATAGGTTACCCCGAGGTGAGTGCTCCTTCTATCGCGAATGTAGACACGCATTGAAATTTCTTTTAAGAGCGACAGATGGCCTCTCTGACACTCTGCTGTTGTCCCGTAAGGCATTATATCGGGTAATGGTGAGGGGGACCGTTCGTGGAGATAGGATTGAGGGGCTCGATTTGACGAGGGGGGAGCTTCGCTCAGTCTGGCTTTGGGCGCCTGGGTTAAGGTGTCTTGATAACGACGAGGCATCGCTGACCTGGCTGACGATTAGAAATGCACTCTGGGTCGGTAAGAGGCTTCATTCAGCGCGCTTGAGTAATTCTCCGACTTGTGTTAGATGCGGCGACGAGGACGAGACTGTAAGTCACGCCTTCGTTTATTGTCGCATTGTCGTGCCGCTGATTAAGCTTGTTTCAGGCTTCATGGTTCGTATTCTTAATGTGTTGTCTTTTGAACTGGAACCCATTAATGTATGTAGCAACTGGGCTCCGACAACTGATAGTCAAAAGCGTTCAACCTTTTTGAGCTTACTAGTTGCTATGAGAGTTACGATTTGGAAGACGAGATGCCAGACAGTCTACGGAGCTAGGACCTACACTCCTCGCGACCTTATTGCAATTTTACAAATATTATCTGAAAGCTCGCATTAGGACCGAGAGGGTGAGACTCTCTCCGACAGATTTTGGTGAAAGGTGGGTGACTGGTGCGCGACTGTGTAGAACGGCTGGGGCTAGATTAGAGTGGTATTTAGACGTGCCTTAGGCGAATATTGGGTCGGAAAAAGAACATATATTTCAATTAAGTTAGGTTTAGCCATTTAATTTTATTTTTTAGATTTTTTTGTTGAATTTTAAGTTCAAACAACTTAGCTGGGTTTGATTGTATTCATTACTCCCCCTTTTATTTTGTCCTCTTCCCACCCCCCCCCCCTTTTTTATTTTCTACCCCTTAAATCCTCCTTACCTCCCCAATTAGGTGACAGATTGCCGATTTGTCGGGATGCGGGTCACCCTTCAATATTTTCGAAGGAGGTGTATTTAAACAAATTTTAACAAATAAAGCGTTGGGGCCCGCATCAAATCTTTATTTTTCGAGTTTTCGATTTCGACCGGCAAACCGGCACCTCTGCCACATTGTGATATCGGGGGGCTTTTTACTAACAAAAATATTTTTTTTTCATGTAAATATTCCCATTTTATTTTTGTATATATATATTTTTAGTCCCTCCCCCCCGTTGCATATTTTTATATGGGTTTTAAGTAGGTTTCATAGTATGGTTTATTATGGTGATAGTGATGGATGTATAGCATGAATGTGGTATTTTGGTAAATGATGGTCGTGATTGAAACTAGCTAAGTTGAGTCCGTTTTTAAGTTAGAAGTTGACCTATCCGTCCCCTCCCCCTTTTTGGCCTTGTGCCACATTTTATATATTTTTGCATTTTTGTAAATTTATATAAATAAATAAAAATGCTCAGCTCTCTTTCGGATACTTTGTCATTGGTTTGTCTTTATTGCGCGCTTGATTGTTATTTCCTATTGTTACTCTTGTTATTATTGTACTTGTTGGACATTACCGTTTTTTTTTTCCTTGTTACTGTTGAAATTTGTTATTTGGAATTACGCATTTTTTTTCTCCCCACTTTTTTTTTTTTTGGTTTTTTTTTTTTCCCCACTTTTTTTTTCTACTCTCACTAGTCTCTAGTTTTATTTCTAGATGGCTACTGAAATGACAACGTCCGAAGGAACCGAGTGGTCAAAACCACCCAAGATTCAAATTAATGTGGAACAGTTCGTCGAAGATGCAAAAAAATGTGTACACATGGTCACGGAGACCGGTTTACTGGTGGACCTACCTAAATTGGAGGAGATCCAGAAAAGAACTGTCTCCCTTTTCGTCATGGACAAGAAACTCAAGAAGTCGATCAGAGCCACACCAGAACTAATCTTAAAACTACTGCACTCTGTTGGATTCAAACCACAACGATTGATAAAATCAAAAGGTTTCAACACATGGTCGGCTTTGTTCCCAGACGAGGACACATGCAACAAACTGTCCTTAACGCCAATTATTACCCCGGATTACATTCTACGCACGGAATACATGGGAAGAAGACGCTCCTCAGTTTCTTTTTTTAATGTGCCCTTCCATGTGAAGGGGGAGCACATAGGAGCCTACCTCTTAAAATATGGTGAAATAACGGATGTAAACCATGAAGAATTTTCAGGAGTTTGGTCCTTTGAAATTTTCGTTGACAAGAAGGCTTACGATAACATCCCTTACTACATGCTCATTGGGGAGGAAAAATTACCCATTATACTGACAGGACGTCGACCTATTTGCTGGTATTGCGAAGGAATAGGGCATCTAACGATGGATTGCCTTCTAAAGAAGAAGGATCCGACTCCTAAGGCGACTACCAGTAAGTCAAGAGCAGGAGCTCATATTAATGCACCGCCACGTATTGGAGTACCAATATTATCGTCAAGTGAGGAGTCCGACGAAGAATTTCCGGCACTACCTACAGCCAAAAAAAATGATGACGTTGAAACAGAAAATAAAAGAGAAGGCTGGGTCATTGTACCAGGGAAAAAAAACCCGGGACGACACACTTTGGAGGAAATAAGAGAAAAAGAGATGTTGAAACATGACCCCGGAAAGGACTCGTACGTGAATGCAAAAAATTTACTAAAAAAAGTAAATAATAAACCCAAGCCCACTCCTGACTCTGCCCCGAAAAAACCCCCTAAACCGCAGACCCCCAAATCAATGCCCCCTCCTATAACTGGACCCATTGTCGATAAGCCCTATAAATTAATCCACCTGAGTCCTCAAAAAGTTCCCAAAAAATCCCCTAGACCTTCTCCTTTTGTGTCCCCTGCCCAGACCCCCAGAAGCTCCCCACCTGCATCCCCCTCAAAGCATCCCTTTCCTGCACCTTCTCCAGCGTCTCCCATAGAGCCTAGCTCCCCCGCCCCTTCCCCCATGGAAGACATGCCTCCACCCACTCCTAAAAGACATAGGTATCCTTCACTAGAGAAAAGAAATTTTAAAAAATCTACTTTTCTTTCCGGTAAAGATATTTGCAAATGCACGCAAATCCAAATTGACACAGTGAAGAATATGCGAAACACCAGCCTCACCGGACTATTAAAATTCGAGGAGGTTGGAGGCTTATCGATAGAAGACCCCAATAACTTCCCCAACGCCACAAGAGTGGTAACCGTTATAAGGAGAAAAGCTGAAGCAAAGGCTCTATGGGAGATGTTGGAGGAGGCGAACTCAGCCTTCAATTTTGACCTCCCCCTTGCCATATTCAAATCCAGTGAATTAAAAGAAATGAAAAATAACTGTTTCGGAAGGCTACCCATTAGAGTTCACCCCTCCCTGTATAGGATAGCCAAACTAACATATCCTCGTGATATCGGCGGCATCTCCTATGATGGTCTGATTAACGACCAAATGGGCCAAGAGTCCATTGGGAGAGCCGTTGGTATCCTGACCTCATTTATGTTCGTTTCTCAAACTCAACCCTAAGGCATCTTTATGGTTTTCTATCTAGCTACTTTAAATGTGCGGGGCCTGAGGGCAAATGACCGTAAATTTCGGGTCGCTACCGACCTTCAGCGCCTCGGAGTGGATGTATGTTGCTTGCAGGAGACCCACCTGATTTCAGGGGACCATTTGGGTGCGTTGGGTAAGCGTTTTCACGTTTATTCAGCGTACTTTAATTCTTCCGCAATGGGGGGTTTCATGGCTGGTAAGCAAGACTTTAGATGCGTCGTGTGACCCTTTCTACATGGATCCGGAAGGGAGACTATGTATTTTGGATATTACCATAAAGGGGAAAGCATTTCGACTCGTTGGGGTTTATGCTCCTAATATCCATACTGAGCGTTCTTCCTTTTTTCGGCGAATCGAGCAGTTCTTGAATACTACTCGGACGGTCATTTTAGCGGGAGACTGGAACGCAGTCCTGGATCCCGATTTAGATCGTAATCGGCCTAGGGGTACTAACACTGATCGGGACGCTAAAATATTCCGGGACTTTCTCGATAAGTTTGATCTTATCGATAAGTTCCGGAATGAAAAGCCCTGTGATAGGGTATGGACTTGGACAAATAGGCGCGGCTCCGATTTGGTACAACTTTCGAGTTATATCGATCGGTTCTTAATTAGGGGAGTCGACGTAGGGGTAGTTGAATGTCCAAGTCTTCATAATATAGTTTACTCGGACCATAGACTTGTTCGGGTCCGTGTGAACTTAGATAGACCTAAGCCTAGATTAGATGGTCACTGGAAGCTCAACACTTCGTTGTTCGATGTGAAGGGCTACCGGGACCAGCTTCTACTAACCTTACAGCGGGAATTGACGGGGGCTGTAATTGGGAATAGGAAGTGGGGCCATTTTAAGAAAGTAATTAGGCCCTTTACTGCCGATTTTAGCAGACGGCTCAACCTATCAACTAGGGCAGTTAAAGTGGCACTAGAGTCTAGATTAGATCGGGCGATTGAGGTGGGGAGTAGCTCTAGTGTTACTATAATTAAGGCTAAGCTGAATTCTTTGGCTTTCAAAGAACATCAAGCTTTAGTAATTAGGAATAGGTTAAATAGAATGTCTGCGGAAGCAACAAACATGGCCGCTGAACTGCGTGCAGAGGAGTTTCGCCATGCAACTGATCGACATATCGCTCGTGTCTCATTACCGGATGGGCGGCTCGTGACTACAAACTGAGGTATTCTGGAGGCCTTTTGCTCTCATTTTCAAGAGCTTTTTACTCGGGAACCTGGTCTGTCTTTAGCACAATTCGACCCCTATTTGGCTGACTTTTCTCGCCTTGAGGCGACCAGAGCGGCTAGGTGCGAAGGTTGCATAACAGAGGATGAAGTTCAGGAAGCGTTGAAGCAGGTCGGCCTTAACAAGTCTCCGGGGATTGATGGTTTGCCCTATGAAGTGTATTTGAGGATGTCGCCCATTTTTGTTCCCTTGCTTACAGTTTTGTTTAATTCATGGTTTAGGAACGGGAATATTCCCCAGTACTAATGGGTTTACTGAAGCTGATACGCAAAAGCAAAAATGGTGGGGCTGGGTTAGATAACTTTCGGCCCTTAACAATGCTTAATGCGGAGTTAAAGATTTTGGCCAAGATCTTAGCTAATCGTCTGCAACTTGTTTTGCCTGGTCTTATTAGCCCTGAACAGACTTGTGCTGTAAAGGGCCGGACCATTCAGGATAACTTGCATTCGATACGCTTGATCATTGATAAAGTCGACACTGAAGCCGCGCTGATCAATTTAGATCAGTCCAAAGCATTTGATAGGGTGGACCATCGGTATTTGGAGGCTGTTTTGTCGGTGGCCGGCCTTGGTCCTCAGTTCCGCTCTTGGATTCGCCTCTTGTATGCGAACCCCGGTGTTAGGGTAGAAGTGAATGGGTGAGGTCGGAGGCTTTCAGATTATCCAGATCTCTTCGTCAAGGGCGCCCTCTTTCACCGATGCTTTATGTGCCTGTTTTGGAACCCTTCCTTAACAGGCTAAGGGTGAATCCGGTCCTACGTGGAATTACTTTGCCAGGTGCTTGCACCACGTTGAAGTATTCTGCCTATGCCGACGATGTAACAGTGCTTGTAACGAGCAATGCCGATATTAGTGTCGTCGGCAGAGAAATCAGAACATATGAAACGGTGACAGGGGCCAAAATCAACTGCGTTAAGTCTGTTGGCTTGCGCATCGGTGCCTGGAAGGGTGTTTCCTTGCAGGGACCCTTTGGCTGGACAGATGGACCTTGCAAGCTACTCGGCGTCTGGTTTGGTCCTGATCTTCAGCTGGAGAAAAATTGGTCGGAAGTCCTGAAATCGATAAGGGCCACAGCTGGCCTGTGGACCCGTAGAAATCTTTCATTAAAGGGGAGAGCGGACGTATGTGCTTCTCACATTTACCCGATTATCCTATATCGTCTTTCAGTACTTCCACTCCCGTCGGATACACTGCTTGAGTTGCAGAGGGCTCTTTTCAATTTTTTATGGGTTGGAAAGGCCCATATGGTCCGTCGGGAGGTTTGTTGCCTTCATCCTTCTGAGGGCGGTTTGGGTATGCCGAGCATCGATATTCGATGTCACACACTTCGGCTCTTTTATCTAATCCGAATGAGTACACAAAGTGAGGGAAACGGTGTCTTCTGGAAGGAAGATGCTAAGAAAGCCTTCCCGGCTTTGAGAAGTGTGCACTTGGACGAGGGGGAGGCACATAGGTTACCCCGAGGTGAGTCCTCCTTCTATCGCGAATGTAGACACGCATTGAAATTTCTTTTAAGAGCGACAGATGGCCTCTCTGACACTCTGCTGTTGTCCCGTAAGGCATTATATCGGGTAATGGTGAGGGGGACCGTTCGTGGAGATAGGATTGAGGGGCTCGATTTGACGAGGGGGGAGCTTCGCTCAGTTTGGCCTTGGGCGCCTGGGTTAAGGTGTCTTGTTAACGACGAGGCATCGCTGACCTGGCTGACGATTAGAAATGCACTCTGGGTCGGTAAGAGGCTTCATTCAGCGCGCTTGAGTAATTCTCCGACTTGTGTTAGATGCGGCGACGAGGACGAGACTGTAAGTCACGCCTTCGTTTATTGTCGCATTGTCGTGCCGCTGATTAAGCTTGTTTCAGGCTTCATGGTTCGTATTCTTAATGTGTCGTCTTTTGAACTTGAACCCATTAATGTATGTAGCAACTGGGCTCCGACAACTGATAGTCAAAAACGTTCAACCTTTTTGAGCTTGCTAGTCGCTATGAGAGTTACGATTTGGAAGACGAGATGCCAGACAGTCTACGGAGCTGAGACCTACACTCCTCTCGACCTTATTACGATTTTTAAATATTATCTGAAAGCTCGCATTAGGGCCGAGATTTTGGTGAAAGGTGGGTGACTGGTGCGCGACTGTGTAGAACGGCTGGGGCTAGATTAGAGTGGTATTTAGACGTGCCTTAGGCGAATATTGGGTTGGAAAAACGAACATATATTTCAATTAAGTTAGGTTAAGCCATTTAATTTTATTTTTTAGATTTTTTTTGTTGAATTTTAAGTTCAACAACTTAGCTAGGGTGTGATTGTCTTCATTACTCCCCCTTTTATTTTGTCCTCTTCCCCCCCCCCCTTTTTTATTTTCTACCCCTTAAATCCCCCTTCCCTCCCCAATTAGGTGACAGATTGCCGATTTGTCGGGATGCGGGTCACCCTTCAATATTTTCGAAGGAGGTGTATTTAAATAAAGCGTTGGGGCCCGCATCAAATCTTTATTTTTCGAGTTTTCGATTTCGACCGGCAAACCGGCACCTCTGCCACATTGTGATATCGGGGGGCTTTTTACTAACAAAAATATTTTTTTTTCATGTAAATATTCCCATTTTATTTTTGTATATATATATTTTTAGTCCCTCCCCCCCGTTGCATATTTTTATATGGGTTTTAAGTAGGTTTCATAGTATGGTTTATTATGGTGATAGTGATGGATGTATAGCATGAATGTGGTATTTTGGTAAATGATGGTCGCGATGTAAACTAGCTAAGTTGAGTCCGTTTTTAAGTTAGAAGTTGACCTATCCGTCCCCTCCCCCTTTTTTGGCCTTGTGCCACATTTTATATATTTTTGCATTTTTGTAAATTTATATAAATAAATAAAAATGCTCAGTGAGCAAAGTGAAGTGGAGAGAGAAAGAGGTGCAGAAGGCAGAAGGCAGTTGGTAGTTGGTGGAGAATTCATAGATTTTTATTTTTCAAGAACTTTCCTTTTACGGATAGACCAGAATGTTTTCTTTCCATTTCATTGCTTTCCCCATGTTAATTTTAACACTTAGTCATTTTGATTCCCACGTGGTCAATTAATAATCTCATATTTTACATTCTGTGCGCAATGCAAATAGGTCACAAATTACTAAGTAAACCCCAAATATAAATTCTTAATAGTATTTCCCTTAAAATAATTTGTGACCCGAATAGCAAGGTTTTTAATCCTTATATTTATTGGGATAAATATATCCCAATAATATAAGGATTAAAAACCGTTAGTTAATCAAGCCCCTTCTATTGTAAACGAATCAGACCACGTGGGGACACCAAAATAAATATGGTCCCCGAGCGTTGGGATTGCATCCCTTTAAGCCATGATTGGCATACACTGACGTTCCGGAATCCTCCATAACTGTTGATCGTATTGAAATTCAAATGTGTTTTCCTCTCATGTAAACAATATTTTGAAATTTGAAGATTTTTTTCTTCGTCGGATGACAGGATTTTGTAATTCGGATTTTTCATTGTTTTGTCTGGCAAATAAAGTTTAAATCCGAAGTGTTTGTTGTCAGATTGATAAGTCTGATATTGTGTTGCTGATAATATGTAGAAAATTGGAATTGTGTTGTGAATTATCTAGTTTTTAGGTTCTTGTCTTTTCAGTGCAGATTTTTGTTTTTTTGGACTAGTTGCTAGAAGAATCCTTTCTGGCAGTGCTCGAAGATGGGGCGGAGGGGTGGTGCGGTGTGCAGACATAAGCCCACCGGACAAAAGCCCACCGGACAAAATCCTACCAAAATAATTTAAACACGGACAAAAGCCCACTAACGTAAAAATAAATTAATTTAAAAAAATAAAAATAAAAATTTTTATATTTGATTTTTTTTTTTTACAATTATCAATAATTTATCAGTAATTTATTTTTCTTGACAAATTTTTTATTTATTCCATTTTGAAACATTTTTCCGGTACTTTGTGAATATTGTATTCTTTTAAAGATTGCATCATAACAAAAACGCATTCTTTTTACTACTAAAACGAAAAACGAAAAACACATACTTTTTAGGGCGGTTGACGAATTTTCTTTTGCGACAGAAGAAAAATTTGATGCATTGTTTTTTTGGCGGGGTGGGTTGGTTTTTCTGTTTAAAGCGATTACGTGTGGTTTTACGACTTAGAGCTAGTGGTAAAATAATTTAGTTAACTGCCCGAAAAAGTTAGAATAACCCGGAAAGGGGTAATAATTTTACGTAAAATTTATATGTGCAACTGATCCCCTACTCTAAATTAAAAGAATAATTGTTTTTTTTTCAGTGTGTAATCGTCTAAAAAATGTAGAATCTCATTTTTGGGGTAGGGGTGGGGGTTATTTTTATATTTTCCATTTAGGTATTGTATCCAAGAAATTCACCAATATAAAAAATCAAATTAGACGTGTAAAGTACTAAAAATAACTTTTTAGAGATCCAGATTTAAAAAAATAATAATACTTAGAAAATTGAATCCAGTAGAATGCATTTTGGTTTATTCAGAAACAAGTCAGTCATTTTAATTTTTTGTTAATAGTTGTGTTATGGTGACTTACCTATGTACAACATGGACTCTTCCTCTTTGCTCAATAAATGCCAACGGCAATTAATTCTCGCCGGAATCCAGTAAGATAGTCGAACTCTACTTACCAGGCGCATATTTCTTCCCTCTGTACTCTATTTTCTTAATACACTTGTTTCTACTTTATACCGTGTTCGTGTCTTCATTTCGGTCCCTTTAACAGGGCCACAAGTTGAAAAATAATTTGGTTACAAAAAACAAAGAAAACGTGATAGTTAAAAAAAATAAGAATAAAATCGATACCTGAATAAACCTTTTTTCTTTGGCAATAAAAAAATGAAACAATGTATTTCTAAGGGAATTGTTTATTTACAACATTATAAAACCATGTAATAACAAATATAAGCAATAACAGTAAATAAACAATGAATTTGGTGATTTTTTTGCCATCATCTTTTTTAATAATACACCAAATGGTCTTGATTCATTAATATATTATCGTCTAACAGGAACTCTAAATTTAATTTTTCTTTTAATTGCTCTCATTGATTTTTATCTTTTTTGTTCAATGTTCTTATTGACTTTTTTAGTTTGAACAATATAGATTTAATTAAAAGAACAAATAAAAATCGCTATCTATGCGAAATGGTTTCAGCAACATTTCATAATCTAATCTGATGATGATGATGATGATGATGATGATGATGATGATGATGAATTGCATGTCCTACACATTGTAAAAAGTCTACAACACCAATCTTGGGCGATTCGTGTGCAAAGTGTATGGAAACGTTGTCGGTTTTCCGCGTACTTTTTGTTTTTAGGGCGATTTATCGAATCACCTCTCTGCCATTATGATATCATAGTACTTGAGATTAAGCAATCAATTGCTGTATATAATGCTGGAGGTTGATGTCCAACAAGTTGTTTGAATGAACAGTTCCATCCTTCGCAAATGTTGTTTGTTCGATTACGTCCCTCCAATGTTACCATGTGTACATTCCACATTTCAGGACGGAAAATGGGAGGTATTTGTTGGACGGAAATAGATGGAATTGTTTGGTCCATATCAACAACTGCTGACTGGATCCTTCTCAGACTCCCGGAAATATACAATAATACGAGGATAACTTTTGGAAGCAGTGTCCTTCACAAGAAAGCGTTGCGGATTATTTCCTCCTGTTGTAGTCCATGAATCAGTGAGTGTCAGTCCGCTGAGTGAGCCTGGTTCTTTGGGTAGGGACCCCCTTTTTTGGCGTCGAACATCTCGCTTACACGTTTCAAGCCTACACACGGATATCTTCAGTGCATCTTGGAGGCATTGTGCAAGCACCTGGTTTGGTCTTGAATTAAGGCTTTTTGCATGCATCTTCATTTTGGAGCGAAGTTTAGTGACCTCAACTCCTATTTTATCAGCGTCATGGTTGTGTTCTACAAATGACCGTGGATTTTGATAAGCGACACTAGAAGTCAATGCCAACGGAAGCAACCCCAACGTATCCAATCTTTCTTAGAAATATATAGGTCACCATTATAGCATAATTTATCCTTCCCCTTGTTAGACGTGATAATCTCCATCTTTCCGGAATTTTTCGTGATATTGTACAGTTGGACTTGTAGCAGTGTGTAAATGCGTGAGATATATATGGACGTTTGGCAGTTAATTCAGTACGGCCTTGCTGAAATGGTCAATGGTCAGCAGTAGTAGCGTCTGTTGGACTGGTGTTTTCTACTTCTGTGTTGTGAATCTTTTTGTTCCTCCAAATTGATTGAATTAGTTATGTGTCATTCAGTCTCAAGCTATTTGTTTATATGGGAATTAAGGGGCTCCCGGAGGCTCCCAGATCAGCCTGTCAATATCCGAAGGAAGGCATCTCATTGGTTGATATCATTTAACATCTATATGTTAATCGATGTTTTTTATGGAATTTTCGTGAGGGTATAGCTGAGAGCAAGACCCTATTTTTTAATAAATTATCCCAGCCAAATTGACTACATAGAACCGGGGGGGGGGACTTGTTTGGCAATGTAAAGCTAGCAAAATATGCTCAAAGATTGTATTAAAGTTAATATTGTTATCGTAATCTTTGTATCATCATTAGTTAGTTAGAATATTAAGTGTTGATGAAATGAAGACATTTGATTGATTTGTTTCTGAATAAACCAAAATGCATTATACTGGATCTCTAAAAGTTTATTTTAGTACTTTACACTATTGCATTTGCTAAGATCAAAAACTGATCAAAAACAATTTATTTGGGTTTAATTACTCATTTGTGAGCTATATAAACAGATGTATGACGCTTATTATTTTACTCATAACCAATATTTACGGTAACTTAATGTGCTTGTATTTTATATTAATTTTTTTTAACGCAAAGACGCCACAAATAATCTTTTGTTAATAATTGTCAATTGATGAAAATAGATTTTAAGACTGTTCTAAAATATTTTTTAACCAAATTATAAAAAAAAAAAAAAAAATGTTAAATGTATTTTTACGGTATCGTTTGGTCATTAATATATTAACTGAACCAAATTCTTATGAAACTATATGAAGTATTATTAGGTAAAGAATAACAAAGGTTTGGATGAGGAGAGAATTTATGTACGTTTATTCCGTGAGATTATGGAGACGTTCAGCCCTAAGTAGTTCTTATGTGTTAGTACGCAGATGGTTAGTATATAATATATCACAACATCCTCCCTGTTTAGTAGTGTTCATATGAGTGTATGGGAGTCTGAATTGATATATTTATTAGGATATAGTGATTATTTTTTTATGTATTATTGTCTGTTTTGTAATTGTCTTGTAGTGCTGGTATTTGTTGAGTAGTCATAGATTCTGTCTGCAATGTTTATAGTTATATAGAGTCATTGAATCTGGCTGGCATATTTATGACTCGTCCAGATCTAGTGTGGGTTGAGTTTCTTTGTATATGGTCTTCGTTTGGTGTGATTTCTCCATCATCGTGTGGGATGGTGGTTTGTTTCCTGCCGTCATTGTACCGTCCTTGATGTTGGATCAGCAAAGTGTACTTTCTTCTTCAGTGTCGGTATTGGTACAGCACGTAGGTGAGTACGGGTACGGCGGAGTTTTGTTCCATTTGGAGTTTCCATTCCTTGGGTTACCATCCTTCTGGACGAAGGTTCCAGGGTGCCATGTTTTGTCATTTTTGTTTGTTATTGACACGTGTTGGCCTGGATACAGTGGTTGTAGGTTTCTAGTGTATCTATTGAGATCGTGGTTTGTTTACATTACTGTCGATCTTTCGTCTAGTTGTTGTCGGTGTTCTTCCTTTCCAGGCTCTACTCGGCTGGGTAGTGTTGTTGTTATAGGCCGTCCGAATAGTAGCTCAGCTGGTGATCGTAATTTGCTGTCTATAGGTGTTGCTCTGATCTGCAATAATGCTATTTGGATGTCACCTTTATCCTTAAGGCATTTCTTGATTGTGGACTTCATGTGTCGCACATGTCTCTCAATGAATCCATTGCTTCTAGCATAGTGAGGTGAGCTAGTGACATGCTTAATACCCCATGATGTGATAAATCTTTGGAAAGCTTGTCCTGTGTATTGTGGACAGTTGTCCGTTATTATATCATCGGGACGTCCGAATAGCGATGTGTAGCTTTTTATTTTGTCAGCTACTGCCTTGCTGGTTATTGGTGTGGGCATTTCGTCCACGACAGGGTACTTTGAGTATCTATCAACAGTTAACAGGAATTGCTGTCCATTGATCTCAAATAGGTCAGATGCGATATATTTCCATGGTTGTGATGGAATGTCTTGAGGTTCGAGTGGTTCTCGTCTGTTTGCATCTTGATGTTCCTGGCAGAGTAGGCATGCTCAGCACATCTTCTCTATGTCCTTGTTGATATTTTGCCAATATACGCTTTCTCTGGCAAGACGGCGGGTTTTCTCAATACCCTGATATGCTTGATGGAACTGGTACAGAATGCCATCTCTCATAGACTCTGGAATTAGAACTTGCTGTCCTTTGAAGAGTACTCCTGCTTCAACCGCTAGTTCATCTCGAAACAAACAATATGATCGGATGTCAGCTGGCACATCTCGGATAGTTTCTGGCCATCTTTGGAAGACAATTTCTTTGACAAGGCTCAAAGTTTTGTCTCTTGTTGTCTCACTGCATAGCAGATCTCTTTTTTCTGTTGAGAAGTTGATGATCGTAAGTGTATGGTGCTCGTCATCAGGTTCTGTATCTATTCTGTCGATTCTTTCGTCTAATTCGACTATTTTGTTTTTTTCAGGGTTGGGTAATCGACTTAGTGCGTCTGCAAGGATCATGTCTTTGCCAGGGCGGTAGATGACTCTGAGGTTGTAGCCTTGTATTTTTAACAGCATGTGCTGTAGACGCGGTGGTGCAGAATGCAGTGATTTTGCACATATAGTGACTAAAGGTTTGTGGTCCGTGATCACTGTGAATGTGTTGGCATACAGGTATGTGTGGTAACGTTGTATACCATGCACAATTGCTAGCATTTCATGTCTGATATTGCTATATCTTGATTGGCAGTCGGTCAACGTTTTGGAACCAAATGCCACTGGTTTGCCTTCCTGTATCAGTGCTACTCCCAGACCCCTCTGTGAGGTGTCTACTTCCAGTGATATTGGTTTTGTTTGGTCGTAGTATGATAGGAAGTCATCAGCAGTGATCATATCTTTTAGGTCATCGTAGCATTTTTGATTATCTGGGTCCCACACCCATGGCGATTGTGATTTCAAAAGACCACGTAGTGGGTGTGCTTTTTCAGCAAAGTTTGGAATATACTGGGAGAGGTAGTTCAGCATTCCCAGGAAGCGCTGTAGCTCATCTTTGCTTTGTGGATTTGGCATCTTTTGTATGTCGCATATTTTTGCTGGGTCTGGCTTGATACCGGTGGATATGTATATATTACCGAAGAACGTTATAGTGGGTTGTTTGATGACGCATTTTTCGCTGTTAAACACGAGGCCGGTTTCGGCTGCTCGTATCATTAGGTTGTGCAGATTCTTGTCGTGTTCCACATCATTTTCCCCGTATACTGCTACATCATCTGTGATGCTAGCCACACCATCTAAACCTTCAAGAATTTGGTCCATCCTTGCCTGGAAGACGCTCAGGCCAAATGGCAATCGTTTCCAGCAAACTCACCCGAAAGGGGTCCTGCACGTCGTTAGCAACTGGGATTTTTCATTAATGTGGACTGACCAATACCCAGCATTGGCATCAAGTTTACTGAACACTTTTGCCGTTGCAAATTTCAGATTCAGCTCTTCAACTGTTGGTATTTTGTAGGGGCATCTTTTCAGGCTGGAGTTTAGTTTCTGTGGGTCGATGCATATCCTAAGGGATCCGTCCTTTTTCGTACTGAAGGCCAGGCTGGAGTACCAATCTTTGTGCTCTTCTACCTTTTTTAGCATGTCTTGTTCTATCAGCTTTCCTATCTCTTGTTTCAGCTTGTTTTGAGGTGGATGTTGCATATGCACGGGGGATCAATAAATGGTTCTGCATCCTCCTTTAGCAAAAGTTTTGCTGTACCACTGAAGTTGCCAATTCTGTCAAATTGTTCTGGGTATGTTTGCCTCAGTTGTTCAACGTTAGTGACGGGTGTAGGTGGTTGTCGCAATTTTATGTTTTCGATAGTATCAACGTTTATTGTGAGAAGTTTGAGCTGCTCACTTGTAGACAGACCTACAACGGCGGGTCCAGGGACATCGATAACATAAAATGTTGCATATATCCATTTCGATGTTTTATATTGGCATGGGATATTGATAGTTCCCCTGCAGGTGATTGTGTCACCACTGTATGACGTGAGCTTTATATGTTCTGCTGGTCGTAAGATATTGAGAGCGATGTCATCTGTTCCATACATTTGTCGAAATGTTGCCTGATGCTCCTGAGTCCATTTTCAAGCGGAGTGTGTGCGGTGAATTGGGGATATGTGGTGGTTTGATGTTTAGTGTTGTGTATGCTTCATCTCTGGGGTGTTTATTGATACTGTCCATGCACTTGGCGCTTACTGTAATGGAGTAGAAATGCTTGTGGTAGTTGTCACTGTCACTTCCAGCTTCTATGTGGTCAACATGTTTTTTTCTTTCCCTGTAGTTGGATTTCCTCATTTGACTATGATGCTGGTTGTTGCGTGACTTGCTTCTGTGACCTCTGCCTTTATGATTTAACAACAATAGCATCGGTATTCATTCGAGCTGTTCACACGTGTTGTGGACAAAGTCGCTTTTAAGTTCCTTGTGTACAATTCGTACGTCTTTTTTTGGTTATAGAACGTGAGCCGTGATTGTTATTGTGTTTATCCCACCGCTGCCACCATGAAGTATTATTAGGTAAAGAATAACAAAGGCTTGGATGAGGAGAGAATTTACGTACGTTTATTCCGTGAGGTTATGGAGACGGTCGACCTCTAAGTAGTTCTTATGTGTTAGTACGCAGATGATTAGTATATAATATATCACAACACTATACATAATGGTTGTTATGGTAATGTTAATTTAATCTCTATAAAATTAATACATGAGGATTCGCTAAGAATAACATTTTTTAGCAAACTCTTATGCCAGCTTAACATTCGTTTTCTTCGACAGTTTAAACGCTTCTAAGGGTCACGAAGTAATTCATCCATTTTTTTTCAACTATTAACAAAAAATTAAAATGACTGACTTGTTTTCGAATAAACCAAAATGCATTCTACTGGATTCAATTTTGTAAGTATTATTATTTTTAAATATCTGGATCTCGAAAAAGTTATTTTTAGTACTTTACGCGTCTAATTTGATTTTTTTTTATTGGTAATTTCAGTTTCCAG
This sequence comes from Sepiola atlantica, assembly GCA_963556195.1. Taxonomy (NCBI): domain Eukaryota; kingdom Metazoa; phylum Mollusca; class Cephalopoda; order Sepiida; family Sepiolidae; genus Sepiola; species Sepiola atlantica. The sequence goes on along the minus strand of OY744532.1, from coordinate 49,779,693 downwards.
AGTTCACTTATGCCTATCCCCTAATAAAACGTTTTGAAACGTTAAAATCATTTTTACGACGCCTCTCAGAGAGTTCAGTTTTGAAGACAAGATTTTTATTCGCTGGCGCCGCCTGACCCTGACGTTTTGTCCAGTCACCGCACGTATATATCCTCTGAAATAATTAATGTTTGTATTTGGCACTTCTGCATTCTTTATGAAGCCGCAGCCGATTAAGAAATCGAAATTGAAGAGTTCCGTTTTTTTTTCTCCAAGTAGTCGGGCAAGTACCATTCATTCAGAATTCACCGGAAGTTGAAGTAGAATTTAGTTTTTAGAAAATGGAGTTAAATGAGTTGAATCTTCGCGACATTGGTAATTTAATGAACCAGACGCAAAAAACAATCGATTTTTTACAGGCACATCGCCTGATTTCTTGCAGTCGGACATGCCCGTCATGTCAAAGACAGATGCAGATGGCAAGGCACAATGGAAGTGATGGATTCATTTGGAAATGCGCACGGAGAGAAAATCTCACCAAACAAAACTTTTCAACTACAATATATTTAAAAAAAATAAAAGCAAAATCAATGTTGACCAAAAAATTCATTCCCCCCCCCCCAAATCAAAACTTTACATTTTTATTTATAAAATTTTTAATTCATATAATAAAAAAAAGAAATTGTTAATTGTTTCTTGTTACCCAAAAACAAATCAGTCTTGCATTTTTTTTTTAGGTTGTAAATAAGTTACTTCCGGTTGAATTACTTCCCTTTATTTTCAGTAGAAGGACAGAAAATCTGCGGCTTCATAAAGAATGCAGAAGTGCCTTGTATTTTTTTTGGTTTGAAATTCTTTAAACCTGAAAGAATTTCTTACCTCAATTCTGAGGGGTGTTAGGAGTACCTATCTTTCTTTGAAGAGGGGTTAATTAGCATACGTGCATCACGTTAGCAAAGGAATGGAGAGGTTGGGTATTTAATGGTTAAGTTGGGAGGGGTTGGGGTGTGTCTGAATACCAAACAAGTGGACAAGTTACGATTTTGAGTGCGTCCCCCTATCTCTTCCCTGCTTTTCCCAGGCCTACCTAATAAGTTACCAATTTGTTTTAACGTGACTAACGTTGAAATTAATTTTGGGTAGGCCTAAGATATTAATTTCTCTGATTATCTACCAGGGAATCTCGGCCGAGATTTATTTTATTTTATTTTAAGTTGTGTAGTTTTGGCTGGGCATTCTGTCCAGGTAAGACAGTGTTTTTTTTTTGTTGTTTTTTTTTTTTTCTCCCACCGAGAGGTATTTCTCCAACCATACTTATTTTAGGAGAACACTTTATTTGTTCCCTTGGGCCTATGAAAGGGTCTCATTTCCATATTAATATAAAAATGTTACCAGGCACAACGAGCCGCGACGCTAAAGAAGCAACGTCGCAACTTTGAAAAGCAGGTAAGCGCGCACTAGCGTTATTTATTTATTCATTTTTTTTTCCTGTTTATTGCTTTGTTGCCTGTTGGCGTTTGCAATGGTTCAGTTTTCGTGTCTGTTGTGGGAATTCGAGCCCTAGCTGTTTTAAAGTTCCAACATTTTGCGACGACACTAACAGTGTTGGGTTCGTTTGGCTTAGCCAGAATTTCTGGAGTTATTATTTAAAAAAAAAAAATTTCTTGGGACCTAAAGTTGGAAAACCATGTCTTTATCAGAGTTAGACAGCTTCCGTCAGCAGCAAGCTGTGCTAAGAAATAAGATTAGTACAGAATTATGGGGCTTACATAGTGAAGCTACCTTGCCAATGGCAGTTTTTCAGGAACACCGGAAAATGATAATGGGATGGTTGGAACGCCTTGGCGAGTTGGAGGATGAAGTGACAGCTGTATGCTTGGACAGTCCTCCGAGTGTGGAGCTTAGAACTAATGATGACTCGTTGGATCATGCCTTCCGATTTAGGAAGAACACTTTCCAGAAATTAGACGAGTTGAGGGAGAAGTTTGAGGGAAGTCGAACGGATAGGCAACAAGAGAGTTTGGGGGGTGAAATTGCCCCAGAATTTAGGGCTAATATGGAGGCTCCTACCTTTGATGGAGAACCATCTGATGATAAATTCGCCTTCAAAAATTTCTTGGCTGGCTTCTGGAATTGTGCGGAGGGCTTTCGCTCCGAGTTGACAAAATTTCGCTTGTTAAAGAGTTGCCTAAAAGGTCAAGCTCTTCATTTGGTAAAGCACCTTTCCACCACAGAAGCTAATTTTCCTGTGGCTTTGCAGCTGTTGGAGGGAGAATATTTGGATATACCAAATATTTTGGATCAGATGTTTCAGCAGTTGTTGGCAGCCAGACCAAAGTTGGATAGCCAGTTTTCTCAGGTTAAAATTTATCTCAACCAAATCAGGTGTGCTTTGCTGGAGCTGAAAAATAGCTACCAGTTGGACTTTTTGGAACCGGGCACACCGGGTTATTTATTAATAAGCCATATTGTGTTTGGCCGGCTACCAGTTTCCTTAAAAAGGGAGTTAATGAGCAGGACTGGCAACAGTTATTCCGGAATTGACGACATTGTTTCCTTATCTAAGAATTTAATCAAGGATCTAGTGAGATTGGAGGAGTGTTCTGCCCCTTCTGGCAATGGCAGGTTTCGATCTGATCGATTTGTTCCAGGCTCTTACTCGCCAAAAAGAGCTTTGGAGAATTTTTCCTCAAGGGGTGGTACCCCACTATCGACGTCAACCTGTAAGTTTTGTTCTTCAGGCGGACATGAGGGAAAACTATGCAAAAAATTTGCTAGTTACAAAGAGAGACTATCGCGGTGCAAGGAATTGCACCTCTGCATTGCATGTGCTGCAGAAGATCATTCATATAATGAATGTCCTGGTAATAAAAGGGGCTTCCCATATGGTTGTGCTAATTGTGGCTCGAAACGGCACTATACAATAATGTGTCCAAAAGATAAAGCCTCTTCTGAGAAAACTAGAGTGAATACCGGCTTCCAGACTTGTGACACTCAACAGATATCCATCCTTCCCATCTATAAGGTGGTTTTACATCGCGGCAAGAGACGGTATGTTTGCAATTGTATACTTGATTCTGGAAGTCAACGTTCATATTTTTCCAGAAGCATTCTAGAGGGATTAGATATTTCTATAGAATCATGTTATGACCGTCAATATACAATACAGACATTCGTGGGAGAGGAGAAAAAGAATTTAAGTGAGGTATTATTGCAGGTGGAAATGGTTCCTAACACCAAAAGACCTTTGCCTGTCCTCATTGACTCCTCCTTTAATTTAAAGTCTCAAACAGATGGAATGGATTTGATATATAGGAATTTAAGAGAAGCCCAGTTCAAATTAGCTGCTGGATTTGATAAAAAGGGACGTCTTTTTCCTATTCAAGGACTAGTGGGGGTAGATCTGCTGCAGTTTTTGCATCCTTTAAGCCTGATAAAGTGCCAGAATGGTGTAGCCTGGGAGACCCCAAAGGGTATAGTGCCTTGGGGGAATTCACTTAACTTCTTGAAAGAATCCCAGATATTGTCAATCGGAGAGGAGCGTTCACCACCCGTCAATTATGAAAACGTCCTTGCCAGCATGGGTACTGTTTCCACTACAGCGGTAAACTTTGTGCTGGCACCCCGATATAATTATGTAGATCCTTTTAAGGATACATTTGAGAACACCTCGGTGGAAAGAGGGTTGGACAGTTTGTTCAGTTTGGAACTTATGGGACTCACTGAGGAGGAAACTTTTTCAGAATTTGAACTAGGGAAGGTAAAGGAGTTCCAAAACTCTGTGGTCATAGAGGACCAGTGTTACTATGTAAAGCTTCCTTGGTGGGAGGACAAGATTGGCAAAGTTCCATCTAACTATTCGGTGGCATTGGCAGTTTTGAACAGTGTGTTCAATAAGCTGGAAAAAGAAAATAAATATGGGGAGTATTTGGATGTTTTCCTGGAACAGGAGAAGGAGGGCATTGTGGAGAGAATTGTGGTTTCTCCAGAGAATTATGGAGAATATGTATGGATACCACACAGACCAGTATATAAGACTGATGAGCAAAGCACTACAAAAGTGCGGCCTGTATTCAATTGTTCATCAAAACCTAAGGGCGGAATCTCTATTAATGAGGCTGCCTACCCTGGGGTGAACTTGATGGGAAATCTCCTACAGTTGTTGCTACACTTCCGCTCCAATGAGTATGTGTTGCTTGGTGACATCCGCAAAGCATTTTTGCAAATTAAACTCCTCACTGAGGAGGATAAGAATCGGTTTTGTTTTTTTCTTAAAATAGGAAAAAACTTGGTATGTTTTAGGTATACCACATTAATATTTGGCTATAATGCCTCTCCATTTATATTAAATTTTCTTTTGAAGCATCACGCTGACCGTTATCCATCAGATGAATGTTCCAAAACTATTGGAGAAAATTTTTATGTGGATAACTTAATTAAAACCGGGAATGTACCTGAAACTCTTATACAATTATACACCAATGTTGTGAAGAGGTTGGAAGAGGGACACTTTGATTTGCGTTCCTGCAGTTCTAACTGCGAAGAATTAAGACAGAAGATGGAGGAGGATGGGCGTTTGCCTCAACACCACTCCCAATATGAGAAGGTCTTGGGTTATAATTATAACCCTGAGAGTGATTCTTTGTCCTTGGCCACGACAGATAGTGATTCTGGGGCCAATACCAAAAGAAGAATATTGGCGGCGGTGGCAGCCAATTTTGATCCGTTATCTTTATGTGTACCCGTTACAATAAGGGGTCGCATATTTATTAGTGAGTTATGGAAGGCCGGGTTGGGCTGGGATGAAACTGTTACTCCTACCCAACAGAGAAGTTGGCAGTCACTCTCAAAGGATTTATCTCAGCTCAGTTCCTTCACCTTTCCAAGAAAATCCCTGCGCGAAGGCTCTACTGCAAACCTAGCTTTGTTTTGTGATGCTTCCAAAGAAGCGTACGGGTTTGTAGCTTACGGATTACAGGACGATAGGTCCAATTTAGATTTTGCTAAAGCCAAGGTGGCACCTTTGCGGGCAAAGTCCCTGCCCACTCTCGAGTTGTTGGCAGTATATTTGGCGCTAAAATCATTAAAGACAATTTTACTCTCTCTAAAGGAAATCACCTTTAAAGAGGTTAGTGTAGCAGTTGATGCTCAAATAGTACTGTCCTGGATCCTGTCTCAGGATGTAAAAACAAAGAATATTTTTGCGAGAAACAGAGCCAGAGACATTACTGAAATGCGTCAGAATCTGAGCCAGCAGTTTGGAATAAACATTTCTTTCCGATATGTGCCCTCGGAGCAGAACCCAGCGGATCTGCTCTCAAGGGGAGTGTCAGTAAAGACCTTTAAAAAACGCATATTGCATTGGGTGCATGGTCCAACATGGCTGACCCAGACACCAATAGAATGGCCTTTTGCCTCCTTAAACTGCTTAAAGGAGGAAAATAAGGAGATTGTGAGGGGGCCTACATTTTGTGGTGCCCTAATACAAACGGCAGAGCCTGTAATTCCCTTTGAGAAATATGAAACTCTGAGTAAACTTCTTGGAGTAGTAACAGCGGTATTTAAGTTTATTGGACGTTTGAGGCATTCAAGGGCTGACCCACAAAAATTGGCTTGGCAGCACTTAATAAAAGGGATGCAAGGACAAGCGTTCCCACAAGTCAGGGAATACTTGCTTAATCCGTCTGGTCAAGCCCCAGATTTGGTAACTTCTCTCAGCCTTTTTTTGGATGAAGAAGGTATAATTAGAACCAGGGGTCGGATTCGCAAGTGCAATGCCTTCAATTATGAAGTGATATACCCAGTTCTCCTGGATAAATCTCACACTTTTACCCAAATCGTAATTATAGATGCTCATAGAAAATGCAAACATTTGGGCATAGCGTCTACTCTGAGCCAACTACGCCTATCTGGATTTTGGATTCCTAAGGCAAGACAGGCGGTGAAATCTACTTTAAGGTCTTGCAGGCTGTGTGTGCGTTATAATGCAATGTCGTTTGCATACCCCCGCATGACTAATTTACCCAAATATCGGGTCAATTTGATCAGACCCTTTCTTCACACTGGTGTGGATTTCACAGGACACATCTGGGTGGGGGAGGGGGGAAATAGCCGCAAAGTTTATTTGCTCTTATTTACATGTCTTACCACTAGAGGTATACACCTTGAAGTGGTGGACGATATGAGTGTATATTCTTTTATCTTGGCATTTATAAGATTCACAAACAATGTCGGAGTACCTTCTCATTTGTATTCTGACAATGCTAAGACTTTTACCACTGGCGGCAGAATTATTAAGCAGGCCTATGGCTCGGAGGAATATAATAGTATCTTCCGCACTTATTCTGTCAAGCATCTAACAATTCCTGTGTATGCTGCTTGGTTTGGGGGAACCTGGGAGCGGCTTATTCGCACAGTGAAGACTTGCTTGTTCAAAACAGTTGGTCGCTCACATGTGAGTTATTTCCAGCTTTTAACTTTTGTCTCAGATGTTCAGAGGGCTGTTAACAATCGTCCTTTGACTTATCGCTGTTCATCAGATGACGGGTTGGAGATAATTACACCTAATCATTTCCTGAGACCCTTTTCTGCGGTTAATATACTGTATAGAAAGGAAGAGGAGGATCTCTTTGACTCAGAACCCCCCCTCAGAACTGATGTCCTTGAGGCTATGGAGGAGAGGGAACGGCTCATATTCAAATATAAAGAGCTATGGTTTAATGAATACCTACTTAGCCTTAGGGAATCGGCGAAAAATCTACACAATGAGTCCTATAACAATCAAATTAAAATAGGAGATGTTGTGTTAATAAAATCCCCCATTAAAACCAGACCTTTTTGGACTTTGGGTAGGGTAATGGAACTCATCCCTGGGGATGATGCTTTTGTCCGTACTGTGGTATTGAAAAGGGGTGATGGATCAACACAGATTCACCCCATAAAATTATTGTATCCATTGGAATTAGCTATAACGCACAGTCACAGAGCTTATGCTCCTGATACGTCGAGAGATGAGACGGACTCCTCTGTCCCAGTGGATTTTGTACCTGCAGATCAGGAATTGATATGTATCTGCCCTGGTTGCCAGGAACCGGAGGATCAGCGACCAATGATCTGTTGTGATCATTGTGATCAATGGTTCCATTGGCAGTGTGTTGGTATAGTGGGGGAACCTCCAGAGGAGAGTCGGTGGTATTGTTCGGCGTGTCAGACGATGCTCTATCAGGAGTTAATATGGATCTGCCCTGGGTGTCAGGAACCGGAAGATTACAGACCAATGATATGTTGTGATCGTTGTGATCAATGGTTCCATTGGCAATGTGCTGGCATTGATGAAGCTCCGGCAGAGGAGGATCAGTGGTACTGTTCTTCTTGTGCAGACCCGGAAGGGGGTCTGACATTTAAGTTATTTCAATGGTCAGTTATAAAAAAAAAAAAAAGGGTTTATTTTATATTTATTTATTTGTTGTTTTTTTTTTTTTTTTACTCTTGAGTGAGAGAGTGAAAGAATTTCTTACCTCAATTCTGAGGGGTGTTAGGAGTACCTATCTTTCTTTGAAGAGGGGTTAATTAGCATACGTGCATCACGTTAGCAAAGGAATGGAGAGGTTGGGTATTTAATGATTAAGTTGGGAGGGGTTGGGGTGTGTCTGAATACCAGTAAGAAGTGTGCGTTTGTTGGTTTCTTTCTTATTGGCTGCTATTTGTATTACGATTTTTCTGCTGTTATTACTGTTATTATTATTGTTATCATTGTTACAGTTGTTATTTTTGTTATTCGGTCTCTCTTTTTTAGAGCCGGATTTATTTAAAAACACGACTTTTTTTTTTTCTCTGCTGTTTTTTTTTTTTTTTTTTTTTCTCCTAACGGATTTTTTTTTCTCCGGCCATGGCAGTTAGCCTTGTGCCAACAAGAGAAAAAGTAAAGACAATGGGGTCAACACCTTCGCCCCATCCTGGAACGTCGGGTTGGACAAAACCCCCGGCAGTAAATATAAATTTGGAGGAGTTCCAAACGAAAATGGAAACATACAAAACGAAAATCACGGATACAGGACTATTAATCGACCTCCCAAAACTACAGGAAATACAAAAAAAAACCTTAACAATGTTTGTCATGGACAGAAAAATCAAAAAAGCAGTAAGATCTTCGGTAGAAGTGATAACGAAGCTTCTAGCTTCAGTCGGACATAGACCAATCAAAATAATAAAATCAAGAGGACACCATAACTGGTCTGCACTTTTTGGCTCAGAAGAAGAGTGCATGACACTCGCTAAAAAGGAAATAATAACACCAGAATACGTACTGAGGATGGAACATCTTGGAAGACGAAGGACCACAATATCGGTATTCAACGTCCCGTTCTTTATCGAGGGCGCTCACGTTGGAGCGTTTTTCGACAAATATGGAGAGATGATGTCTGTTACATGTGACCAATACCTCTCCATATGGAATTTCGACATTCTCATAAACCAAAAAACTTTTAACGAGATTCCATATTACATTGAAATTGAGAATGATAAACTGCCGGTCATTGTAGCAGGAAGGAAACCGGCCTGCTGGAAATGCAACGCAATAGGGCATCTCACATTTGACTGTCCGGAAAGGAAAAAACCAGTTAACAACCCCAAAACCCGTGTTGGAGAGCATCTAGGCCCTAAAATTGGATTTCCACTGCCAGAGTCGCCCCCAAAAAAGACACAACCAGACCCCCAAAAAACTTTTTCGGACTCAGATGAAGATAACGAAGATAACGAAGATAACGGAAAAAAGGAACCATGGGTTATTGTAACGGGTAAAAAAACTCCCGGTAGACTCGCCCTTGAGGAATCTAGAAGAGAGACGGAAGAAGAGGAAATCAAAATATCAAAAGATCCCGGAAAAGAATCGTATGTTAACGCAGTTAACTTAAACAAAAAACTGCGAAAAGAAGCTCAACCCAAACCTAACCCCCCGCCCCAAAGCAACAAAAAAGACCATATTTATACACCCCCAACAACACCCATTTCCCCAACCCCCCCAAAAACCTCACCACACAAAATGCCGCCCCCAGTAACAAATATAAAAGAAAGAGAATATAAACTCATACTGTCTCCAAGAAAGCACGAATCAGCACCCCAAGACCCTCCCCGTTCGCCTCACCACAACAGACCCCGACACCCCCCCCCCCCCTGCTTCCCCTAAGAAACCACAAATGCCCCCTCCCCCTTCTCCACTTCTCAAGCACGCCCCAAAGCCCACTCCCCCCCATTCCCCGTTGAAAACCGACACATCTGGACCCCCTCCGCCGCCCCAAACTTGTGAAACAGTTACTGCCCCCCCCCCCCGTCAAAGGGAAGGGGAAGAAGAGACAGCCCTTCTACCCTGGTGAGGATATTTGTAAAGTTTCAGCAGAGGCGATCACCAGGGCAAAAGGCCACCACTTTACCGACCTGAGAAAACTACTAGCCTTCACGGAGGTTAATGGCAAATCAATCGAGGATCCGTACAATTTCCCGAATGCCACTCGGTTACTGACGGTAATACGACCTCGAGAGGAGGGAAAATCTGTTTGGAGGATGTTGGAGGAGGCGAATATCACTTTCGACATTTACCCACAACTAGCTGTTCACAAATCCCCAACTCTGAGAGAGTTACGCAAGTCTTGTCATGGGAGGGTACCCATTTTTTTGCACCCTTCCCTCTACAGAGCCGTAAAATTAATCTTCCCCTTTGATGTCGGCGGTGTGTCCCAGGATGGCCTCATCAATACTGCGATGGGAAAAACTGCCGGTATCTTGACCTCATCAATGTTTGTTGGAGAATCTCAACTCTAAAGCACTACAATGGCACTCTTTCTAGCAAGCGTAAATGTCCGAGGTTTGAGAGCCGATCTTCGGAAATTACGATTATGCCTGGACCTTCGAAGCCTCGGAGTGGATATATGTTGTGTTCAGGAAACTCACTTAATTCAAGGTGATTATTTAAGTGCGCTGTCTAGGGATTTTGATGTCTATTCAGCGTACTTCAATTCTAACTCTAGGGGGGTTTCCTGGCTAGTGAAGCGGACTATAAATGCGTCGTGTGACCCTTGTTTCATGGATTCGGAAGGAAGGCTTTGCGTTCTGGATGTTACCATAAAAGATAAAGCATTTCGATTGATTGGGGTTTATGCGCCCAACCTCCAGGCTGAGCGTGCTCCCTTTTTTCGGCGAATCGAGCGCTTCATGAACACACCTCGTTCAGTTATCTTAGCGGGAGACTGGAACGCGGTCCTGGATCCCGATTTAGATCGCGCGGGGAATCCTTCTAGGGGTACTAACAGAGATCATGATGCAAAGACATTTCGGGATTTTGTCGGTAAGTTTGATCTTATCGATAAATTCCGAAATGAAAAGCCTCATGACATAGTGTGGACTTGGACTGCTAGACGCGGCTCCGGTGCAGTACAGCTTTCGAGTTATATTGACCGGTTCTTAATTAGAAGAGTCGACGTAGATTTATTAGAATGTCCAAGTTTTCATAATATAGTTTACTCGGATCATAGACTTGTTCGTGTCCGTGTAAACTTAGATAGCCGTAAACCTAGATTGGCTGGGTACTGGAAACTCAACACTTCGTTGTTCGATGTGCAGAGTTTCCGGGAACAGCTACTACTAACATATCAGCGGGTAATGACGGGGGCTATAATTGGGAATAAGTTGTGGGGAAAATTTAAGAAAACCATTAGGTCCTTTTCTGCTGATTTTAGCCAACGACTCAACCTAGAATCTAGAGCAGCAAAAGCGACACTAGAATCTAGACTAGATAGGGCGGTGGCGGATAGTACTAATGTTACTATAATTAAGGCGAAGCTCGCCTCCTTGACTAGCAAGGAACACGAAGCTTCTTTAATTAGGGCTAGATTAAAGAGAATGCCTCATGAGGAAGCAAACATGGCCGCTGAATTGCGTGCAGAGGAGCGTCGACATGCTACCGATCGATATATCGCACGTGTCACATTGCCGGACGGACGTACCGTGACCACAAACGAAGGTATTTTGGAGGCGTTTCGTAATCACTTTCAGGATCTTTTCACCAGGGAGCCCGGTTTGTCTTTAGCGCATTTCGACCCCTATTTAGCTGACTTTTCTCGCCTCGCGGCGACCGAATCGGCTAGGTGCGAAGGTTGCATAACGGAGGATGAAGTCATGGAAGCCCTAAAGGGAGTCGGCCTGAATAGATCTCCTGGGATCGATGGTTTGCCCTACGAACTGTATTTGAGGTTGTCGCACATTTTTGTCCCCTTGCTGACAGTTTTATTTAACGCTTGGTTTAGGAACAGGTCAATACCTGAGTACTTTACCAAGGGGATTTTGAAATTGTTACGCAAGAGCAAAGATGGTGGGGATGGGATTGATAATTTCCGGCCCTTAACTATGCTAAACACAGAGTTAAAGATTTTGGCCAAGATTTTAGCAAATCGCCTGCAGGCTGTTTTGGCTGGTCTGATTAGCCCCGAACAGAATTGTTCTGTGAAGGGTAGGACCATTCAGGATAATTTGCACGCGATACGCTTAATCATTGAGAAAGTCGACACAGAAGCCGCGCTGATCAATTTAGATCAGTCCAAAGCTTTCGATAGGGTGGACCATCGCTACTTGGAGGCTGTTTTGTCATCGGCCGGTTTTGGCCCGCAGTTTCGCTCCTGGATTCGCCTCCTTTATGCAAACCCCGGGGTGCTGGTGGAAGTGAATGGTTTGAGGTCGAAGCCCTTCAAATTATCCAGATCTCTTCGTCAGGGTTGTCCGCTTTCACCGATGCTCTATGCGCTTGTGTTGGAACCCTTCCTTCGCAGGCTCAGGGTGAACCCGGTCCTACGCGGGGTTACTTTGCCAGGTGCTTGCACCATACTGAAGTATTCTGCCTATGCCGACGACGTAACAGTGTTTGTAACGAGCAGTGCCGAGATTAGTGTTGTCGACAGAGAAATCAGAATGTATGAAACGATAACAGGGGCCAAAATTAACTGCGACAAGTCTGTTGGCTTGCGCATCGGTGCCTGGAAGGGTGCATCCCTACAGGGACCCTTCAGCTGGACTGACGGGCCTTGCAAGCTACTCGGCGTCTGGTTCGGTCCTGATCTTCAGCTGGAGAAAAATTGGTCGGAAGTGTTGAAAGCGATTCGGGCCGCAGCTGGTCTGTGGACCCGTAGAAATCTTTCTTTAAAGGGGAGAGCGGAGGTGTGTTGCTCACACATTTATCCGATCATCCTATATCGTCTATCAGTACTTCCACTCCCGTCGGATACACTGCTTGAAATGCAGCGGGCTCTTTCCCGGTTTTTATGGCTTGGGAAATCCCCTAAGGTCCGTCGCGATATCTGTTATCTACAGCCTTCTGAGGGCGGTCTAGGTATGCCAAGTGTTGAGATTCGTCAACATACGCTTCGGCTTTATTACCTGAATCGAATGTGTACACCAGTTGAGGGAAACGGTGGCTTCTGGAAGGAAGACATCAAGAAAGCCTTTCCGGCTTTGAAAAGTGTGCACTTGGATGAGGGGGAGGCACACAGGTTGCCCCGAGGCGAGTGCTCCTTTTATCGCGAGTGTCGACGGGCCTTGAAGTTCCTCTTACGGGTGAAGGAAAGCCTCTCTGACACCCAGCTGTTGTCTCGTAAGGCATTGTATCGGGTCTTAGTGAGGGGATCTGTTCGAGATGAGAAGATTGAGGGGCTCGGTTTGTCGAGGGGGGAGCTACGCTCAATCTGGCCTTGGGCGCCTGGGCTAAAGGTCTTCGATAATGACGAGGGATCTTTGGCCTGGCTGATTATTAGAAATGCTATCTGGGTCGGCAAAAAGCTTCATGCAGCTGGTATTAAGGCTTCGCCTATTTGTTGTCGTTGCGGTGACGAAGACGAGACTGTAAGTCACGCCTTTGTTTATTGCTGCATCGTCGTACCGCTCATCAAGTTAGTTGCAGGCCTCATGGTTCGCGTACTGAATGTAACGTCTTTTGACCTGGAACCGATTAACATATGTAGCAATTGGGCTCCGACAAATGATAGTAAAAGACGTTTTGTGTTTTATTGCTTACTAGCGGTGTTTAGAGGGGTGATATGGCAGACACGTTTGAAAGTTGTCTACGACGGTGAGACCTTCGCTGCTCCCGACCTTATTCGAATTTTCAAGTGTCGTCTGAAGATCCGCATTAAGGCCGAGAAGGCGAAACTCCCTTCGGCAGATTTTGGTGAAAGATGGGTGAAAGTTGCACGATTGTGTCGAGTGAGAGGAGCTAGTCTAGAGTGGTATCTGGACGTGCCTTAGGCAAAAGAATTTTGGGTTTCTCCAACGAACGTCGATCCTGTCCCGTTTAAGGCTAGATTAGTTGACCCGTTTTTGACTATTATTTTTTGTTCATAACTTAGCTAGTGCATGAATGATTTCATTAGGGTCCCGTTTTATTTTGGCCCCCCCCCCTTTTTTTTTCTCCCCAATTTAAGTTTTAATTCCCCAACCCCTCTCCCGATTAGGTGACAGATAGCCAGATTTCCCAGAGATGCAGGTCACCTTTCGAGATTTTCGAAAGAGGTGGAGTAAAATAAAGCGTTCGGACCTGCATCGCTTTTCGACTGGAAAATCCGCATATCTGCCACAACTTAGAAATGGGGGATCTTTATACTAACACGGGGACTTTTTTTCATTGTAAATAAATTCACATTTTTGTATATAAAATTTTTATTACCCAAATCCCCCATCTCATATTGTGTAATTATGGGTTTTAAGTAGGATAGTCATGGTATAAATTCTTTTGGTGTATGGTGCATGATTGTAGTGTGGATGTGGTATTTTGGTGAATGATGGTCACGAATGAAACTAGCCAAGTTAGACCAGTCAGAATAAGTTAGTGAAGACCGATCTTTCCCCACCCCTTTTTTGGCCTTGTGCCACATTTCTGTATTTTATGCAGAATAAATATTGTGTCTGAATACCAAACAAGTGGACAAGTTACGATTTTGAGTGCGTCCCCTATCTCTTCCCTGCTTTTCCCAGGCCTACCTAATAAGTTACCAATTTGTTTTAACGTGACTAACGTTGAAATTAATTTTGGGTAGGCCTAAGATATTAATTTCTCTGATTATCTACCAGGGAATCTCGGCCGAGATTTATTTTATTTTATTTTAAGTTGTGTAGTTTTGGCTGGGCATTCTGTCCAGGTAAGACAGTGTTTTTTTTTTGTTGTTTTTTTTTTTTCTCCCACCGAGAGGTATTTCTCCAACCATACTTATTTTAGGAGAACACTTTATTTGTTCCCTTGGGCCTATGAAAGGGTCTCATTTCCATATTAATATAAAAATGTTACCAGGCACAACGAGCCGCGACGCTAAAGAAGCAACGTCGCAACTTTGAAAAGCAGGTAAGCGCGCACTAGCGTTATTTATTTATTCATTTTTTTTCTCCTGTTTATTGCTTTGTTGCCTGTTGGCGTTTGCAATGGTTCAGTTTTCGTGTCTGTTGTGGGAATTCGAGCCCTAGCCGTTTTAAAGTTCCAACAAACCTAATGCTTATTTTGCTTTGAAATTAATTAAATCAATTTTCAATTAATGGATAATTTGAAAACTCATGACTGCTAAACTATTTTTTCAAATCGCTATTTTCACTGATCGAGTAAAAATGGTACCAGTAAAAATGGCACAAATCGATAAATAAGAAAAAAAATGGTACAAAATAAAAATATAGATAAAAATCTCACAATAAGTTTATCAAAATCTTGGATACAATACGTAAAGGGAAAACATAACAATTCAATTGAGATTCTATATTTTTAGGCGATTAATGTGAAGGCAAAATAGTTGCATGTAAAAATTCAAGGTTCATCTTTAAATAGTAATGAAAACGTAAAATTTTGTAGGAAAAAAAAGAAAGTGATACATACCGTTTGCTGGTGCCGGCCTTCAAGGGGGGTGGCGATAAGACCAACATGAGCAGAGATAAAGAGGTGATATTTGATAAGCTGGGGGTGGCAGGTTGTTACAAACCTATAAATAGAGGTTCTACCTCTCACCGGGAAGTTGATTAGAGCTGAGGTGTTATTGTGTTCCAGAGCTTGGTGGTGACCAGAAGTAGTACTTTATTCTACTCACTATAGACCGGACACTGGATCGTTACTCCTGTAGAGAAATCCGTTCTCTGCCCCATTACATATTGTTACCGGACCTATTGGTTGGGTCGCTAAGGGGAGCAATTCCTTTTGCAACCCACCCCCGACTGCTGCCTCGGCCCCTTTCAGGGTATTGACTTTGAATTGGATTTTTTCTTACATTTGGATTTATTCCTACAATTTGTCGTCTGCCAAAATATTTGCATCGGTTGTCTTCGGAACTGCTTCGGCTTTCTCCGTTCGTAGTCAGAACTGCTTAAGTCACAACTGCCAATCTATGGGTGCCTATTCGGAATAAGCACCAACATTAAATATTGCTTCCACACGTTATTTCATTGTGGAAAAAAAAACAAAAACAACCTCCAAACATTTTATTTGGCCAGAAAAAAATGTACGCTAAAACATTCAATATTGTTTCTGCATTTTATTTCATTGTATAACCCCCCCACCCATAAAATAAAATTATAACACATACCTACATCTAGCACAAATTTTCTTCCAAATCAAAATAGTAAAAAAATTTGGGTCCACCTCCACATTACAGCTTACTGGCCCGGAAGTGGGTGCTCATTTTCTATAAGAAAGTGATCCCCCACTCTGAAATATTTCTTTAAATTTTTTTTTTTCGGATATTTTAAAAGTCTGTGTATATGTAAAAGAAAGTAGCATCTGATTTTTATTGTTGGATAAAACACAACGCGTGTGATAGTAAAAAAAAAAAAAAAAACATTTTTTAAAACTACTTATAATTTTTTAACGAATTATAAATTAATAAACTATTACGAACTATCAATGAATGAAAGAAAGGTCGGAGCTAGTGTACGAATAGAGTACCGTTATGATCGTCTGCAAACAGGAATTTGTCTCACAGCGGAAGTCACCGTTTTGGCATACCTTACGAAAAAGGTTCCGGATAGTCGGTAACTTCGCAGAGAAGTGGTATCCCTCCCCCCTCCACACCCGGAAAAGCCATATACTGGAAATTTCGCCCCCACCCTTTTGGTATTTTTCTTTTAAGTAAATTACAAATAAACAAGTTTCGTTTTCTTTTTTTACTTAAAGTAAATAACAATACGCTCGCACAGAGACCGAAACCTGCTAATGCATATTTCTAATTTTTATCCTGTGAATTAAGTTTGAACAAAAAAAAATCATTATTTATTCTTTTAATAATTTATTTAAACAATCACATTCCGTTGTTCGAAAAACATTATTGCGTTGCTCAAAAACATTGTTTATTTTTTTCATATATTACTCGTTTCTAAATGACTTGTTTCTTTAAAAATAAAATTATTTATTATTCTCAAAAGAAAAAAATCACATTTCGTTGCTCAAAATTTATCACTTGTTTCTTGAAAAAAAAAAGATTATTTATTCTATTTTGTTTGTTTTTAATAAATTACTTGTTTCATAAAAAAAAATTATTTCTGATTTTTTACATATCTTTATTCTATTGGGGGGGCTGAAAATTTCTATTTTCGTAGGAGACCCGAACTTTGTTCGTAAGGTATGCCAAAACGGTGACTTCCGCTGTGAGACAAATTCCAGTTTGCAGACGATCATAACGGTACTCTATTCGTACACTAGCTCCGAAAGGTCAACGAGAGTTGCACGTGAAAGGACGAGAAGTTGGCACGAGGTTCAAACATAAAGATGGCAGCACCCATAAGGCTAACATGTGCCCGTCTTGTTGACAACTCGTTTTTTTACTCGTCATGTTTGACAAATTATTTCCAATGTCATTTCTTCGGTCGTGTTGTTGAATGGCAGCATTATTCCACCTCTTCGTCTACTCGACACTCGGCTTGGCAAGTTAGAAGTCAACAAGGCGATATTGAAATTCAAATCGGGAGAAGGTTCGTACTACTCGTCTATCAATAATGAGTCGGTGCTAATACTTCGTAATTTGTAATGTCTCCGAGCATACACGTGAAAGAAAATCCGTATAACAGGATCAAACACCCCTTTTGGGCATCTTTTACGAGACTCAGCAGAGTAAAAACGCTAAAAAAAACAAATATACAACAAATAAAAGTAACTGTAAGCTGTAAAAGTTAGTTTCAAACTTGCATGTGCTATTTGTTTGTATTTTAAACCCGTTTGAAGTGCTATTTATTAGAAATCAATAGTTTTGTCCCCGCAACTTGGGGGGAAAAATGGCCGATTTGGGGGGGGGGGGGTTACTAACGAATGCACTAGGAGTGACCATATTGATTTTTGTGAAAACGGTGGGGAAAAAACAAGAATTTTTTTTTTTTACATCTAATGAAAACCCATTTATAATACGTAAAAATAAAAACAAATTACATAGGTAAGTAGAAAAATATCTATTCTCGTTGTAGGTCAACTTCACTTGTTGCAAATTTATGTTTTTAAACCCTTTCTCGTTCTTTTTTTGGACTCCGTTCGCGCCTCTGCTGAGCGTCGTAACATATACCCTGGGATCTTTTTAAGAAGCTCCCCGCCATTAGTGCTAAAGTTAAGGGAAACAACTTTTCGGCTTGGTAAATTCTTTACGCGTTAACCCTTTTCACACGTGTTTGAGTGCACCTTTCCTTATGAATTTTCTAAGACTCACAACCCTGGTCCACAATAAGGAGTCTGCTGTAGTTTTTATTCCCCCCCCCCCTCAATAAAAAAACAAACAAAAGCATGCCTTATACATTCTTATTTTGTACATTTTTTTAAGCAAAAGTGGCTGAAAAGTTGTCTCCCTTGAATAGCGGGGCTTTATTTAGTGGCTTCTTAAAAAGATCCTACACTGGAAAAAAAAAGTGATACATACCGATTGCTGGTGCTGGCCTTCAAGGAGGGTGACAATAAGACCAACATGAGCAGAGATAAAGAGGTGATATTTGATAAGATGGGGGGGGGGGGGGGTGGCAGGTTGTTACAAGCCTATAAATTAAGGTTCTACCGGGGAGTTAAGTGTTATTGTGTTACAGAGCTTGGTGGTGACCAGAATTAGCACATTTTTTCGACTCACTATAGACCAGACTCTGGATCGTTGCTCCTGCAGAGAAATCCTTTCTCTGCCCCATTACATATTGTTACAAGACCTATTGGTTGGGTCGCTAAGGGAGCAATTCTTTTTGCAACTCACCCCCGACTGCTGCCTCGGCCCCTTTCAGGGTATTGACTTAGAATTGGATTTTTTCTTACATTTGGATTTATTCCTACAACACTAGTATCGTGAGGTCTGCATTGACATTCATAATACCAAAGAACGTTTTATTTATTTTAATTTTATTTATAACTTTAAAATTTTAAATTATAGGAAATAAATAAAAATGGTGGTACTTCTATCGATCCTGACCCAATTTCCGTAATTTCGCATCGCCAGCGTTCGGCCATGCTACGTAAACACCCAGAAGATGACGATTTACAAAATATTTAAAATATATATATATGGGTATATGTTACGACGCTCAGCAGAGGCGCGAACGGGGTCCAAAAAAAGAACGAGAAAGGGTTTAAAAACATAAATTTGCAACAAGTGAAGTTGACCTACGACGAGAATAGATATTTTCCTACTTACCTATGTAATTTGTTTTTATTTTTACGTATTATAAATGGGTTTTCATTAGATGTAAAAAAAAAAATTTCTTGTTTTTTTTCCCACCGTTTTCACAAAAATAAATATGGTCGCTCCTAGTGCATTCGTTAGTAATCCCCCCCCCCCCAATTCGGTCATGTTTTTTTTCCCAACTTACGGTGAAAAAACTATTGATTTCTAATAAATAGCACTTCAAACGGGTTTAAAATACAAACAAATAGCACATGCAAGTTTGAAACCAACTTTTACAGCTTACAGTTACTTTTATTTGTTGTAAATTTATTTTTTTAGCATTTTTACTCTGCTGAGTCTTGTGGGGGTCGTCATACCCTTTTGGTCGGGGTTACCAACTTCCTCCACAAATAAAAATAATAATAAGAATATTTACATGCAATATTAACGGAAGTTTATTTACTGAAATAAACATATTAACAAATAGAATATATTACTTTGTGTAATGAGTTCATGAGTCCTTTCTTTAGTTTCATGTAAGTAAAAAGAAGAATGTCTTTTCTTTTGTTGAAGTGTTCATTTGTTATAAAATATTAAAAGAGGCAATAGTAAATGTTCGCCTGTGAAATTGTATGAAGCGCGCGAAAGGGCGAAATGGAAGAGTGATCGTAAGATGCGTGTAAGCTCCGGATGAAAGTCAGTTGAAAAGAGAAAGTTTGATTTTTGTGTGTGCTTAAATACTATTTGGATCGGCTCCAGCGAGCTTATGGAGAAAAGTTTAGAAAAATATGTCTTTGGAGAAATCTCATTGGACAGAAATATCACGTGGTGTGCTTGCAATTACGTCCGCTCGTTTTGAATTGATTTAATATATAAAGCCACATCGGAATTTGCGTGGGCGTTATTTTATATTTGTCACGCGCCAATACAACAATTTTCACTCTGCGCGCCTAAATTGTATTTATTCCAAACAACAATTTTTATTCGAATCTTAACCGTGTCAACTGGCACAATATTGAAAAATTGGTGGGGCCCAGATTGAAAAAAAGGAAAAAAAAATTTTTTTTTTTTTTTAATATGTAATGTCTTCCTTGAAATGTTTCGGCCAGTGGACTTTTCTACCTGTTTTTGTCGTAGGTTTGACGTTCTTGTCACTTTCTGCTGGACTCCCATGTTCTAAGGGAATTTGTTCTGGTGGGGAAATTGTCTGAGGGTGTTCCTCAATGTATGCTGGTTTAATTCGGCTGATCGCGATGTTGTCTTTCCTGTTTTTCCTTTGGACAGTGAAATATTTTTCACTTCTGTCCAAAACTTGGTATGGTCCTGTGTAATTTGGACAAAATGGCTTTTTGACTGTATCGTTCCTAATAAATACATATTTGCATGTGTGAAGGTCATTTGGCATATGTGTTTGTTTGTCAGCTCTCCTGGTGGGTGTAAATTTGAGAGAAGACATTTTGTTCTTTAATTCTGTCACAAATGTATTTGTGGGTGAAATGTCTGTGTATGCATCAAAATATTGTCCAGGTAGTGTGACTGCTGATCCAAAAACTACCTCCGCTGGCGTGCTTTGTAAATCCTCTTTCATCGTGTTTCGGATCATTAATAGGATTAATGGTAAATTATCTGACCAGTCTGCGTTGTTATGACTCATAGCCAAAGAAGTTTTTAGCTGTCTGTGGAAGCGTTCGACGAGGCCGTTCGAGCAGGGGTGATAAGCCGTTGTCTTTATGTGGGACGTTCCCAACAATTGGTTGAATTCTGCGAAGAGTTTCGATTGAAATTGCGAGCCTCTGTCCGTTGTGAGTACTGACGGTACTCCAAAAATTGCTATCCAGTCTTTTAATATTGTTACAGCTACTGTCGCCGCCGATGTGTCCTTCACGGGTATGGCTGTTGGCCATCTGCTGAACCTGTCGACTATGGTGAGAATGTGGGTGTGTCCTTTCGAAGGGGGTAATGGCCCCACCAAGTCAACATGGATATTGGTAAACCTGGCATCTGGCGTACTGAAAGTACCCAGTGGTGACTTTGTATGCCTGTGTATTTTATTCTTCTAACAGGATACACACGTCTTGGTCCAATTTCGAATATCTGTATTCATTTTCAGCCAAACGAAACGGTCTGCTATTATTCTTACCGTGGCTCGTTTGCCTGGATGAGATAAATTGTGGAAATGTTGAAAAACATGTCGTCTGATGCTTGGCGGTATGTATGTACGTGGTTGTTTTTTTGTTGTATCACAATAAAATGTTGTTGTACTAAAAGGTAAAAGCATTTCCTTCAGTTGCAAAGACGTTTTCTGTTGTACGTCAGTGAGTGTCTCGTCCGTTTTTTGTTCTTGTGCAATTAATTCCATACTCAGCGAACTGGAATTTATCGAAGTTATTGCAGCTCGTGATAATGCGTCCGCCACAATGTTTTCTTGTCCCTTGACGTATCTGATGTCTGTAGAATATTGAGCAATATAATCAAGATGTCTGATTTCTCTTGGGCCATATTTATCTATGTGTGTATGCAGTGCATACGTTAACGGCTTATGGTCAGTGTAAATACAAAAGTTTCTTCCTTCCAACAGATGTCTAAAATGTTTAATTGCCAAATAAATTGCTAATAGTTCCCTTGAAAAGGTACTGTACTTTGTCTGTGTCTTGCTCAGTTTGGCTGAAAAAAACGAAATAGGGGTCATTGTATTCCCTGTCAGTTGGTGTATAACTGCTCCTACAGCTATGTCTGATGCATCTGTTGTAAGTGTAAGTTTCGATTCCTCACTGTCCTTAATATTATTCAATTTTGTGAAATTGACTAAGGCAGTTTTAGCTTGATGGAAAGCTTTTAAAGCTGATCCTTCCAGTTTTAATTGTTGGTTTTTCATTTTGTTCTTCAATAATGACGTTAACGGTGCAAGGATTGTGGAACAGTTGGGTAAAAATCGTCTGTAATAATTAATTACACCTATGAAGCGACGAATTTGTCTAACAGACGTAGGTTGTGGAAAATTCGTAATGGCACTTACTTTTTCGGGTAATGGTGATATTCCATCCTTATCAATTGAATGTCCGAGGAAATTTACTTCTTGCTGACCGAAAATACATTTGTCCAAGTTTATTTTTAAACCGTAATGGGACAGTCTTTGGAAAACTTGTTCCAAGTGTTGTTTATGTTCGTCGAGGTTTCTACTAGAAATTAGGACATCGTCCACGTATGCGAATACGAATGGAAGGTCCCTAAAAACCTCGTCTATCAACCTTTGGAAGGTTTGACAGGCGTTCCTAAGTCCGAATGGCATTCTGACAAATTCGTAAAGTCCAAATGGCGTTGTCAGTGCTGTTTTATGGATATCTTCTTCCGCCACCGGTATTTGGTGATATGCTTTCACCAAATCCAGTTTGGAAAATATCGTGGCGTTTTGCAGTCCGATTACGAAATCGTGAATGTGTGGGATAGAGTATCTATCCGGTACAGTTTGTGCATTTAATCTCCTGAAATCGCCGCAAGGACGCCATGTTGTCGCGTCTGATTTCTGTACCATATGTAGAGGAGATGACCACGCACTTTTGGAAGGTCGAATAATTCCTTGTTGTAACATGCGTTGGAATTCGTCCTTTGTGATCTTGTACTTATCCGGCTTCAAACGTCTGGGTGTAGCGTAGACGGGTTGTCCACTCGTTTTAATATAATGCCTTGCATTATGTTTTATATCGTCCGTGACTGTGAATGGCTGAGTAAGTTGTGTGTATTTTTGAAACAGCCGACGAATGTACATCTCTTCAGGAAAGGCAGAACTAATCCCAGTAGACTGGTATCTTGTGTTGATACCTTTTATTACGATTTTTGTTTGGTTATCAGTCAGTGTGGGATTAGTCATGTCTACTGATAGATTATATCATGCTAAGAAATCTGCTCCTAATATTGGTGTCGTCACGTTGGCTATGGTAAATATCCATGAAAATGTGCGACGCAAGCCGAGATTGACACTTAAGTACTTTTCACCGTATGTCGGTATTTGTGTGCCATTAGCTGCCTGGAGGTGGTAAGGCTGTGGAGTAGCTTTCTGTTTACTTAGCGCTGGGATCACGCTTATTTCGGCTCCGGTATCTATTAAGAAGTTATATCCGTGATTACTGTCACGAATAAAAAATAGACGACCTTTAGTAGAAAATCCAGCAACAGTTGTCGTCTCTACTGGCTGGAATGATCGTTTCCCTGATTATTGTTTTCAAAAGTGCAAGGAAAAGTGCAACGCCTTGCCTGTGTGCCAAATTTTTTGTGGTAAAAACAGATTTCGTTCGCTCGTTCTCGTGTGTTGCTTCGACCTCTGCTAAAACTTCGTTTTCGGTAGTTCGGTCGATTATTAAATGAGTAACGACGGTTTATTTGCATTAATTCCTGCAATTTACGAGTGAGATTTTCAACCGTAGTTTTTAGTTCGGCCACTTCGACATCTCTCGTCTGTTTTGGCTGTGCTTGTGTTGAGTTTACTCTGCGACACCTCAGATTTTCATGAATTCGGTCCGCCATGTCGGCTAGTTTTACCGTGCTTGTCTCTTCCGTTGTGGGTGCCAGAATTTGTACTGTTGTGTCTGGGAGTTTATCCAGCCACAAACTTCTCATTATATTTTCGGACATTTTGTTGTCTCCTAGCAATGATCGCATGTATCGTAAAAGTTGTGACGGTGTGCGATCTCCCAATTCTACTTGGGTGAAGAGATTGCGTAACATTGCCTCGTTTGATAAGCCAGTCCGTCTCAAAATAGCCTCCTTAAGTTCGTCGTATGGATTATTTTCTGGAACGTTCTCCAATAAATCAGTCACTTCCTCGACAACGTCTGCCGGGAGTTTTTCAACCAAATAACAATACTTGGTTCGCTGAGACGTAATCCGTTTTGCGTCGAAAAGGGCCTGGATCTGGATAAACCACGTCTTTATATTGGTGGGATTAAAAGCTGGAATATTTATCGTTAATGTAGCCAGGGGTGTTTCAACGCGGGGAGCTTCCATTTTTGTGTTTTTTTGTTTGAGAGTGATTTTAAAGCCTTTAAACTGTCGGTTGATTTTTTAAATTTCGACTTAATAGCGACTACCGGCGTAACTCGCTAATTTGTTGCTACATTGTACTGAGATCCACGCTTCGTCTGACGGCTTGTATCATCCCTTGAGATTCGCATTGTCTTTTTCTTCCTTTGAGTGTTACCGCACGCATGATATCGCCAGTATGTTAGGAAAACGCGTGTATAAGGAGATTCCGTTGTGCATGCAATTCTAAGTCGTGGTCACCAACTTTGTGGGGGTCGTCATACCCTTTTGGTCGGGGTTACCAACTTCCTCCACAAATAAAAATAATAAGAAGAATATTTACATGCAATATTAACGGAAGTTTATTTACTGAAATAAACATATTAACAAATAGAATATATTACTTTGTGTAATGAGTTCATGAGTCCTTTCTTTAGTTTCATGTAAGTAAAAAGAAGAATGTCTTTTCTTTTGTTGAAGTGTTCATTTGTTATAAAATATTAAAAGAGGCAATAGTAAATGTTCGCCTGTGAAATTGTATGAAGCGCGCGAAAGGGCGAAATGGAAGAGTGATCGTAAGATGCGTGTAAGCTCCGGATGAAAGTCAGTTGAAAAGAGAAAGTTTGATTTTTGTGTGTGCTTAAATACTATTTGGATCGGCTCCAGCGAGCTTATGGAGAAAAGTTTAGAAAAATATGTCTTTGGAGAAATCTCATTGGACAGAAATATCACGTGGTGTGCTTGCAATTACGTCCGCTCGTTTTGAATTGATTTAATATATAAAGCCACATCGGAATTTGCGTGGGCGTTATTTTATATTTGTCACGCGCCAATACAACAATTTTCATTCTGCGCGCCTAAATTGTATTTATTCCAAACAACAATGCCCAAAAATAATGTTTTAGTAACAGTAATTTCGTTTTTTTTTTTTTTAAATTTCTTTTTTAAATTTCTTTTTAACATTTTGGCACATGTTCGTCTTTAACCACTGTCCGTTTTTCACAACTTTTTACTGACCATTTTTCTTTTCTTTTTTCGGTGTACACTTATCTATCAGGCTGCTAGAGAATTCCGGCGTTTTTGGAATTTTTTTTTCAAATATTTTACATTTTAGGAGGGGGGATTAGTTTCCAATGTTAATTCAACGTAGACTGATCCCCCGCTTTTTGACCATCTCAATTTAAAAAAAAATCTTTTTCGGTGTACGATTATCTATCATGTCAATAGAGAATTCCGGGGGTTTTGGAAAGAAATTTTTAAAAATTGTGATTTTAAGACGGGGGATCAGTTTTCAATGTAAATTCAACGTGAACTGATCCCCCTCTTTTTAACCATCTCAAATTTAAAAAAATATTCTTCTGCTTACAATTACCTATCATGTCGCGAGAGAATTCCGGCGTTTTTGGAAAGAAATTTTAAAAAAATGAGATTTTAAGACGTAAAAAGTTGTGAAAAACGAACTATGGTAAAAGACGAACAAGACTGGTCTTAAAATCTCAATTTTTAAAAATTTCTTTCCAAAATCCCCGGAATTCTCTATTGACATGACACCGAAAAAGATTTTTTTAAAAATTGAGATGGTCAAAAAGAGGGGGATCAGTTTACGTTGAATTAACATTGGAAACTGATTCCCCTCCTAAAATGTAAAATATTTGAAAAAAAATTCCAAAAACGCCGGAATTCTCTAGCAGCCTGATAGATAAGTGTACACCGAAAAAAGAAAAGAAAAATGGTCAGTAAAAAGTTGTGAAAAACGGACAGTGGTTAAAGACGAACATGTGCCAAAATTTTTTTATTTACCCTTCTTGCAAATAAAACTGGAAAAAAAAATACGCGTCAACGTATCGAAGCCTGCCACCATTCGGCTCGTCATTTTTCGGGTGTTTATGCAATACGCCCGAACGCTACCGACGCGAAGTTCACGGAAATTGGTTCAGGATCGATAGAAATACCAAAATGGTAATATGGGTTTCAGGGCTGGGAGCTTAATTCTTGGATAATACTATTTTCGTGGTGTCATTCATGTTCTATATTTAAAATAAACACTTGTAGAAAAATCTTTCGACTATTAGAAACAGAAAGGGAGAAAAATCGGTCGTCTAAAAAGAACATTAGTTATTGTTTTTATTATTTGCCTCTTCTACAAAAAAGGGTGAACCTAACCAAACCGACTTTTGCTGAACTAAACCTACAAGTTTAGTCTAAAAAGAAACAGTTCAGTTCAAATTCTGTAGAAGTACCCAAAAAAGGAAAAATAAATCCTTTTTTAATATTTTGTTTAATTTGTCTAACCAGACGTGGTACTCGAGGATTGGGTTTGATACAAGATTACTTTAAATGTGACCATACAGTGCCTTCGAATGATCAGGAAAGATACTCCCCCCCCATTTTTGAAGTCATCAATGTCTTAGATAACAAATGCCCAGTAAATTGACACTTTAGCAGGCACCACTAAAGCTACCCATTTCTTAGAGCTTGTTTTTAATTTGCTTGTTCTCATCATCAAACACTTACAAATCTCACTCATGTACAATGTTGATTTGTTTTATACAATGTAAAAGTCTTTATACTCATGTTACATAGGAGGTGTAGAGGTGTAAAGGCATCATTGATATGAAGATCCTATGTAATTTCATTTAGTTTAATGTCATTTAATCATTAATATTTGAATCAACTGAACATCAGCTTCAATCAAAAGCTATCTGGCATGCTTTCTTAACATAATCATTCAATTAATTCAAACAACACTTTTTTGGAAGATTAATTAATTTATTCAGCCGGTGATTGTCTCATAACTGAAAAGTAAAAAGGAGGGAAGAGAGAGAGATATAGTTACTTATCATTTAAACGCATAACCGTTTTGTAAATCTATTTTAAATGCATCTTATCTGATTCAAATTCCCATCTAGACTAACTATCCCCTGAGAAAAGATATAGCCTGCTCCCACAATTCAGCGGTGTGTGGACAAAAGCCCACCAAAATAAGTCAAACACGGACAAAACGTAAAAATAAATTAATTTAAAAAAATTAAAAATATTTTTGCATTTTTTTTTTTTTTTTTTACATCATAAAAGCACGTACCCTTTTTACTACTAACCCTAAGTCCGGTAGTAAAACAAAAATACATTTTAGACAAAATTATAAATTATAAAGATGAGTAATGCGGAATGAAAAAACAATTATTTTAGATTGAAATTGGAGGATCAGTTTTGCATATAATTTTAACATAAAATGATCTCCCTATTTCCGGGCCATTCTAACTTTTTAGGGCATTAACCCTTTCTTTTGCGATGAGAGAGAAATTCTATGCATTGTTTTTCACCTAATTTAGTTAAAATGGCAGTGGTAAAAATGACACAAGTTAATAAATAGGAAAAGATGGTACAAGAGAAAAATATCAATGAAAATCTCACAATGAGTTTAGCAAAATCTTGAACAATACGTAAAGGGAAAAAATAAAAGTACCCCCCCCCCCCCCAAAAAAAAAAATTAGATTCTAACTTTTTTATGCGAACACTGAAAAAAAAGAACCCAATTATTCCTTAAATTTAAAGTAGGGGATTAGTTGCACATATAAATTTAATGTAAAATTTCCGGGCCATTCTAACTTTTTTTACCACTAACACTAAGTCCGATCGGCAAAGTCGTAAAACCACACGTAATTGCTTTAAAAAGTAGAAACCACCCACCCCGCCCGAAAAACAATGCATAGAATTTATATCCCGTTGCAAAAGAAAAATAATTAATTGCCCTAAAAAGTTATAATGGTCCGGAAATGGTGGATCATTTTGTTAAAATTATATACAAAACTGATCCCCCAATTTCAATCTTACATAATTGTTGTTTTTTCTTCCTGCGAAAGATGGGTAATACTATACATAATTTAAAAAAAAATGTATTTTTTGTTTTACCACACGGACTTGGGGTTAGTAGTAAAAAGGGTGCGTCATTGTTTTATGATGCAATCTTTAAAAGAATGCAGTATTTACAAAATACGGGAAAATGTTTAAAAATGAAATGTAAAAAATTTTGTCAAGAAAATTACAAAGACTTATAAAAAAAATTTTTAATAATTAATTTATTTTTACGTTGGTGGGCTTTTGTCCAGGTTTGACTTATTTTGGTGGACTTTTGTCCGGTGGGCTTTTGTCCTACCACCCAATTCAGCAGGGTCAATCCCTTGGCACCTTTGTGACCCTTGAATAAAATGTTTCCTGCAGGGATGTGAGTTCTACACTCTTTAGTAGAATTTTGCTTTTTTGAATTAAGAAAAAGCAGATTCAGTTTAAATTGCTGTTTGGTCAAAATATGCTTTTTTTTTTTTTTTTTTTTTTCTTATCTCTATCTTGTCTTCTTTCCCTTTTTAATTTATGAAAACTGAAAATGTTAATTTTGCTGTGAAAGTTAAGAATTTAAATGATGTGGGTGGGGGAATTAGATGACTTCTATTTCATCAAAGAATGACTCCTGTCTCCTAGACCCCCACCATATACACTAGTCTCTTTCTCTTAATTTTGACTTTCTCAGTTGAAACTATTTAAAGTTGTTTTGTTTTTTTTTCTGCTAAGAGCAAAATGTAGTATATATTCTCATGCTGCACTTCATCTTTTTTTAATGAGGAAGAAATCCTTCTAAACTGAGGCAATTTTTATTTATATCTCAATCCAAAGTGCCCTATTTTTGGAGAGTTGAATTTTCATCGCATTAAAAACTCTGCCCTCGTGGGAACTATTAATGAAGCTAAATTGCGACAAATAGATGCAGGTGTAAATAACAAATTTAGATGGGATTCGTTAAAGAGGAAGGTTTTTATTTCTAGTAGTATGCCTCCTTCCCCACATACACACACACTGAGGAGCCAGTGGCCATTGGGAATTTGTGAAGGGGGCCCGTGAAGTTGCGGAATTCATCTTGATTTCAGCTTTTTGCCATTGGCCAACATCACCTGAAATATATATCTCAGCAATATGTACCGGCAATAATATCGCAGCAGTTGGTACTAGTAGATGTAACCCTATCAATATTTAACGCTTAATAAAACCTGCATAAAACTGCACTTTCTTGGATGTCACCCCACGTTTCTAAGAGACAATTTTTCCTATGTACTAATCTAATTAAAATAGGCAGCATTTCACTCCAAAAGAAATTAAAACTAGTTTTTGTCTTTTTGTCAGATTTCAAAGATTTTATACTTACATGTAACATCTATTGCTGTTTGTGTAATGGACAATTCAAAGAAAACATCTGCTCAAATGTGATATGTTCAACTTCAACCTTAAAGATTATCCTTCAAACATTACAGTTTACTGTAAAACATTTTTTTGTAAAATAAGGTTAGTCAATTAGGAGTTTAACTATTTATGTACGCCAGCTCAACCAGTCACGACAAGGCACGGCCACTGCTGCTGCGGATTCTCTATTCAGGCAATCTATACCTGTCCTTCGAACAACCTCTGATTCCTATTGCCAGTCAGGCAATCTGGGCCTGTCAGCCAAAAGTATCTGAAATATTTCTTGCATTATTATTAGAAATAAAAAAAACAACAAAAAAAACTGATTTAGTCACAATTTTCAGTCGTACAGATTATATGGAATCTGAATATGTTTATTTACCTCATCTGCAGGAGGTCGGATATGTGGGGTTTTGAAAAGCCAGTGCACTATGGCCTACAAAAATGTCTGGGTGGGCAGTTTTGTCAGAATTCCCAGATAGAGGTCTCTCATGTGATTAGCAATAAATCTTCTCAGAAAAAAGGTAAAGTCTAGGAGGGTGAACCTGAACAGAACTATACCATTTTTTAATTATATCCCCCCCTTTTAGTCTTTAAAAAAACATTGTTTACAAATATGTTCCAACTAAATCTTAAATAAAAACAAATTATACAATGTGATGTTTATTTATGCAGAAACACACAATTTAACTATTGTGGTCGGATAAGAATGAGAATGAGAATGAATTTTTTTTTTGTTTACTTGTTAATATTGAATAAAATTCAGTTTTAGTATAAATCGGATAGTGTTCCTTTTTTTTTTTTTTTTTTTTTTAAATGCAATTTTTAAAGTTTCTAAAATCTAAAAAAAAAAAAGAAGCTAGTATTCATTATCAACAGCCTGATTTTTTTTGGGATTAAATAATTCATTGATATTGTTATTTATAGTGAATAATGGGAACTTTTTTTTTTTCAAGTTTGACTGGTAATTTATATTTTATTACTGTTAAGTCTGAAAAAAATGTTTTTTCTACAAAAAATCTTTGAATTACGATTCTAATTTTATGTTATGCAGATTTATTATTGTGTTAAAACAGAAAATATCAAATTTTAGGGTAAAAAGTAAACATCTGTAAAAAGTAAACAATGTATATTTTTTTAGGTCCATATTCGGATTCCATATAATTTTTACGACTGTTTATTTTTTATTTCAAATAATACCGCAAGAAATATTTCAGATACTTTTAGCTGACTGGTCCAGATTGCCTGAATATGACGATTGAAATGAGATTGCCTAAATAGAGAATCAGAAGCAGCAGTGGTCATGCCTTGAGCTGGCGTACATAAATAGTAAAACCGATCAATTAACTTCTAACATCCTATACTGTCTGAAACTGCAATGACCGGAAATAATGTTTGTATTCCCAAACTGTCCAACAATGATTTAAATCTATTTTTGACTATTTAAAAGAAAGGAAAATAATTCTTCTCGGTCTTTGTGAGACTTTCATCTCGATACTGATATTTATTTAATTATCTCATCATTTTCATAATATTTTTTTTTTCCACATACATTATTAACTGAAATAATATTCAATGAAAATATTAGTTTTAATTTAAATGACATCTTATTAAAACAATCTTTGTCCTTAGAAATTTGCAGTTGTCTTTGCTTTTCAAAATCAGCAACTTGTGTAAAGTATTAAAACTTCAATATTTATAAAGAAAAATCAACTCCGTCTTTATTTCTATCTGAGCAAAATTTGACCATTCAATAATTACACTAGATGACTCGTGACCTGTTGGGTCAATTTACATTAGTGTACTTAACCGATTGTAAAGATATATATATATATATATATATATATATATATATATATATATATCTCAGCTGTCTGTTGAATGTGACCACTTTTGACATATCGGTGTTATATTAGTAGCAATACACATGAAAAAATTTAAATTGCTTAAAATATCTCAATAATGACATATATAGAAAAAGCTTGATGATCTAAGAAAGAATCTTTTTAAATTTTTTAAATCTGACTAAAAATAAGGAAGTTATGACTATTTTTGTGCCTCACACAATTGGATATTTTCCCCTCTTTAAGACCATATGCGTTTCGTCACATTTTTGACACTAATTTTTCAGTAAAAATGTTATATCTTTGTTAAAATACAAGATTAAGCAATGAAATTTACCATATAAATGTATTTTTGTACAAGGAATCAGAATGTGCCACTGAAAATCTCCAGAAATTAATGGTTTCCAAGTAATCTGCACTAAGTGCACATAAATATGCTGCAATACTTTAAAAATACCATGTATCCATTAAAAGAAAGAAGTTAGAAAACTCAAAGTTGAATTGTAATACATTTTATGTACAAGAAACTAAAATCTAATACTAGGACTGTTTGAAAATGAATATATTGCAAGATTTCTTTGGCATTATTGTAGATTAACACCTTCCGCTAACTCACCCCTTACCTCCCCAAAATATGAGATTCTAATTTTTTTAGTTAGGCAATTACATGTTAACACCCTGAAAAACTTGGCAGAAAGAAAGAAACAAAAAACAATTATTTTAGAATTTAGAGTGGGGATCAGTTTCACATAAAATAATCCCCCATTTCAAGGACATTCTAGCGTTTTAGGACAGTTAATTTTCTATGGGAGATAAATCCTGTGCGTTTTTATTGTTTTTTCTTTTTTTAGACGCTTATGAGGGTCTTTGTGGGAGGAGGGGGGGCTTACCACTTGAACTTCAGGTTAGTGGTAGGGCAATTAAGTGTGAACACCCTGAAAACTTAGCAGAGAGAAAAAAAACCCAATTCATTTAGAATTTCGAGTGGGGGATTAGTTTCACATATATTTAATGTAGAATAATTCACCATTTCCGGGCCATTCTAGCGTTTTAGGGCATTAATCAATTTTTTTCTATGGCAAATAAATCCTGTGCGTTTTTTTTTATGGGGGTCTGTTTTTTTTTTTTAAATTTTTTTTTTTTAGACGATTGTTTGGTTTTAATGGGCTTTTTTGTAGGATTAGGGCTTCCTACTCGGATAAGGTTAAGGAAGGGGTTTTGTTTTGGATGGAGGTTGCCATTCGGACTTAGTGTTAGGGTTAAGGGAGTTTTTTAGGGGGTGGCTTGCCACTCATATTTGAGGTTAATGGTACGATATGTTCAAGAAGGCATTTTTAGGAGGTGGGCTTGTTAGTCGTACCTAGAGTTAATGGTAGAGTAATTATTTATTTTATAAATTTCACTAAAAGGCAAGAATGGCCAGGAAATCGGAGATCATTTTACATTAAATTTATATGCGAAACTGATCCCCCACTCTAAATTCTAAATTATTTTTTGTTTTGTTTTTTCTTTTTTTCGCCAAGACTTTAAGGGTGTTTACACGTAATCGGCTGAAAAAGTAGAATCTTAATTTTTTTTAAATTGGCGACTAGAAAGTCATTACTACTAGAAGTTCGAAAGTTGAGTGAAAACCAGTATTTTTTAAAGTATTTTTTATAAAAGAACCAAATAGGATTAACTTTTTTAAGCACAAAAATATTTTTGTCTTTTTTTACAAAGCTTTACAAGACGAGTTAGCTGCTGCTGCTGATTAATTGTTATATCAGCAATACTAGCAGCCATTGTTGACTTTCGCTCAAAAAATGGACAATATTTTTTCGGATAAGGTAATTTAAAATTACTACTACGGAAAGACAAAACAACATACAATTATAATTTTAGTGCATAAAAAAAGATAAAAGATTAATTTATTTACTAGTTGGGTACGAAAAATGTAACAACATTTTTTATATTCATATTTTAAAATGTTTCAAATTCGTTCTAGAATGAAAATAAACAAAAATCGCCTAGTGTATAAACACGAGGCGATTACTGCTATTACTGCTGCTGCTACAATGTTTTTCAAACTATAAATAGAAAATGCCTTTTTTTCCCGGATAGGGTAATTAAATATCAGGACTACCAAAAGAGAACACATATATACAATTATAATTTTAATGCATAAAAAAGTAAAATGATTGATTTACTTACTAATTGGGCGACGGAAATGTATTTTTCAAAAATGTTCGACCGACGGCGAGTTGAAGTCTTATTTCAAAAAAATAAATGAGCCAAATTACTTCGTACACCGACAAACATTAAAAGTGATACTTTACCTGATTAATCTCCAAATTTTAGGACGAAATTCCACATACAGCAATGGTACGAGACTTTTAAACAAATGGGGGTTAAAAAAAATTTTGACGTAAATTGCCGAAAATAGCGTTAACATTTTTTTGCCTTTATTTGCTCAAAACTCTTAAAAATATATAACGTATATTATTATTCATGAATGCACCTGAAAGGATATTCATTTCCTAACAAAATGATGGTATTTTGAGCACTTAAAGTGCTTTAGTTTTTAAGATATGACTATTTTAATAATAATAATAATGCGATTATCCAAACAGTTTTCTGATCGATGTGTATTGCTAATATTCGTATAAAACTTCCCAGTGAAAGGCGCGGATATGGCTCTTTAGGCTTGCCAGACTTTTACAGACCATACCACAGAAGTGGCAGGTGTTGTAATGATCTGAAAGGATGCCATAAATGAAGCCACTTCTTGTCTGTGCTTGATTTTGCAAAACATGCACTCGTTGGTGATTCAACAAACCTGCATGTGACATAGTTACCAAATTGCAAACTTTGGGAATACAAACATATTTCCTCAATGTGCTGGAGGTGTCACGTCCTGTCTCTTCCTCGCTGCTCTCTTCTGCTACTGGTGTTTCATCCTATTCTTTTCAAAAAGCTTGCTGTTTCAAAAATCGCTTTCCTCCACCATGACATTATTTCGAAAAAAAAACAAAAAACCCTCCCATCCTCCAACATCAATTGTAAAGCATTTCAAATCGTCTTTGAGACAATCTCTGGAGAGATTACACGGTTTGTGCTGTGGGCAAGTATTCCCCATAAATCACCTGCTTGGGCAGTCTGTCATCAGTAAGACGAACAAGGACCAGCCCAACGAAGTCTGCATTTACTTATACAAGAACAGCAGCTCATTCCAACACTTTGGTGTCAGGGGTAAAGCTATCCCAACGGATGTTAAGCAAGTGGCTGAGGCAATTCTGCTGGAAACACTCTAGCAGGCGAATATGAGCTCTGTAAGCGGTTATACTATTTGTGTACGATTAAATAAGGCACAACCACTAGTGACTGCTGCTGCTTTTCTAGAAATGTAGGAACGTCAGCGGAGCAACCTTTTTGTCATATTCAAAACAATCTTTGCCCATCACAACTTTCACCGATAACGATTATATGAAAGTGAAAGTTAAACTTGAGAAAAAATTGTTTATTTACAAAAATGTTCGGACTAAATTTTAAATAAAAACAAATGACAGTTTTATTTAAAATCTGAATTTTTTAACACAATAACAAATCTAGTAGAACTATAATTAGAAAATCTTCGTAAAAAGTAAACAAACAATTTTTTCAGGCGTAAGAGTGCAATAGTAATAAAAAAACAAAAATACCAGTCAAAATTAAAAAAAACAAAATAAAAAAAACTGTCCGTTTAAGTTTGAAGAAAAAAGTTTTACTTTTTTGGTATTTTTAAAAATAGTAAATGGCAATATATTGAAGTATGAAATTCGCAAAAAAAGCAAAACACATGCAGTAGTCGAAAATGAAATTTTTGTAAACTGAGTCAATTTTTATTTTTGTCCAAATCCAGAGTGTCCCTTTTTGGGAGCTGGATTTTTTCTACAGTAGAAACCGATCTAGTGACTTGTGGGGAGGTAAGTAAATAGGAACCCACGTAATTAATTATCGACTACTGTTTTTTTTCTTCTTTTGCCAATTTAATATTTTTTTTTACTATTTAAAAAAATTAAACTGGCGTACTAAAAAGTAAACAACCTTTTTTATTCTTATGTTCTAGTGACTAGTTTTACGTTATTCAGTGTTTTAAAAATCAAATTTTAAAGAAAACAGTCATTTGTTTCTGTTTAAAATTTAGTCCGTACATTTTTGTAAGTAAACAATTTTTTTTTCTTTTTCAAGCTTCAGAGGGAATATTAATAAAAAAAATAATCGAGTTTGACAAAAATAAACCCTCGATTTCATAGAATTGTTATGGCTGAAAGTTGTGACTAAATCCGCTTCATTTTTTATTTAAAATAATACAGCAAGACGATATTTCAGTTCAGTTCTGATGTGACGGACAGAGATTGCTTTGAATATAACGTGCCTTGATTTCTAGAAAAGCAGCAGCCGCTAGTGGTCGTGCCTTAATCAGTTGTACATAAGTAGTAAACTTACCCAATGTTTTATTATAAGGCCTTCTTAATGTAGGTCATGGTCTGGCACGCTTCAACAATCATTTATGAAAATTTAATTTTATGAGCAAAGAAATAACTGATAATAATAAAAAAGGAAAAAATTTCTTTCACTTTTAATATAGAAAAAAAAATATTCCCCTGGTATTCGTAGTAGTATTAGTATTTTGAAAATATATGCTGAAACGTGTTATAAAGTAATTAGTAGTTTTAGGGCGAAGTTGACTATCAACGATCCTCTATACTATTGTTTTTCTTATAGACTACTATTGCTGTTACTAATAATAACGGTAGTCTATATAATAAAACTGAAGAAGGAAAGAAGGCAGATTAGAGGGGAAGATATTCTATAAAATGCTTGTTCGAATGTAAATCAACAATAAAAATAAATATTCCCTTTGTTGAAAAGTAAATAAAATTTAAAAAAAAATGGAATGCCATTTCTCCTTAAAGTTATATATGTTCGGTGGCAGAGAGAAAGGCAGGTGTGAGTATTTTTATTTAGCAAGTGAATTAATATTTTTCTTACCTTTTCAAAAAGTTGGAAAAATGTTTAAATTCAGCTTCGAAATGGCTAAAAATATTTGAAGTTCACTGATTGTAAACAATGCATTTTAAAAACGAAATATGTTGTCTTCATTAGAAATTTTTTACATGGCTGGAAAATAATAACATTTTGCTTGCTTGACTGACTTTTTCATTAAAAGAAACGCTTTCAAATTTTTTATTTAATTTGATTATTTCTATTTTTAATTTATTTAATTTTGCCTTTTTCGTATCGAACCTTCAACCACCGAGTTGATAGTTATCAGCTCTATCCATTAGGCCAGCTGGAGAAGCACTTGTAAAATGTATATTTATATAAACACTAGCAGAGCTACCCGGCGTTGCCCAGGGTGATAAAAAACAAAGTAGTAGAAATTAAAGAGTGTGTGTAACATCTTTATATAAAAACTTCAATCTCTCTTCTTTCTTTAGCCGTCTTTCTTTCCCTGGTCCTCATTATTTCCCTCCCTCCTTCAAACCTCTATTTCTCTTTTTCCCATATGATTCTTATCTTGTTTAAATGTATTAAAAACTTATAATAATGTAATTCACATAAATTCTTTTTACTAAATATGTATTTTATGTAACTGTGGATTTTCTTAAAGAAATATCCTATGTAAACAAACAAACATCTTGGATATTTGTGGTCATGACATTTTGAAATTTTCTTTTAGTGTATTTTGTTATTTGTCTATATGTAATTATTTAAAACTTAAATATTTACTCAATTATTTTTCATGATGGTAAAAAGATAAAATCATTCTATTGATATTTTATTGGATATTTTTTAATTTCTCTTTTTTTTTAATGTTGTATTTTTTAAAATCCTAATATTTAAAAATCTTATAAGTTATATAAAAAAATACATGCTTAAAATCTTAAATTTGAATATCACAAAAATCTTATTTTTGTTTGATTTTAGCAAATTGAAGTTAATGACAGGTAAACTTGCTCGTTTTGCTGATGGTGCTGTTATTGCTCAGGTAAGAGAAAAGTCTAAAGTTGACACAATTGTTATTTCTTTCCATAAGTATCAGACGCTAGTCAACATTTTGTTGACTGAATATAATAAGCAATAGAATTCTAATTAATTCATCATGAAACACACATGTAGGGCTGCTGCTTTTCTTTAATTCATGTTCCATAGTAATTTATTGACAAAGAACTAACATATTTTTTACCTTTTCTTCTATTAGCAATATTTTTGTATTTATTGAGTATAGAAATAGTCGAAATGTTCCTTCAGAAAAATTCTTAATAGCTAATATTACAAACTAGCCTAGTTTAGAATGCGAAAATGGGTAAATATAGTGACCCCCCCCCCCATTCCAACTTGCGATATTTTGTTTATATTTGGGGTTATTTTGATAAAATTTGGCTGTACACAAAATTTAACTTATGTACAGTTCTTTATTTTGTGTCATTGATAGTATATATCCCAAACTGATTTTTTTTTTTTCAATATACTAAAAAACTTCTTAGGTATGCATATATATAGTGCTGCAAGATTTTTAAAAATTTACCAAATTTATCTTGATATCTGAATTAGTACCCGAGTTATGGCCATTCAAAGTTGGTCGGACATTGCGTTTTGTGTGATACTGAACAAAAGTCCAACTTAATCAGTGTATAACTAAAAATAAAAGCTTTAAATAAGTGAAAACTCTTAATAAATATAATGCCATAGTTCATTAAAAAAAAGATTATATAGATGGAATTAATAATTCTTATATATACCCAGTCTTAAACATTGGTGAAAATCACATGCCGTCACAAAAATTGTGTGGAAATGATGCAGAACAGCTTGGGCAGAAAAATGGGTCAAATGTACACCTTACGGAACTTTTTGTAAAAAGTTACTTGTTGGAGATATAAGCTTGAAACTTTTATACTTGACTAATTTTATGAGGAATTAAAGAAAAAAAAAAGGTTTTCTTTCTAATATTGGAAAATTTTGCGGAGTTATCCAATATCCGGCATATAAAAAAAAATAGGGATTGACACCAAAACCTGGAAATAGAAAAGAAATATATATATGTTATAGAAAAGAAATTAGCGGTCAATTTTTAAACAAAAACTTATAAATTTCTTGATCAGCTGGACTTTGTCAGTGAAGTGATTCAAAAAAAAAAAATCTTGTTCCTGGTTATTGTGATTTTTCTTTCCTTCGATACTGGTTAAAATAAGTCATGAGTTCAATTTTTTGGCCCGAGAAACTTTGTCTTTTGCAATTTTAGTCGCTCATTCTTCAAGAATTTGACACACCGGGGTCACCATTGTTGAATGCTTCTTACATCTCTATGCACGAAATTGAATCAAACAAAAAACACTGTATAACAACAAACGAAAGAGAATTTATTTCAAAGGGTTACTTTACCGTTTGGTAAAGTAACAAAATATTGGACAGCGTCCAGAAAGGAAAATAAGAGCAGCATCAACATCGTGGCTGTTGTTGGAACGATGGTCAGGCAGGAGAGAGCTGTTTCCGCGATCGCCTCTCGTTTCTCTCTGCCGATCTCTTCCCAAAACTAAACTGACAAAGTAGTCCGTTTGGGGACAGCTAGAAAATCATACGCCCTGCAAGCCGATTGGTCAGTGTATGACCAATTTGTCCACAGGGGACAAGAAGAAATAGGTCCTATGTCCGACCACTACAAGAGTATGTTGTTCAAACTGCCAGGGAACTGAAGAATGCGAGTGGTATTCTCTCAAAGTCTGCCCCTAATAAATGGAAAAAACTCTCCCCAGAGACAGCAGAACTGATAGTACACATGTATGAAAATGATGAATACAGCCATCAAATGCCAGGCAAAAAGGACTGTTAGTATTGCAAAGAGTGTTCACAAACAAAAGCATTTAATACTATGTAACCTGGATGAATTGTATGCTGCTTTTAAACAGAAGTATCCCAATGTCAAGGTGGAGTTTTCCAAATTTTCTCAGTATTAACTGGATTTAAAGGTACCCATTCTGTTAGTGTGTGTAGCATACATCAGAATGCAAAACTTCTTGTAGAAGTCATTGGTTGGGACGTCACTTACAAGGATTTTATCTCAAAACTAGTTTGTGATTCTTCCAACAAGGAATGCATGATGCACCGTTGTGAGGCATGTCCTGGACGAGAAGCACTGCAGAAGTTCTTGGATGAAAAGCTGGTTGATGTGGATCCAGATGATGAATTTCATTTTAGTCAATGGGACACAACTGACCGTGCCACATTAAGTACTCGTACAACAACGTATGAAAAATACAAAGATTTCTTGATTGACAAAATCGACAATCTCACACGACACTCATATATAACAAAATGTCAAACTAGATACTTGACTAAAAAAGAAAGAGAATCTTTGTTCGAATGAGGTTCTTGTCCTTGTAGACTTTGCAGAAAATTATCAATTTCATACAAGACGAAATCCAAACTTTTCATTGGAGCAAGGAATATTGCACCCTGTAGTGTTTTACTACCTGTTATATCCTAAATTACATAGGACATACTAAATTAAGAATACGCCGAGTGGTTTGCGTTTAACAGGGATCCGGTAGGAAGTAGAGACGTTAACTCTTCGCTCACGTCCAGATATCACTGCCCGTCTTATATACGTACTTTCGTATATAGTCAATACCTGATTACTTCCCTTTATGTTAGTTTCGTATTTATGCCAAATCATGACCTTTACAACACTACCGAGATTCCGATGGAACACTGAAGCATCTTTCATTGTGTTTTATTTCTAATGACAACACCCACGACACTGCATTCGTGTATCAAACCCAGACAATGACGGTTCACTACATTTGTGCATTATTGCCCCATGTTAACAAAATGACTTACTTCAGTGATGGCTGTGGGGGGTCAATATAAAAATTATAAAAACTTCATAAATTTATGTCTGCATAAACAAGAATTTGGGATTGATGCAGAGTGGGTTGTCTTTGCTACAAGCCAACGAAAATCTCCTTGCAATGGAATTGGTGGTTCAGTAAAACGGCATGTGGCTAAACGGTCGCTTCAACGTCCTCTGAATAATCAAATCCTGGATTATAAAGCCATGCTAGAAGTCTGCCTGGAGATGTCTGCAATCAAGTTCTTTGATATTAGTATGGAAACTATGGAGGAGGTGAGAAAGTTTCTTGAGGCGAGATTTGCCAGGGGAAACACAGGAAGCAGAAGCAGCCACCATTTTGCCCCGTTGTTAACATCGAACATTGGTCATAAGCTGACCAGCGAGGATGAATCATATACAGACAACCATGATTTTAACTTGCCATCAATTCTTGAAATCTCTGACATTTTACCAATGCAATATGTAACCTGTGTTTATAATTCTTTCTGGTGGATTGGCATCGTGAATGAAATTAATGCAGAGGAAGGTGATGTAACCGTCAAGTTCATGCACCCTCATGGACCACGCAAGTTGATGATACATGGTTTGTTCCAATCAAGAAAATTCTTTGTGTTGTCTCCTCAACAACATATACAGGAAGAACATACAAGATAACTGATGAGCAGTATGAAAAAACGATTTCTGCATTTCGGTGGCATAAAGAAAATAACAGTATA
Organism: Sepiola atlantica; assembly: GCA_963556195.1. Lineage (NCBI taxonomy): Eukaryota > Metazoa > Mollusca > Cephalopoda > Sepiida > Sepiolidae > Sepiola > Sepiola atlantica. Next base: position 49,739,408 of record OY744532.1, on the reverse strand, counting down.
TAGATAATGTTGTTGTATGTTGGTTTTTGTTGTGAAGTTCGCTTTTATGGTAAATATCTAATCAGTGTGAGACTATATTACTTTTTACTATTTAACTTTTACTTTCTAAAACTTATTTCAATGTGAATTTTATATAAATTTAGATGAACGGACCCTCCAACTTCATCTAATATATCTAAACTAGTTGCGTCCCCCAATAGGGTATTTCTGAACCTTCGGAAAAAGACCTAACTTTGAATAGACACTGTGAGTGAACAAAGAAAGTATTATTTACCATTTTTGGTCCAGAGGTACTTCATAGTGTCTAAATGAATGTTCAAAAGAAAAAAACCCGTTAGCATATCAGCTACATCATTTTTTTGCTCCATATTGGTGCACATGTAAAAAATTTCAAAATTTGATAAAATCTCATAGAAAGCTTCATTTCTGAGCAAAGCTGATACCGTTTTTGGGTTCCTTGGGTTGAAAAACATACTTGTGTGAATTTTCAGCGTCACATCATGTTCCAAATGGAAAATATTCAAGAAAATGTAATTATTAAAATGTCGCCCGGGCGACATCTTGTGTGATTTATGCGAAACGGAAAATGCTCTAAATCGGAAACCGCTTGGAGTTGCATGCTCAAATTTTCAGGATTTATTAGTTTTTATGATGTCCATCTGTGGTGCAAGTTACAACAAAATCTGAGGACATGGGTTTCAAGCCCTGGATGATGTGACATGAAATCACTCTACTGCAGAAGCACCCATGGTCGCTATTCTGCAGAAGCCTCCGGTTCCTATATTGTAGAAGCACCCCCCCGGTGCTGAGTCCTATACTGTAGAAGCACCCCTGGTCACTATACTGTAGAAGCACCCATGGTTCCAATTCTGCAGAAGCCTCCGGGTCCTATATTGTAGAAGCACCCCCGGTGCTGGGGCCTATACTGTAGAAGCACCCATGGTCCCTATACTGTAGAAGCACCCATGGTTCCTATTCTGCAGAAGCCTCCGGGTCCTATATTGTAGAAGCACCCCCGGTGCTGGGTCCTATACTGTAGAATCACCCCTGGCCCCTACCTCTACACTTCTCAAAAAAGGAGGAGGTCATTCATGGGATGAGTGTACCGTGACAACGGAACTGATACTACCCTACCTCTACACTCCTCAAAAAAGGAGGAGGTAATGCATGGGATGAGTGTATCATGACAAGGCGCCCCTACCAAGCAATAAACTTACTCCTCCCCGAAGAGGGGAGGCAAAGCCTGGGAGGGTGGATCTCCTAGAACTGCACAGGACAAACCCATAGACCGTCGGAATCAAGCCCTGAAGGCATAGACGATACCAGTCTATTTTCCATCAGATACAATGTTAGCCAAAAGAAGTGAATTAATGTCATTTTCGGTTTAAAAAATGGCGTATAAAAGCTATGTTGAATTAGAGAAAAACGGCCTAGGGGAGTCTAAAATTCTTTGCTGATCAAACTCATGTAAGAATTTGTTAAATAGTATTATACAATGTTTGTTGAAAGAAAATCATAGTTATTATTACTTGTGAATTTATTAATGTAATTTGAACAGAGTCTAGTGGATAGACCACTGTACTGTTGTATATTTATGATAAATACTCCACTAAATATAGAAAATTTTTTATTTTCCTGCTCTTTCTTGGCCTTTTGGCTAAGATCAAAGTGAAGTATCTGTTCTCTTTACATTTTGAATTTTAGTCAAAGTTTAATAATCAGTTACTGATTCCTCGCCCTACTTCTCTTGGGTTGGGAATGCAGTAGCCACTCACTTCTTGTTGTCAGCGGCACCACCCACTGTTCTATCTTTTCCTTCTCCCTTCGGGTTGAGATGTAACCTTGACCTTCCCGTAAGCCACGAGCGACAAGGGGGGGTCAAACCCACTTTCTCTCTTCCAATAACGCTCTTCCCACCCCTCTCTCCAGTTCTATCCCCCCTCTAGCCGTTTTTGGCGCCCTGAGAGCGCGCCAAAAACAGGCTCCCCACTAGGAGACTCCACGCCAGTCAAAACGGTGTTTTTGCCCCCCGCCATACAGGAATGGAACACATCCCCCCCAAAAAAGAGTGCGGAAGATTCCAGCAACTCCCCCCTCCACAAGAGCGGATCCCACGAAGACTGCAGCTCCCCTAGAGAGTGACCCCCTAAATAGGGGAGTCAAAAGTCAAATAGAAGCAAGCAGGGCATACCGCCCGGATGTGAATACACCAGGGGTACCCCCCTTTAACAATGGCTCCCATGATGGGAGACCAAACATTGAAAGAGATGCTCCCCAAGAGGGGCGCTCCACCAGCCGGGGAGCCATCTCAAAGGACACAGCTTGCCGGCAGCATAAAAGCGCGCCGAGTTCGCCTACTCCAAACAACATTGGGGGCCGAGGACCAAGCAGAAGCGGGGCTGCTACCCGAAAAGACAGCTCCCCCAAAAGGGAAGAAGGCGACAGGGCATACCGCCCGGATTCCCCCAATGTGGATGCATCGCAGCTTCTCACGCAGGATCTCATCCCTGAATGGGAGCCAGCTCCCCCCCTAAAGGGTAACTCCCCTACCCGGAGTTCCCCCAACCATGAAGGGAAACAAGATTTGAACAGGACTTACGGCCCAGATGCACTAACAGCAGAAGGGGCTGCTCGCTTGAAGAGCAGAAAACTGTCCGACGAGCTGTCGGACAGGGAAGGCCTCACAGGGAAGATCCACAACGATCGCTCCAGACCAAGGGGAAAAAGGGGAGGAGTAAACGCAAAAGCCCCAACATCTGAGTGTGCCAGCTCTCCCTTGACCACTCCTGGAGACTGGCCCACTCTGTTGAGAACTGTGGGAACACTGAACTCACAGCCAGAGTGGACGCTGAATGGAGGCACTGTCGTCTCCACCACATCTACCCAACAAACAGCAGTTGAAGTCGATGGTGGCGACCTGGATGCCTCCATACCTCCAGCGCAACCACAGACAGTGCCAGCGGCGACAGCCAATTGGGGACCACAGTCACAGCTGCCACCCGAAGGCTACAGGGAGCTCTTCCGCACCAGATATGCAAAATACACAGAGGGCAACATTCTGAAGCCCGTGCCTGGTGTTTGGGAGAGCATCCAGAAAAGAACAGTGTCCTTCATCACCACGGACGCTAAGCAGAGAGGACTGACTGGGGTTAAAAAGGAAACCATGGTGGAGCTCCTTGCGGATCTGCAAATCCCCATGCAATATCTATATCACAAGAGTTACGCCATGTGGGACGTTCTGTTCCCCACCCCAGAAGAAGCCGAAAAAGCAGCCAGGACTGACCGCAGGTGGAAAAACATAAAACTCCAGCCTGAATACCTGAGCCAGAGAAGGACGACGGTGACCATCCTTGGCGTCCCACCATACGTCCAAGCGGAACAGCTCGGAGCCTTCATGAGCCAGTATGGGGATGGATGTAATGGCAGTCATTCCTGTCAGAGGTCTCAAAGGAGTGATGCTGGGTGACTACATCCTACGTATGAAGCTGGACAGGAATGGCTTCCACAATATACCAGCACTGCTCAGGTATGAAACTTGGACCCTGTCGGTTATAGTGGAGGGCAGACGACCACATTGCTGGCACTGCCAAGAGAGGGGCCACATGTCCAAATTCTGCCCTAAAAGAACAAGGGTCCCCACTGCAGTCACAGCACCAACAACCAGAACAGTGACGAGTGAGGAAAGTAAAACCCCAGATGAAGAGGGCTGGAGCACGGTAGTGCGGAAAAATACCAAAAAGACTGTAGCCCCACCTATCCCCAAAGTTAACAGAGTACGGCCCCCGAGCAGGAGGCTCAACAAGCTGAACAATCAAGCAGAGCACCTGCGACAAAGCGGAAACTGCAGGTTCCCTCCTTAGAATCGGAAGGGGACGAAGCAGAGACAGGCAGAACAGCCCCCGGTCTGGTCGCAGAGGCTAGTACAGACCAACCTAAACTCCCCAAGAAAAAAAGCCGGAAAAAGAAAGAGGCTGCGCTCCAACTCCCTCCAGAGGAAGAAATGGAGCAAAGCACCCCTCAGGCCACAGTCCCGATCCCAACTGAACTCTCTACTAACACATCCACCATCACCCCCACCCCAGCTGAACTCTCATTACCCAATACTCCAGCCCCAGCTGAACTCCCACTTCCCAACACCACCACCCCCACCCTCACCACAGCCCAAGCAGAACTCTCATTACCCACAACCACTACGTCCACACCAGCCCAAGCTGAAGTATCATTACCCCTCACCCCACCCCAGACTGAACTTTCAACGCCTACCCCTACTCCCATACCAGCTGAACTCACAACGTCCACCCCCACCCCTACTGCACCCCCCTCAGCTGCATCCCACTCAGTCGGTAGAGAGAGCACCTGTAACAGGAAGTGAGGGGTCCGGAACCAAACCTATATCCCCCAAACCTGTTAGAACGACACGAAGCAAGAAGCTCCCCTTTTTACCCGGGGAACAGATCTGCAAAGCAGATCCTCTAACCTCCACATCAACATTGAATACGCACCATAAGTCAGCTTTGGGACCGCAGGAATTCGCTGGTATGAGTGCCTCAGGCCAAATTTGGAGGGGGTGTCTGCATTCGGCGATGAGGCACCTCAGGGGAAATTTTGGGGGAGAGTATGAAGACCGTACTCTAGGGGAGAGGAAATGCGCCAAAGGATTAAAAAATAAAATGTTAATCTGATTTTTGATTCTTCGACGGTGTAAGATCGACACCTATCGGATAGGACTAGATAATACACTTGATCTCAAGGCAAAAATGCTGAGAACAGATACTACACTTTGATCTTGGCTAAAAGGCCAAGAACGAGCAGGTTTATTTATCTTTTGGATGATACATTTCTTTGAAGTAAAAAATGGAAAATTACGAAAGATGTGGCACAAGGCCAGGGTTGGGTGGGTGGGGGTCGTGTCATTCTCTTGGTCTATTCTCTAAACTAGTTCCAGTCACGAAAATACCTCATTCACTCTTTGGGCAGGCTACCTAATATTAACCCCAATTTGTTATTTATTTACAAATAAGTGGGTGTACAAAATTCATTGGCTGTGTGAGGGGTAAAAAAAAAATATTTTTTGTTAGTAGGGCCCTCCCAAATTTATCTAAGTGTGAGCTGCTCACTGTTTTCCGGTTTGTTTCAAGAGCCGAAAACAAGCGAGTCAGTTCCGACGGGGCAGAGCTCATTCGTGCTACTAGCTAAGAGACTTTGCTATCTGGGGTGGGGTCTGATAAGACCTTAGGTCGGCGTGCACCATGCCTAGGCAGGGAACACGTACTCAAACTTGGCACATCCAAACACACACAAACTAGCGGTGTGTATCCACCTTCTTTTAAATAAAGCTGAGTGCAATCTCCTCCTATCACACCTGATTTTGACCTTAAGCTGATGTTTAAAGTGCAAAATCAGTTCGTAATCAGAAGGTGATTCACCCCCTTTCCCTATATCTATGCGTGAGGTCTCCACTACAAGTCTAGCTACGGCTAGGATCGTGAGAAACACCATTTGTTTCTCCCTGCACCACGAAGGAATCACATTGTACACTACAGATGCTACGTCCATGGGTACTGACTGCTCGGGAGTGATGCGAGCCGTCACCTTGTTCACATACTTCCAAAACTCGCGCAATTTGATGCATTCAAAGAAGGCGTGCTCTGTCGTTTTTTCTTCGACGTCTGCGTTTATGCAACGCAGACAGAGGGGGTTTTCTCCACAGTTAGTTTTGAAACATCTGTACTCGAGGGGCAGCGCATTCCGGACCAATCGCCAGGTCAGAGAAAACTCAGCGTTATTGAGATGACTCCGACCCGGCGCCCAACTCCACCGAGAGCAGATCTCCCCCTCCGACCGGCCAATACGCTCCACAAGCGGATCCGAAGCGGTTCCCACCACTAACTCCCGATAAAGTGTCTTTCTAGACCGTGCGAGGTCGCTGGACCCCGGCAGTAGTTTGAGCGCAGCTCAGCATTCGTTGAAGAACTGCGATTGCCCCCTTGGTTTGCGTCTTCCTTCAACCAGGTGGGCAGGGATGAGGTTGGGAAAAGCCTTCTCAACCTCAGGGTCCCATGCAGACTCTTCTAATAAAGTACGGCTCAAGAATGCCAGTCTCTCGGCATGTTTATGACTTGCCAAGTCAGGCATTCCCAAACCCCCCTCGTTGAGACGTTGAGTACAGACCTGTCTGCGGACTAACGGCTGTTTGCCCTGCCACAAAAGTGTGAAGAGCTGGCGCGTGAGTGCCGCCAAGTGGACCACAGACATGGGTAGTACAGCCAATCGGTAAAGGATGAGAGGAAAGACATACGTGGCGCATGCCTCAGCTCTACCTTTAAGGGAAAGTCCCCTTCGAAGCCAAATCTTTACCGACGCTTCGACCTTTGACTCCACTTCCGACCAGTTCTTTTCAAGCTGGAGGCCCGGCCCGAACCACACGCCGAGGATCCGAACCGGGCCATCAGACTAGTTGAAAAGGCCCGGCAGCGCTTCCAAACCGCTCCAGGCCATTGGATTTGCTGATGTTGACTACGGCCCCTGTGACCTCTTCGTATCGTTTGAGTGCCTTAGTCACCGCGATAATGTCCCGACAGCTCAACACGCAGACAGTGACATCATCGGCATATGCAGAGACCCGGGCTTGCACACCATTGGGCAGCACGATACCGTGTAGGGCCGGTCTAGCCGTCCTATCCCTTAGCTTGCGCAGGAAGGGCTCCAACGCAAGAACATAAAGTAGGGGCAACAGCGGACAGCCCTGACGTACCGACCGAGAGACATCGAATGATTCCAAACGCATCCCGTTTACCTGCACCACTGCCGTCGGCTGGTGATACACAATGGAGATCCATTTGTGGAAGTCCGGATTAAATCGATGGTCGACCCTGTCGAAAGCTTTGGACTGGTCTAAATTGATTAGCGCAGCCTCGGTGTCGTCTTCTAATCCCTCTATGATCGTGCGAACCAGGTGCAAATTGTTCTGAATCGATCTCCCCTTCACAGCATAGTTCTGATCGGGTTCCACCAAGTCACCGATAACAATCTGCAGGCGGTTCGCAAGAAATCTTGTTAAAATTTTTAACTCTGTGTTTAGCAGAGTTATGGGCCTAAAATCATTAAACCCCCCCCCCCCCCCCCCCCCCTCATGCCCGTCCTTTTTCTTCAGTAATGTGATCACTCCCCTGGTGACTTGGGCAGGAATTGATCCCTGCTCAAACCAGTGGTTGAACACATTCGTCAGAAGAGGGATGAACATGTGCGACAGCTTCAAAAACAGTTCGTAAGGCAAACCATCAAGTCCAGAAAAAAAACTACCGTTTTTTTTTTTTTTTTTAAATTACAAAACAGTTTCTTTCGTTATAAAACTTTTTACAAAATAGTTTTGCTAAACTTTGGAATAAAAAGTACCTATTCAAATTGTTTTATAAACAAAACAAGTTTTGTTAAACTTGTGAACAAGCATTGTTCAAATCTCAATTAAAAAAAAATCTTCAACCATGGAACGTAAAGTTGAACGAACAATAAATGGAAGAATGTCTGGTAACTAAACGGTTTCAATAAAACAGAATAAGTACTTTATATCAATATTATATAAATAAAATAAGTAAAAAAAAAAATAACTTACCTAGAAACTGTGAAATGTCCATTATAGCTTGTAGCTCGCTGTTAATTTTCGTCTGGCAGGATGGAGTTGAATTTCAATTCGGTGTGTTCAAGTTCACTCGGGGAATGACAAAAAGTTAAAAATGTGGGCTCTTTTTTTGTATTCAAGCGGTTCGCGATGTGTAACAATTCTTTGATTATTTCCATTGATTATTATTGGGTAAACCCTGCTTTATATAATGGTATAAATAAGTTTTTTTTGTTTTTTTAAAATTAAATTTTTATATTTTATTCACTAAAGTTTTAACTTGAAAATTTTTCATGAAAATAATTTCAAATTCTATACTTCGCTTACCAAAATCTTTTATAAGATGGAATGATTTTTTTAAAGTTGAATAATCAATATCGTGAAATAAAAAATAGGACTAAAAATTTGTTGTTAAAAAAACGCGGAACTAAATGCATTTGTCATTACATTACATAATTCAAATCAACCTGCAAAAAAACTAATCATCGTACAAGACAAAAAATGATATCATTAGAAAGAGGAAAAATTAAATTTTATTTACATACTAATTTCATAGATATAACCTGATAAATAGCTGAGATACTGCAAGTTAAATTTTACGAAAATATCACTATTTTCACCCATTTTCGCACCATAAACTAGCCAGTTTGCGATACTTATTAATAATTTTTTGTCTAAGCTACTTCAAGTTAGGTTAGAATTTTCGATAACTGGTGATTTATTTTTTACGTAAAAACAAAAATTTAGTTCACCCAAAACAAGGCAAGTTGTCAGTGTAGATGTAAGGAACTACTGAGAATTAGGGTGAAAGTTTAGGGAGTCATCCTAAATTGGGAGCTGTGCAACGAGATGCTTGTTCACTTTAATTTTAAATTTCTGCATGTCGATACAGTTGGGGGAGCAGGGAGGGAGTTCCAAAAGCCAGCAGCTCGAGAAAAGAAGCTATTTTAGTAGAAGGCTCTCCGGCATCTAGAGACCTCCACAGTGAATGGATGGGATTTAGTTGATTGTCGGGTTGATTGAGTGTATTTATGCCGAGGGGGCACTAGAGCAGCAAGTTCATCGGAGCACATTCCATTGAAGTACTTGTAAAACAAGCGCAAGAATGCAACATTGCGGCGATGACACAAAGGCTGGAGCTTGGTGGATAGTGAGGGACCTATTAGAGATTTTATTTATTTTATTTTTTTGGGACCTTGTCTAAGAGGGAGAGACTAGTGGATACTGCACCAGCCCAGATGTGACAACAATACCCCACGCATGGGCGGATGGTAGCTTTGTATAGATATAGGATACTGTCAGATGTGAGAAGTTTTCTAGCACGGTAAAAGGAGCCCACTTTCTTTGCAGCAGCTTTGGCAATGTTTCTATGTATTTGTTCCGATTCATGTTACCTGTGAATGTTAGGCCGAAGAGTTTGAACGTTTGACTCTCACGTGGGGTGTTATTTGCCACAGCAATCAGTAGTTGAAAAGTTTTCTTGTAGTTGTTGAAGGAAAGGAGCTTTGTCTTAGCAGCATTGAATGTTACCATCCATTTATGACCCCCATTCCACTACAGACTGGAGGTCATTTTTTAAGGATTCAGCCGTGGATATATGTTCGTCCGTTTTACCCACATGATGAGAGTAGAGCGTGGTGTCATCAGCAAATATACCCATCTCAGACACAATGTCATCAGAGAGGTTGTTTATGAAAATCAGGAACAATAAAGGCCAAAGATCGATTCCTGGTGTACACCTGTTGTTTGGATGAACGGTCATCGAGGAACACCTAGATCTTTCTTTTGAATAGGAAGGATATAATTATATTAAATATTCATCCAGTAATACCATGTGAATTAATTTTTATTACCAAATTGCATTTTCATCTGCTCCAAATCTGAGTTTAAAAAAAAAATTTTTTTTAAATTAAAAATTTTTTTTTTTATTGATCTTGATCTCTAATGTACAATGAATCATAATCAGAAGATTCAATGTGTTATTGAAATGAACAGTCAAATTTGTGCTTCCATGTCATTTTAGCATGTTTTTTTTTTTTTTCCGTGGGTAATTTGTCCAATGTTTTAACTGGTTTGAACTAATAATTATTGCTTCTATTATGATTTTCATTTATCATAAGCTGACATTAGATTTGTAAGGATTTTTCACTTGTTTGAAGCCTGTATTTTTAGTTATCTACTTTGAAAATTGGCTTTCTGAGTCAATTTTCTGGTAAATTTTCTAATTTCCAGCAAACTTTGAACAGTCATAAATCTGTGGCTAATTGAGCTATCCCCCAAATTGGTATTTGTTTTGAAAAGATCTGTGCCCACATGACAAGTTTAAGATATAATGAAAATAACATTTTGGTTTGAGATACCTACTTAGCTACTGTTGACACACAAATATACATATGCAACGCTAGATGTTTATCAGCTTTGCGACTTGGATTTTTTATGAAAGACAACTTAAAAGCTTATATTATGTCATCTGTATTGACTAGTGGCTCTTTTTCTTTAAGATGGGAATCGCAATATCGTGCACACCAAATTTGAAAAACACAAACATTTTTTCAAATAAAATTAACTTGCTGTTACCAAAAATAGTTTTATTTTAAATGATAGCTTGGAAAAAAAAACTATTATGAAAGAATTGAATATTTATAAAGAGAACAAATTAAATTATGTCCAAATTTTATCCACGTAAGCTGCCAAAATAAATGAGATATCACAAGTTAAAATTGAAAGAAATTTCACTATATTTACTTGTTTTTGCACTCTAAACTAGGCTTGCTTGTCATACCTACTTTAAGGTACAGGTGTTATTGAATTTTGAGCCATTTGTCCCCAATATCATAAAAAGATGATTTTTACAAAAACCGTTAGACCATAGTTTTTTACAGAAACCGTTAGACCATAGTTTGGACTAGATGCATAGGTGTGTATGATAAATGCTACATTTATTTATTTATTTATTTATTAATGCATTTGTTTTTTGTTCATAAAAACAGTTTTTGTTTCAAATTTTAATGAAACTAGCCAAACATCCACCTGTTTGGGGTTATTTTAGAATCATAATTAATAATCTTAATTTTATTATTTCTGGCTCCCAAAGAGCTCTTTACACCAAATTCCATGCAATTCTGATAGTTCTAAATCCTATAAGTGTTTATCATTATCACCTATGACTAACCTAGCACTCCAAATGTACTTCATGCTAAATTTAGAATTCTAACCAATAGATTTGGAGCCTCTAAATGCTTTATTTTTAGTAGTATTAACATTTTTACCCACTGATACCCTCTGCATCTCAAGAATGCTTCATACCAAATTTAATGCAATTTTTAAGTGATTCTATAGCCTATATGTGACCAAAACATAGAAAAATGCATAATTATAAATATGCTCCCTCTGGTAGCATATTTTTGCTAGTATACATAATGTAAGTGTTGAGTTTGGAGGAGGTAATTCCTGGGAGGATGGTCTTATGACAACATAACATGCTACTCTACCCTCCCCAATTGAGCATTGAAAGATAGTACAATTAATAGGAGTAATAGTATAGTTTCGACTTCAAACAAATACGTAATCTCCATTATTAATTGATATTAATACATTAGTGCCATACATTTATCTGTGTGTCATGCTCTGTATTTATGATAAAACTGAAGCTTTTAATAAACTGCTTCACACTTTTGAATTAGCGCATTACAAAATATAAATGATTTAAAAAAAAAATTAAAAAAAAAAAAAGTTAAGGTATGACGTTAAAATTTTGGGAGTAATTCCATGCCATTTCCGAGATAAGAAATATAGTTTCTAAATGGTGTAAAGAAGAGGAAGAAGGGTCATATTAAAATTTAAAAAATAGTGGTAGTTTTTAAGGTTTAAATTTATTTGTGCAATTTTCCCCATGTCCAGCTAGTGAAGTTAAAAGAATCAACGAGACCAAAAGGATGTTAGGTTAAGGATGTGAAATGATAGCAAACAATTTGATGATCAAATTTCAATCATTAAAACCCATTAATGGCGATTTTATTCTGGAAATCAACCATTTGACCAATAAAAGGTTGTTATCGATTATTCTACTGATGTTTTTAATTACATTTCAGTTTGGTGACACGGCTGTTTTGGCAACGGCAGTTTGTAAAGAAAAGCAAACAACATCTAGTTTTCTACCGTTGACGGTAAGAGCTTTTTTATTTACTTATTTTTTTTGTAACATTTCGGTTCATTTGCAAATACACATATTTGCGTATTTTTAGGAAAAAGAATTTTCATTATCTTTGAAGTTGGGCCATTTACCACATTGGCAGTGCGATTAAAACGCCAAATTCATATTCAAAATAGATAAACAATAGCTTTCTAATATAATTATTGTTTGTGGTAGACATATTATGATTAACTAATTTGCATATTGCTTTGCAAAAGGACATCTCATTAATTCACTATTGATTCTTATTTAATGATTCAACAATTTTTTATTGTAACACATAGTTCTATTTTTTATATAGTAGATAAAAACTTGGCAGTTTGGATGAAAAGAGTCTTTCCAGTTTTTCGGCTCAATTTGCTTCTGGGAGTTGTGATTTTAGGTTTCCTCAATTTTCTCAGGTAATGCCAGTATACAAGTCCTGCTAGTTTTTTTTATTTAAAATTTAAAAAAATTTTTAATTTCTTAATAGTTTTCTGACTGTTTTCCTCATCTTTGTTGTTATCACAATGTTTTGGTTGCTTTCCTCTCCGGCCTTCTTCGGAACCTTCATGGAATTTTAAATCCAACTCTTTATCGGGTGAGGGTATACCCTGTTTGCATTCTGTTCTCCAGGCCCTTTGATATTCTTTTCCATTAGAGACACATGACCAAGACAACTAGGACATTAGTTAAAGTGTGCAGGTTATCTCGAGGTTCCGAGTTCAATCCTGAGCAAAGGCAGTAAGACTATTTCGTACTGATATATCAGAACGAAATAGTCTTACTGCCTTTGGGAAGAAATTTCTGCCAACTTTGTGTCGGCATCTTCTGACAGTTTACAGAGGCGACACAAAGACCAACAAGCGCTAAGATTAGCGAATCAGCTGTTATATGACAGCAGACGACAAATTTTCAAAAAATCTCGATATTGAGTAAATCAAGAAAAATTTATCAAATAAAAAAAAAAAATGAATTTTATTGATCTAGCTGAGCGAATTCAGTCTCCCAAAGGAGACATCTCCTTCTGCCGAAAAACCCTCTTCTGCTTGTTTGTCGTCTGCGCTCGTCAAAAAGTAAAAAAAAAAAAAATTCTAATTTTTATTTCTTGGTCCCCCCCCTCCAAGTTATTAGAAGCTTTTCTTGAAAAGAAAGAAGTTAGAAAACTCAAAGTTGAATTGTAATACATTTTATGTACAAGAAACTAAAATCTAATACTAGGATTGTTTAAAAATAAATATATTGCAAGATTTCTTTGGCATTATTGTAGATTTACACCTTCTGCTAACTCACCCCTTGCCTCCCCAAAATATGAGATTCTACTTTTTTCATTTAGGCAATTACATGTTAACACCCTGAAAAACTTGGCAGAAAGAAAGAAACAAAAACAATTATTTTAGAATTTACACATAAATTAAATATAAAATAATCTCCCATTTCAAGGCCATTCTAGCGTTTTAGGACAGTTAATTATTTTTTCTATGGGAAATAAATCCTGTGCGTTTTTTCTTGTTTTGTTTGTTTTTTTTTGTTTTTTTTAGAAAATTATGAGGGTCTTTGTGGGAGGAGGGGGGGCTTACCACTTGAACTTCAGGTTAGTGGTAGGGCTAGGGGCAATTAAGTGTGAACACCCTGATAATTCACCATTTCCGGGCCATTCTAGCGTTTTAGGGCATTAATCAATTATTTTCTATGGCAAATAAATCCTGTGCGTTTTTTTTTATGGGTGTCTGCTTTTTTTTTTCTTTTTTTTTTTTTTTTTTTACGATTATGTGTGGTTTTAATGGGCTTTTTTGTAGGATTAGGGCTTGCCACTCTGACTTAGGGTAAGTGATAAGGTTAAGGAAGGGGTTTTGTTTTTGATGGAGGTTGCCATTCGGACTTAGTGTTAGGGTCAAGGGAGTTTTTTAGGGGATGGCTTGCTACTCATATTTAAGGTTAATGGTACGATATGTTCAAGAAGGCATTTCTAGGAGGTGGGCTTGTTAGTCGTACCTAGAGTTAGTGGTAGAGTAATTATTTATTTTATAAATTTCACTTAAAGGCAAGAATGGCCGGGAAATCAGAGATCATTTTACATTAAATTTATATGCGAAACTGACCACTCTAAATTCTAAATTACTTTTTCTTTTTTTTTCGCCAAGACTTTAAGGGTGTTCACACGTAATCGCCTAAAAAAGTAGAATTTTAATTTTTTTTTAAATTGGCGACTAGAAAGTCATTACTACTAGAAGTTCGAAAGTTGAGTGAAAACCAGTATTTCTTGAAGTATTTTTTATAAAAGAACCAAATAGGATTAACTTTTTTAAGAACAAAAAGTATTTTTGTCTTATATTTACAAAGCTTTACAAGACTAGGTTATAGTCAACTGCTGCTGATTGATTCAGTAAAATTAAGAGGAAATACTTTTGCTCCGCCATTGTTTTCACTAACATTTGTATACATATTAAATAACGTCTCAATTAGTAAAATTATAAGATATGAATACTTATGCTCCGCCATTGTTTTCACTAACATTTGTATACATATTAAATAACGTCTCAATCAGTAAAATTAAATAAATCACTAATTATGCTCTGCCATTGTTTTCACTAATATTTGTATGCATATCAATGTAAAATTAAAGGAATAAATAATTATGCTCCACCTTCACTAATATTTGTATTGATATTAAATAACGTCTAGATCAGTACAGTTTAATGAGAAATAATTATGCTCTGCCATATTTGTTTACATATTAAATAACGTCCCAATCAGTACAGTTAATTTTTTTTTTTTTTTTTTTTTTTTTACCATAAAATATTTCTCAGGGTTGGGAGAGAATAATTTTTTTTTTTTTTTTTTGGCGGGTTGTGGGGGTTATTGGGCGGGTCGGGGTAACATTTTTAGGGGGAGGGGCCAAATTTTCTTTTTTCTTTTTAAATTTTTTTTTTTTAACGTAAAATATTTCTCAGGGTTGGGGGGGGGGGAGTAAAAATTTTGAGGGGTGGAGGGAAAACTTTTTGGGGGTTGGGGCCAGATTTCTTTTCTTTTTTTTAACTTAAATATTTCTCAGGGTAGGGGGAGAGTAAACATTTTTAGGAGTGGGTTAGGGTAAATATTTTTTTTTGAGGGGGGGGGCCATATTTTTTTTGGAGGGTCCGGAAAAATTTTTTTTTTTTTTTTTTTTTTTTAACTTAAAATATTTCTCGGTTGAGGGAGAGTAAAACAAATTTTTTGGGCGGTGGTGGTGGAAAGGAAAAAATTTTGGGGTGTGGGGCCAAATTTTTTTTTTTTTTTAACTTAAAATATTTCTGAGGGTTGGGGAGAGTAAAATCTCTTTTGGGGGCTTGGGCTGAAGGGTAAAAAATTTTGGGTGGGGTCGGGGAATTTTTTTTTTTTTTTTCTTTAACTTAAACAGGGCTCATTAATATGAGTTCTTTTTTGGTCCCCCCGATTTATAAAATCGGGGGACTTATGTTTTTAGGTATGTCCGTCCGTCCATCCGGATTTTTCTCCGCAACCATCCATTGAATTTCTCTGAAATTTTGCATGAAAGGTTAGAAAGTGACATTCTCCGATTTTTGAAAAAAAATCTGGTTAGCCCCCTAGGGGGTCAAAATGCCCCGAAATGGCAAAAAATGACATTTTTTTCATCATAACTTTTCATCCATCCATTCAATTTCTCTGAAACTTGGCCAAAATGTGAAGGCAATTATTCCTAATAGAAAATAAGTATCGCTGACCTTGGAAAAAATCTGGTTCGCGCCCCCAGTGGGGTCAAAAGCCCCCAAAATGTCAAAAAATGACCCTTTTCTCCCATAATGTTTGATCCATCCATTCAATTTTTCTGAAACTTGGCCAAAATGTAGAGGCAATTGTTCTGGATATAAAATGAGCATCCTTGACCTCTGAAAAATTCTGGTTCGCGTCCCCAGGGGGTCAAAGGGCGGTCAAAAATGCCCCAAATTGCCCAAATTTATTGCATTTTACACTCGTCACATCAAGTCTCCTACAAAGGGGGACCACACACGCGTGGGTTATGATAGTATCACTACATGTATTTAGCACGCGCACCAGGGCGCGATCGGTACGTATATAGCACGCGCACCAGGGCGGCGATAGGTATGTATATAGCACGCGCACCGGGGCGGCGATAGATATGTATTTAGCATTCGCACCGGGGCAGCCATAGGTACGTATATAGTATGCGCACCGGGGCGGCGATAGGTACGTATTTAGCATTCGCACCGGGGCGGCGATAGGTACGTATTTAGCATTCGCACCGGGGCGGCGATAGGTACGTATTTAGCATTCGCACCGGGGCGGCGATAGGTACGTATTTAGCATTCGCACCGGGGCGGCGATAGGTACGTATTTAGCATTCGCACCGGGGCGGCGATAGGTACGTATATAGCATTCGCACCGGGGTGGCGATATGTACCTATATAGAAGGCGCAGACAGAGGTGGTACTTTTTATAGAAATATGTCATACTTTTGCCCTGGGCAACGGAAGAGGAATGGTGGGGAAGAAGCAGCTTTCGCAAAAGGCAAAATGAGAAGTAGCGGTAAAATGGGGCGATCAGGGAAGAGAAAAGTAGAAAGATAAAGAGATAGCTATAGAGAGAGGAAGAGAAATAGAAGTTTGAATATAAAGATGTTACACACGCGATTTTTCTTCTATTTTATGTTTTTATGACCCCGAGCAACGCCGGGTAGCCCTGCTAGGCTATTATATAAATCTCACCTGTATGCATGTATGTATGTTAAGCTTCTCCTCCGAGAGTACCCAACAGTCACACGGGTGACATTTTTCCGACCGGCCAGCCCAGGGATGTGTACTATCTCAGAATCGGAAAAAAAAAATTGACTCTTTGGGGGTCGACTGAGCACTTTTCTCCAATAGGGGGTGGCTTTTTTCTCCATTTTCCAACATTATTTAGTACTAATTTGAGAAGAAATCAATGCTATCATGTATAATTTGAGAAATAATGCAAGTCACGATTTTAACAGGAAATGACGTCAGAGGAAAAGAGTGTCGGGAAGAAAATCACTCACACTACAACCCTTCTTTCCCTCTCACTCCCACTCTTTCTACCTTCCTTTCTTAATTAATATTCCTTCCTTCCTCCTTACACCCGTTCTGTTGTCATGATACCACCCTCCTAGGCATTACCTCCTCCTTTTTGAGAGGTGTGGATTTAGTGTAGTATCTGTTGAGAGGAGAGAGTGACGGCATTCGACGCTGTGAGCCCCTCAGGCCAAATTTAAGGGGAGAGTGGCGGCATTCATTGGTGTGAGCGCCTCAGGCCCAATTTATGGGGGTGGGAAGTGTCGACATTCGCTGGTGGGAGCGCCTCAGGCCATATTTGAAGGGAAGAGCGGTGGTATTCGCCAGTGTGAGCAGCTCAGGCGAAATTTATGGGGAGAGCGTCGGCATTCGCCGGTGTGAGCGTCTCAGGCCAAATGTAAATACAAAGGGAATTAAGAAAATAAAATGATAGTCTGATTTTTGATTTGACAGTGTAAGATCAACTCCTATCGGATAGGACTAGATAATACAATTGATCTCAAGGCAACAATGCCGAGAAGAGCAGATACTACACTTTGATCTTGGCCAAAAGGCCAAGAACGGTATTATTTATTATTTATCTCCTCTTCAGGAGGTTAGGCACAAGGCCATTTTTATCTTACTCCCACAAGGTGAGATGTGACCTAAGGTCGGGTCGGTAAGGGGGGGCTTGAAAAGCCAGCGCCCGAGAAGGTGAGTACTCTGGCCATTAAAAATTGCCTGGGCAGCCCCGTCGGCATTCCCCGGTGGGTGGGCGCGCCTCAGGCAGTAAGCAATAAACTTACTCCTCCCCAAAGAGGGGAGGCAAAGCCTGGGAGCGTGTACCTCCTAGAACTGCACAGGATAAACCCACAGACCGACGGAATCAAGCCCCGAGGGACAAGATGACACAGGGTAATGGTAAAATTTTAAAAATTTAATGGCGTATTTATAAGATATTAACCTTAGTACAGTCGTCGATCCACTGGAGAAATTACGTTAGTAAATTCACGTATAATAATAAGTAGAGATGGGCGGTTTTACCGAAAAAACACGGTTTTTCGGTTTCATCTCCATACCGAATACCGAATCGTTTTTTTTTTTTTAAACCGTAACCGTTCGGTATTGTGTTTTTACTACAGTAAGCCACCATATACAAGGAAACACGGTTGAAAAGATTTTCCGATTTGAATAAAATTGAATATTACCAAAAAATGTTATATTAGTGTGGACAGATTGAACAAATATATGATAAAAACATTTAATGTACTTAGCAATACACATCGACCAGAAAACTGTTTGGATAATCACATATTTGAGGGTTAGTTCTATTAAAATAGTCATATCTTAAAAACTAAAGCACTTTAAGAGCTCAAAATACCATCATTTTGTTAGGAAATGAATATCCTTACATTTTTCGTACCCAACTAGTAAATAAATTAATCTTTCATCTTTTTTTATGCATTAAAATTATAATTGTACGTTGTTTTGTCTTTCGGTAATAGTAATTTTAAATTATCTTATCCTAAAAAATATTGTCCTTTTTTTGAGCGAAAGTCAACAATGGCTGCTAGTATTGCTGATATAACAATCTATCAGCAGCAGCGTCTTGTAAAGCTTTGTAAAATTTGTTTATAAACTTCTTTAAAAGTAAGATAAAAATACTTTTTGTGCTTAAAAAAGTTAATCCTATTTGGTTCTTTTATAAAAAATACTGGTTTTCACTCAACTTTCGAACTTCTAGTAGTAATGACTTTCTAGTCGCCAATTTAAAAAAAAAATTAAGATTCTACTTTTTTAGGCGATTACGTCTTAAAGTCTTGGCGAAAAAAAACAAAAAACAACAAAAATTAGTTTAGAATTTAGAGTGGGGGATCAGTTTCGCATATAAATTTAATGTAAAATGATCTCCGATTTCCCGGCCATTCTTGCCTTTTAGTGAAATTTATAAAATAAATAATTACTCTACCATTAACTCTAGGTACGACTAACAAGCCTACCTCCTAAAAATGCCTTCTTGAACGTAGCGTACCATTAACCTTAAATATGAGTGGCAAGCCACCCCTAAACAATTCCCTTAACCCTAACACTAAGTCCGAATGGCAACCTCCATCCAAAACAAAACCCCTTCCTTAACCTTATCACTAACGCTAAGTCTGAGTAGGAAGCCCTAATCCTACAAAAAAAGCCCATTAAAACCACACATAATCATCTAAAAAAAAAAAGCAGACGCCCATAAAAAAAAAACGCACAGGATTTATTTGCCATAGAAAAAAATTGATTAATGCCCTAAAACGCTAGAATGGCCCGGAAATGGTGAATTATTCTACATTAAATATATGTGAAACTAATCCCCCACTCGAAATTCTAAATGAATTGTTTTTTTTTCTTTCTGCTAAGTTTTCAGGGTGTTCACACTTAATTGCCCCTAGCCCTACCACTAACCTGAAGTTCAAGTGGTAAGCCCCCCTCCTCCCACAAAGACCCTCATAATCGTCTAAAAAAAAAGAAAAAAACAAAACAAGAAAAACGCACAAGATTTATCTCCCATAGAAAAAATAATTAACTGTCCTAAAACGTTAGAATGGCCTTGAAATGGGGGATTATTTTATGTGAAACTGATCCCCACTTTAAATTCTAAAATAATTGTTTTTGTTTCTTTCTTTCTGCCAAGTTTTTCAGGGTGTTAACATGTAATTGCCTAAATAAAAAAAGTAGAATCTCATATTTTGGGGAGGTAAGGGGTGAGTTAGCAGAAGGTGTAAATCTACAATAATGCTAAAGAAATCTTGCAATATATTCATTTTTAAACAGTCCTAGTATTAGATTTTAGTTTCTTGTACATAAAATGTATTACAATTCAACTTTGAGTTTTCTAACTTCTTTCTTTTAATGGATTCATGGTATTTTAAAAGTATTGCAGCATATTTATGTGCACTTAGTGCAGATTACTTGGAAACCATTAATTTCTGGAGATTTTCAGTGGCATATTCTGATTCCTTGTACAAAAATACACTTATATGGTAAATTTCATTGCTTAATCTTGTGTTTTAACAAAGATATAACATTTTTACTGAAAAATTAGTGTAAAAAATGTGACGAAACGCATATGGTCTTAAAGAGGGGAAAATATCCAATTGTGTGAGGCACAAAAATCGTCATAACTTCCTTATTTTTAGTCAGATTTAAAAAATTTAAAAAGATTCTTTCTTAGATCATCAAGCTCTTTCTATATATGCCATTATTGAGATATTTTAAGCAATTTAAATTTTTTCATGTGTATTGCTACTTGTAGGAAGAAATCTTTGTTTACAGTTTGTTTATCATTAACATTTTGAATTTTCAAATGGAAAAAAGATAAATACGACAGACAACATGACATCGTATTTTTAGCATAAACTATTTTCAAATGAAAAAGAAAAAATCAAACGCGTTCCGTATGATGTCGAAAATCTATTTGATTCAACTCAAAATTGTAAAATAATTATTTGTTTGTTTCAGAGTTATCTAAAAAAATAAGCTATTAAAAAAAAATACTTGTAAAAGTAAATAAACGAAAAGTAGTGAGCGAGTATAAACATTTAAAAAGAAAAAAAGTAGTTGCCAATGCTAGTATCACTTTATTCGGATTTTAAAAATTATTTTAAACATTAGGCATTTCATTGTTTACTTTTGAAAAGCCACTTCATACATAAATTGTCATTTCTAGAGAACTATCTCTCAACTATACCGTTTTCTCTCCCAAAAATGGGTTATTCAAAAAGTAGACTATGCAACGATTTATATTTTACTAAATTGTTAATATGATATTTATTTAGAGTTGACAATTTATTCGAAAGTTTTATTATTAAACTTTAATCCAAGTCACGAATTCTATGACTAAAATTACCTTAAAGCTTAAAAAATGACTTTAGGTGAATTAATAATCTCTACTTTTTTTTAACCATCCTTCCTTTTCCTTTGGCGCGGTTTTCGGGTGTACTACTAGTCTTTTACGCATGTCTATAAAGTTTTATTACCCTGTCTTAAAAACAAATATTAACCCCAACACCAGTTGACAGAACTTCGAGCACACAAAATGACAGACATCCCAACAGTCAACACCGGCAATTCGAGAAGTATATGGTGTGTTTATTTTACGCGACAAGACACAACGTCTTGCAAACATTTTCACCTATTAAAAAATTAAAATTTTTATCTGTCAAATAATTTTGACAATATTTCATTTTCATCATCATTTTTGCTTAATTTTATTTGTAAAATTATTTTGTTTGTTTAAATAAATTTTCGTTTTTTAATTCCTTGCATTTCTGAGTTATATTTTAGCTTCTGATGGGTTAAAGAATTAGATAGAATGTATATTCAAACTAAGTTTTATTCTTCAGAAATCTTTCATGAATCTTTGGTCACTGTTTTAACGAGTTAACTGTTGAAAAGGTATCAGAACTTTGATTACAACAGTCAACACCTTAAAACTTATGATTCATATCATGGAGAATGATTCAGTCACAAAATTATCGAAACAGTGGCATAATTCAACTAAACGTTGAATAATAACTAATCATCACACAAGAGAATGAATAGCTTCCATAGTAAAAAATTTTTTCTCAAAAAAACCGAACCGTAAACCGAGGTTTTAAGGGAAAAAAACCGAAACCGATACCGAAACCAAAATTTAAAAACGGCCCAACTCTAATAATAAGTATGATTTTCTTTGAACAAACATTGATCCGTCCATCTACGTCGTCAATCTGTCGACCTACGCCCATCCGTCCGTCCAGCTACGTCCGTCCGTTTAGATACGTCTGTCCCTCAACCTACGTCCGTCCGTCTGTCCAGCTACGTCTGTCTGTCTGTCCGTCCGTCTAGATACGCCCGTCCGTCTAGACACGTCCGTCCGTCAATCCGGCCATGTCCGTCCGTCCTTTCTTCCGTCTGTCCAGCTACGTCAGTCCATATCTCCATCTACATCCGTCCGTCCGTATGTCTGTCCAGCTACGTCCGTCCATCAACCTACGTCCGTCAGTCTGCCCAGCTACGTCAGTCAATCTCTCCACCTACGTCCGTCCGCCCGTCCATCTAGATATGTCCGTCCGTCTACATACGCCCGTCCGTCTAGATACGTCTGTTCGTTGATCCGGCCATCTACGTCTGTCAATCTGTCGACCTACATCCGTCCGTCCGTCCCTCTGTCTGTCCAGCTACGTCAGTCCATCTCTCAAACTATGTCCGTCCGTCTGTTCGTCTAGATCTGTTCGTCTAGATCCGTCCGTCTGTTCGTCTAGATCCGTCCGTCTGTTCGTCTAGATACGTCCGTCCGTCCGTCCGTCCGTCTGTTCGTCTAGATACGTCCGTCCGTCTAGATACGTCCGTCCGTCCATCCGTCTGTTCGTCTAGATCCGTCCGTCCGTCTGTTCGTCTAGATCCGTCCGTCCGTCTGTTCGTCTAGATCCGTCCGTCCGTCTGTTTGTCTAGATACGTCCGTCCGTCTGTTCGTCTAGATACGTGTGCGTCCGTCCGTCCAGCTACGTCCGTCCATCTAGATAAGTCCGTTCTACGTCCGTCCATCTGTCGACCTACGTTCGTCCGTCCGTCTGTTTCTCAAGCTACGTCAGTTCATCTCTCCACCTACGTCCGTCTGTTTGTCCAGCTACGTCCGTCCGTCAATACATCCACCTACGTCCGTCCATCTGTCGACGTAAGTTCGACCGTCTGTCTGTCTAGCTACGCCCGTCCGTGTTGATATGTCTGTCTGTCAATCCGTCCACCTACGTCTGTCCATCTATCGACCTACGTGCATCCGTCCGTCCGTCCGTCCAGCTACATCAGTCCATCTCTCAAACTATGTCCGTCCGTCTGTCTGTCTGCCCAGCTATGTCTGTCCGTCTAGATACGTCCGTCCGTCCATCTGCACCCGTCCATCTGTCGACCTACGTCCGTCCGTCCGTCCAGCTATGTCAGTCCATCTCTCCACCTACGTCCGTCTGTTTGTCTGTCTGTCTAGCTACGTCCGTCCGTCAATCCGTCTATCTACGCCTGTCGACCTACGTCTGTCCGTCCGTCAGTCTGTCCAGCTACGTCCGTCCATCTGTCGACTTACGTTCGTGCGTCCGTCTGTCTGTCCAGCTACGTCTGTCCGTCAATCCGTCCACCTACGTCAGTCCATCTGATGACTTACGTTCGTGCATCCGTCTGTCTGTCCAGCTACGTCAGTCCATCTCTCAAACTATGTCTGTCTGTCTGTCCTGCTACGTCAGTCCATCTCTCCACCTACATCCGTCTGTCTGTCCTATGTCAGTCCATCTCTCCACCTACGTCAGTCCGTCTGTCTGTCCTGCTACGTCAGTCCATCTCTCCACCTACGTCCGTCCGTCTGTCTGTCCTGCTACGTCAGTCCATCTCTCCACCTACGTCCGTCTGTCTATCTGTCCAGCTACGTACGTCCGTCCGTTTAGATACATTAGTCTGTCAATCCGTCCACCTACGTCCGTCCATCTGCTGACATAAGTTCGACTGTCCGTCTGTTCAGCTACGTCAGTCCATCTCTCAAACTATGTCCGTCCGTCCGTCTGTCTGTCTGTCCTGCTATGTCTGTGCGTCTAGATACGTCTGTCCGAGGGTTGGGGAAGAGTAAAAATTTTGAGGAGTGGGTGGGGGTGGAAGGTAAACATTTTTTAGGGGGTGGAGCCAAATTCTTTTTTTTTTTTTTTTTAACTTAAAATATTTTTCAGAGAGTAAAAATTGAGTGGTGGGGCCAAATTGTTTTTAATTTTTCAGGGTTGAATTTTGTGGTGGAGGGGAAAATATTTTTTTTTGGGGGGGGGTGTCTGGGGAAATTTTTTTTTTTTTTTTTAACTTAAAATATTTCTGAGGGTTGGGGAGAGTAAAAAAAATTGTTAGATGTGGAGGGAAAAAAATTTTGGGGGAGGGGGTTCGGAGAAAAATTTTTTTTGGTAGGGTAGGTGGGGCCAAATTATTTATTTTTGAACCTTAAATATTTCTCAGGATTGAGGGAGAGTAAAATTTTTTTTGGAGGGTGGGGCTGAAGGGTAAAAATTTTTTGGGGGGGTTGAGGAAATTTTTTTTTTTTCTTTTTTTATGATAGTGACATTACATGAATGAACAAGATTTCTGTTCTTTGATACGACAGTGGCGCATTAATATGAGTTATTTTTTTAGGATAGTTACAAAACATGAACAAACACAATTTTGTTTATTTGACACGACAGGGGCGCATTAATATGAGTTCTTAGGTATGCGAACTGGGCTGGAGATAGGTACATATATAGTATTTGCACCCTTGCAGAGATAGGTAAGTATATAGTATGCGCACCGGGGTGGTGATAGGTATATATATAGTATGTGCATAGGGGTGGCAATAGGTACATATATAGCATGTGCACAGGGGTGGCGATAGGTACATATATAGCATGTGCACAGGGGCGGCAATAAGTACAGATAGAGCATGCACACAGGGGCGGTGATAGGTATGTATATAGCACGCACACCGGGGCGGCGATAGGTATGCATATAGCACGCACACCAGGGCGGCGATAGGTATGCATGTAGCACGTGCACCAGGGCGGCGATAGGTACGTATTTAGCATTTGCACCTTGGCGGCATCTGTACATATTTAGTATTCGCACCGGGGGCAGCTATTGGTACTTATATAGTATGTGCACTGGGCCGGCGATAGGTACGTATATAGTATGCACACAGGGGAGGAGATAAGTACCTATATAGAAGACGCAGACAGAGGTGGTACTTTTTATAGAATTGTCATACTTTTGCCCTGGGCAATGTAAGAAACAGCTTTCGCAAAAGGCAAAATGAGAAAGTAGCAGTGAAATGGGTCGACCAGGGAAGAGAAAAGAAGAAAGATATAGAGAGAGGGAGAGAAATAGAAGTTTGAATATAAAGATATTACACACATGGTTTTTCTTCTATTTTATATTTTTATGACCCCGAGCAATGCCGGGTAGCCCTGCTAGTCTATTATATAAATCTCACCTGTCTGTATGTATGTATCTATGTATGTATGTGAAGCTTCTCCTCCGAGAGTACCCAACAGACAGTCACACAGTTGACATCATTCCAACCAGCCAGCCTCCAGACGTGTATTTTCTTAAAATCGGTAAAAAAAATTGACCCTTTCAGGGTCAACGGAGAACTTTTCTCACATGGGGGTGGCTTTTTCCTATATTTTCCAACGGTATTTGAGAAGAAACCAATGCTATCATGTATAATTTGAGAAATAATGCAAGTCATGATAAACCGCCATTGTTTTCACTAATATTTGTATACATATTAAATAACGTTTCAATCAGTAAAGTTAAAGGAGAAATAATTATGCTCCGCCATTGTTTTCACTCATATTGGTATGCATATTAAATAACGTCTCAATAAGTAAAGTTAAATAAGGAAATAATTATGCTCTACCATTGTTTTCACTAATATTTGTATTTATATTAAATAACCTCAATCAGTAAAGTTATAGGAAATAATCATGCTCCGCCATTGTTTTCACTAATATTTGTATACATATAAAATAATGCTTCAATCTGTTAAATTAAAGGATTATATAATTATGCTCCACCATTGTTTTAACTAATATTTTTATACTTATTAAATAACGTATTAATTAGTAAAATTAAAGGAAAAATAATTCTGCTCCGCCATTGTCTTCACTAATATAGGTATTCATATTAAATAACGTCTCAATCAGTAAAAATAAAAGAAATAACTATGCTCCACCATTTTTTTCACTAATATTTGTATACATATTAAATAACGTCGCAATCAGTAAAATTAAGGAATAAATAATTATGCTCCACCATTGTTTTCATTAATATTTGTATCCATATTAAATAACGTCTCAGTCAGTAAAATTAAAGGAAGAAATAATTATGCTCCAGCGTTGTTTTCACTCAATATTTGTATACATATTAAACAACGTCTCAATCAGTAAAATTTTTTGGGAGGTGGGGCCAAATTTTTGTTTTTCCTTTTTTTTAACTTAAAATATTTCTCAGGGTTAGGAGTGTAAATTTTTTTTTTGGGGGGGGGGGTGGAGAATAACATTTTTTTGAGGGGGGGAATGGGGCAAATTTTTTTTAATTTTTTTTTTTTACTTGAACTTAAACAGTGCTCATTAATATGAGTTCTTTTTTATGATAGTGACACTACATGAATGAACTTGATTTTTGTTCTTTGATACGACGGGCACATTAATGAGTTATTTTTTTATGACAGTGACAAAACACGAACAAACACAATTTTGGTTCTTTGATACGACAAGGGCGCATTGATATAGGTTCTTAGGTATGCGAACTGGGCTAGAGATAGGTACTTATATAGTATACACACTCTTGCAGAGATAAATAAGTATATTGTATGCGCACCGGTGTGGCGATAGGTAAGAATATAGTATGGGCACCGGGGCGGCGATAGGTACATATATAGTATTCGCACCGGGGTGGCAATAGGTATGTATATAGTATGCACCGGGACGGCAATAGCTACGTATATAGCATGTGCATAGGGTTGTTAGGTACGTATATAGCATGTGCATAGGGGGCGGCGATAGGTACTTATGTAGCATGCGCACGGGGGCGGCGATAGGTACTTATGTAGTATGTGTACCGGTGCGGCGATAGGTACATATATTGTATGCGTACCTGGGCGGCGATAGGTATATATATATAGTATGCACACCGGGGCAGAGATAAGTACCTATATTGAAGGCGCAGACAGAGGTGGTTCTTTTTATAGAAATATGTCATACTTTTGCCTTGGGCAACGGAAGAATAGTGGGGAAGAAACAGCTTTCGCAAAAGGCAAAATGAGAAAGTAGCGGTGAAATGGGGCGACCAGGAAAAAGAAAAGTAGAAAGATAAAGAGACAGCTATAGAGAGAGGAAGAGAAAGAGAAGTTTTAATATAGGGATGTTACACACACGATTTTTCTTCTATTTTATGTTTTTGTGACCCTGAGCTATGCCAGGTAGCCCTGCTAATCTATTATATAAAGGGCAGTTGTCTGTATGTCTGTTTGTCTGTTTGTCTGTTTGTATGGCCAGAAACTCCTCCGAGAGGACCCAACAAACAGTCACACGGTTGACGTCATTATGACCGGCCAGCCCCGGGTCGTATAATATCTCAGAACCGGAAAAAAAAATGGACTCTTCGGGGTTCGACTGAGCACTTTTCTCCAATGGGGGGGTGCCTTTTTCCTCGATTTTCAACGTTGTTTAGTACTAATTTGAGAAAAAAACAATGAAATAATGCACCGTCATGATTTTAACAGGAAATGACGTCAGAGGAAATCCCTAACGGCTCTTTTTTGAACATGAGTTTATAGTGAAGCAAGTGTTGCTTAATCACAAACGGCACTTTTTTTGAACACGAGTCCATAGTCAAGCATGGGTTGCTTACTTACTAACGGCACTTTTTTGAACATGAGTCCATAGTGATGCAAGGGTTGCGTAACTCCTAACGGCACTTTTTGATACATGCGTTTATAGTGACGCAAGTGTTGCTTAATCAATAACGGCACTTTTTTTAACATGAGTTCATAGTGAAGCAAGGGTTGCTTAATCCTAACCACATTTTTTCTGTTGACATGATAACATCCTCCTAGGTATTACCTCCTCCTTTTTGAGAGGTGTGAAGTTAGTGTAGTATCAGTAAAATTAAAGTAATAAATAATTATGCTCCCCCACTGTTTTCACTAATATTTGTATGCTCCCCCATTGTTTTCACTAATATTTGTATACATATTGAAAAATTGGGGTGGGTGTGGGGGGTGTCGGCATTCGCCGGTGTGAGCGCCTCAGGAGAAATTTGGGGGAGGGGGGGGTATCGACATTCGGCGGTGGGGCGCATCAGGCGAAATTTGGGGGAGGGTCAGCATTTGCCGGTGGGGCGCCTCAGGCAAAATTCGGGGAGGAGTTACGCAAGTATGGTCGCCTCAGGCGAAATTTGGGGAGGAGTGTCGGCATTCGTCAGTATGAGCGCCTCAGGTCGAATTTGGGGAGGAGTGTCGGCACTTTTTTTGAACACTGGTCCATAGTGAAGCAAGGGTTGCTGAATTACTAACGGCACTTTTTGATACATGCGTTTATAGTGACGCAAGTGTTGTTTAATCAATAACGGCAACATCCTCCTCCTAGGTATTACCTCCTCCTTTTTGTATACATATTTAAAAATTGGGGTGGGTGTGAAGGGTGTCGGCATTCGCCGGTGTTAGCGGCTCAGGCGAAATTTGAGGGGAGGGTCGGCATTCGGCGGTGGGGCGCCTCAGGCCAAATTTGGGGAGGGGGAATGTCGGCATTCGCCGGTATTAGCGCCTCAGGCGAAATTTGGGGAAGAGGAGTGTCAGCATTCGCCAGTATGAGCGCCTCAGGCGAAATTTGGGAAGGCCGAATTTGGTGGAGGGGGAGTTGCGGCATTCGCCGGTATGAGCGCCTCAGGACAAATATGGGAAGGGTGAGTGTCGGCATTCGGCGGTGGTGCGCCTCAGGCGAAATTCGGGGGCCGAATTTGGGGGAGGGGGAGTTGCGGCATTAGCCGGTGTGAGCGCCTCAGGCCAAATATGGGGAGGGGAGCGCCTAAGGCGAACTTTGGAGGAGTGACGCCCGTACTTTAGGGGAGAGGAAGTGAATAAAAGGAAAAGGGTTTCAAAAATAAAATGATAATCTGATTTTTGATTCGAGAGTGTAAGATCGACACCTATTGGATAGGACTAGATAATACACTTTATCTCAAGGCAAAAATGCCGAGAACAGATACTACACTTTGATCTTAGCCAAAAGGCCAACGAAGTGGAAGAAATTACAACTTTGAGTCGATTTACTGGGGTATTTATAACCAATCTACACCTGAACAGCGGTCTATCCACTAGACACTGTTTAAATTACATAATTAAATTAACAAGTAATAATAACTAGGATTTTCTTTCAAAAAACATTGTATACTACTATTTAACAAATTCTTATATAAGTTTGGAATATCAACAATGAATTTTAGACTCCCCTAGGCCGTTTTTCTCTAATTCAACATAGCTTTCATACGCCATTACCGAAAATGACATTAATTCACTTCTTTTGGCTAACATCAAAGTGTAGTATCTGTTTCGATGGATACTGCACCCCATAGACTGGTATCGTCTTGGCCTTCGGGGCTTCATTCCGTCGGTCTATGGGTTTGTCCTGTGCAGTTCTAGGAGGTCAAATTCGATAGTAAATTCGAAATAATCTAATGTATTTATGTACTAATCCGATAAAAATGCAGAGTCACTGTAAACATCCCATAATCCCTTGCCGGATGTACCCGGTCTTGTCCTAAATTGTGTCCGGTTGTATCAGATAATCCAATAACTTCTGTCCGGATGCATCAATAACAACATAGTAATCCTACGTTAAGAGTGTGTAGTGAAACAAGGGTTGCTCAATCACATCCGCACCTGTCCCATAATCCCTTGCCGGATGTACCCGGTCTTGCTCTAAATTGTGTTCGGTTATATCATGACGTCAGAGAGTGACAGATAATTTGAAAAATAATGCAAAGTGGCGGGAAGAAATTCACTCACACTACAACCTTTTAATAGACGCTAATATTCCTCCCCCTCCCTTCCGTTATCATGATAGGCATTACCTCCTCCTTTCATGTCAAATTGGGGGGGGGGGGGTGACGGCATTCGCCGGTGTGAGTCCCTCAGGCCAAATTTGGGGAGGGGGAGTGTCGGCATTCGCCGGCGCTCACACCTTTTTGAGAGGGTGGAGACAGTGTAGTATCTGTTGCGAGGAGAGAGTGTCAGCATTCGCCGGTGTGAGCGCATCAGGCCAAATCTATTCTTGGGGGGGGGGGTATTAAGCAAATCTATAATAAAGACCAATGTGCATTTATTTGTATCTATAATAAAGGCCAATGTGCATTTATTTGTATCTTCTATTATATAAAGGCCAGTTGTCTGTATGTCTGTCTGTTTGTCTGTTTGTATGTCCAGATACTCCTCCGAGAGTACCCAACAAACAGTCACACGGTTGACGTCATTATGACCGGCCAGCCCCGGGACGTATACTATCTCAGAACCGGAAAAAAAATGGACTCTTCGAGGGTCGACTGCCTTTTTCCTCGATTTTCAACGTTGTTTAGTACTAATTTGAGAAAAAAACAATGACATCATGTAGAATTTGAGAAATAATGCACCGTCATGCTTTTAACAGGAAATGACGTCAGAGGAAAAGAGTGTAGGGAAGAAAATCCCTCACACTAAAACTCTTCTTTCCCTTTCACTCCCACCCCTTCTACCTTCCTTTCCTCCCCTACGCCCGTTCTGTTGTTATGATACCACCCTCCTAGGCATTACCTCCTCCTTTTTGAGAGTTGTAGAGATAGAGCGGCGGTGTGACTGCTTCAGGTCAAATTAGGGGGGGGGGGGTGTCGGCATTCGCCGGTGAAGCGCCTCATGCCAAATTTGGAGATGGGGGATTGTCGGCATAATGCAAAGTCACGATTTTAACAGGAAATGACGTCAAAGTGGATCCCTAACGGAACTTTTTTGAACACGAGTTTATAGTGAAGCAAGGGTTGCTTAATCCTAACCGCATTTCTTCTGTTGACATGATACCATCCTCCCAGGTATTACCTCCTTCTTTTTGAGAGGTGTGAAGTTAGTGTAATAAATAATTATGCTCCACCATTGTTTTCACTAATATTTGTATACATATTAAATAACGTTTCAAGAAGTAAAGTAAAAAGAGAAATAATTATGCTCCACCATTGTTTTCACTAATATTTGTATACATATTAAATAACGTCTCAAGAAGTAAGGTAAGAAGAGAAATTATTATGCTCCTCCATTGTTTTCACTTATATTTGTATACATATTAAATAACGTCTCAATAAGTAAAGTAAGAAGAGATATAATTATGCTCCACCATTGTTTTCACAAATATTTGTATACATATTAAATAACGTTTCAATCAGTAAATTTAAAGGAAGAAAAAATTATGCTCCGCCATTGTTTTCACTAATATTTGTATACATATTAAAAAACGTCTCAATAAATAAACTAAAAATAGAAATAATTATGCTCCGCCACTGTTTTCACTAATATTTGTATACATGTTAAATAACATTTTTTTTTGAACTCAAAATATTTCGCTGGGTCGGAGAAAATTTTAGGGGTCAATCCGAACTTTTTAGGGGTCAGCAAAATTTGTTCTTTTTTATTTTGTTTTTAACTCAAAATATTTCTCAGGGTTATGTGAGAGTGAAAAATTAGTTGGGATGAGGGGCTGGAGAGATTTAGGGGTCAGGCCGAACTTTTTAGGGGTCAGGCCGAACTTTTTAGTGGTCACGCCAATTTTTTGTTTTGAAGTCAAAATATTTCTCAGAGTTGGAGGAGAGTGAAAAATTAGGGGGCTGGAGAGATTGAGGGGTCGGCGAAAAATTTTAGGGGTCAGGACGAACTTTTTAGGGGTCAGTCCAAATTTTTTTGTTTTTTTTTGTTTTGAACTCAAAATATTTCTCATGGTTGGGGGAGAGTGAAAAATTAGGGGGCTGGAGAGATTTAGGGGTCGGTGAAAATTTTAGGGGTCAGGCCCAATTTTTTAGGGGTCAGGCCCAATTTTTTTGTTTTTTTTTGGTTTTGAACTCAAAATATTTCTCATGGTTGGGGGAGCGTGAAAAATTAGGGGGCTGGAGAGATTTAGGGGTCGGGGAAAATTTTAGGGGTCAGGACGAACTTTTTAGGGGTCAGCAAAATTTTTTTGTTTTTTTTTGTTTTGAAGTCAAAATATATCTCATGGTTGGGGGAGAGTGAAAAATTAGAGGGCTGGAGAGATTTAGGGGTCGGGGAAAATTTTAGGGGTCACGACGAACTTTTTAGGGGTCAGGCCAAATTTTTTTGTTTTTTTTTGTTTTGAAGTGAAAATATTTCTCAGGGTTGGAGGAGAGTGAAAAATTAGGGGGCTGGAGAGATTTAGGGGTCGGGGAAAATTTTAGGGGTCAGGACGAACTTTTTAGGGGTCAGGCCAAATTTTTTTGTTTTTTTTTGTTTTTTTTTGTTTTGAAGTCAAAATATTTCTCAGGGTTGGGGGAGGGTGAAAAATTAGGGGGCTGGAGAGATTTAGGGGTCGGGGAAAATTATAGGGGTCAGGACGAACTTTTTAGGGGTCAGGCCAAATTTTTTTGTTTTTTTTTGTTTTGAAGTCAAAATATATCTAATAGTTGTAAGAGAGTGAAAAATTAGGGGGCTGGAGTAATTTAGGGGTCGGGGAAAATTTTAGGGGTCAGGACGAACTTTTTAGGGGTCAGGCCAAATTTTTTTGTTTTTTTTTGTTTTGAAGTCAAAATATATCTAATAGTTGTAAGAGAGTGAAAAATTAGGGGGCTGGAGTAATTTAGGGGTCGGGGAAAATTTTAGGGGTCAGGACGAACTTTTTAGGGGTCAGGCCAAATTTTTTTGTTTTTTTTTGTTTTGAAGTCAAAATATTTCTCAGGGTTGGGGGAGAGTGAACAATTAGGGGGCTGGAGAGATTGAGGGGTCGGGGAAAATTTTAGGGGTCAGGACGAACTTTTTAGGGGTCAGGCCAAATTTTTTTGTTTTTTTTTGTTTTGAAGTCAAAATATTTCTCATGGTTGGGGGAGAGTGAAAAATTAGGTGGCTGGAGAGATTCAGGGGTCGGAGAAAATTTTAGGGGTCAGGACGAACTTTTTAGGGTTCAGGCCAAATCTTTTTCTTTTTTTTTGGTTTTGAACTTAAAATATTTCTCAGGGTTGAGGGAGAGTTAACAATTAAAGGGCTGGAGAGATTTAGGGGTCGGGGAAAATTTTAGGGGTCAGGACGAACTTTTTAGGGGTCAGGCCAAATTTTTTTGTTTATTTTTGTTTTGAAGTCAAAATATTTCTCATGGTTGGGGGAGAGTGAAAAATTAGGGGGCTGGAGACATTATAGGTCGGGAAAATTTTAGGGGTCAGGGTGAACTTTTTAGGGGTCAGGCCAAATTTTTTTGTTTTGAAGTCAAAATATTTCTCATGGTTGGGGGAGAGTGAAAAATTAGAGGCTGGAGAGATTTAGGGGACGGGGAAAATTTTAGGGGTCAGGCCAAATTTTTTAGGGTCTGCCCAAATTTAGGGGCGGCGATATGTCTGTATTTAGCTTCCACACCGGGGCGGCGATAGGTACTTATTTAGCATTCAACAGTGGTGATAGGTACTTATATAGCATGTGCACATGGGCGGTAATAAGTACGTATATAGTATGCACATTGGGGCAGTGATAGGTATTATTTAGCATGCGCACTGACGAAGCGATCGGTTCATATATAGCACGCGCACCGGGGCGGCGATAGGTACGTATATAGCACGCGCACAGGGGCGGCGAAAGGTACATATTTAAAATTCACACCGGGCGGCGAAAGGTACATATTTAAAATTCACACCAGGGCGGCGATAGGTACGTATTTAGCATTCACACCGGGGCGGCGATAGGTATGTATTTAGCATTCACACCGGGGCAGCGATAGGTATGTATTTAGCATTCGCACCGGGGCAGCAATATGTACTTATTTAGCTTCCGCACCGGGGCGGCGATAGGTACGTATTTAGAATTCACACCGGGGCGGCAATAGGTACGTATTTTGAATTCACACCGGGGCGGCGATAGGTATGTATTTAGCATTCGCACCGGGGCGGCGATATGTACGTATTTAGCTTCCACACCAGGGCGGCGATAGGTACGTATTCAGAATTCAGGGGTGACGATAGCTACGTATATAGCATGTACACACGGGCAGCAATAAGTACGTACATAGCATGCGCTCTGCGGCGGCGATCAGTACATATATTGCATGCGTACCGGGGCGGCGAAAGGTATGTATTTCGCATTCGCACCGTAGTGGTGATAGGTACGTATTTAGCATTCGCACTGGGGCGGCTATAGGTACGTATTTAGCATTCGCACCAGGGCGGCTATAGGTACGTATTTAGCATTCGCACTGGGCCGGCGATAGGTACGTATTTAGCATTCACACCAAAGCGGCAATATGTACATATTAATTATTCGCACTAGGGCAGTGATAGGTACTTATGTAGCATGCACACCGGAGCGCAATTGGTATGTCTTTAGTATTCGCACTAGGGCAGCGATAGGTACTTATGTAGCATGCACACCGGGGCGCAATAGGTATGTATTTAGCATTCACACCGGGGCAACGATAGGTACTATTTAGCATTCGCAACGGGGCGGCGATAGGTACTTAAATAGTATCTGCACCGGGGCGGCGATACGTATATAGTATGTGCACTGGGGCGGCGATAGGTACGTATATAGTATGCGCATCGGGGTGATGATAGATACGTATATAGTATGAACACCGGGGTGGAGATAAGTACCTATATAGAAGGCGCAGATAGAGGTGTTACTTTTTATAGAAATATGTCATACTATTACCCTGGGCAATAGGAGAAATGGTGGGGAAGAAACAGCTTTTGCAAAAGGCAAAATTAGAAAGTAGCGGCGAAATTGGGCGACCAGGAAAGAGAAAGGTAGCAGATAAAGAGACGGCTATAGAGAGAGGGGGCGGACATAGAAGTTTGAATATAAAGATGTTACACACACGATCTTTCTTCAAATATATGTTTTTATGACCCCGAGCAACGCCGGGTAGCCTTGCTAGTCTCCTATATAAAGGGCACTTGTCTGTATGTTTGTCTGTTTGTCTGTATGTCCACATACTCCTCCGAGAGGACCCAACAAACAGTCACGCGGGTGACATCATCACGACCGGCCAGCCCCGGGACGTGTAATATCTCAGAACCGGAAATAGAAATTGACTCTTTGGGGGTCGACTGAGCACTTTTCTCCAATGGGGGTGTGGTTTTTTCCTCGATTTTCAACGTTGTTTAGTACTAATTTGAGAAAAAACAATGCTATCATGTATAATTTTAGAAATATGCAGTCACGCTTTTATTTAACAGGAAATGACGTCAGAGGAAAAGAGTGTAGGGAAGAAAATCCCTCACACTAAAACTCTTCTTTCCCTCTCACTCCCACCCTTTCTACCTTCCCTTCCTCCCCTACGCCCGTTCTGTTGTTATGATACAACCCTCCTAGGCATTACCTCCTCCTTTTTGAGAGTTGTGGAGATAGTACGGCGGTGTGACTGCTTCAGGTCAAATTAGGGGGGGGGGAAAGTGTCAGGCGAAATTTGGGGAGGGGGGAGTGTCGGAAAAAAAAATTGACTCTTCGGGGGGGGGGGGGGGGGCTTTTTCCATCACTTTTCAACGTTCTTTAGTACTAATTTGAGAAAAAAACAATGCTATCATCGTCACGCTTTTAACAGGAAATGACGTCAGAGGAAATCCCTAACGGCACTTTTTTGAAACATGCGTTTATAGTGACGCAAGTGTTGTTTAATCAATAACGGCACTTTTTTGAACATGAGTTTATAGTGAAGCAAGAGTTGCTTATTCTAACCGCATTTCTTCTGTTGACATACCATCCTCCCAGGTATTACCTCCTCCTTTTTGAGAGGTGTGAAGTTAGTGTATTATCAGTAAAAAGAAAGTAATAAATAATTATGCACCACCATTGTTTTCACTAATATTTGTATACATATTAAATAACGTCTAAATAAGTAAAGTAAAGAAGAGAAAAATTATGCTCCGCCATTGTTT
The DNA here is from genome assembly GCA_963556195.1 of Sepiola atlantica. Taxonomy (NCBI): domain Eukaryota; kingdom Metazoa; phylum Mollusca; class Cephalopoda; order Sepiida; family Sepiolidae; genus Sepiola; species Sepiola atlantica. Next base: position 49,703,905 of record OY744532.1, on the reverse strand, counting down.
TCACTAATATTTGTATACATGTTAAATAACGTGTCAATAAGTAAAGTAATAAGAGAAATAATTATGCTCCGCCATTGTTTTCACTAATATTTGTATACATGTTAAATAACGTGTCAATAAGTAAAGGAAGACGAGAAATAATTATGCTCCGCCATTGTTTTCACTAATATTTGTATACATGTTTAATAACGTGTCAATAAGTAAAGGAAGACGAGAAATAATTATGCTCCGCCATTGTGTTCACTAATATTTGTATACATGTTAAATAACGTCTCAATAAGTAAAGTAGGAAGAGAAATAATTATGCTCCGCCATTGTTTACACTAATATTTGTACACATGTTAAATAACGTGTCAATAAGTAAAGTAAGACGAGAAATAATTATGCTCCGCCATTGTTTACACTAATATTTGTATACATGTTAAATAACGTCCTAATAAGTAAAGTAAGAAGAGAAATAATTATGCTCCGCCATTGTTTTCACTAATATTTGTACACATGTTAAATAACGTGTCAATAAGTAAAGTAAGATGAGAAATAATTATGCTCCGCCATTGTTTTCACTAATATTTGTACACATGTTAAATAACGTGTCAATAAGTAAAGTAAGACGAGAAATAATTATGCTCCGCCATTGTTTACACTAATATTTGTATACATGTTAAATAACGTCTCAATAAGTAAAGTAAGAAGAGAAATAGTTATGCTCCGCCATTGTTTACACTAATATTTGTATACATATTAAATAACGTCTCAATAAGTAAAGTAAGAAGAGAAATAATTATGCTCCGCCATTGTTTTCACTAATATTTGTACACATGTTAAATAACGTGTCAATAAGTAAAGTAAGACGAGAAATAATTATGCTCCGCCATTGTTTTCACTTAAAATATTTCTCAGGGTTGAAGGAGAGTGAAAAATTGGTTGGGATGGGAGGGGGGCGTTAGAGATTGAGTGGTCAGGGAAAATTTTAGGGGTCAGCCCGAACTTTTTAGGGGGCAGGCCGAACTTTTTAGGGGTCAGGCCAAATTTTTTTATTTTTTTTTTTATTGAAGTCAAAATATTTCTCAGGGTTAGGGGAGAGTTAAAAATTAGTTGGGATGGGGGGCTGGAGAACATGAGGGGTCGAGGTAAATTTTAGGGGTCAGGCAAAAAAATTTTTTTTGTTTTGTTTTGAACTGAAAATATTTCTCATGGTTGGGGGAGAGTGAAAAATAAGGGGGCTGGAGAGATTGAGGGTCAAGGAAAATTTTAGGGGTCAGGCCGAACTTTTTAGGGGTCAGGCCAAATTTTTTTGTTTTTTTTTGTTTTGAACTCTTAATATTTCTCAGGGTTGGGGAAGAATGAAAAATTAGGGGGCTGGAGAGATTGAGGGGTCGGGGGAAATTTTAGGGGTCAGGCCGAACTTTTTAGGGGTCAGGTCAAATTTTTTTTTTTTTTGTTTTGAACTAAAATATTTCTCAGGGTTGGGAGAGAGTGAAAAATTAGGGGGCTGGAGAGATTGAGGGGTCGGGAAAAATTTTAGGGGTCAGGCCAAATTTTGTTGTTTTTTTTTGTTTTGATGTCAAAATATTTCTCATGGTTGGGGTTGAGTGAAAAATTAGGGGGCTGGAGAGATTAAGGGGTCGGGAAAAATTTTAGGGGTCAGGCCGAACTTTTTAGGGGTCAGGCCAATTTTTTTTCTATTTTTTTGTTGTTTTGAACTGAAAATATTTCTCATGGTTGGGGGAGAGTGAAAAATTATTGTGGATAGGGGTCTGGAGAGAATCAGGGGTCGGGGAAAATTTCAGGGGTCAGGCCGAACTTTTTAGGGGTCAGGCATAATTTTTTTTTTTTGTTTTGTTTTGAAGTCAAAATATTTCTCAGGGTTGGAGGAGAGTGAAAAATAAGGGGGTTGGAGAGATTGAGGGGTCGGGGAAAATTTAAGGGGTCAGGCCAAACTTTTTAGGGGTCAGGCCAAATTTTTTTGTTTTGAAGTCAAAATATTTCTCAGGGTTGGGGGAGAGTTAAAAATTAGTTGGGATGGGCGGCTGGAGAGAATGAGGGGTCGGGGTAAATTTTAGGGGTCAGGCCGAACTTTTTAGGGGTCAGGCCGAACTTTTTAGGGGTCATGCCGAACTTTTTAGGGGTCAGGCCAAATTTTATTGTTTTTTTTGTTTTGAAGTCAAAATATTTCTCAGGGTTGGGGGAGAGTGAAAAATTAGGGGGCTGGAGAGATTGAGGAATCGGGGAAAATTTAAGGGGTCAGGCCGAACTTTTAGGGGTCAGGCCAAATTTTTGTTTTGTTTGTTTTGAACTCAAAATATTTCTCAGGGTCGGGGGAGAGTTAAAAATTAGGGGGCTGTAGAGAATGAGGGGTCGGGAAAAATTTTAGGGGTCAGCCCGAACTTTTTAGGGGGCAGGCCGAACTTTTTAGGGGTCAGGCCAAATTTTTTTGTTTTTTTTTGTATTGAAGTCAAAATATTTATCAGGGTTGGGGGAGAGTTAAAAATTAGTTGGGATGGGGGCTGGAGAGAATGAGGGGTCGAGGTAAATTTTAGGGGTCAGGCCGAACTTTTTAGGGGTCAGGCAAAAATTTTTTTTTTTTTGTTGTTTTGAACTGAAAATATTTCTCATGGTTGGGGGAGAGTGAAAAATTAGGGGGCTTGAGAGATTGAGGGGTCAAGGAAAATTTTAGGGGTCAGGCCGAACTTTTTAGGGGGTCAGGCAAAAAATTTTTTTTGTTTTTTTTTGTTTTGAACTCTTTATATTTCTCAGGGTTGGGGAAGAATGAAAACTTAGGGGGCTGGAGAGATTGAGGGGTCGGGGAAAATTTTAGGGGTCAGGCCGAACTTTTTAGGGGTCAGGCAAAAAATTTTTTTTTTTTTTGTTTGAACTGAAAATATTTCTCATGGTTGGGGGAGAGTGAAAAATTAGGGGGCTTGAGAGATTGAGGGGTCAAGGAAAATTTTAGGGGTCAGGCCGAACTTTTTAGGGGTCAGGCAAAAAAATTTTTTTCTTTTTTTTTTTTTGATGTCAAATATTTCTCATGGTTGGGGTTGAGTGAAAAATTAGGGGGCTAGAGAGAATGATGGGTCGGGAAAAATTTTAGGGGTCAGGCCAATTTTTTTTCTATTTTTTTGTTGTTTTGAACTCAAAATATTTCTCATGGTTGGGGGAGAGTGAAAAATTATTGTGGATAGGGGTCTGGAGAGAATCAGGGGTCGGGGAAAATTTTAGGGGTAAGGCCAAACTTTTTAGGGGTCAGGCATAATTTTTTTGTTTTTTTTTTGTTTTGAAGTCAAAATATTTCTCAGGGTTGGAGGAGAGTGAAAAATTATGGGGTTGGAGAGATTGAGGTGTCGGGGAAAATTTAAGGGGTCAGGCCGAACTTTTTAGGGGTCAGGCCAAATTCTTTTCTTTTTTTTTGTTTTGAACTAAAAATATGTCTCATGGTTGGGGGAGAGTTAAAAATTAGTTGGGATGGGGGGCTGAAGAGATTGAGGTGTCAGGGAAAATTTTAGGGGTCAGGCCGAACATTTTAGGGGTCAGGTTAGTTTTTAAAAATTTTTTTTGTTTTGAACTCAAAATATTTCTCAGGGTTGGGGGAGAGTAAAACAAAATTGGAGGGTGCTGCTTGAGATATTAGGGGTCGAGGAAAATTGTAGGGGTTGCGCTAAACTTTTTAGGGGGTCAGGCAAAAGTTTTTTGTTTTTTTAACTTAAAATATTTCGTATCAAAATATATAGTATGCACACCGGGGCGGCGATAGATACGAATATAGTATGCGCACCGGGGCGGCGATAGGTATATATATAGTATATGCACCAGGGTGGCAATAAGTACGTGTATAATAGTGCATAGAGGTGGCGATAGGCACTATATAGCATGTGCACCGGGATGGCAGTAAGTATGTATATAGAATGCGCACTAGGGCGGTTATAGGTATATATTTAGCATGCGCTCCGGGGCGGCTATCAGTACGTATATAGCACGCACACCACGGCGACGATAGGTACTATTTAGCACGCGCACCGGAGCGGCGATAGGAACATATTTAGCATTCGCATCAGGCCGGCGATAATTGCGTATTTAGCATTTGCACTGGGGCGGCGATAGGTACGTATGTAGCATTCGCAACGGGGCGGCGATAGGTACGTATGCAGCATTCGCACTGGGGCGGCGATAGGTACGTATGTAGCATGTGCACTGGGGCAGCGATAGGTACTTATTTAGTATCTGCCTGGGGCGGCGATAGGTACGTATATTGTATGTGCACCGGGGTGGCGATAGATATGTATATTGTATGAACACCGGGGCGGAGATAAGTACCTATATAGAAGGCGCAGATAGATGTGGTACTTTTTATAGAAATATGTCATATTATTGCCCTGCGCAACGTAGGAGAAATGGTGAGGAAGAATCAGCATTCGCAAAAGGCAAAATTAGAAAGTAGCGGTGAAATGGGGCGAACAGGGAAGAGAAAGGTAGAAAGATGAAGAGACGGCTACAGAGGAGGGGGAGACATAGAAGTTTGAATATAAAGATGTTACACACGCGATTTTTCTTCAATTATGTCTTTACGACCCCGAGCGACGCCGGGTAGCCCCGCTAGTCTCTTATATAAAGGGCAGTTGTCTGTTTGTATGTTTGTTTGTATGTCCAGTATCTCCTCAAAAACTACCTGACGACATGTCAAAAAGTTGACATCTACAGGACCGCACAAATCCCGGATGTAAAATATCTAAAAATCGCGAAAATCGATTCACTCGCTGACAGTCAACCGGACCACTTTCCGACAAAAGGTAGCAGTTTTTTCCGTATTTTTCACGAAATTTCAACGTTAATATGTAGTAAATTCGAAATAATCTAATGTATTTATGTACTAATCCGATAAAAATGCAGAGTCATTGTAAACATCCCATAATCCCTTGCCGGATGTACCCGGTCTTGCCCTAAATTGTGTCCGGTTGTATCAGATCATCCAATAACTTCTGTCCGGTTGCATCAATAACAACATAGGAATCCTACGTTAAGAGTGTGTAGTGAAACAAGGGTTGCTCAATCACATCCGCACCTGTCCCATAATCCCTTGCCGGATGTACCCGGTCTTGCCCTAAATTGTGTCCGGTTATATCAGGTCATCATGACGTCAGAGAGTGGCAGATAATTTGAAAAATAATGCAAAGTGGCGGGAATAAATTCACTCACACTACAACCTTTTAATAGACGCTAATATTCCTCTCACTCCCTTCCGTTATCATGATAGGCATTACCTCCTCCTTTCATGCCAAATTGGGGGGGGGGGGGTGACGGCATTCGCCGGTGTGAGCGCCTCAGGCCAAACTTTTTCTTTGGGGGGGGGGGTATTAAGTAAATCTATAATAAAGACCAATGTGCATTTATTTGTATCTATAATAAAGACCAATGTGCATTTATTTGTATTCTCCTCTATAAAGGGCAGTTGTCTGTATGTTTGTCTGTTTGTTTGTATGTCCAGCTTCTCCTAAAAAACTATGCGGCGAATTGTCAAAAAATTGATATCTTCAGCACCGTACAACACCTGGGATCATAATATCTCAAAATTACAACAAAAAAACATGTTGCTGGGGGTCAACGGGACCAGTCTTCGGCAGCGGGTCTGGTTTTTTCAAACTTTTCTAATGTTATTCAGTAGTAATTTGGGAATCAGCCAATGTAATTATGTAATAATAATTTTGTTTTCAACCAACTTATTCTTGTGCACGTGACGTCACAGTAATAGGTATATGACGTCATCGTTATAGGTTTTGAATTTTTTTTTCTCTTCAAAACTTATTTTACTTCAACATATTTTTATACATAACATATAAAAGTGTATTCTTATGTAAAATTCACAGAGTAAGATGATGAGAGTATTCCTGAATCTATAAACCCACCTCTTAGGGGTCCATGGGGCATATTTTATCGGGGGGGGGGGGGCTTTTCAGTTATTTTTCATTATATTTTATAGTGATGAAACAAGAAAAAAAGAGGAATTTGACAAGTACACGTTTACAGTGACCCGTTGAGTCATAACCACTCTATATATGTATAAAAAAGAAAAAAAGAATTTAACCAGTACATGTTACCAGTGACCCGTTGGGTCATAACCACTCTATATATGTATAAAAAAGACCCAGAACCGGGGGTGCTTCTACAATATAGGACCCGGAGGCTTCTGCAGAATAGGGACCATGGGTGCTTCTACAGTATAGGACCCAGAACCGGGGGTGCTTCTACCATATAGAATCCGGAGGCTTCTACAGAATAGGGGCAATGGTGCTTCTACAGTATAGGGACCAGAGGTGCTTCTACAGTATAGGACCCAGTACCGGGGGTGCTTCTACAATATTAGAACATAGAGGCTTCTGCAGTAAAAGGACCATGGGTGCTTCTTCAGTATAGGGACCAGAGATGCTTCTACAGTATATGACCCAGCACCAGGGGTGCTTCTACATTTTAGAACCCGGAGGCTTCTGCAGAATAGGGACAATGGGTGCTTCTCCAGTATAGGGACCAGGGGTGCTTCTCCACTATAGGGATCTGGGGTGGTGCTTCTAAAGTATCACGGACGACAGGAATGTTGGTGATTCTATAGTATAACAGTCCCTAGAAATATTGGTGCTTCTGAAGTATAACGGTCTCACCCCAGGAATGTTGGTGCTTCTAAATTATAATGGTCCCTACAAATGTTGGTGCTTCTAAAGTATAACGGTCCCCCCAGGAATGTTGTTAAAGGATAGCTAAGGAAGAGCGATAACTCACGTTTTTAAAAAAAAGTTGGCGGGGGGGGGCTGGAGAGATTGAGGGGTCGGAAAAATTTTAGGGGACAATCCGAACTTTTTAGGGGTCAGGCCAAATTTTGTTGTTTTTTTTTTGTTTTGAACTCAAAATATTTCTCAGGGTTGGGGAGAGTGAAACATTAGTTGGGATGGGGGGCTGGAGAGATTTAGGGGTCAGGCCGAACTTTTTAGGGGTCAGGCCGAACTTTTTAGGGGTCAGGCCAATTTTTTTTGTTTTTTTTTGTTTTGTACTCAAAATACTTCTCAGGGTTGGGGGAGAGTGAAAAATTAGGGGCTGGAGAGATTGAAGGGGTCGGGGAAAATTGTAGGGGTCAGGCTGAACTTTTTAGCGGTCAGGCAAACATTTTTTCTTTTTTTTGTTTTGAAGTCAAAATATTTCTCAGGGTTGGGGGAGAGTGAAAAATTAGGGAGCTGGAGAGATTGAGGAGTCGGGGAAAATTTTAGGGGTCAGGCCGCACTTTTTAGGGGTCAGGCCAAATTTTTTTCTTTTTTTTGGTTTTGAACTCAAAATATTTCTCATGGTTGGGGTAGAGTGAAAAATTGGGGGGCTGGAGAGATTTAGGGGTCGGGGAAAATTTTAGGGGTCAGGACGAACTTTTTAGGGGTCAGGCCAAATTTTTTTCTTTTTTCTGGTTTTGAACTCAAAATATTTCTCAGGGTTGGGGGAGAGTGAAAAATTAGGGGGCTGGAGAGATTTAGGGGTCGGGGAAAATTTTAGGGGTCAGGACGAACTTTTTAGGGGTCAGGCCAAATTTTTTTCTTTTTTTTGGTTTTGAACTCAAAATATTTCTCAGGGTTGGGGGAGAGTGAAAAATTGGGGGGCTGGAGAGATTTAGGGGTCGGGGAAAATTTTAGGGGTCAGGACGAACTTTTTAGGGGTCAGGCCAAATTTTTTTGTTTTTTCTGGTTTTGAACTCAAAATATTTCTCAGGGTTGGGGGAGAGTGAAAAATTAGGGGGCTGGAGAGATTTAGGTGTCGGGGAAAATTTTAGGGGTCAGGACGAACTTTTTAGGGGTCAGGCCAAATTTTTTTCTTTTTTTTGGTTTTGAACTCAAAATATTTCTCAGGGTTGGGGGAGAGTGAAAAATTAGGGGGTCTGGAGAAATTAAGGGGTCGGGGAAAATTTTAGGGGTCAGGACGAACTTTTTAGGGGTCAGGACAAATTTTTTTTGTTTTTTTTGTTTTGAAGTCAAAATATTTCTCATGGTTGGGGGAGAGTGAAAAATTAGGGGGCTGTAAAGATTGAGGGGTCGGTGACAATTTTAGGGGTCACGACGAACTTTTTAGGGGTCAGGCCAAATTTTTTTCTTTTTTTTGGTTTTGAAGTCAAAATATTTCTCATGGTTGGGGGAGAGTGAACAATTAGGGGGCTGGAGAGATTGAGGGGTCGGTGAAAATTTTAGGGGTCAGGACGAACTTTTTAGGGGTCAGGCCAAATTTTTTTGTTTTTTTTGGTTTTGAAGTCAAAATATTTCTCATGGTTGGGGGAGAGTGAACAATTAGGGGGCTGGAGAGATTGAGGGGTCGGGGAAAATTTTAGGGGTCAGGACGAACTTTTTAGGGGTCAGGCCAATTTCTTTTATTTTTTTAAATTTTGAACTCAAAATATTTCTCAGGGTTGGGGGAGAGTGAAAAATTAGGGGATGGAGAGATTTAGGGGTCGGGGAAAATTTTAGGGGTCAGGACGAACTTTTTAGGGGTCATGCTAAAATTTTTTTGTTTTTTTTGTTTTGAAGTCAAAATATTTCTCATGGTGGGGGGAGAGTGAAAAATTAGGGGGCTGGAGAGATTTAGGGGTCGGGGAAAATTTTAGGGGTCAGGACGAACTTTTTAGGGGTCAGGCCAAATTTTTTTCTTTTTTTTGGTTTTGAACTGAAAATATTTCTCATGGTTGGGGGAGAGTGAAAAATTAGAGGGCTGGAGAGATTTAGGGGTCGGGGAAACTTTTAGGGGTCAGGACGAACTTTTTAGGGGTCAGGCCAAATTATTTTGTTTTTTTTGGTTTTGAAGTCAAAATATTTCTCATGGTTGGGGGAGAGTGAAAAATTAGGGCGCTGGAGAGATTTAGGGGTCGGGGAAAATTTTAGGGGTCAGGACGAACTTTTTAGGGGGCAGGCCAAATTTTTTTCTTTTTTTTGGTTTTGAACTGAAAATATTTCTCAGGGTTGGGGGAGAGTGAAAAATTAGGGGGCTGGAGAGATTTAGGGGTCGGGGAAAATTTTAGGGGTCAGGACGAACTTTTTAGGGGTCAGGCCAAATTTTTTTCTTTTTTCTGGTTTTGAAGTCAAAATATTTCTCATGGTTGGGGGAGAGTGAAAAATTAGGGGGCTGGAGAGATTTAGGTGTCGGGGAAAATTTTAGGGGTCAGGACGAACTTTTTAGGGGTCAGGACAAATTTTTTTTGTTTTTTTTGGTTTTGAACTCAAAATATTTCTCAGGGTTGGGGGAGAGTGAAAAATTAGGGGGTCTGGAGAAATTAAGGGGTCGGGGAAAATTTTAGGGGTCAGGCGGAACTTTTTAGGGGTCAGGACAAATTTTTTTTTTTTTTTTTTTTTGAAGTCAAAATATATCTCATGGTTGGGGGAGAGTGAAAAATTAGGGAGCTGGAGAGATTTAGGGGTCGGGGAAAATTTTAGGGGTCAGGACGAACTTTTTAGGGATCAGGCCAAATTTTTTTCTTTTTTTTTGGTTTTGAAGTCAAAATATTTCTCATGGTTGGGGGAGAGTGAAAAATTAGGGGGCTGGAGAGATTTAGGGGTCGGGGAAAATTTTAGGGGTCAGGACGAACTTTTTAGGGGTCAGGCCAAATTTTTTTCTTTTTTTTGGTTTTGAAGTCAAAATATTTCTCAGGGTTGGGGGAGAGTGAAAAATTAAGGGGCTGGAGAGATTTAGGGGTCGGGGAAAATTTTAGGGGTCAGGACGAACTTTTTAGGGGTCAGGTCAAATTTTTTCTTTTTTTTGGTTTTGAACTCAAAATATTTCTCATGGTTGGGGGAGAGTGAACAATTAGGGGGCTGGAGAGATTGAGGGGTCGGGGAAAATTTTAGGGGTCAGGACGAACTTTTTAGGGGTCAGGCCAATTTCTTTTATTTTTTTAAATTTTGAGCTCAAAATATTTCTCAGGGTTGGGGGAGAGTGAAAAATTAGGGGGCTGGAGAGATTTAGGGGTCGGGGAAAATTTTAGGGGTCAGGCCAAATTTTTTTGTTTTTTTTTGTTTTGAAGTCAAAATATTTCTCATGGTTGGTGGAGAGTGAAAAATTAGGGGCTGGAGAGATTTAGGGGTCGGGGAAAATTTTAGGGGTCAGGACGAACTTTTATGGGGTCCGGCCAAATTTTTTTTTTTTTTTTTTTTGAACTTAAAATATTTCTCAGGGTTGATGGACACTGACAAAAAAAGTTGGGGGGGGATGCTGGAGAGATTGGGGGGTCAGGGGAAAATTTTAGGGGTCAGGCCAAATTTTTAGGGGTCAGGCCAAATTTTTTTGTTTTGTTTTGAAGTCAAAATATATCTCAGGGTTGGGGGAGAGTGAAAAATTAGGGGGCTGGTAAGATTTAGGGGTCGTGGAAAATTATAGGGATCAGCGCCGAACTTTTTAGGGGTCAGGCTAAAATTTTTTTGTTTTTTTTGTTTTGAAGTCAAAATATTTCTCATGGTGGGGGGAGAGTGAAAAATTAGGGGGCTGGAGAGATTTAGGGGTCGGGGAAAATTTTAGGGGTCAGGACGAACTTTTTAGGGGTCAGGCCAAATTTTTTGCTCTTTTTTGGTTTTGAACTGAAAATATTTCTCATGGTTGGGGGAGAGTGAAAAATTAGAGGGCTGGAGAGATTTAGGGGTCGGGGAAACTTTTAGGGGTCAGGACGAACTTTTTAGGGGTCAGGCCAAATTATTTTGTTTTTTTTTTGGTTTTGAAGTCAAAATATTTCTCATGGTTGGGGGAGAGTGAAAAATTAGGGCGCTGGAGAGATTTAGGGGTCGGGGAAAATTTTAGGGGTCAGGACGAACTTTTTAGGGGTCAGGCCAAATTTTTTTCTTTTTTTTGGTTTTGAACTGAAAATATTTCTCAGGGTTGGGGGAGAGTGAAAAATTAGGGGGCTGGAGAGATTTAGGGGTCGGGGAAAATTTTAGGGGTCAGGACGAACTTTTTAGGGGTCAGGCCAAATTTTTTTCTTTTTTCTGGTTTTGAACTCAAAATATTTCTCAGGGTTGGGGGAGAGTGAAAAATTAGGGGGCTGGAGAGATTTAGGTGTCGGGGAAAATTTTAGGGGTCAGGACGAACTTTTTAGGGGTCAGGACACATTTTTTTTGTTTTTTTTGGTTTTGAACTCAAAATATTTCTCAGGGTTGGGGGAGAGTGAAAAATTAGGGGGTCTGGAGAAATTAAGGGGTCGGGGAAAATTTTAGGGGTCAGGCGGAACTTTTTAGGGGTCAGGACAAATTTTTTTTTTTTTTTTTTTTTTTTGAAGTCAAAATATATCTCATGGTTGGGGGAGAGTGAAAAATTAGGGAGCTGGAGAGATTTAGGGGTCGGGGAAAATTTTAGGGGTCAGGACGAACTTTTTAGGGATCAGGCCAAATTTTTTTCTTTTTTTTTGGTTTTGAAGTCAAAATATTTCTCATGGTTGGGGGAGAGTGAAAAATAAGGGGGCTGGAGAGATTTAGGGGTCGGGGAAAATTTTAGGGGTCAGGACGAACTTTTTAGGGGTCAGGCCAAATTTTTTTCTTTTTTTTGGTTTTGAAGTCAAAATATTTCTCAGGGTTGGGGGAGAGTGAAAAATTAAGGGGCTGGAGAGATTTAGGGGTCGGGGAAAATTTTAGGGGTCAGGACGAACTTTTTAGGGGTCAGGTCAAATTTTTTCTTTTTTTTGGTTTTGAACTCAAAATATTTCTCAGGGTTGGGGGAGAGTGAACAATTAGGGGGCTGGAGAGATTGAGGGGTCGGGGAAAATTTTAGGGGTCAGGACGAACTTTTTAGGGGTCAGGCCAATTTCTTTTATTTTTTTAAATTTTGAGCTCAAAATATTTCTCAGGGTTGGGGGAGAGTGAAAAATTAGGGGGCTGGAGAGATTTAGGGGTCGGGGAAAATTTTAGGGGTCAGGCCAAATTTTTTTCTTTTTTTTTGTTTTGAAGTCAAAATATTTCTCATGGTTGGTGGAGAGTGAAAAATTAGGGGCTGGAGAGATTTAGGGGTCGGGGAAAATTTTAGGGGTCAGGACGAACTTTTATGGGGTCCGGCCAAATTTTTTTTTTTTTTTTTTTTGAACTTAAAATATTTCTCAGGGTTGATGGACACTGACAAAAAAAGTTGGGGGGGATGCTGGAGAGATTGGGGGGTCAGGGGAAAATTTTAGGGGTCAGGCCAAATTTTTTTGTTTTTTTTTGTTTTGAAGTCAAAATATATCTCAGGGTTGGGGGAGAGTGAAAAATTAGGGGGCTGGTAAGATTTAGGGGTCGTGGAAAATTATAGGGGTCAGGACGAACTTTTTAGGGGTCAGGCCAAATTTTTTTGTTTTTTTTTTGTTTTGAACTCAAAATATTTCTCATGGTTGGGGGAGAGTGAAAAATTATGGGGCTGGAGAGATTTAGGGGTCGGGGAAAATTTTAGGGGTCAGGACGAACTTTTTAGGGGTCAGGCCAATTTTTTTTGTTTTTTTTATGTTTTGAAGTCAAAATATTTCTCATGGTTGGGGGAGAGTGAAAAATTAGGGGGCTGGAGAGATTTAGGGGTCGGGAAAAATTTTAGGGGTCAGGACGAACTTTTTACGGGTCAGGCCAAATTTTTTTCTTTTTTTTGGTTTTGAAGTCAAAATATTTCTCATGGTTGGGGGAGAGTGAAAAATTAGGGGGCTGGAGAGATTTAGGGGTCGGGGAAAATTTTAGGGGTCAGGACGAACTTTTTAGGGGTCAGGCCAAATTTTTTTCTTTTTTTTGGTTTTGAACTCAAAATATTTCTCATGGTTGGGGGAGAGATAAAAATTAAGGGGGCTGGAGAGATTCAGGGGTCGGGGAAAATTTTAGGGGTCTGGCCAAATTTTTTTTTTTTTTGTTTTGAAGTCAAAATATTTCTCATGGTTGGGGGAGAGTGAAAAATTAGGGGGCTGGAGACATTTAGGGTCGGGAAAATTTTAGGGGTCAGGACGAACTTTTTAGGGGTCAGGCCAAATTTTTTTGTTTTTTTTGTTTTGAAGTCAAAATATTTCTCATGGTTGGGGGGGAGTGAAAAATTAGGGGCTGGAGAGATTTAGCGGACGGGGAAAATTTTAGGGGTCAGGCCAAATTTTTTAGGGGTATGCCCAAATTTAGGGGCGGCGATATGTACGTATTTAGCTTCCACACCGGGGCGGCGTAGGTACTTATTTAGCATTCAGCGGAGGTGATAAGTACTTGTATAGCATGTGCACATGGGCGGTAATAAGTATGTATATAGTATGCACACCGGGGCAGTGATAGGTATGTATTTAGCACGCGCACAGGGGCGGCGAAAGGTACATATTTAAAATTCACACTGGGCGGCGAAAGGTACATATTTAAAATTCACACAGGGGCGGCGATAGGTACGTATTTAGCATTCACATAGGGGCGGCGATAGGTATGTATTTAGCATTCACACCAGGGCAGCGATAGGTATGTATTTAGCATTCGCACCGGGGTGGCGATATGTACGTATTTAGCTTCCGCACCGGGGCGGCGATAGGTACGTATTTAGAATTCACACCGGGGCGGCGATAGCTACGTATTTAGAATTCACACCGGGGCGGCGATAGGTATGTATTTAGCATTCGCACCGGGGCGGCGATATGTACGTATTTAGCTTCCACACCAGGGCGGCGATAGGTACGTATTCAGAATTCAGGGGTAGCAATAGCTACGTATATAGCATGTACACATGGGCAGCAATAAGTACGTACATAGCATGTGCTCTGCGGCGGCGATCATTACATATATAGCACGCGCACCGGGGCGGCGAAAGGTATGTATTTCGCATTCGCACCGTGGTGGTGATAGGTACGTATTTAGCATTCGCACTGGGGCGGCTATAGGTACGTATTTAGCATTCGCACCAGGGCGGCTATAGGTACGTATTTAGCATTCGCACTGGGCTGGCGATAGGTACGTATTTAGCATTCACACCAAAGCGGCAATATGTACATATTAATTATTCGCACTAGGGCAGCGATAGGTACTTATGTAGCATGCACACCGAGGCGCAATTGGTATGTCTTTAGTATTCGCACTAGGGCAGCGATAGGTACTTATGTAGCATGCACACCGGGGCGCAATAGGTATGTATTTAGCATTCACACCGGGGCAACGATAGGTACTATTTAGCATTCGCAACGGGGCGGCGATAGGTACTTAAATAGTATCTGCACCGGGGCGGCGATAGGTACGTATATAGTATGTGCACTGGGGCGGCGATAGGTACATATATAGTATGCGCACCGGGGTGATGATAGATACGTATATAGTATGAACACTGGGGTGGAGATAAGTACCTATATAGAAGGCGCAGATAGAGGTGTTACTTTTTATAGAAATATGTCATACTATTACCCTGGGCAATAGGAGAGATGGTGGGGAAGAAACAGCTTTTGCAAAAGGCAAAATTAGAAAGTGGCGGCGAAATGGGGCGACCAGGGAAGAGAAAGGTAGCAGATAAAGAGACGGCTATAGAGAGAGGGGGCGGACATAGAAGTTTGAATATAAAGATGTTACACACACGATCTTTCTTCAAATATATGTTTTTATGACCCCGAGCAACGCCGGGTAGCCCCGCTAGTCTATAATAAAGGCCAATGTGCATTTATTTGCATCTATAATAAAGACCAATGTGCATTTATTTGTATCTATAATAAAGACCAATGTGCATTTATTTGCATTTATTTGCATCTAGAATAAAGGCCAATGTGCATTTATTTGTATCTATAATAAAAACCAATGTGCATTTATTTGTATCTATAATAAAGACCAATGTGCATTTATTTGCATCTCTTATATAAAGGGCAGTTGTCTGTTTGTATGTTTGTTTGTATGTCCAGTATCTCCTCAAAAACTACCCGACGACATGTCAAAAAGTTGACATCTACAGGACCGCACAAATCCCGGATGTAAAATATCTAAAAATTTCGAAAATCGATTCACTCGCTGACACTCAACCGGACCACTTTCCGACAAAAGGTAGCAGTTTTTTCGTATTTTTCACGACTTTTTCAACGTTATTATGTACTAAATTCGAAATAATCTAATGTATTTATGTACTAATCCGATAAAAATGCCGAGTCACTATAAACATCCCATAATCCCTTGCCGGATGTACCCGGTCTTGCCCTAAATTGTGTCCGGTTGTATCAGATCATCCAATAACTTCATTCCGGTTGCATCAATAACAACATAGGAATCCTACGTTAAGAGTGTGTAGTGAAACAAGGGTTGCTCAATCACATCCGCACCTGTCCCATAATCCCTTGCCGGATGTACCCGGTCTTGCTCTAAATTGTGTCCGGTTATATCAGGTCATCATGACGTCAGAGAGTGGCAGATAATTTTAAAAATAATGCAAAGTGGCGGGAATAAATTCACTCACACTACAACCTTTTAATAGACGCTAATATTCCTCCCACTCCCTTCCGTTATCATGATAGGCATTACCTCCTCCTTTCATGCCAAATTGGGGGGGTGACGGCATTCGCCGGTGTGAGCGCCTCAGGCCAAATTTGGGGGAGGGGGTTTCGGTATTCGCCGGATGGGCGCCTCAGGCCAAATTTGGGGGAGGGGGAGTGTCGGCATTCTCCGACGCTCACACCTTTTTGAGAGGGTGGAGATAGTGTAGTATCTGTTGCGAGGAGAGAGTGTCAGCATTTGCCGGTGTGAGCGCCGCAGGCCAAATTTTTTCTTTGGGGGGGGGATATTAAGCAAATCTATAATAAAGACCAATGTGCATTTATTTGTATCTATAATAAAGACCAATGTGCATTTATTTGTATCTATAATAAAGGCCAATGTGCATTTATTTGCATCTATAATAAAGGCCAATGTGCATTTATTTGTATCTATAATAAAGACCAATGTGCATTTATTTGCATCTATAATAAAGACCAATGTGCATTTATTTGTATCTATAATAAAGACCAATGTGCATTTATTTGCATCTATAATAAAGACCAATGTGCATTTATTTGCATCTATAATAAAGGCCAATGTGCATTTATTTGTATCTATAATAAAGACCAATGTGCATTTATTTGCATCTATAATAAAGGCCAATGTGCATTTATTTGTATCTATAATAAAGAGATTAGGGGTCGGGGAAAATTTTAGGGGTCAGGCCAAATGTTTTAGGGGTCCGGCCAAATTTTTTTTTTTTTCTTTTTTTGAACTTAAAATAATTCTCAGGGTTGTGGAACAATGAAAAAAAAAGTTGGGGGGGGGGGGGCTGGAGAGATTAAGGGGTCGGGGAAAATTTTAGGGGTCAAGCCAAATTTTTAGGGGTCAGGTATTTGCCGGATGGGCGCCTCAGGCCAAATTTGGGGGAGGGGGAGTGTCGGCATTCTCCGACGCTCACACCTTTTTGAGAGGGTGGAGATAGTGTAGTATCTGTTGCGAGGAGAGAGTGTCAGCATTCGCCGGTGTGAGCGCCTCAGGCCAAATTTTTTCTTTGGGGGGGGGATATTAAGCAAATCTATAATAAATACCAATGTGCATTTATTTGTATCTATAATAAAGACCAATGTGCATTTATTTGTATCTAGAATAAAGGCCAATGTGCATTTATTTGCATCTATAATAAAGGCCAATGTGCATTTATTTGTATCTATAATAAAGACCAATGTGCATTTATTTGCATCTATAATAAAGACCAATGTGCATTTATTTGTATCTATAATAAAGACCAATGTGCATTTATTTGCATCTATAATAAAGACCAATGTGCATTTATTTGCATCTATAATAAAGGCCAATGTGCATTTATTTGTATTTATAATAAAGACCAATGTGCATTTATTTGCATCTATAATAAAGGCCAATGTGCATTTATTTGTATCTATAATAAAGAGATTAGGGGTCGGGAAAATTTTAGGGGTCAGGCCAAATGTTTTAGGGGTCCGGCCAATTTTTTTTTTTTTTCTTTTTTTGAACTTAAAATAATTCTCAGGGTTGTGGAACAATGAAAAAAAAAGTTGGGGGGGCTGGAGAGATTAGGGGGTCGGGGAAAATTTTAGGGGTCCGGCCAAATTTTTTTTTGTTTCTTTTTTTGAACTTAAAATAATTTTCAGGGTTGTGGGACACTGAAAAAAAAGTTGGGGGGGGGGCTGGAAAGATTAGGGGGTCGGGGAAAATTTTAGGGGTCAAGCCAAATTTTTAGGGGTCAGGCCAAATTTTTTTTTTTTTTTTTTTGAACTTAAAATATTTCTCAGGGTTGTGGGACACTGACAAAAAAAGTTGGGGGGGGGGAGGGTGCTGGAGAGATTTAGGGGTCAGGGAAAATTTTAGGGGTCAGGCCAAATTTTTTAGGGGTCCGGCCAAATTTTTTTGTTTTTTTTTGTTTTGAAGTCAAAATATATCTCAGGGTTGGGGGAGAGTGAAAAATTAGGGGGCTGGAGAGATTTAGGGGTCGGGGAAAATTTTAGGGGTCAGGACGAACTTTTTAGGGGTCAGGCCAAATTTTTTTGTATTTCTTTGTTTTTTTTTGTTTTGAAGTCAAAATATTTCTCAGGGTTGGAGGAGAGTGAAAAATTAGGGGGCTGGAGAGATTTAGAGGTCGGGGAAAATTTTAGGGGTCAGGACGAACTTTTTAGGGGTCAGGCCAAATTTTTTTGTTTTTTTTTGTTTTGAAGTCAAAATATTTCTCATGGGTGGAGGAGAGTGAAAAATTAGGGGGCTGGAAAGATTTAGGGGTCGGGGAAAATTTTAGGGGTCAGGACGAACTTTTTAGGGGTCAGGCCAAATTCTTTTGTTTTTTTTGTTTTGAAGTCAAAATATATCTCATGGTTGGGGGAGAGTGAAAAATTAGGGGGCTGGAGAGATTTAGGGGTCGGGGAAAATTTTAGGGGTCAGGACGAACTTTTAAGGGGTCAGGCCAAATTTTTTTGTTTTTTTTTGTTTTGAAGTCAAAATATTTCTCATGGTTGGGGGAGAGTGAAAAATTAGGGGGCTGGAGAGATTTAGAGGTCGGGGAAAATTTTAGGGGTCAGGCCGAACTTTTTTGTTTTTTTTTGTTTTGAAGTCAAAATATTTCTCATCGTTAGGGGAGAGTGAAAAATTAAGGGGCTGGAGAGATTCAGGGGTCGGGGAAATTTTAGGGGTCAGGACGAACTTTTTAGCGTCAGGCCGAATTTTTTTGTTTTTTTTTGTTTTGAACTCAAAATATTTCTCATGGTTGGGGGAGAGTGAAAAATTAGGGGGCTGGAGACATTTAGGGTCGGGGAAAATTTTAGGGGTCAGGACGAACTTTTTAGGGGTCAGGCCAAATTTTTTTGTTTTTTTTTGTTTTTTTTTGTTTTGAAGTCAAAATAGATCACATGGTTGGGGGAGAGTGAAAAATTAGGGGGCTGGAGAGATTTAGGGGTCGGGGAAAATTTTAGGGGTCAGGACGAACTTTTTAGGGGTCAGGCCAAATTTTTTTGTTTTTTTTTGTTTTGAAGTCTAAATATTTCTCATGGTTGGGGGAGAGTGAAAAATTAGGGGGCTGGAGAGATTTAGGGGTCGGGGAAAATTTTAGGGGTCAGGACGAACTTTTTAGGGGTCAAGCCAAATTTTTGTGTTTTTTTTTTTGTTTTGAAGTCAAAATATTTCTCATGGTTGGGGGAGAGTGAAAAATTAGAGGCTGGAGAGATTTAGGGGACGGGGAAAATTTTAGGGGTCAGGCCAAATTTTTTAGGGTCAGCCCAAATTTAGGGGCGGCGATATGTCTGTATTTAGCTTCCACACCGGGGCGGCGATAGGTACTTATTTAGCATTCAGCAGTGGTGATAGGTACTTATATAGCATGTGCACATGGGCGGTAATAAGTACGTATATAGTATGCAAACCTGGGCAGTGATAGGTATGTATTTAGCATGCGCACTGAGGAAGCGATCGGTTCATATATAGCACACGCACCGGGGCGGCGATAGGTACGTATATAGCACGCGCACAGGGGCGGCGAAAGGTACATATTTAAAATTCACACCCGGCGGCGAAAGGTACATATTTAAAATTCACACCGGGGCGGCGATAGGTACCTATTTAGCATTCGCACCGGGGCGGCGATATGTACGTATTTAGCTTCCACACCAGGGCGGCGATAGGTACGTATTCAGAATTCAGGGGTGGCGATAGCTACGTATATAGCATGTACACACGGGCAGCAATAAGTACGTACATAGCATGCGCTCTGCGGCAGCGATCAGTACATATATTGCATGCGTACCGGGGCGGCGAAAGGTATGTATTTCGCATTCGCACCGTAGTGGTGATAGGTACGTATTTAGCATTCGCACTGGGGCGGCTATAGGTACGTATTTAGCATTCGCACCAGGGCGGCTATAGGTACGTATTTAGCATTCGCACTGGGCTGGCGATAGGTACGTATTTAGCATTCACACCAAAGCGGCAATATGTACATATTAATTATTCGCACTAGGGCAGTGATAGGTACTTATGTAGCATGCACACCGGAGCGCAATTGGTATGTCTTTAGTATTCGCACTAGGGCAGCGATAGGTACTTATGTAGCATGCACACCGGGGCGCAATAGGTATGTATTTAGCATTCACACCAGGGCAACGATAGGTACTATTTAGCATTCGCAACGGGGCGGCGATAGGTACTTAAATAGTATCTGCACCGGGGCGGCGATAGGTACGTATATAGTATGTGCACTGGGGCGGCGATAGGTACGTATATAGTATGCGCACCGGGGTGATGATAGATTCGTATATAGTATGAACACTGGGGTGGAGATAAGTACCTATATAGAAGGCGCAGATAGAGGTGTTACTTTTTATAGAAATATGTCATACTATTACCCTGGGCAAGAGAAATGGTTGGGAAGAAACAGCTTCTGCAAAAGGCAAAATTAGAAAGTAGCGGCGAAATGGGGCGACCAGGAAAGAGCAAGGTAGCAGATAAAGAGACGGCTATAGAGAGAGGGGGCGGACATAGAAGTTTGAATATAAAGAAGTTACACACACGATCTTTCTTCAAATATATGTTTTTATGACCCCGAGCAATGCCGGGTAGCCCTGCTAGTCTTCTATATAAAGGCCAGTTGTCTGTATGTTTGTCTGTTTGTTTGTTTGTATGTCCAGATACTCCTCCGAGAGGACCCAACAAACAGTCACACGGTTGACATCATTATAACCGGCCAGCCCCGGGACGTATAATATCTCAGAACCGGAACAAAAAATGGACTCTTCGAGGGTCGACTGAGCACTTTTCTCCAATGGGGGGGTGCCTTTTTCCTCGATTTTCAACGTTGTTTAGTACTAATTTGAGAAAAAAACAATGACATCATGTAGAATTTGATAAATAATGCACCGTCACGCTTTAAACAGGAAATGACGTCAGAGGAAAAGAGTGTAGGAAAGAAACTCCCTCACACTAAAACCCTTCTTTCCCTCTCACTCTCACCCTTTCTACCTTCCCTTCCTCCCCTACACCCGTTCTGTTGTTATGATACCACCCTACTAGGCATTACCTCCTCCATTTTGAGAGTTGTGGAGATAGAGCGGCGGTGTGACTGCTTCAGGTCAAATTAGGGGGGGGAGTGTTGGCATTCGCCGGTGGAGCGCCTCATGCCAAATTTGGAGATGGGGGATTGTCGGCATAATGCAAAGTCACGATTTTAACAGGAAATGACGTCAAAGGGAATCCCTAACGGAACTTTTTTGAACATGAGTCCATAGTGAAGCAAGGGTTGTTTAATCAATAACGGCACTTTTTTGAACACGAGTTTATAGTGAAGCAAGGGTTGCTTAATCCTAACCGCATTTCTTCTGTTGGAATGATACCATCCTCCCAGGTATTACCTCCTTCTTTTTGAGGTGTGAAGTTAGTGTAGTATCAGTAAAATTAAAGTAATAAATAATAATGCTCCACCATTGTTTTCACTAATATGTGTATACATATTAAATAACGTCTCAATAAGTAAAGTAAGAAGAGAAATAATTATGCTCCGCCATTGTTTTCACTAATATTTGTATACATATTAAAAAACCTCAATAAATAAAGTAAGAATAGAAATAATTATGCTCCGCCACTGTTTTCACTAATATTTGTATACATGTTAAATAACGTCTCAATAAGTAAAGTAAGAAAAGAGATAATTATGCTCCGCCATTGTTTTCACTAATATTTTTATACATATTAAATAACGTCTCAAGAAGTAAAGTAAGAAGAGAAATAATTATGCTCCGCGATTGTTTTCACTAATATTTGTATACATGTTAAATAACGTCTCAATAAGTAAAGTAAAAAGAGAAATAATTATGCTCCGCCATTGTTTTCCCTAATATTAGTATACATTTAAATAACGTCTCAATAAGTAAAGTAATAAGAGAAATAATTATGCTCCGCCGTTGTTTCACTAATATTTGTATGCATGTTAAATAACGTCTCCATAAGTAAAGAAAAAAGAGAAATAATTATGCTCCGCCATTGTTTTCACTAATATTTGTATACATATTAAATAACGTCTCAATAAGTAAAGTAATAAGAGAAATAATTATGCTCCGCCATCGTTTTAACTAATATTTGTATACATATTAAATAACGTCTCAATAAGTAAAGTAATAAGAGAAATAATTATGCTCCGCCGTTGTTTTCACTAATATTTGTATACATGTTAAATAACGTCTCCATAAGTAAAGAAAGAAGAGAAATAATTATGCTCCGCCATTGTTTTCACTAATATTTGTATACATGTAAAATAACGTATCAATAAATAAAGTAAGAAGAGAAATAATTATGCTCTGCCATTGTTTTCACTAATATTTGTATACATGTTAAATAACGTGTCAATAAGTAAAGTAAGAAGAGAAATAATTATGCTCCGCCATTGTTTTCACTAATATTTGTATACATTTAAATAACGTCTCAATAAGTAAAGTAAGAGAAATAATTATGCTCCGCCATTGTTTTCACTAATATTTGTATACATTTAAATAACGTCTCAATAAGTAAAGCAATAAGAGAAATAATTATGCTCCGCCATTGTTTTCACTAATATTTGTATACATGTTAAATAACGTCTCAACAAGTAAAGTAAGAAGAGAAATAATTATGCTCCGCCATTGTATTAACTAATATTTGTATACATGTTAAATAACGTCTCAATAAGTAAAGTAAGAAGAGAAATAATTATGCTCCGCCATTGTTTTCACTAATATTTGTATGCATTTAAATAACGTCTCAATAAGTAAAGTATGAAGAGAAATAATTATGCTCCGCCATTGTTTTCACTAATATTTGTATACATGTTAAATAACGTCTCAATAAGTAAAGTAAGAAGAGAAATAATTATGCTCCGCCAGTGTTTTCACTAATATTTGTATACATGTTAAATAACGTGTCAATAAGTAAAGTAAGAAGAGAAATAATTATGCTCCACCATTGTTTTCACTAATATTTGTATACATGTTAAATAACGTCTCAATAAGTAAAGTAAGAAGAGAAATAATTATGCTCCGCCATTGTTTTCACTAATATTTGTATACATGTTAAATAACGTGTCAATAAGTAAAGTAAGAAGAGAAATAATTATGCTCCGCCATTGTTTTTACTAATATTTGTATACATGTTAAATAACGTCTCAATAAGTAAAGTAAGAAGAGAAATAATTATGCTCCGCCATTGTTTTCACTAATATTTGTATACATGTTAAATAACGTCTCAATAAGTAAAGTAAGAAGAGAAATAATTATGCTCCGCCATTGTTTTCACTAATATTTGTATACATTTAAATAACGTCTCAATAAGTAAAATAAGAAGAGAAATAATTATGCTCCGCCATTGTTTTCACTAATATTTGTATACATGTTAAATAACGTGTCAATAAGTAAAGTAAGAAGAGAAATAATTATGCTCCGCCAGTGTTTTCACTAATATTTGTATACATGTTACATAACGTCTCAATAAGTAAAGTAAAAAGAGAAATAATTATGCTCCGCCATTGTTTTCCCTAATATTAGTATACATTTAAATAACGTCTCAATAAGTAAAGTAATAAGAGAAATAATTATGCTCCGCCGTTGTTTCACTAATATTTGTATGCATGTTAAATAACGTCTCCATAAGTAAAGAAAGAAGAGAAATAATTATGCTCCGCCATTGTTTTCACTAATATTTGTATACATATTAAATAACGTCTCAATAAGTAAAGTAATAAGAGAAATAATTATGCTCCGCCGTTGTTTTCACTAATATTTTTATACATGTTAAATAACGTCTCCATAAGTAAAGAAAGAAGAGAAATAATTATGCTCCGCCATTGTTTTCACTAATATTTGTATACATATTAAATAACGTCTCAATAAGTAAAGCAATAAGAGAAATAATTATGCTCCACCATTGTTTTCACTAATATTTGTATACATGTAAAATAACGTCTCAATAAATAAAGTAAGAAGAGAAATAATTATGCTCTGCCATTGTTTTCACTAATATTTGTATACATGTTAAATAACGTGTCAATAAGTAAAGTAAGAAGAGAAATAATTATGCTCCGCCATTGTTTTCACTAATATTTGTATACATATTAAATAACGTCTCAATAAGTAAAGTAAGAAGAGAAATAATTATGCTCCGCCATTGTTTTCACTAATATTTGTATACATGTTAAATAACGTGTCAATAAGTAAAGTAAGAAGAGAAATAATAAGGCTCCGCCATTGTTTTCACTAATATTTGTATACATGTTAAATAACGTGTCAATAAGTAAAGTAAGAAGAGAAATAATTATGCTCCGCCATTGTTTTCACTAATATTTGTATACATGTTAAATAACGTCTCAATAAGTAAAGTAAGAAGAGAAATAATTATGCTCCGCCATTGTTTTCACTAATATTTATATACATGTCAAATAACGTCTCAATAAGTAAAGTAAGAAGAGAAATAATTATGCTCCGCCATTGTTTTCACTAATATTTGTATGCATTTAAATAACGTCTCAATAAGTAAAGTATGAAGAGAAATAATTATGCTCCGCCATTGTTTTCACTAATATTTGTATACATGTTAAATAACGTCTCAATAAGTAAAGTAAGAAGAGAAATAATTATGCTCCGCCAGTGTTTTCACTAATATTTGTATACATGTTAAATAACGTGTCAATAAGTAAAGTAAGAAGAGAAATAATTATGCTCCACCATTGTTTTCACTAATATTTGTATACATGTTAAATAACGTCTCAATAAGTAAAGTAAGAAGAGAAATAATTATGCTCCACCATTGTTTTCACTAATATTTGTATGCATGTTAAATAACGTTTCCATAAGTAAAGAAAGAAGAGAAATAATTATGCTCCGCCATTGTTTTCACTAATATTTGTATACATATTAAATAACGTCTCAATAAGTAAAGTAATAAGAGAAATAATTATGCTCCGCCGTTGTTTTCACTAATATTTGTATACATGTTAAATAACGTCTCCATAAGTAAAGAAAGAAGAGAAATAATTATGCTCCGCCATTGTTTTCACTAATATTTGTATACATATTAAATAACGTCTCAATAAGTAAAGCAATAAGAGAAATAATTATGCTCCGCCATTGTTTTCACTAATATTTGTATACATGTAAAATGACGTCTCAATAAATAAAGTAAGAAGAGAAATAATTATGCTCCGCCATTGTTTTCACTAATATTTGTATACATGTTAAATAACGTGTCAATAAGTAAAGTAAGAAGAGAAATAATTATGATCCACCATTGTTTTCACTAATATTTGTATACATGTTAAATAACGTCTCAATAAGTAAAGTAAGAAGAGAAATAATTATGATCCGCCATTGTTTTCACTAATATTTGTATACATGTTAAATAACGTCTCAATAAGTAAAGTAAGAAGAGAAATAATTATGCTCCGCCATTGTTTTCACTAATATTTGTATGCATTTAAATAACGTCTCAATAAGTAAAGTATGAAGAGAAATAATTATGCTCCGCCATTGTTTTCACTAATATTTGTATACATGTTAAATAACGTCTCAATAAGTAAAGTAAGAAGAGAAATAATTATGCTCCGCCAGTGTTTTCACTAATATTTGTATACATGTTAAATAACGTGTCAATAAGTAAAGTAAGAAGAGAAATAATTATGCTCCACCATTGTTTTCACTAATATTTGTATACATGTTAAATAACGTCTCAATAAGTAAAGTAAGAAGAGAAATAATTATGCTCCGCCATTGTTTTCACTAATATTTGTATACATGTTAAATAACGTGTCAATAAGTAAAGTAAGAAGAGAAATAATTATGCTCCGCCATTGTTTTTACTAATATTTGTATACATGTTAAATAACGTCTCAATAAGTAAAGTAAGAAGAGAAATAATTATGCTCCGCCATTGTTTTCACTAATATTTGTATACATGTTAAATAACGTCTCAATAAGTAAAGTAAGAAGAGAAATAATTATGCTCCGCCATTGTTTTCACTAATATTTGTATACATGTTAAATAACGTGTCAATAAGTAAAGTAAGAAGAGAAATAATTATGCTCCGCCATTGTTTTCACTAATATTTTTATACATGTTAAATAACGTCTCAATAAGTAAAGTTATAAGAGAAATAATTATGCTCCGCCGTTGTTTCACTAATATTTGTATGCATGTTAAATAACGTTTCCATAAGTAAAGAAAGAAGAGAAATAATTATGCTCCGCCATTGTTTTCACTAATATTTGTATACATATTAAATAACGTCTCAATAAGTAAAGTAATAAGAGAAATAATTATGCTCCGCCGTTGTTTTCACTAATATTTGTATACATGTTAAATAACGTCTCCATAAGTAAAGAAAGAAGAGAAATAATTATGCTCCGCCATTGTTTTCACTAATATTTGTATACATATTAAATAACGTCTCAATAAGTAAAGCAATAAGAGAAATAATTATGCTCCGCCATTGTTTTCACTAATATTTGTATACATGTAAAATAACGTCTCAATAAATAAAGTAAGAAGAGAAATAATTATGCTCCGCCATTGTTTTCACTAATATTTGTATACATGTTAAATAACGTGTCAATAAGTAAAGTAAGAAGAGAAATAATTATGCTCCGCCATTGTTTTCACTAATATTTGTATACATTTAAATAACGTCTCAATAAGTAAAGTAAGAAGAGAAATAATTATGCTCCGCCATTGTTTTCACTGATATTTGTATACATATTAAATAACGTCTCAATAAGTAAAGAAAGAAGAGAAATAATTATGCTCCGCCATTGTTTTCACTAATATTTGTATACATGTTAAATAACGTCTCAGGAATTAAAGTAAGAAGAGAAATAATTATGCTTCGCCACTGTTTTCACTAATATTTGTATACATGTTAAATAACGTGTCAATAAGTAAAGTAAGAAGAGAAATAATTATGCTCCACCATTGTTTTCACTAATATTTGTATACATGTTAAATAACGTCTCAATAAGTAAAGTAAGAAGAGAAATAATTATGCTCCGCCATTGTTTTCACTAATATTTGTATACATGTTAAATAACGTGTCAATAAGTAAAGTAAGAAGAGAAATAATTATGCTCCGCCATTGTTTTTACTAATATTTGTATACATGTTAAATAACGTCTCAATAAGTAAAGTAAGAAGAGAAATAATTATGCTCCGCCATTGTTTTCACTAATATTTGTATACATGTTAAATAACGTCTCAATAAGTAAAGTAAGAAGAGAAATAATTATGCTCCGCCATTGTTTTCACTAATATTTGTATACATGTTAAATAACGTGTCAATAAGTAAAGTAAGAAGAGAAATAATTATGCTCCGCCATTGTTTTCACTAATATTTTTATACATGTTAAATAACGTCTCAATAAGTAAAGTTATAAGAGAAATAATTATGCTCCGCCGTTGTTTCACTAATATTTGTATGCATGTTAAATAACGTTTCCATAAGTAAAGAAAGAAGAGAAATAATTATGCTCCGCCATTGTTTTCACTAATATTTGTATACATATTAAATAACGTCTCAATAAGTAAAGTAATAAGAGAAATAATTATGCTCCGCCGTTGTTTTCACTAATATTTGTATACATGTTAAATAACGTCTCCATAAGTAAAGAAAGAAGAGAAATAATTATGCTCCGCCATTGTTTTCACTAATATTTGTATACATATTAAATAACGTCTCAATAAGTAAAGCAATAAGAGAAATAATTATGCTCCGCCATTGTTTTCACTAATATTTGTATACATGTAAAATAACGTCTCAATAAATAAAGTAAGAAGAGAAATAATTATGCTCCGCCATTGTTTTCACTAATATTTGTATACATGTTAAATAACGTGTCAATAAGTAAAGTAAGAAGAGAAATAATTATGCTCCGCCATTGTTTTCACTAATATTTGTATACATTTAAATAACGTCTCAATAAGTAAAGTAAGAAGAGAAATAATTATGCTCCGCCATTGTTTTCACTGATATTTGTATACATATTAAATAACGTCTCAATAAGTAAAGAAAGAAGAGAAATAATTATGCTCCGCCATTGTTTTCACTAATATTTGTATACATGTTAAATAACGTCTCAGGAATTAAAGTAAGAAGAGAAATAATTATGCTTCGCCACTGTTTTCACTAATATTTGTATACATGTTAAATAACGTCTCAATAAGTAAAGTAAGAAGAGAAATAATTATGCTCCGCCGTTGTTTTCACTAATATTTGTATACATGTTAAATAACGTCTCAATAAGTAAAGTAAGAAGAGAAATAATTATGCTCCGCAAGTGTTTTCACTAATATTTGTATACATGTTAAATAACGTCTCCATAAGTAAAGTAAGAAGAGAAATAATTATGCTCCGCCATTGTTTTCACTAATATTTGTATACATGTTAAATAACGTGTCAATAAGTAAAGTAAGAAAGGAAATAATTATGCTCCGCCATTGTTTTCACTAATATTTGTATACATGTTAAATAACGTGTCAATAAGTAAAGTAAGAAGAGAAATAATTATGCTCCGCCATTGTTTTCACTA
Organism: Sepiola atlantica; assembly: GCA_963556195.1. Classification (NCBI taxonomy): domain Eukaryota; kingdom Metazoa; phylum Mollusca; class Cephalopoda; order Sepiida; family Sepiolidae; genus Sepiola; species Sepiola atlantica. Next base: position 49,675,908 of record OY744532.1, on the reverse strand, counting down.
ATATTTGTATACATGTTAAATAACGTCTCAATAAGTAAAGTAAGAAGAGAAATAATTATGCTCCGCCATTGTTTTCACTAATATTTATATACATGTCAAATAACGTCTCAATAAGTAAAGTAAGAAGAGAAATAATTATGCTCCGCCATTGTTTTCACTAATATTTGTATGCATTTAAATAACGTCTCAATAAGTAAAGTATGAAGAGAAATAATTATGCTCCGCCATTGTTTTCACTAATATTTGTATACATGTTAAATAACGTCTCAATAAGTAAAGTAAGAAGAGAAATAATTATGCTCCGCCAGTGTTTTCACTAATATTTGTATACATGTTAAATAACGTGTCAATAAGTAAAGTAAGAAGAGAAATAATTATGCTCCACCATTGTTTTCACTAATATTTGTATACATGTTAAATAACGTCTCAATAAGTAAAGTAAGAAGAGAAATAATTATGCTCCACCATTGTTTTCACTAATATTTGTATGCATGTTAAATAACGTTTCCATAAGTAAAGAAAGAAGAGAAATAATTATGCTCCGCCATTGTTTTCACTAATATTTGTATACATATTAAATAACGTCTCAATAAGTAAAGTAATAAGAGAAATAATTATGCTCCGCCGTTGTTTTCACTAATATTTGTATACATGTTAAATAACGTCTCCATAAGTAAAGAAAGAAGAGAAATAATTATGCTCCGCCATTGTTTTCACTAATATTTGTATACATATTAAATAACGTCTCAATAAGTAAAGCAATAAGAGAAATAATTATGCTCCGCCATTGTTTTCACTAATATTTGTATACATGTAAAATGACGTCTCAATAAATAAAGTAAGAAGAGAAATAATTATGCTCCGCCATTGTTTTCACTAATATTTGTATACATGTTAAATAACGTGTCAATAAGTAAAGTAAGAAGAGAAATAATTATGATCCACCATTGTTTTCACTAATATTTGTATACATGTTAAATAACGTCTCAATAAGTAAAGTAAGAAGAGAAATAATTATGATCCGCCATTGTTTTCACTAATATTTGTATACATGTTAAATAACGTCTCAATAAGTAAAGTAAGAAGAGAAATAATTATGCTCCGCCATTGTTTTCACTAATATTTGTATGCATTTAAATAACGTCTCAATAAGTAAAGTATGAAGAGAAATAATTATGCTCCGCCATTGTTTTCACTAATATTTGTATACATGTTAAATAACGTCTCAATAAGTAAAGTAAGAAGAGAAATAATTATGCTCCGCCAGTGTTTTCACTAATATTTGTATACATGTTAAATAACGTGTCAATAAGTAAAGTAAGAAGAGAAATAATTATGCTCCACCATTGTTTTCACTAATATTTGTATACATGTTAAATAACGTCTCAATAAGTAAAGTAAGAAGAGAAATAATTATGCTCCGCCATTGTTTTCACTAATATTTGTATACATGTTAAATAACGTGTCAATAAGTAAAGTAAGAAGAGAAATAATTATGCTCCGCCATTGTTTTTACTAATATTTGTATACATGTTAAATAACGTCTCAATAAGTAAAGTAAGAAGAGAAATAATTATGCTCCGCCATTGTTTTCACTAATATTTGTATACATGTTAAATAACGTCTCAATAAGTAAAGTAAGAAGAGAAATAATTATGCTCCGCCATTGTTTTCACTAATATTTGTATACATGTTAAATAACGTGTCAATAAGTAAAGTAAGAAGAGAAATAATTATGCTCCGCCATTGTTTTCACTAATATTTTTATACATGTTAAATAACGTCTCAATAAGTAAAGTTATAAGAGAAATAATTATGCTCCGCCGTTGTTTCACTAATATTTGTATGCATGTTAAATAACGTTTCCATAAGTAAAGAAAGAAGAGAAATAATTATGCTCCGCCATTGTTTTCACTAATATTTGTATACATATTAAATAACGTCTCAATAAGTAAAGTAATAAGAGAAATAATTATGCTCCGCCGTTGTTTTCACTAATATTTGTATACATGTTAAATAACGTCTCCATAAGTAAAGAAAGAAGAGAAATAATTATGCTCCGCCATTGTTTTCACTAATATTTGTATACATATTAAATAACGTCTCAATAAGTAAAGCAATAAGAGAAATAATTATGCTCCGCCATTGTTTTCACTAATATTTGTATACATGTAAAATAACGTCTCAATAAATAAAGTAAGAAGAGAAATAATTATGCTCCGCCATTGTTTTCACTAATATTTGTATACATGTTAAATAACGTGTCAATAAGTAAAGTAAGAAGAGAAATAATTATGCTCCGCCATTGTTTTCACTAATATTTGTATACATTTAAATAACGTCTCAATAAGTAAAGTAAGAAGAGAAATAATTATGCTCCGCCATTGTTTTCACTGATATTTGTATACATATTAAATAACGTCTCAATAAGTAAAGAAAGAAGAGAAATAATTATGCTCCGCCATTGTTTTCACTAATATTTGTATACATGTTAAATAACGTCTCAGGAATTAAAGTAAGAAGAGAAATAATTATGCTTCGCCACTGTTTTCACTAATATTTGTATACATGTTAAATAACGTCTCAATAAGTAAAGTAAGAAGAGAAATAATTATGCTCCGCCGTTGTTTTCACTAATATTTGTATACATGTTAAATAACGTCTCAATAAGTAAAGTAAGAAGAGAAATAATTATGCTCCGCAAGTGTTTTCACTAATATTTGTATACATGTTAAATAACGTCTCCATAAGTAAAGTAAGAAGAGAAATAATTATGCTCCGCCATTGTTTTCACTAATATTTGTATACATGTTAAATAACGTGTCAATAAGTAAAGTAAGAAAGGAAATAATTATGCTCCGCCATTGTTTTCACTAATATTTGTATACATGTTTAATAACGTCTCAATAAGTAAAGTAAGACGAGAAATACTTATGCTCCGCCATTGTTTTCACTAATATTCGTATACATATTAATTAACGTCTCAATAAGTAAAGTAAGAAGAGAAATTATTATGCTCCGCCATTGTTTTCACTAATATTTGTAACTTAAAATTTTTCTCAGGGTTGAAGGAGAGTGAAAAATTGGTTGGGATGGGAGGGTGGGGGGCCTGAGAGATTGAGTAGTCGGGGAAAATTTTAGGGGTCAGGCCAAATTTTTTTGTTTTTTTTTGTTTTGAAGTCAAAATATTTCTCAGTGTTGGGAGAGAGTTAAAAATTAGGGGGCTGGAGAGATTCAGGGGTCGGGGAAAATTTTAGGGGTCAGGCCGAACTTTTTAGGGGTCAGGCCAAATTATTATTTTTTTTTTTTGTTTTGAAGTAAAAATATTTCTCAGGGTTGGGGGAGAGTTGAAAATTAGGGGGCTGCAGAAATTGTGTGGTCGGGGAAAATTTTAGGGGTCAGGCCAAATTTTTTTGTTTTTTTTTGTTTTTGAGTCAAAATATTTCTGATGGTTCGGGGAGAGGGAAAAATTAGGGGGCTGGAGAGATTGAGGGGTCGGAGAAATTTTAGGGGTCAGGCCGAACTTTTTAGCGGTCAGGCTAAATTTTTTTGTTTTTTTTTTGTTTTTAAGTCACAATATTTGTCAGGGTTGGGGGAGAGTTAAAAATTAGGGGGCTGGAAAGATTGAGGGTCGGGGAAAATTTTAGGGGTCAGGCCGAACTTTTTAGGGGTCAGGCCAATTTTTAATTTTTTGTTGTTGTTTTGAACTCAAAATATTCTTCAGGGTTGGGGGAGAGTGAAAAATTAGTTGGGAGGGGGGGGCTTGAGAGAGTTTGTGGTCGTGGAAAATTTTAGGGGTGAGGCTGAACTTTTTAGGGGTCAGGCCAAATTTTGTTGTTTTTTTTTTGTTTTGAAGTCAAAATATTCTTCAGGGTTGGGGGAGAGTTAAAAATTATAGGGCTGGAGAAATTGTGGGGTCGGGGAAAATTTTAGGGGTCAGGCCGCACTTTTTAGGGGTCAGGCCAAATTTTTTTTTTTTTTTTTTTTTTTTTTAAGTCAAAATATTTCTCATGGTTCGGGGAGAGTGAAAAATTAGGGGGCTGGAGAGATTGAGGGGTCGGAGAAATTTTAGGGGTCAGGCCAAACTTTTTAGGGGTCAGGCCAAATTTTTTTTTTTTTTGTATAGAACTCAAAATATTTCTCAGGGTTTGGGGAAAGTGAAAAATTAGGGGGCTAGAGAGATTGAGGGGACAGGAAAAAATTTAGGGGTCAGGCCGAACTTTTCAGAGGTCAGGCCAAATTTTTTTGTTTTTTTAGTTTTGAAGTCAAAATATTTCTCAGGGTTGACGTAGAGTGTAAAATTAGGGGGCTGGAGTGATTCAGGGGTCGGGGAAAATATTAGAGGTCATGCCAGACTTTTTAGGGGTCAGGCCAAATTTTGTTGTTTTTTTTGTGTTTTGAAGTCAAAATATTTCTCATGGTTGGGGTTGAGTGAAAAATTAGGGGGCTGGAGAGATTGAGGGGTCGGGGAAAATTTTAGGGGTCAGGCCGAACTTTTTAGGGGTCAGGCCAAATTTTTTTGTTTTTTTTTGTTTTGAACTCAAAATATTTCTCAGGGTTGGGGTAGAGTGAAAAATTAGGGGGCTGGAGAGATTGAGGGTTCGGGGAAAATTTTAGGGGTCATGCCAGACTTATTAGGGGTCAGGCCAAATTTTTTGTTTTTTTTGTTTTGAACTCAAAATATTTCTCAGGGTCGGGGGAGAGTGACAAATTAGGGGGCTGGAGAGATTGAGGGTTCGGGGAAAATTTTAGGGGTCAGGCCGAACTTTTATGGGGTCAGGCCAATTTTTTTTATTTTTTTTGTTGTTTTGAACTCAAAATATATCTCATGGTTGGGGGAGAGTTAAAAAATAGTTGGGATGAGAGGCTGGAGAGAATGAGGGGTCCGGGAAAATTTTAGGGGTCAGGCCGAACTTTTTAGGGGTCAGGTTAGTTTTATTGTTTTTTTTGTTTTGAACTCAAAATATTTCTCAGGGTTGGGGGAGAGTAAAACAAAATTGGAGGGTGCGACTTGAGATATTAGGGGTCGAGGAAAATTGTAGGGGTCAGGCCAAACTTTTTAGGGGGTCGGGCGAAAGTTTTTTGTTTTTTCAACTTAAAATATTTCGTCGGAAAATATATAGTATGCACACCGGGGCGGCGATAGATACGAATATAGTATGCGCAATGGGGCGGCGATAGGTATATATATAGTATGTGCACCAGGGTGGCGATAGGTATATATATAGTATGTGCACCAGGGTGGCAATAGGTACGTGTATAGTAGTGCATAGAGTGGCGATAGGTACTATATAGCATGTGCACAGAGATGGCAGTGAGTATCTATATAGAATGCACACCAGGGCGGTTATAGGTATATATTTAGCATGCGCTTTGGGGCGGCTATCAGTACGTATATAGCACGCACACCAGGGCGACGATAGGTACATATTTAGCATGCGCACCGGAACGACAATAGGAACATATTTAGCATTCGCATCAGGCTGGCTATAGTGATGTATTAAGCATTTGCACCGGGGCATCGATAGGTACGTATGTAGCATTCGCAACGGGGCGGCGATAGGTACGCATGCAGCATTCGCACTGGGGCGGCGATAGGTACGTATGTAGCATGTTCACTGGGGCAGCGATAGGTACTTTTTATGTATGCATACCGGGGCGGCAATAGGTACTTATATAGTATCTCCCTGAGGCGGCGATAGGAACGTATATTGTATGTGCACCGGGGTGGCGATAGATATGTATATAGTATGAACACCAGGGCAGAGATAAGTATCTATATAGAAGGCGCAGATAGATGTGGTACTTTTTATAGAAATATGTCATACTATTTCCCTGTGCAACGTAGGAGAAATAGTGAGGAAGAATCAGCTTTCGCAAAAGGCAAAATTAGAAAGTAGCGGTGAAATGGGGCGACCAGGGAAGAGAGGGGGAGAAATAGAAGTTTGAATATAAAGATGTTACACACGCGATTTTTCTTCAATTATGTCTTTATGACCCCGAGCAACGCCGGGTAGCCCCGCTAGTCTTCTATTATATAAAGGGCAGTTGTCTGTATGTCTGTTTGTTTGTTTGTTTGTATGTCCAGATACTCCTCCGAGCGGACCCAACACACAGTCACACGGTTGACACCATTATGACCGGCCAGCCCCGGGACGTATAATATCTCAGAACCGGAAAAAAAAATGGACTCTTCGGGGTTCGACTGAGCACTTTTCTCCAATGGGGGGGTGCCTTTTTCCTCGATTTTCAACGTTGTTTAGTACTTATTTGAGAAAAAAAACAATGACATCATGTAGAATTTGAGAAATAATGCACCGTCATGATTTTAACAGGAAATGACGTCAGAGGAAATCCCTAACGGCTCTTTTTTGAACATGAGTTTATAGTGAAGCAAGTGTTGCTTAATCACATACGGCACTTTTTTTGAACACGAGTCCATAGTCAAGCATGGGTTGCTTACTTACTAACGGCACTTTTTTGAACATGAGTGCATAGTGATGCAAGGGTTGCTTAACTCCTAACGGCACTTTTTGATACATGCGTTTATAGTGACGCAAGTGTTGTTTAATAAATAACGGCACTTTTTTTAACATGAGTTTATAGTGAAGCAAGTGTTGCTTAATCCTTACAAAAGTTCTTCTGTTGACATGATACCATCCTCCCAGGTATTACGTCCTCCTTTTTGAGAAGTGTGAAGTTAGTGTAGTATCAGTAAAATTAAAGTAATATATAATTATGCTCCACCATTGTTTTCACTAATATTTGTATACATATTAAATAACGTCTAAATAAGTAAAGTAAGAAAAGAAAACTTATGCTCCCCCATTGTTTTCACTTATATTTGTATAAATATTAAATAACGTCCCAATAAGAATAGAAAGAGAAATAATTATGCTCCACCACTGTTTTCACTAATATTTGTATACATATTAAATAACGTATTATCATTTTTTTGGGGAAAATTTTAAGGGTTAGGCCGAACTTTTTAGGGGTCAGGCCAAATATTTTTGTTTTTTTTGGTTTTGAACTCAAAATATTTCTCAGGGTTGCTGGAGAGTGAAAAATTAGGGGGCTGGAGAGATTTAGGGGTCAGGGAAAATTTTAGGGGTCAGGACGAACTTTTTAGGGGTCAGGCCAAATTTTTTTCTTTTATTTTTGATTTTGAACTCAAAATATTTCTCAGGGTTGGGGGAGAGTGAAAAATTAGGGGGCTAGAGAGATTTAGGGGTCAGGACGAACTTTTTAGGGGTCAGGCCAAATTTTTTTGTTTTGAAGTCAAAATATATCTCATGGTTGGGGGAGAGTGAAAAATTAGGGGGCTGGAGAGATTTAGGGGTCGGGGAAAATTTTAGGGGTCAGGACGAACTTTTTAGGGGTCAGGCCAATTTATTTTATTTTTTGATTTTGAACTGAAAATATTTCTCAGGGTTGGGAGAGAGTGAAAAATTAGGGGGCTGGAGAGATTTAGAGGTCGGGGAAAATTTTAGGGGTCAGGAAGAACTTTTTAGGGATCAGGCAAAATTTTTTTGTTTTTTTTTGTTTTGAACTCAAAATATTTCTCACGGTTGGGGGAGAGTGAAAAATAAGGGGGCTGGAGAGATTTAGGGGTCGGGGAAAATTTTAGGGGTCACGACGAACTTTTTAGGGGTCAGGCCAAATTTTTTTGTTTTTTTTTTGTTTTGAAGTCAAAATATATCTCATGGTTGGGGGAGAGTGAAAAATTAGCGGGCTGGAGAGATTGAGGGGTCGGGGAAAATTTTAGGGGTCAGGACGAACTTTTTAGGGGTCAGGCTAATTTTTTTTCTTTTTTTTGGTTTTGAACTGAAAATATTTCTCAGGGTTGGGAGAGAGTGAAACATTAGGGGGCTGGAGACATTTAGGGGTCGGGGAAAATTTTAGGGGTCAGGACGAACTTTTTAGGGGTCAGGCAAAATTTGTTCTTTTTTATTTTGGTTTTAACTCAAAATATTTCTCAGGGTTGAGGGAGAGTGAAACATTAGTTGGGATGGGGGGCTGGAGAGATTTAGGGGTCAGGCGGAACTTTTTAGGGGTCAGGCCAATTTTTTGTGTTTTTTTTTGTTTTGAAGTCAAAATATTTCTCATGGTTGGGGTAGAGTGAAAAATTAGGGGGCTGGAGAGATTGAGGGGTCGGGGAAAATTTTAGGGGTCAGGCCGAACTTTTTAGGGGTCAGGTTAGTTTTTAAAATTTTTTTTTGTTTTGAACTCAAAATATTTCTCAGGGTTGGGAGAGAGTAAAACAAAATTGGAGGGTGCGGCTTGAGATATTAGGGGTCGAGGAAAATTGTAGGGGTCGGGCAAAACTTTTTAGGGGGTCGGGCGAAAGTTTTTAGTTTTTTCAACTTAAAATATTTCGTAGGAAAATATATAGTATGCACACCGGGGCCGCGATAGATACGAATATAGTATGCGCACCGGGGCGGCGATAGGTATATATATAGTATGTGCACCAGGGTGGCAATAGGTACGTGTATAGTAGTGCATAGAGGTAGCGATAGGTACTATATAGCATGTGCACAGGGATGGCAGTAAGTATGTATATAGAATGCGCACCAGGGCGGTTATAGGTATATATTTAGCATGCGCTCCGGGGCGGCTATCAGTACGTATATAGCACGCACACCAGGACGGCGATAGGTACGTATTTAGCACGCGCACCGGAGCGGCGATAGGAACATATTTAGCATTCGTATAGGTACGTATGCAGCATTCTCACTGGGGCGGCGATAGGTACGTATGTAGCATGTGCACTGGAGCAGCGATAGGTACTTATTTAGTATGCATACCGGGGCGGCAATAGGTACTTATATAGTATCTGCCTGGGGCGGCGATAGGTACGTATATTGTATGTGCACCGGGGTGGCGATAGATATGTATATAGTATGAACACCGGGGCGGAGATAAGTACCTATATAGAAGGCGCAGATAGATGTAGTACTTTTTATAGAAATATGTCATACTATTGCCCTGCGCAACATAGGAGAAATGGTGAGGAAGAATCAGCTTACGCAAAATTAGAAAGTAGCGGTGAAATGGGGCGACCAGAGAAGAGAAAGGAAAAAGATGAAGAGATGGCTACAGAGGAGGGGGAAGAAATAGAAGTTTGAATATAAAGATGTTACACACGCGATTTTTCTTCAATTATGTCTTTATGACCCGAGCAACGCCGGGTAGCCCCGCTGGTCTACTATATAAAGGGCAGTTGTCTGTCTGTATGTCCAGATACTCCTCCGAGAGTACCAAACAAACAGTCACACAGTTGACATCATTATGACTGGCCAGCCCTGGGACGTGTAATATCTCAGAACCGAAAAAAAAAACTGACTCTTCGGGGGTCGACTGAGCACTTTTCTCCAATGGGGGTGACTTTTTTCTCGATTTTCAACGTTGTTTAGTACTAATTTGAGAAAAAAACAATGCTATCATGTATAATTTGAGAAATATGCAAAGTCACGCTTTTAACAGGAAATGACGTCAGAGGAAAAGAGTGTAGGGAAGAAAATCCCTCACACTACAACCCTTCTTTCCCTCTCACTCCCACCCTTTCTACCTTCCCTTCCTCTCCTATGCATGTTCTGTTATGATACCACCCTCCTAGGCATTACCTCCTCCTTTTTGAGAGTTGTGGAGATAGTGCGGCGGTGTGACTGCTTCAGGTCAAATTAGGGGGAGGGGGAGTGTCGACATTCGCCGGTGGAGCGCCTCAGGCCAAATTTGGAGATGGGGGATTGTCGGCATAATGCAAAGTCACGATTTTAACAGGAAATGACGTCAGAGGAAATCCCTAACGGCACTTTTTTGAACATGAGTTTATATTGAAGCAAGTGTTGCTTAATCTCTAACGGCACTTTTTTGAACATGAGTCCATAGTGAAGCGAGGGTTGCTTAATCAATACCTGCACTTTTTTGAACACGAGTTTATAGTGAAGCAAGAGTTGCTTAATCCATAACGGCACTTTTTGAACACGAGTCCACAGTGAAGCAAGGGTTGCTTAATCAATAACGGCACTTTTTGAACACGAGTTTATAGTGGAGCAAGGGTTGCTTAATTCTAACCGCATTTCTTCCGTTGACATGATACCATCCTCCCAGGTATTACCTCCTTCTTTTTGAGAGGTGTGAAGTTAGTGTAGTATCAGTAAATAATTATGCTCCGCCATTGTTTTCACTAATATTTGTATACATATTAAATAACGTCTCAATAACTAAAGTAAGAAAAATAATTATGCTCCACCATTGTTTTCACTAATATTTGTATATATGTTAAATAACGTCTCAATAAGTAAAGTAAAAAGAGAAATAATTATGCTCCGCTATTGTTTTCACTAATATTTGTATACATGTTAAATAACATTTTTTTGTTTTGAACTAAAAATATTTCCCAGGGTTGGGGATTAGTGAAAAATTAGTTGGGATGAGGGGCTGGAGAGATTGAAGAATCGGGAAAAATTTTAGGGGTCAGACCACACTTTTTAGGAGTCAGGCCAAATTTTTCTGTGTTTTTTTTTTGTTTTGAACTAAAAATATTTCTCAGGGTTGGGGGAGAGTGAAAAATTAGTTGGGAGGGAGGGGGCTGGAGAGATTGAGGGGTCGGGGAAAATTTTAGGGGTCAGGCCGAACTCTTTAAGGGTCATGCCATATTTTTTTTGTTTTTTTTTGTTTTGAACTCAAAATATTTCTCAGGGTTGGGGGAGAGTGAAAATTAGTTGGGAGGGGGGGCTGGAGAGATTGAGGGGTCGGGGAAAATTTTAGGGGTCAGGCCAAACTTTTTAGGGTCAGGCCAAATTTTTTTCTTTTCTGTTTTTTTACTTAAAATATTTCTCAGGGTTGAGGGAGAGTGAAACAAAAGTTGGGGGGGCTGGAGAGATTAGGCGGTCGGGGAAAATTTTAGGGGTCAGGCCAAACTTTTATGGGGTCGGGCCAAATTTTTTCTTTTTTTTTTAAACTTAAAATATTTCTCAGAGTTGGGAGAGAGTAAAAAAAAGTTAGGGGGGGGGGCTTGAGAGTTACGCGGGGGGGGGGGGTAGGGGAAATTTTTAGAGGTCGGGTCAAATTTTTTAGGGATCGGGTCAAATATTTTTCTTTTTTTCATTTTTTGAACTCAAAATAATACTCAGGTTTGGGAGAGAGTAAAATAAAAAGTTGTGGGGGGACCTGGAGAGATTTAGAGGTCGGGCCAAATTTTTTTCTTTTTTGAACTAAAAATATTTCTCAGGATTGGGAGAGAGTAAAAAAAAAGTGGGTTGGGGCTGGAGAGATTGGGATTCGGGGAAACTTTTAGGGGTCAGGACAAACTTTGTAGGGGTCGCCCCAAATTTTTCTTTTTTGATTTTTTGAACTAAAAATATTTCTCAGGGTTGAGGGAGAGTAAAAAAAAAAGTTAGGGGGGGGGCTGGAGAGATTAGGGGGTCGGGGAAATTTTTAGCGGCGATATGACCGTATTTAGCATTTGCACCGAGGCGGCGATAGGTACTTATTTAGCATTCTCACCGCGGCGGCAATAGGTACATATTTAGCATTCAGCGGTGGCGATAGGAATGTATATAGCATGCGCACCGGGCGGTGATAGGTATGTATTTAGCATGCGCTCTGGAGCAGCGATCGGTACATATATAGCATGCGCACCGGGGCGGCGAAAGGTACGTATTTAGCAATCCCACCGGGGAGGCGATAGGTATGTATTCAACATTCGCACCGGGGCGGCGATATGTACGTATTTAGCTTCCGCACCAGGGCGGCGATAAGTACGTATTTTGAATTCAGGGGTGGCGATAGCTACGTATATAGCATGTGCACTTGGGCGGCAATAAGTACGTACATAGCATGCGCACCCGGGGCGGCGATAGGTACATATACAGCATGCGCACCGGGGCGGCGATAGGTACGTATATAGCACGTGCACCGGAACAGCGAAAAGTATGTATTTTGCATTTGCACTGGGGCGGTGATAGGTACGTATTTAGCATTCGCACTAGGGCAGCGATAGGTACTTATGTAGCATGCACACCGGGGCGGCAATAAGTACGTATTTAGCATTCACACTGGGGTGGCGATAGGTACTATTTAGCATTCGCACCGGGGCGGCGATAGGTACTTATATAGTATCTGCACTGGGCGGCGATAGGTACTTATATAGTATGTGCACCGGGGCGGCGATAGGTACGTATATAGTATGAACACCGGGGCGGAGATAAGTACCTATATAGAAGGAGCAGATAGAGGTGTTATTTTTTATAGAAATATGTCATACTATTGCCCTGGGCAACGTAGGAGAAATGGTGGGGAAGAAACAGCTTTCACAAAAGGCTAAATTAGAAAGTAGTGGTGAAATGGGGCGACCAGGGAAGAGAAAGGTAGAAAGATAAAAAGACGGCTATAGAGAGAGGGGGAGAAATAGAAGTTTGAATATAAAGATGTTACACACGCGATATTTCTTCAATTATATGTCTTTATGACCCCGAGCAATGCCGGGTAGCCCCGCTAGTTTAGAATAAAAGTAAAATTTAAAAAAAAATAGGCTAGAAATGTGTAAGTCGTATAAAGGTAAGAAACACATACACAGAAACGTGCAAAGTGGTCACAATTTTATTAATGAAGAGACTAGATAGAGAAAAAAAATGCTCAACACTGTATCAAATAATCTAAGGGAGATAAGCTATATTTGAAGCTGTGAATATTGATTTCCCTTACATTACTTGAGTCATTACTGTCGTACTAATTTTCCTAATTAGAATTCTTTTTAAACAAACTGAAGCCAAAGACATTTTTGTGAGAAGAAAAAATGAAAAAGTGGTTAGGCAAAATAAAATATCGATGTGTCAGATGCAATGCTATTTGGGTCGAAATTCTAAAATCTAACAAGATAACTTTATATATTAAGTGTGTGTGTTTAATGTGTCTGAAAAGAACTGAGACTGGTGTCACAAACCATTTATTTAAACTCCAAACAACACGCTACATCGTTTCCACTTCAAAGTCCTCCAGAGTGTAATGCATTTTCTCATTCTTCTCTGTCAAGCGTATGGTTGGTTGTTACAGCCCTCTTGATGCCTTTTACTCCATTTGGGCCCACTTAATGATCCTTTAAAAAAAAGAAAAGAGAAGTCACACGGTGCAAGATCAGTAACCACTCAATAGCCAACCTTACTTGGCATTCTGTCAAAAGCTTTCTCCAAGTCCACAAATGCAAAATACAGGTTATTCTTCTTACCAAGACACTTCTCTTGCATTTGTTTTTGGATAAATATAGTATCAGTGATATTTTTCCCAGGCATGAAACCAAACTGCATTTCATCTATGTTTATCTGATTTCTTATTTGTTGCTCAATTATTCTCTTAACCACTTTCATGTAATTACCTCTATCCAGAGCTCTTCCTTTATCTTTGTAACACTTCACAATTGTACTAAGATTCCAATCTTTCAGAACGACGACCCCTTCCTTTATGATCTGGTTTGTCAAGTCTTTTTCACCTGCAGTACCATTTATTTTTCCACTCTTATGGCTGGACCAGCTACTGCTTCTGCAACTTTAGATTTTCTTGCTCCTATAAGAACTTTTAATAATAGCATTTCCAACCATCTCTTTTTGTCCTCTGCATTTGATGTCCAAATAATTTTCTTCTCAGGTGGATTACAGACAAAAGGCAGCTGCCGCCGGACGGATCCCTACCAATTATTTACGAAGAGAAATTGGAACTTCAGAAAAAGAAATTCTTACAAGCCGGATGATTGGTAAAGAAATACCCAGAGAAAATATCTTTTTTCTTTCTATAAACTAATATTTATAAACATTTTCTTAAGTATAAAATTAAATGTTGATGGACATAAAATTTAAAAATCTATCCATCATCTAAATGAATAAATGTGAAAGTTTCTTTTTCATTTATTACACTTATATTACCATCAAAAGGGCTGTTATTTTACTCAACAATACAAGATATTTCTTGGAAATGCTGTATATATATATACGAGAGTAAAGATTCAAACATGGGCATTTGTTCACTTAATTTGCATAATTATTTTTTAAACTAAATTACTGTTTGGTGTTATTCATTTGTAATTTTATTGTCCCTTTTATTTTCATAAAGTTATTTAATAATAAAAAGGGATACATTATCAAAACATATTTTAATTTTCAAGGGACATAATTAATATGAAAACTGTTTTTAGCAATTATCTTCATTGTTGTACTAACAACATAAAAAAACTGCGTACACTAATATTTTTCTGGTGAAATGAAAAAATCTCAATTAAGTTCTAATTGTGAATTTAAAGTTTGTCGACTAATTTCCAAATTAAAATTCATTTTTGTTTTCAGCGTCCTAAATTCTCTTTGAAAGACCATTCTATATGCTCATTTGATTTGTAGTTTTTACATTACATAGAAATTTAAGATGTAACAAAGTTCTTTACGAATATTCTTTATATTCATAAAGATTTAATTTAATATCGATTCTTTTTTAAAGAACTTATTTTCTTTCATATATTTTGTGTATGTATTTTTTATCATCAATTCCTATATGTAGTTTAAGAGTGTTTTCTAATATTCACTCACTCACTATCCAGGTTTATTGTCTGTTCCATTTGACAAGAGGTTCGACGTTGTCTGGCTGTCCTTATGCTAAGTCTCCAGTGCTCACGATTGTGGGGATTGAGTGTGTCCATTTGTCACTATCTTGTCTGATGGTTTCTTTCCATGTCTTCCTAGGGCGCTCAGCTTTCTTTATGCTGTCCAGCCTTAGGTCTCTACAAGTGCTGATAAACCCCTTGATTCTTTCAACATGCCCGAACCACCAAAGAAGGTTTGCTCTTATTAGGACATAAAGTTTTTAAATGGCCAATTTCTCAAGTAGAGTGTCTGACCTAATGTTCTGGATCTGGTCCGGCTTTATATTGCATATCCACCTAATTATTGCCCTGTCATTTCTCTGGAGTCGAGCAAGTGAAACCTAGCTGAGGGCCCAACACTCACTGCCATTTAACATTATGCTTCTTACGCAGCTATCATAGACCTTACCCCTGGTAAT
Source organism: Sepiola atlantica (assembly GCA_963556195.1). NCBI lineage: Eukaryota > Metazoa > Mollusca > Cephalopoda > Sepiida > Sepiolidae > Sepiola > Sepiola atlantica. The sequence goes on along the minus strand of OY744532.1, from coordinate 49,660,860 downwards.
AATTGGGATGTTAGGATTGGGAAAAGTTCTCTGAACTTTCCCCAAGCTATTTGACTCTGATGGTCAAACTTAGTTCGCAGCCACCTCCAGCACTCAGCATATCTCCGAGGTAGTAAAAGGAGTCTACCATCTTTAGGGTGTTCTCACCTATTTCAACTTTTGTGTAAGGGAGGCCCTCAATTCGTAGACATTTCTTACATCTGAAGTTTGGATCTGGTGTTAGCCTACCATGCACTCTGTTGCACCCATATAGTGCAGTGGTTGCACTGTATCGCATTGCTCCTAACCTCCATTCTACATACCACACATTGGTATTGACCAGAGTCCTTCAAAGACTGGAGTTCTGGGCCACTAACCATCACCTTTTTCTTTCCAGTTTTGACCTTTTGCTTCCAGCTCGTTTATTGTCTCTGTCATACATATTGTTTCTGTCATCGGCATACAGTAGTTCCCATTAGCACCCTGTTCAGAACTCATTGGAGAGGGCCTCAAGGACAACAAGGGACTAAAGACTGATCCTTGATGTACTCCAGAATTTCCACGTAACTCATCAATGTAAATGTCAACTACCCGTACCCTACTTCTGGCGTTCCTGTACTGCATTGTACTAGTCTGAAAAGCCATTCCTCCACTCAAAGCTTGCGCATTGCCCACCATAGCACTTTTCGGGGAACCCTGTCAAAAACCTTTTCAAGGGCAACAAATGCCATGTATAGTATATATATCATTGTCTGCCCCAATGTACTTCTGCATTTAACGTAGAATAAAATTGCATCTGTTGTGCCTCAACCTGATAGAAATCCAAACTGCATAGCATCGATGTCAACTTGCTGTCTATTGATGTTGTCTGTTACTCTCTGTATCACTTTCTCGCTTGGCCCAAGAGCTTCAGGCCTCTATGACAGCTGATGATATAGCTCTCTGGGACACACTCTTCCTGTCTGACATGATCTCGATTCGGATCTTTCTGGATGCTTTCAACATTTCAGCTACAATACCACACGGTCCAGCCGCTTTCCTATTTTTCATCTTAGAACCTTTTCAATAATATCTGGACTGATCTCAATTGGTGGGCCTTGAACTGGTGTTTCCTTTGATAACTCTTCTGGATTCCATTCAAATTCAATGTTGAGTAGCCTTTCGTAGTGTTGTTTCAAGGCATTTTGTTTGGTCTTGTTATCCAGCGAGAATTTCCCATCATCTTTTATGCATTTTTCTCCCACAATATTGTGGCTTTCCCTTCTCATTTCTTTAGCAACGTGGAATATATCATTGTTCTTGGGACCCAACTGTCCGAATTTGACTGTAGCAACAGCCTGTTTAGCTGAGTACACAGACTTTTTTTGCAAATCTCTTAGAATGTATGTATTCATCTCGACTTCCCCCTTTCTTTCATGCTTTGTAGCATCTTCTCTTTTCTTGTATTGCACTATTTACTTTTCCATTTGACCACAACGTCTCTTTTCCCTATTGGTGCTTCTTCGTCAGGCCAATTACAGTATTGGCACTTTTCAGGAGCCCATCCTTCAGTTGCTGCCAGCAACCCTCCACATCATCTTCTTGGTAGTTCTCTGTGCTTGAAGCAAACGCTTCTTCAGTATTTCCTCTGTACTTCTGCCTCCTTAAACTTCCAAGTCCTCACTTTACGCTTGAATTTATGGTGCTCTTGTGGGTGTGTTGTGACCATGAGGTCACATACCAATAGTCTATGCTGGGTTACACACTCCTCTCCTGCGATGACCCTTATGTCCTTAACCTATCTGAGATCCCTCTGCCTCAGTAGTATATAATCAACTTGGGTTTCATCCCGTCAGATTCGTAAGTAATGAGATGGTTGTCTTTCTTCTTGAACCAGGAGTTTCCTACTACCAGGTTGTTGGCCATCGCAAACTCCCAAATCCTATCACTTTCGGGGTTTCGTTCACCAATGTTGTATCCATTGTGCACCTCCTTGAAACCTGCTGCTATTTTACCAATGTGTCCATTCCTGTCACCACAGATGATGAGGCTCTTTTACCGGTACCTTGCAGATAACCTCCCTCAAAAGCTCATAAGTCGACGTGGAGGACTTCCCATGGACCTTTCATCTCGGCCATATGTACTGGACGATGGTTACTCTTCGGGTCTTGGGTCGTACACGGGATACATCGGCTTATAGTGGTCTCTATGTCCTTGTCTATATTAGGCCACCATACCTTAGTCCTAAGCAGCGCTTTTGTTTTCACTATACCCAAGTGTGTGTCATGTGCCAACTTCAGGATTCGCTTCTGCAAGTTTTTTGGTATAATGATTCTGGATCCTCGCGTAATTATACCCCGTTTGGCTGTCAGCTCATTCTTCACATGTTTGTAGGGTTGGGTTGACTCTTTACTCCAGTCGCCTTGTTGTATCGCCTTTTCCACTGCTTTGAGAGTTAAGTCCCGTTGAGATTCTTCCATTATCTCTGATAACGTGATTGATTTAGGCGTGCTGTTTGCTACGATGGCGTTGATAAACCCTTCGGCAATCTCTTCTTCTGGTGATACTGTTTTTTGATATTTCATCGGTTGTCGAGAGAGTATGTCTGCTGGATTATTCCTACCGTTGATATGTTTGATAGTATAGTCATATTGTTGTAAGCGTAGGATCCAGCGCAATATTCGTGCGGAGGGGTTGCCTTTGGGATTAAAAATAGTTGTCAAGGCTTGATGATCAGTCATTAGCAGGAAACTTTTTCCATACAGATAAAAATGGAATTTTTCGCAAGCCCACACAATAGCTAGGGCTTCTTTTTCCAGTTGGCAGTAGCGACGTTCACCGTCGGTCAGAGTTCTCGATGCATAGCTGATGGGGGTAAGTACTCCTAGTTTGTTCTGGCACAGTATTGCTCCCAGTCCCACGGGACTGGCGTCTACCAAGACTGATGTCTCCAGCTTTGGATCGAAGTGCATAAGCGGCTTGCTTTGAATTATCATATTTTTCAGTTTAAGGAAGCAAGATTCCTCTTCCTTGGTCCATCGCCATTTCGTGTTTGCACGAGTCAACCTTTTTAAGGGCTCACTGAGTGTTGCCAGACGAGGGATAAATTTCCCGAGGTAATTTATCAGCCCCAAGAAACTACGTACGTCCTGGATATTTTCGGGGTTTTTGAATTCTTTTATTGCTTTTATTTTGGAGTCGGTGGGCCTGATCCCTGTGCTGGACACAATAAACCCATAGAACTCGAGTTCTTCACTGTGGAATATGCTCTTTTTCTGTGCGATTGTGAGGTTGTTTCCTCTCAACGTCCGCAATACCGCATCTAGGGTCTTGTTGTGTTCTTTTGTGTCCTTTCCCCAGATTAGAATGTCGTCAGCCCCGTTGCAGCAGTTTGGGATTTTCTGGAGGATTTGTTGTAGTAATCGCTGCCCTTCCTCGGCTGCAGATGTAATTCCCATCACTAGTACTTTGTATCTGTAGATCCCAGACTTGCAAGAGAAAGTGGTGATGTCCCTTGACTCTGGATCTAGTTCTATTTGGTGATAATAGGAGTTTAGGTCGATTTTCGAGAAAGTGTTTGCGTTGCCAATTTCACTCAATAGTTGTTCAACTGTTGGTATTTGATAGCGAGTGCGTTTTACTGCTTTATTCGCTACGCGTAGGTCGGCACATATTCTTATCTCCCCGTTTGGCTTTGGTACCGCTACTAATGGTGAGACCCACGGAGTTGGTCCTTCCACTCGTTCAATGATATCATTTTCTAACATTTCCTCGATTTTTTTCTCCACCGCTTCTTGGATGTGAAATGGTGTTCGCCGTGGTGGTTGGGCTACTGGCGTAATGTTATTGTCAATTTTGATTTTGAGTCGAAAATTTCTCATTCTTCCTAACCCTTCTAATGAGGGTAGATGTTGTTTGAGAATGTCCTTTGTTGATTGTGGGATACTGTTTGTATGGAGTGATTTCACTTGTGGGGTGGTAATGAACCCTAGTTCAATGCTGGCCCGTTTGCTCAATATGTTACCCCCTTGATATGCCTTAGTAACAAATATCTTGTGGGCTATTCTCCTGGGCCCCTTTGTTAGCGTAGCAAAAAATTCCCCTTTTAGAGGTATCGGTGTGTTCCCATAGGCTTTTGGTCTACAATTGGTTTGTTTTAATGTCAAATTCGGTCGTAAATTAAGGATTCCCGAAAAAGTTTTGCCGTCAATGAGATTGATATCTGCTCCAGAGTCTATTAATATTGTGACGGGTACGTCGTCAATGTGGACGACTTCGCTTCCTGCCGCACTAATGTGATCTATTTGGAAGACCCATGTCTGGTTGTCTGATTCCAGTTTCGTTGATACTGGTTGGACACGTTTGTTTTCGCCTGATAGGTTTGATTCTTTTTTTCTATCGCTCTTTTTCCTGAAGCACGTTTTCTCGAAGTGGTTCTTTAATCCACAGTAGTTGCATTTTTTTTCAAATGCTGGGCATTTTGTTTGATCATGTATATGGTCTGAACTGTTACAGCCGTAGCATCTTGTGACAGGTCTTAAAGGGCTGTTTTTGTCTGTGGAGGGGAGATGTCTATGATCACTGTTAAGTTGTTGCCGTTTGTAGCTGGTTTTAACTTGGTGGATATCCGAATGCCCTTTCCCGTTCCCTTCAATATGCTCGGCCTGTGTTTCAGTGGATTCGAATATGAATGCTCTCCGAAGTGCTTCCTCTACGGTCAAATCCGTTTCTTTTAAATACGCTCGACGTAATTTGTTGGAGGTGCATTTCTCTATTAGTTGGTCTACTATAGCCTTGTCTAGACTGTATTCGTTAAAATTACATTTTGCCCCTTGTATCCGCAAACGGGTGACGTAGTCGTGTGTAGACTCCCCGTTATCTTGCATAAGCATTCGGAATTTATGACGTTCGAAAACCTTATTGGTTTTCTGGATGAAGTATTCGTCCAAAGCTATCTTCATTGTTTTGTACGTTGGCTCTAATCGGTTAAAGTCCTGATGATTTCTTTTAGTTTCCGTCCCCCATAAAATCGTAAAAGTGAACGCTGTCGATTGTCATCCCTTATTTCGAACGCCGTAAATGCGTCCTCAAGGTGTTCACTCCATTCCCTCCATGCTTGCTCCTGGTTAGAGTCCTCCCAGTCTAGGGGTTCTATTGTTGGCATTGAAAGAGACATATTTATTTATTTTCTCTTCGGAGGGGGTTTTGTTTAGTTTTCTTCGAGAAATTATATTTCAGTTGTTGTTGTTCAGTTTCGGGTTTTTTTTTTTTTTTTTTTTTTTTTTTTTTCCAGTTGTTTAGTTTCGGTTGCTCGTCGCTGTTTGCTTCGAGAAATTAAATTTCAGTTGTTGTTTCGATTACTCGTCGCTGTTTGCTTCGAGAAATTAAATTTCAGTTGTTGTTCAGTTTCAGTTACTCGTCGCTGTTTTGCTTAGAGAAGTTAAATTTCAGTTGTTGTTTAGTTTCGGTTACTCGTTGCTGTTTTCTTCGAGAAATTAAATATCAGTTGTTGTTGTTGTTCAGTTTCGGGGTTTTTTTTTTTTTTTTTTTTTTCCAGTTGTTTAGTTTCGGTTGCTCGTCGCTGTTTGCTTCGAGAAATTAAATTTCAGTTGTTGCTCAGTTTCAGTTACTCGTCGCTGTTTTGCTTAGAGAAGTTAAATTTCAGTTGTTGTTCAGTTTCGGTTACTCGTTGCTGTTTTCTTCGAGAAATTAAATATTAGTTGTTGTTGTTGTTCAGTTTCGGGTTTTTTTTTTTTTTTCAGTTGTTTAGTTTCGGTTACTCGTCGCTGTTTGCTTCGAGAAATTAAATTTCAGTTGTTGTTTCGATTACTCGTCGCTGTTTGCTTCGAGAAATTAAATTTCAGTTGTTGTTTTGATTACTCGTCGCTGTTTGCTTCGAGAAATTAAATTTCAGTTGTTGTTCAGTTTCGGGTTTTTTTTTGTTTTTGTTTTTTTACCTCGTCGCCAGGTTTACTGTCTACGAAATGAGTCCTCGAACCTAATTCCTCGGGTCTATTTGTAGTCCCGCCCGTGACGTCACATCCGGCGTCACAGGCGTCTTTTTCATCATCACTGCATCCTACCTGCAGAAGGTAAGAACAGTACTTCCTATCAGTTTGGCAAGGATGATCCTGTCAGACAGACGTTGAACATCAACCACCTTGTCAACCCATTTCTCAGCCAGAAGAATTCCAACATCTCCCGTGCCTTGTCTATTACCAGTCCAAAAGAGCTTGTACCGAGTGTCTTTGCCTTGAATTATGCGAGCTGATCCTCCTTTCCACCTAGTCTCCTGGAGGCAACACAAGTCGAATTTCTTGGTATTAGTGTTTCCACCACCTCTTCTGTACTTCCCCTCATCGTGCCAACATTAAGAATGGCAAATCTGAATCTTTGTTGTGAGATTTTGCATGATACCAATCTGGTCAACCCATATCTGGCCCTACAGCTCAGAACACCTTTGACTCTGTTGTCTCCGGCCTCATGTTCACTGTTTAACTTATTAACTGGCATGTGATTCTGGAGCAAGTTTTTTTTACGGCTGGATGGCATTCCTATCACCAACTCTGACACTTCCACAGGTCGAGATCTCTGTGTTGTTGATGTGGCCGGTGGGTAGTTATTTTCAACCTCATATGCCCTTTGCCGCAGTACAGAGCAGTGCTACATGATAAAGCGCCATGTCTAGCATCCCATGAAACCCATGAAAGGTACTATGGAGGTCATAGCTTGGCATTAGTTGCCAATCAGACACAGTGACTATGGTCACCAGATAGCCACCAGATACTGGTCAGACACATCTCTCGGTTTTTCAGGGGCCTGTCTTACTGGATACAAGACCATGTCTGCACACTGGTGGGCCATGTGTGTTGCAGTGACGGGGACAGGTCCTCTGGAGGTTTAAGTTAGGGACCTCACCTTAGTTTTTTGGATGAAACCCTGGACCGCATTTAAAGTAAATACATAGTTCTCTTAAGTGGATGATATACCATCACCGCTTTCCAATTAAATAATATATAATATAATTTTTTTGTTTGTTTTTTAAAAACTAAAAGGCTTTCCAAACATGTAACTTGCTCGTTAAAACAATTTCTCTATATTGAGCACTCCACTGACAAGCGACAAAAAAAATATGTATTTCTTTCCCTTTTTTTTTTTTTTTTTGTTTGTTTGTTAGAAAAACAAAATATTAAGTATTATGTTTCTGAATTTTTGAGATGAGACTTGATAACTTGTATCTTGAGTGTTATTCTGTTACGCAGTGGATATAGTACTAAGTAAAATTCAGTTCTAAGTGATAGTCATCTGAAGGTTGAAGATTCAATCATTGGTGTGGGCGATATGAAGAATTGCGAATCACTGAATACTACTCCAAGTCATGGCTGACGGAATAAGAACATGCTACCCCTGTGGATTAAATAAAGAATTCTGTTAAAAATTCCGTCCAGATTCTCGAGTTTGACAGAAATATTCCTGAGTCTGAAAAGATACACTTGAAAAAAGCTGGAGGTTACAGCGGCCGAAATGTTGTGAGAATAGTTGTATAATATTATGGGTAGCTGTATGTGCCGTGTCCTGCATGGGAAGGGACCCTGCAGTATCCCCGATGGGTTTTCCTGAGGTCACAACCTCCATGGATCAAGTCTCGACTGATGGATTGAATGTGTGAGCTTATTGGCACTAAACAAGCACCCACTTTGCCCTCCCCACCCTAACTAAAACCAAAATGGCAATACAAATAAAAAGACCAAGGCCTAAACAAGGCGCCCACCAAAAAACTTCTTCTCCTTGCCCTTGAGGCTAGCATTCACAAATGTCTGTGGACTTAGAACCAACATCAATGACGTAGAAACCTTTCTCCTAGTAAACTCCTCGGATGTCCTAGCACTAAGTGAAACAAACCTACAATCCTCAATCTCCTCACACTATTTTGGCATGACTTATTACCTCCCACTCTACTGTAAAGACTCTAACAAACATGCACGGGCTAGAAGTTTATGTTCGGAACTTGACTAGAGAACATAGGTTAGAATCAGATGTTGAAGCCTACATGTGCTAAAGCTAACCTTACAACACAGCGTTATTTATATTTCTTATACCATTCTCCTTCGACCCAGGACTGTACCCTGCTTAACTCTGATTCTGAAAGTATAGATACAACACTCTCACTTGACTCAAGAGCCGAAATACATGTATTTGGGGATTTTAACACACATCACTGTAACTGGCTTGGATTCTCCAGCTATACAGATGCACCTGGTAACTCCATGTATAGTTTCTCCATAGCACACTCCCTCTCACTTTTCTGACCCACCTCCCTGATCGTGTGGACCAGCAAGCCTCACTTCTCAACCTTTTCGTGACCACACTGCCTGAGGCTTGCGCGACAAATGCCCATAGCCTGCTTGAGTATGCTGATCATCTTGTGGTAATGATTGATATCACTCTAAAATCTCGTCCCAAAGCTGATGAGCCGTTGCTCAAAACGACGAGATACTTCAGTGATGCCCCATAGAGTGAAACTTTTTCTCTCGCTGCTGATCAGTGTGCAAATGAATTAACCGAATGGGTCAAAGCAAGCATTGAGGCATATGTCCCTATGTGTAAATTCTACAGCAAGCCCCACTCTCCACAATGGTTCACCTCGGAATGTGCAGCTGCTATTGCTAAGAGGTAGCACGCCATAAGTCAACTATGAATAGACAGAAATTTATAGCTTCAAGAAAAAATTGCAAAGCTGTGATAGGTGAAACAAAGAGAAGGTATACAGGGATGACCAAAAAACACATTCAGTCGCAGAAACTAGATACTCGGGACTTCTGGAAAATCTACAATAGTGTGGTGAACAATGGACAATCAACAATTCCCCTGCTGTCAAACCATCATGATGTTGTTTGCACGGCAACTGATAAGGCCGAACTACTTGCCCAGCGCTTCGCCTTAAACTCACTCCCTCCCAAAATTCCCATTGTAGACTGAAGCCACACTTGATGACCTGGTCATCATCCCATCTCATGTTAGAGACATAAAAAAACCATGACACCTCCAAAGCATGTGAGCCTGATCTTATACCAGTAATATTAATAAAGAAATGCTTTGCTGAACTGGCCCCTGTTCTCTCTAAACTCAACAACAAATGCCTTGCCGAATCTTGCTTCCCTGATAGCTGGAAAATTGCCTCTGTGATATCAAGTCTTCAAGAATTCTGGAGATAGAACTGACCTGCAGAATTATCGGCCCATCAATCTACTCTCGATCTTCACTAAAATCTTTAAATCTTTAATCAATCTACCGATAGTCTGTCACCTTCTTAATGTTAAACTTCTTTCTGACCATCAGTATGGATTTAGGCAAGCACAGTCTACTGCGGATATCCTAACCCTCATCTCTGAACGCATATATCATATGCTGGACAAATTAGGTGAAGCTAGGGCGGTAGCGCTTGATATATCCAAAGCCTTTGACAAGGTCTGACATAAAGGTCTTCTCATAAAAATCAACTCATATGGTATTACTGGATAGATTTTTAATATAATTAGATCCTTCCTATCCGAAAGAAAGATTCAGGTTGTCCTCGATGGCCGTTCATCCAAACAACGACATAAATGCAGGTGCACATCCTTGATCTTTATTGTTCCTGATGACATTGGGCATATTTGCTGATGATACATTTTACTCTCGTCATGTGGGTAAAACGGATGTGCACGTATCCAAAGAAATGGCTGAATCCTTAGAAAGTGACCTCCAGTCTGTAGTGGAATGGGGTCATAAATGGATAGTAACATTTAATGCTGCTAAGACAAAGCTCCTTTCCTTCAACAACTACAAGAAAACTCTTCAACTACCGATTGCCATGGAAAATAACACCCTACCTGAGAGTCCAATGTTTAAACTCCTCGACCAGACATTCACAGGTAGCATGAATTGGAACAAATACATAGAAGACATTGCCAAGGCTGCTGCAAAGAAAGTGGGCTCCCTCTATCAACAGTATCCTATATCTCTACAAAGCTACCATCTGCCTATGCATGGAGTATTGTCAAATCTTGGCTGGTGCATCATCCACTAGTCTAGGGCCCAAAAAGAGTCGTTAATCTAATAGGTCTATCCACTATCCACAAAGCTTCAGCTATCCATCATCACCACAATGTTGCAACCTTGTGCTTGTTTTACAAGTACTTCAATGGAATATGCTCCGATGAACTTACTTCTCTGCCCCCTCGTCGTAAATTCACTCGACCAACATGACAATCGGCTAAACCCCATCCATTCACTGTGGAGGTCCCCAGATGCTTGAGAGCCTTCTACTTCAATAGCTTCTTTCCTCGTGCTTCGGAACTCCCTCCCTGCTCCCTTCTTCCCCGACTGTACCGACATTCAAAAATTTAAAACTAATGTGAACAAGCATCTCGCTGCACAGTTCCCAATTTAGGATGATCCCTAATACTTTCACCTAATTCTCAGTAGCCCCTTACGTCTACAGTGGCAGCATGCCTTGTTTGGGGTGAACTTTGTTAAAAAAAAAAATTTTTTAAATGAATAACACTCAAGATGAGAACAGTAGTCCGAATTATCCAAATTATACAAAATACTAAGTTCTCTCAAAAAGAAACTCGATATTAAATTAAATCTTTATTAATATTTGTTACTACATTTTAAATTTTCAATTGTAGGCGTGTCCTTTTTCTTCCAGAGACTCTCATCGATGGCTCTGTTCTTGAGAAATCTACCCTGAAACTTCTTGGTCTTTCTTTCTTATCAACTCATTTTTATAGTTCATACATTAGATCCATTGCTCTTTCTGCTTCTCATAAAGTCGGTTCTCTCTATCACTCCAAACACTTTCTAACACCTGAGGCTATTCTATATCTCTACAAATCTACTATCAGACCATGTATGGAGTACTGTTTTCATATTTGCGCTGGTGAATCTCGATAAGGTGCAGAAACGTATCTGTAGTTTGATTGGCCCTACCCTTTCTTCTTCTCTGTACCCTCCCTCTCTCACAGATGTGATGTTGCTAGTCTCAGTCTTTTCTATAACTACTATTATGGCATGTGTTCAGGATTGTCTAATCCTTTGTTTCAGCTTGTTTTACTCGTTGATCTCCATAAATTTGCTGTTTTGATACCTCATTGTAATACAGCTTCCTATTTCAGTAGCTTCTTTCCAAGAACTGCAGACTTGTGGAACTCTCTTCCTGCTGACTGTTTTCCTCCCACTTATAGCCTTTGTATTTTCAAGACTAGGGCTAATAGGCATCTCCTATCTTTGCGATAATCATCTGTTGTTCTGGTTAGTTCCTTAAGTGGTTTCATGCCTTGTCTGGAGTGATTTCTATAAGAAAAAAAAAATTAATTTTGAAACTACAAATTGAATAATCATATAGAATGTCAGACTTTAAAAAAAAAAATGAATTTGGAATGTTGAAAACGTACACAACTTTAAAAAAGAAGCCCCCTCTAAACATTTGTTTCTCATAAGTTTTATCAAATTTTTTATTGAGTTATGACAATATGGTTTTTCAAAAGAAAGTTAAAGGTGATTTAATTTTAAATTTTTTGCCATATTTTAGCTTAGTTTCACTTTAAAAAGTGATTTGATCCATAAAAGTTACTCCACTCTCACAAAATAGTAAAAAAGGCCCAGATACAATCAGTATTCGAAATGGATTTAAGTGGCCAATGGCCAAAAAAGCTGAAATCAAAATGAATTTCCCAACCTGGGGGTTGGGGATGCCCCCCCCCCCCCTCCACCAATTTCTCATAACTTCTTCGTAATTGAATTTGCATATCTATATCTTTTAAACACGTACGGTTTTATTCTTTATTCCTCTTTATATATGCAAACATTCTTTAGATGATTACGTGTGAACATCCTGAGAAAGTTGGCAGAAAGAAGAAAAAAAAAATTATATTAGAATGGTGGATCAGTTTCGCATATAAATTTAATGTAAAATGAGGGCATTTCTGAGCTATTCTAGCATTTTAGGGCAACTAAAAAATTTTGCTATGGGAGATAAATTGCGCATTTTTTGGGTGGGGGATTCTAAAGTTTTTAGATGATTACGTGTGATTTTATGACCTTGCCACTGGTGCTTAAGGTTAGTGGTAAAAAAAGTTGGTTACTGCCCTAAAAAGATAAAATGTTTCGGAAGTGGGGGATAAATTTACATTAAACTGATACCCCACTAAATTCTAAAATAATTTTTTTTCTTTGTTTGTTGTTTTCACCAAGGTTTTCAGGGTGTTCACACGTAACCGCCCCCCCCCCCCCAAAAATCTCTTTTTTTTTTTTTTTTTTTTTTTAATTTAGGGGGGGGATTCAGCTGAGGATGTTAGTCTTGAAAAGTATACATATATTTTAATGTCATATTGTCTTAACTGTACATCCCCACACCCGCTTTAAATTAAAAAAAAATCTTCATTAAATATTTAAAAATTTATTTTTCCGTCTTCTAAATGAATAAATGCAAAAGTTCGGCTTATTTCTCGCACGAACAGTCTATTTCGAATTAATTCAACTTATTTAATAAGTGCACCATCTTTTTTATATACCGTTTATATAGATGTTATATCAGATTCGCAAGGTTAACTAATTTGCATATTGGTTTTGTAAAAGTTAATTTTATTAATTATTTTTTTAATTTTAATATAACAAATGTTATGTTTTTGCAATATTGTTTTATTTTCTGGACAGGTATTTAGCATTTGTGTTCAAACGTTTTCTAACGTCGTCAAATGTTTCAAACATCGATCGCTCTCAAGAAAAAGCGACCGACTCTATTTTTGAAAATTGCCAGTGAAAAGACAAATTTCTTCTCTCTTTTCTTTAGGTCACATTTAAAAGGTAAATAAATGTTTTGAAATCACCAAAATGTTAACGTTTTGTGTTTGAAAAGTTTAAACTAGCAGGGCTACCCGGTATTGCCCTGGCGAATAGTAATTTATTTTTATCAATAACAATTGATTTCCTACTGTTGTCACACACGAGGTTAATCTTACTGTACAAACCGAAAACAACTAACCAAAGTGAAACTTACCTCCTCCAACCACAACAAAAAAATAAACAAATATGCAGGTTACATCTTACTAAAATAAGAAATATCTAAGTAAAGTTTAAAAAAAAACACGAGATAAGTTTTACTTAAGAAAATAAGTTAATCTCATCTCTCTCTGTCTCTCTCTCCCTCTCTGGCTATCTATTTCTCTCTCTCTCTCTTTCCTGTTAACGACGCCATATTATGTTGTTTTGTTTTTTATTGTTTGAAGCAATAGTTAGAGTAAATGAGATGCAGAGAACAGATACTACACTTAGAATTATTTATTGTGCAAAATATAAAAATTTAAATTACAAATTAGGCACAAGGCGATTAAAAGTGTGGGGGGGAAAGGGGGAATCGTTGGCCATCCTTGGTTATAAAAATGCCCATCTTACTCTTAACTAGAATCATCTCAGAATCAATACCACATTTACTCTTGGGCATCTTACTTAAAATATCTTCAAATTGTTGAAAAACCTTTTTTTTTCATAAGTACATTTATTTACAGAAATTCATTGAATTAAAGTGGGGAGTGGGATCTTAGAGAAAAGACAAAGAAACTATGAAAATATGTTTATAACTCGGCATTTATAAATGAAAAACCGATTTAATCTATTGTATTATCTTTTAATGGGGATAGGTTAGTGTAGTATCGGTTATGTTGGCATAGAACCGTCCTCCCAGGAATTACCTCCTCCCTTTTTAATCCTCCCAGGTCTTACATCAACCTGGGAGGGAGGGTTAATGTAGTATATGTTCTTTTCTCAAGAGACCATCTTCCCAGGGACTACCTTCTTTTTTGGGGGGGGGGGTGCAGGTGGTAGTGTAGTATCTTTTCTGTTGCCATGATACTATATTTACAGATATTAGCTTTTATGGGGAGATCCTCCCAGGTATTAATTACCTCCTCTATTTTGGAAGGGGTATTGTAGTACCCGTACTGTTGTCATCCTACCAGAAATGCCCTCCTCCTTTGAGGATTAATGTAGTATATGTTTAATACTCCCTCCTTTGGGGGTCATCATGATTTCATCCTCTTAGCCTAGCAAAAGTATGTGACCAGAGGAGCATATATTTTCTAGTTAATAATAAAGATGAAAAGCACAAAGTAACCATTTCAAATTACTCAGTAATATCTATTTAACCAATCAACATCTTGCTTTTTTGTTTATTCATTTCATTATCCAGTTTTTAATGGAAATTCACTTTCATTTTTATACTAGCAATACCCACCGACCATAAAACGGTTTGGATAATCACAGATTACTAGGTAGTTTTACTAAAATAGTCATATATTAAAAAACAAAGCACTTTCAGTCGTCAAAATACCACCATTTTGTTCAGAAATGAATATCGTTTCACATGCATTAATAAATAATATTCTACATTATATATTTGAAAAGTTTTCAGCAAATAAAGTCATAAAAATGTTAACGCCATTTTCGGCCATTTACATCACTTTTTTTAAAACCCCCCCTTCTTTTAAAGATATCGTACCATTTGTCTATGAGGAATTTCATCATGAAATTTGGAAAACAATCAGAAAAAATATCAATTTCAATTATTGTCGGGGTACAAAATTAATTGATCCATTATTTTTTTTGTAATCTTAACAATAAAACTTCAACATGACGTGTATCGAACATTTAAAAAAATATTTTTTTCATACCCCAACTATTAAATAAATCAATCTTTTTACCTTTTTAATACATTAAAATTATAATTGTATGTTGTTTTGTCTTTCGGTAGTAATTTTGAATTACTAGATAAAAAAAAATATTGTCCCCTTTTCAGCGAAAGTCAACAATTTAACTAGTATTGCTGATATAGCAATCAATCAGCAGCAGCTAGTTATAAACAGTTAGCTTTGTAAAATTCGTTTACTGACTATCAAAAAAAAAGACAAATACTTTTTGTGCTTAAAAAATTAATGCTGTTTGTGGTTCTTCTATAAAAAAATACTTCAAGAAATACTGGTTTTCAAATATACTCAAATTTCGAACTTTAATTCTAGTAATAATGACTTTCTAGTCAGCAATTAAAAAAAAAAAAAAAAAAAAAAAAAAAAATTCTACTTTTTTAGGCGATTAACCCTAAAAGTCTTGGTAGAAAAAAGACAACAAAAAAATAATTCAGAATTTAGAGTGGGGCGATCGGTTTTGCATATAAATTAAACGTAAAATGATTTCCAATTTCTCGGCCAATCATTCCTTTTAGTGCAATTTTAAAAATATCTTTTCCAGCTGAAAACTTGATATAAAGTAAATAATTACTCAACCACTAACTCTAGGTTTGAGTGACAAGCTCACCCCCTAAAAATGCCTTCTCTTAAACATGTACCATTAACCGTAAATCTGAGTGATAAGCCACTCCCTTAACCATAACACTAAGTCCGATTGGCAAGCCCCCATCCCACAAAAAGCCCATTAAAACCACATGTAATCGTTTAAAAAATATAAAAAAATAAAATAAAAGCAGACTTCCATACAGAAAAATGCACAGGATTTATTTCCCATAAAAAAATTGATTAATGCCCTAAAACGCTAGAATGGCCCGGAAATGGGGAATTATTTTACATTAAATTTATGTGAAACTAATCCACCACTCTAAATTCTAAAATAATTTTTTTTCTTTCTGCTAAGTTTTCAGGGTGTTCACACGTGATTGCCCCTAGCCCTACCACTAACCCAAAGTCCGAGTGGTAAGGCCCCACCCCCTCCGCCCACAAAGATCCTCTTCAAACTACACATAATCGTCTAAAAGAAAAAAAGAACCCCCCTCCCCCAAAGATTAAAAAAAAAACAAGAAAAAGACAGGATTTACTGCAGATTACTTGGAAACCAT
>OY744532.1:49635983-49638483 GCA_963556195.1 Sepiola atlantica | reverse complement strand
AATAACATTGCAGAAATAATACGACGCGTATCATTAACGGTATTAACAGTTAAAATACAAATAAACTTATCCATGTAGGTAGATGAATAACATTTATTTGTTCGAATAGGCTATATTGCCGGTCCCGGCAAAATAACGATTCCTGCGTTATCTTGCCGTGACCGGCAATATAACGATTCCTGCGTTATTTTGCCGGTTCATGTATATTTAACTAAATTGTTAAACATACAGTGATTGTTTTTTTTTGTTTTTTTTTTTATTTAAAACTTTGCCTGATTGATTTTTTTTGTTTGTTTGTTTTTAATTAATCTTTGCCTGATTGATTTTTTGTATAATTTAAAATTTTATTAAGCGACAATATATTTTAAAATAACGATAAAATTAATTTTTACTTCCGGTTGATTCGATTAGGAGTGAACTCTTCAAAATTACGACTTATTTTATGAGTTCATTGAAAGAACATTTTAAAATAGAAACTGTTTAAATCCAGTGATTTTCTGTATATTTTAACATTATCGAAGTTTTTCTTCATAAAGAAAATCAGAATTTTACATTAAAATCGTTCCTTTGTAAAGCACATTTTTAACAAGTAAATGTTACCAAAGGCAACATAAATTATTCTTCTACCTACCTGTATAAGTTTATTTGTTTATTTTATTATTTATTTTTATAAAAAAAATCATTTATCAAAATAAATAATAAAATAAACAAATAAACTTATACAGGTAGGTAGAAGAATAATTTATGTTGCCTTTGGTAACATTTATTTGTTGCTTATTTTTTTCTTTATATATAACTTTCCTTAATTTCAATTACTTAAATCGAGAGCAGACTTAGTAATGTTGGGAAAATTCATCAACATTAATTCTATTATGAAAAGTAACAAAATAAAAATAAACCGAAAAGAAAAATAGTATTTTTTTTAATAATAAAGGTAAAATATCTATTTTAAAATGATTGCGATTGTTTGGTTCATTTGAGCCACGCCTACTGGTGCCCGTGGTATCTCCGGCTCCCGTGGCGGGTATAAAAAGTGCTGCCGCTTCACAATGTTTGTAAAACAATTCAACCTTGGATTAAAATGTGTAGCAGTTGAAAATAAAAATTAATTGAATGAACGAAAATATTAGAGACAATTAGATTCTTTAGCCGGATTTCAGATGCTTGTGTACGAATGGGGTCCCAATATTTCCGTCTGCAAACAGCAATTCGTAAAGAAATTACATACGTTTTACAGCAAATGAAATCCAACTAAATAATCTAATTGTCTCTAATATTTCCGTTCATTTCATTATTTTACTTTTAATGTTTTTTGTACTAAAAGCAGATATTTCTTTAACCGACACAATAGGGCAGGTCGATTTTTTTTTATTTCTTTAACCGACACAACTGATGATGAAAACAAATTGTTTTTAAATATTTGCCCTTATTTATTTCATTACCTATTCTTTCGCAAGGCCATAACAATTAGGTTTTTTAAAAAAAATGAACCGGCATAATAACGATCCCTTTACATTAGTAAATAATTATTGTGCCAGGCGTCACTGTATGTTTAACAATTTAGTTAAATATACATGAACCGGCAAAATAACGCAGGAATCGTTATATTGCCGGTCACGGCAAAATAACGCAGGAATCGTTATTTTGCCGGGACCGGCAATATAGCCTCTTCCTTATTTGTTACACATTTTGTTTTTTCATCCTTTTTTTCGTTCTGTTGAGTGTAGTAAATGATCCCCCCCCCCCCCAAAAAAAAAATTAGAGAAACGGATATTTTATTAGCACATGTTCGTAAAAAGAATTTACCGAGCGCGTATCATTAACAGTATTGTTATTAACTTTGGTAAATTATTATTTTTTAAATTTAGATTCTTTAGCTGCCAAAGGATCAAATGAGTTGACTAATGAAGATATTCTTCAGCTCCAGAATTACTTAACGCAGAAGAATCTCAAGTTCAGTATGATGGTCATGTGGATAAATCAACTTCTGTCGTCCAATTACGATGAAAAGCATCTGTCCTCAACATTAAAAAAACTGGTAATAGAGAATCGGATAAAACGAAAAAACAAGACAAAGACCTCAGGAACTGCAGCAGTTTTTGACTTCACCTTTCCATGAGCGAGTTACCCTATCTTCCCAGGTCAAATCTCCAGACGAATCCAATGATTCAGCCACTATTGAACACCCACCTGCTTCAAAAATTAAGACACTGGAAGAATCGGTCAAAAAATATCAGAATAAGCTGTCCGATATGAGAACTGCATTTCGATTATTAACAGCAAAATATGAAACTGTTTCTAAACAAAAACCATCTCTGCTAAATCAGAATGTTCATGTTAAGAACGTGATTGCCAGATTGCGCATGGAAGTCTCCAAACAATCCATTGACAGGCAGAAAAAGTTGACAAAGAGTAAATTGTATAAACTAATTTATATGTTGAAACAAATGAACAAGAAGAGACTGAGTGAAAATAATGAGCTTAAAAAACAAGTCAACTC
>OY744532.1:49525983-49630983 GCA_963556195.1 Sepiola atlantica | reverse complement strand
CATTTTAAAATATCACAATGGTGCCGACAAATAAATACTTTATATCCATTTTTAAAAAAATTATTCATTTTTTTTTTTCTTTCATACGTTAAATAAGGATATAGTTAAAAAGGGAGATACCCAAAAAGGCATTACGGGACTGTCTTATATTATCACACACACAATTTAGGTTAAGAATATTTTTTGAACTTTTTACATTTTTATGGAATCCGTGATTATAAAATTAAAATAATGTTCTTTGACAAACTTGTATAAAACTGTGTTTAGCAAATATCCAAATTCTTATGTATAATGTTTTTGTGATTTGTAAGTTGGCAAGAATATGCACTCTTTTCAGATGATAAACAAAACTGAATAAGAATTTTTGAAATGTTTCAGTGATTCCTTACGATCATCCTACAATGATAAAGGAACGTGCACATACGTATACTTAAAAAAAAAATAAAATGACCTTTATAAGCATAATATAACATTGGAACATCAACCATGTTCCTGCTACAACTACCAACAATTAATCAGTAATACAATCTAGGAGCCCAACCCACCACAACAAATCTAAAGTAAATAACCCGTTTTTAATGGGAAATTTATTTTTATGCTTATACAAAATCAAATCCCTTGACTTTGAATATTGAAACCACCATATAAAATAAACTTTTAATTGTTTTATTTTTTTAATTAATAAAATGTGTCAATGTTCATACGCAGTAAATTTCCTCAACATTGGAATATATCAATAACACCATGACAATCATCCTTGTTGTTTTTCAGCAAATTACCAAAATTTGAAATGAAAATTGTTCCTTTGTTTTTCTGTAAAGTTAGATTAATTGCTTCCTGGAAGGTGGGTAGATTTTTGCTAGTAAGTAATAAGTAAAATTTAAAACAAAAAAAAACACATAAATTACTTGTTTGTTATCGAACCCCACCCCCCAAGACTCACCTTCAATTAAGTTTATGATAATTGGTTGACCCAAACAAAAACCGTGTGTGATCATGAGGCACCCCTACCGGGGAATATTGATTAACTAATTCAGGAATTCCTTGTAGGCTAGAGTGCACTTCCTCAAGTAGGCTGACTTTTCAAAACTCCACCTGACCTTGTCTAACCTCCTAGCCAGGAGGTAAAAAATCAGACATTTCTTATCAACGATCCTCTGCCCTCTCTAACCTGTCCTTTTTTCCTTTTTTCTTTTCCCAGATCGATCTTTGCGGCCTCTTTTTCCAGAAGGATGTTTTCATGAAATTCAGGTAAAAGGCACATCTATTCTGATATGAGATACATCTGTCTGTCTAAATACTTTTAGGCTATTAGACATAGGAACTTGAAATTTTATCATTTTATTTGAGCAATAGTATAGGAGGATTGAAAACGAATGGGATGGACAAAATTTTGATTACTTAAAAGGACGGCTCGACAAGTATTTGTTGACATTGGACTTGAACACAACCTTTTTGCAGTCTATAATCTTGTGGTATTGTGTTTCACAGATACTCCCTATCTTGGGGAAAAAATTCTGTTCATAGAAGTTCTATTCAATTTTAGGTACACAGAGGTGGTAGGAAAAATACTTTTTTTAACGTATAAATAGGAACATGAGACCTCCAAGTACGTCATTTTATGCCATATCTGTGTAGAGGATTGCAGGAGTCTGGTATTTTCTGGAGCAGTAGAATGATCCAACCAATTTTTCAGCAACAGATGAGATATGTCATTTTAGATCTGAAAGAAAATCAGTCCAAATAGCTTATCAAAACGGGCTTACTCAAGAAGCGAGCCATTCATTTTGACTGGGCACAACAAGGATCTGAGCATTCGTGGTGAAAGAAAAGAAGCTTGATTTTAGAGGTGTTAAAAGTAACAAGCTACTCCCCCCCCCCCATTACACCGCATCGAACGAGAGTAAGATCTTGATCACCAATGCTCTTTGAAATGCTGCGATAGACAGTTGTTGGCTGTGTAGATGTTAACAAATGATCTCTGAAAATGATTTGGAAAATCATTAATGAAGATCATGAAGAGAGTTGGACCCAGAATGGATTCTTGAGACACACCAGCATTGCTAATGTGTGCTTCACATCAACAACTACTTTGATAGACCTATCAGAGAGAAAGGATTTGATGATTGAGAAGAATTGCCAGACATTCCATAGTTTGCGAAGCAACTCTTTGCACCATCATAAAATAACTGATCATCATTATTCACTCAAAAGTGACGTCATGCTAGTAAGTAGCAAGCGAGATCTGTCGAATAGTCAGATTGTCGATAATGAATAAGAGCTTCTTAAAAAAATCATTAGAAAAGTTTAAAAATTGCATTTAAGAAAAGAAAGGAACACGATTTGATTTATACTGAAACTGAACTTTATTAAAAAAAAAAAAAAAAGCAAGAATTCAAAATAAATAGTTAATTGTTTAAAGTTACAATAATATCAACCTATTATTTGTTGTATAGAAAATATTGTATGTAAAATTATGTTTTTAAGCAGAGTACAATCAAATACTGCAAAAACTGAATCATTAATTTAGGAAACAAACAATATTGAGATTTTAAGCAATTAAAATTTTTTCATGTGTATTGCTAGCTAAAGTTCCTGGTAAAGGAGGTTATCTGTGATCCTACCACGCATTCTACGACTGTTGATCAAGGGAAGAGTCTGTCAAGTATGTGTACAAAGTGTCATGATATATGGAAGTGAAACCTAGTTAGTCAGGGTTTAGGACGTGCGTTGTATGGAGAGAAATGATATGAGAATGATACGGTGGATGTGTAATGTGAGTTTTAAAAACATGCTTAGATCTGATTATCTCGGAAGAAGATTAAATCTGGACAGCATAAGGAGATGTGTGCAGAACAGGAAACTTCATTAGTATGGCCATGTTGAAAGAATGGATAAGCATTCTTGGCTTAGTAGATGTAGAACAGTTGAGGTAGCAGGGTCAGTTGGTAGGGAAGGCCAAGGAAAACATGGGAGAAAGTGATAAGGATGGACTCGAAAGATAAATAAAGACCTGGCAAGAGATAGGTTATTTTGAGAGTCAATTTCTAAAAGCTGTCCAACATACGCCAGCATGTTAAACTGAATATGATGATACCATACATCCAACTCAGATGTACCATACTATATATAATAGATTATAAAATGTACTTAGCACATTACTGCAGTTTCATGGCCTCACCAATCATGAGGAGTGTAAATACTGTTAATTCTCTTGGTTTACTGTTTGATTGATACCAGTTAAATACAGTTCTGATACTCAGTAAAATGTTAAACTAGGTACATTTTATTATTGATATAGCTCTATCCAATAAAACATTGTTTTTCCAAGATATGCTATTTTAATTTGGTTCTGTTCTTATTGAAGAGTTGGTTTTCTTGTAACCCATCACTCAATAGGTCCCGGGCCTAAGTAGTAAAACAACTACTTTTAGGCAAAATTCGACTTGATGATACACCGATTCCAATGCTTCTCTAACAATTTGATGTCGATTTTGCAGAACAATTTGTGTTTGGTCTCAATTTCCAATATCACTTATTTATTAAAGCCATATCTCTTTTCCTGGATCATTTTTTTTTTGAGGTCCACAAACAGTTAGTAGGCTAGATATGGAGAAACGATTCAAAGTCCAATTCATGTAGTTTTGCAATCGATTTGTGACACAGTACATTGTCTTGGTGAAAGAACACTTTTCTTCATTTGTGGCTGTCTTTTGGCGAGTCCTTATTTCAAACGCACCAATAATGTTATATAATATTCGCTATTGATGGTTCCTTCTTTCTCAAGGTAATTGGTAAACAAAATAACCTGCGCATCCCAGAATATGGATCCCAAAACGTTGTCTGTTTATGTTTGTCTTTAGTTATATTAGACAGCTTTCACCTGGTGCTGTCAACTCAGCTGACTCCGGAGTGAAGTGGTAGATTCATGTGTCATCCATTGTCACATTGATGCAAAAACACCTTTTTGTTATGTTGAAACAGTTACAAACAACATTGCCGCGGTGTTGTTTTTGATCGACTGTGAGCAAATGCAGCATCCATTTTGAACACGGCTTTCTCATCGACAAATGTTCATGCAAAATGGTCAATACACTGCCTTACAGTCATTTTGGCAGACAATGAAAGGTTAAGCTTACAGTCATTTTAAAAATAGGTATAAAAAATCATTTTTCTACAAAAATATAATTGAAATTCTGGGAATCTTGCTTAATTGGTGTCTAATGATTATGGATCAAATTCTATGCAAATCTGAAATATTTAGATTTTCAAATGCGTCCTAAAAACACTTCCAAAGAAACTGAAATTTGGTTAATGTTTATTAATTGATGTCTAATACCTATTTCACAAATATTGGAGGTGTTTGAATTTTCACAAAGGGCCCCCCCCCTTTTCACCCCCATTGCCTAAAACTAACTCAAACTAAATATAGCCCGTTATGACCCCTTATGTCTAGCAGTTGTGTTCCAAAAACATAATGATCCATTAATTAGTTTAGGAATTAATCCTGTACATACAAATATTTAAACACACCCACACCTAACTTTATATAACTAGAGCTTACATCCATCTTGTGCTAAATGAAAATTATGATTAATGAAGCAATAATTATCAAATCAAACCAGCCTAAACATTGGGCAAAATCCCCCCCCCCCCCCCCCCTTTTGATAAGCGCGCAAAGATTACACGGAAGAGCAACTTTGACTGTTCGTATAAGTTTCAATTCAACAGTTAACACATTGAATCTTAACATTAGAGACCAAGCTAAATTATTCTTTTAATAGTAAATCAATAAAAAAACTCATATTTGGTTCATGTAAAAACAGACTGTAACACAATTTGATAATAGGGCAAAAAAGGGTAGTAAAAAAGGGTAAAAAGTATACGCTGCTGAACTTGCTGTAAAAAAGTATCCATTGGAGGTACAAGCTTGAAACTTTGCAAGTTTACTGATTTTTGAATGAGAAATTAAAAAGAAAAATACTTGTCTTCTCTACAATATCAATACTTTTTGTCATAGATATATTTTAACTTGAGTGAATTGATGCAGTTTTCAACTCTTTAAAAAAAGACTTACAGCAAAATTTAGAAGTTTTAGAAAAGTTTTTTTTTCTTCTTTCAAGCAAATCTTTATTGTAAAGCTTTAAACATTTTAGACGATTATTGTGGGAGAGGGGGGGGGGCTTGCCATTTGGATTTTGGGTTGGTGGTAGGGCTAGGAGGCAATTAGGTGTAAACGCCCTGAAAACTTGATGGAAAGAAAAAAAAACAACAATTATTTTAGAATTTGGAATAGGGGGGATTGGTTTCACCTGAATTTAATGTGAAATGGTTAACCATTTCTGGGCCATTCTAGCGTTTTAGGCAGTTAATAATTTTCTTTTCTATGTGAAATAAATCCTGTTTGTTTTTCTTTATGGGTTTTTTTTTTTCTTTTCTTTTTTAGACAATTATGTCTTGTTTTAATGGGCTTTTTGTAGGATGGGGGCTTGCCACTCGGACTTAGGATTAGTGATAAGGTTAAGGAAGAGGTTTTGTTTTGGATGGATGGTGCCATTTGGACTTAGGGTTAAGGCATGGCCATCGTAATAGTAAACTAGTTTACTATATTACATAAGTCACGGTTAAGGGAGTTTATTTTTAGGATGCTTGTCACTCAGATTTAAGATTAATGGTACGACACGTTCAAGAGAAGGCATTTTTAGGAGGTGACCTTGTCACTCGAACCTAGAGTTAGTGGTAGAGTAATTATTTATTTTATATCATGTTTTCAACTTGAAAAAATATTTTTTAAATTGCACTAAAGGGCAAGAATGGTTGGGAATTATTTTTTGTCTTTCTTTTTTCCGCCAGGGTGTTCACACGTAATCGCCTAAAAAAGTAGAATCTAATTTATTTTTTTCATTGGCAAATTATTATTACTTATCATTATTACTAGAATTAAAGTTTGAAAATTGAGTATATTTGTCATCACAAAGCATTAACTTTTTGTCTTTCTTTTTTTTTTTTACAAAACTTTAAACGAAATTTACGAAGCTTACTATTTAAACTAGCTGCTGCTGATTGATTGCTATATCAGCAACACTAGTTACATTGTTGACTTTCGCTCAGAAAGGGACAATATTTTTCGGATAGGGTAATTCAAAATTACTACTACCGAGAGACAAAACAACATACAATTATAATTTTAATGAATAAAAAAAGTTAAAAGATTTATTTACTAGTTGGGGTAAGAAAAATGTATTTTTAAAAATGTTCGATACACGTTATGTTAGTTTTATTTTTAAGATTACATAAAAAATAATGGCAGCGGTTGTTTTGTTGATGTTTTCGATTTTTCAATCGCAGTCTTGATGTGGGGAGCTCATAGATGATTGAAGATTTTTCATTCGCTCGGACGTACCTCCATTTTTATATGTGGCGCGTCTAGAGTTATGGGCGTAGTAATATGACACCAACAAATTATTAAAGACAGGATATTTCTCTACAAAAAGGTGTAAATTTCAAAAACAAATTTTATATTGAATTTTTTTTGGATTTTATTCACTAAAGTTTTCAACTTGGATTTTTTAAATAAAATGCAACTTAAAATCCTATGTTAAACCCACCACATTAACGAGCGTTCTTTTTTCTTTCAGATGAGACTATTTTTATTTGTATAATGACACACAATTTCGCGCGTAACTAATTTGAAAAACACATTTTTTTCACATAAAAAATAAAACGTCCGTCACTGAAAATAGTGACCTAACTTGAAGTTGTTTGGAAAAAAAACTATTAATTAGACAAGAGAAAGGATTGTATCTTTATAAAGAGAAAAGATTAAATTTGTTTACATCCAAATTTTATCAAATTAACCTAAAAAATAAATGAGATATTGCAAGTTGAAATTGTAGGAAATTTCACTTATTTTAACATATTTCCCCCTTTTTTCTCTTCACATTTCAAATGTGTTTCAAATGAATTCTGCGTAGATTGATATCGTTCATGTTTTCCATTTTCAGTTGATGTGCAATCTGTTGTCTGTAGATGGCATCAATGATCCAGATGTTGTTGGAATTAATGCAGGTATGTGTGAGGAAAAACTAAAAAAAAATTTGAAAATATAATCATAATTCGTTTGAATCGGCATGTCACAACTTTTTTTACTGGCTCCATTTTGTTTGTTGTCTGGATTTTTTACCATGATTTCAGAATTGGATACCCACAAGAGGGGCCACACAAAGGTTGTCAGCATTGATAGTGAAATTGGTGCTATGTATACAATGGAACTCCTGACGCAAACTTACTAATCAAACCAATTTGATTGTTTCCAGTTGCTGTGTTTTAGCATTAAATAATCTCAAAAGGGTTGATATGCTATAAACGAAACCAAAAGTTTGAAATTTATGCTTTGATCGATTCCATTGATGTTCTTTTTGAAGGCTTTATCGTTGCACAAATCAGTTGGGGCGATTTGAAAATGTTCAAATTTCAGAGAAAAACAAAGGAAAACAGAATAGCATTGTTGTTCAAAGTTAAATAAATGAAAATCTGTAATTGTTGGCACAGGCAAAATATTTAGAGTATGAGAGAGGATCCTTAATTTTTCCACACTCAATTGATGTATACATTTTCATATTTTTTATAATATTCACTGGGTTGAGTATCCTTTATTTCATATGCGCAATAGCAATTTTGTGTTAACATGATGATCTCACTGGCCACATTGGTTCTAAATGAAACTGCATAGATTATACTTCGATGCATGTTATTCTGATTTAGTAAGAAAACATAATCAAAATGAGAAAATACAAAAATAATTAAAGAATTTTGAATGCCTGGGTCAGTATTGAACTCAAGACTTGGCCAGCAAAAATATTATTAAAACCAAGGGAAAAATGATCAATGATCTAGGCTTCCTGAACTCCTTTCAGCAGCAGGGATGATTAATACATGTTATCTGCTCACAATGTTATTGTAACCTATTGGAAGAGACTAACCGGACAATAGAAATAGCTAAGTTGTCAGGCATTCATTGTTTTGTGGAAACCCAATTTTTTTTTTTTTTGCCTGTCCACAAAAGATTATTTTTTAAAACTGTTTTGAATTGCTGCTCTCTATTTTAAAATTCCAGAATGAATCTACCAAAATGAGGATCTTTTTTTTTTTGTAAAACGTTACATTTCTTCTGTTTTAATCTTTTATTTCTTTTCAGCTTCTGCTGCTTTATCTCTTTCCAGTATCCCTTGGAATGGTCCAATCGGTAAGACTCTTGGATTTGTTTGTTAAATATTAGAGTAGTTATGTTGACTAGTGGATATATTAGCTAGTACATATTAGCGCTTATGCAGAATGATGTGTTGTAGACAAAGATCAGAAAGGATCAATGGGCTAACCCTGACTGTAGAAGCCAGGATCGTGAGAAAAAGAAATTTATATGTAGGTGGATGTGATGTCAGATGAGCGACAGAGAGAGTTGTGAGGACAGCTCTCGCTCAGTTATAGAGAATTGACTGAGCTAAGAACATGTTAAATATGGTCTAGCAAAAATTTTAACATAATAAGCAATACCCTTCTCAAGCTCTTTTTCTCTTTATTTCCCTCTTTTCCTTGAAATCATAATTACAGCTGATGTGATGAGCAACGCTGATGCTAAATTATAATTTAATCATCTGTTACGGCTTGAATAAACTGTTCTCTAAAAGTGTGTTGTTCGAATTGCATAATGATTGTAAGAAAGTATGCTAGGCAGCCTTTTGTTTTAGCCCCATAAACGAGCTACAAATGAAGAGAGACATGTAACAAAAATATCCTAAGGGTAACAGCAAATTGGAGATGCATGTCCACAGTTCGAAAACCTAAGTCAAGCTCTGTTAAATTGATTAAATGAGCAAAGAACTAAATGATTATTCAACATTTTCACATATAATTTGAAGTAGATTTTTCCAATGTCTTGTAGAAAGAAGGATGGAGGACAACTGGTAGAGTAGTAATTGCGGAGAAAGCTTTCAGCGGATCATTAGAAATGATCAGTCTGAAATCCAGATGGTGAGAAGCGACATGCTATGTTGGATTCGGAAATACTTTTTAAAAAAAAAAGCATTTCTACAGTGACAGTGTCGAATTTAAAAGAAATTCAAACTACCATTCTTATCTTGGATGTTATTCTCACAACGTTTCGGCTTATGTAACCTATGAGCTTCAGTTTGAAATTCCCTACAGATTCCCATGTTCGACAAGACATACCTGGAGAGGTGTCTCTCATGGACTAAGATCAAGTGGAACCAGCAGTAATCGCAAGGACTAGACCTGTGGAATGAACTGGATAGTTTAAAAAACCCTATACCTGGAGATTTTGGGTGGGAATAGTCAGATGTTGCTGGAACAATGATTGAGGATGGATCCAATAAGTTTGAGTTGGTGTATTACTTGGGAGATACTCTTTTATGTGTATAGGACTTAGACTTAAATGGTCGCTTTTTTCTGTCATGCCCATAGAAATACTTTGGATCGCTGACGCCACTCATCCATACATAAGGCCTTGTTAATTGATTACTTCGTCAAAAACTCTATCTAGCTAAATAATGATCATAGATTATGTGTGAGTTATGAAAATTTATATGAAGGAAATTTTGTTATTTTGTTTCTGAAATTTCTTTTTGTGGGGAGTCGATACAAGTTGTGAATACAGTTGCCCTGCACTTGTTGAATATCAGAAAGATGCGTGAGAATTGGGCATGTGAGTTGTCCCCCTTTTTGTTTGTCTGAAAGATTTGGTGAGAAAGAAGATATTGTTGAATTGTACAGTCTTTATGAAAGAGTTGCAAAAGCAAAATGAAATATTTAGTTTATTAGTGGTGCGTTTTTGGAGTTATAATAAGTTAGGGAAGACTAACTTATAGCAACCTGTAGATATATTCAGAATTAAGACAGAGGTGTGAAACCTATTGAAACCCCAGTGAGGAATGATGTTGGCAGAGTGAGGAGCAGCTGAGGATGAAAGGGACCTTCCCAGTGGTTGGAGATGGTTGATCGTGCTCATGAGAAAATAAGCTTCAGATAAAAACAAGTGAAGTGAATTTTCAAATGGAATAAATCACAATGAACATTATTGATTGGTGAAAAAAAAAGAAGATCTTTAAAGAAAGAGAAAAAAAGAAATGAACATTACATCGTAGACTTTAGAAATGCATTTTTTTCCCCTTTGGGTTTGTCATGCAAGCATATGAGATTTTCTCAGTAAGATTTTTTTAGCAGAATGAAGTGAAATGTTGCAAGGAGAAACAATTCATGAATGAGGGTGGTGAGGGATGTAAGCATGCACCATGATAATTGGAAAAATATTTCACACATTAGGAAAATACTGAGCAAAACAACAATAAAAATTTCATATTCGACTATGAAAAATCTACAAAACACCATAATCTCTTCAAATAATTTAAAATTTAATAAAGTAAATAATGGTATAACAGTTCTGAAATTCAAGATAGGCAAAGTAAATGCGAGTAAAAATATTACAAAATGTCCACTCAATGGAGAATGTATAAGTGCAATGTTATTGAGATAAAAAAAAATCATCCGTGTATATAGGAACCACATTTAAAATTAAATACAACATATAGCATCTAGAAGAAAAGCTACCAGATTCAGACCTCCCCAACCTCTTTAACTAAATACTAAATATATTAAAAACCTTAAAGATATTGAAGACATCCTGGAATGACCCGTTTAACTAAAACTAATAAATATTCTCCCAACAAATTCGGAATGTGTAGTCTGTGTTTTGCTGAATTTGTTGCAATTCTTTCATAATTCAGCAATTTGATAAATAGGACTTTAATTATAAGATATAAAGTTACATTTACTATAAATTTGATCCGAGAAGAGAACTGCAGAATTATATTGTTGAATAAAAAAAAAATCTTTTATTAAAATAAAATATAGAAACTAGAATGTGGGAACATGATAAAAACTTAGAATACACAGAAAACTTGTAATAGTCCACTGAATTATTAAATTAATATTATAAACAGTATTAAACTTGGATTAGCAATACCCACTGAGCATAAAATGGTTTGGATAATCACAGATTTCAATGTAGTTCTACTAAAATAGTCATATTTTAAAAAGCAAAGCATTTTAAGTCCTCAAAATACCACCATTTTGTTTAGAAACGAATATACTTTCACATGCATTAATAAATAATAATCTACATCATATATTTGAAGAGTTTCCAGCAAATAAAGTCATAAAAATGGTTACACCATTTTCGACTCATGAAATCACACATAATCGTCTAAAAATATTTTTAAACAGTCCTAGTATTAGATTTCAGTTTCTTGTACATAAAATGTATTACAATTCAACTTTGAGTTCTCTAGCTTCTTTTATTTTAATCGTTACATGGTATTTTTTAAGGTATTGCATTTACTGCAGATTACTTGGAAACCATTAATTTCTGAAAATACACTTATAAGGCAAATTTTATTGCTTTATCTTGTGTTTTAACAAAGATATAACATTTTTACTGAAAAATTAGTGTGAAAAATGTAACAAAACGCATATGGTCTTAAAGACGGGAAAATATCCAATTATGATAGACACAAAAATAGTCATAACTTCCTTATTTTTAGTCAGATTTTAAAAAATTAAAAAGATTCTTTCTTAGATCACCAAGCTCTTTCTATGTATATGACATACATAGAAAGAGCTTGATGATGTAAGAAAGAATCTTTAAAAAAATTTGAGATTTTAAGCAATTTAAATCTTTTCATGTGTATTGCTACTTGGATTATATCAGATATATAACTTGTGATACATTAATAATTAAATAGATATAAGTATTTATGGTCATAATAGATGAATAACAGGTCAATATGAATTGAAATAAATTAAAGCAGGTTAACAGAAAAATTATTCATGGAATGCAATCCTTCAAACACCTAAATTAATAATATTGGAATAAGATAAGTACTGACTATACTGTTAGTTTAACATAAACACTAGCAAACATACTCAGCAAATATTATTGGTGAAAGAAAAAATCAATAACAAAATAATGAATTAAAATATGAATCAAATAAAATTCAAAATTGAAGAAATAATATTATTAATAACAAAGAGATATGAATGTAATTGGACACTAAGATTGTAATAAATTATTAATTTAGACTATATCATCATCATCTAATCACGGTAGTATCACAAATCCTCCATCACATGTGGTAGATTTTCATAGGTGCATTATGAGTTTCTGCTAGTTACTTGATGTAGTTTCTGTGTGGTCTCCCTACTGAACCACATCCCTGTTTTGGCATCCACAAAAGAATGGTGCTAATGATTTCATTCTTAGCACTCCAACAGTGTCCAACAAATCTGATTCTTCTTCAAGGCTGAGATCAGAGGAAGGTGTCCGTAAGTTGCTCTCTCGTAGGGTGCTGTATCCAAGAGATGTTAAGAGCATCTCTTAGCATTCTAGTTTACACACCATCAATTTTCTTCTCCAATCCTTTGGTGAAAGTCCGCTGCTACTTCCATATACAAGAACTGATGTAACAATGGCTCTGAAGAAGTCACGTTTCATCTTGGTAGGAAGATTTTACTCACAGATCATTTTCATCTTGTCCAGTCTAGCCCAGGCCTTGCTGATTCTCACCTTAGTTCACTCACTGTGCAATTTTGCTTTGCAACTTTACCACCAAGATAGGTAAACACGTCGACATTTTTGATACAAGACCCACCTAGGGAAGACATATTTCCATGTTGGTTCAAGAGAATGTGCTCTGTTTTGTTTGTGTTAACAAAAAGCCTAATGCAATTTGCCGTTTCTTCGAGACAGTGTAGTAGGGCTTCTGCTTGTTTAATTATGTCAGCAAACATTGCAAGGTCATCAACATAGCCTGCATCAGTAATTTCTTCTGCAGAATATCTTCTGCTCCTTGTTAAGTAATTTTCTTTCTACTGGTCAACTGACATGCTCTGTTTTATAGTAAACTAGCAGGGCTACCCGGCGTTGCTCGGGGTCATAAAAACATAAAATAGAAGGAAAATAGCGTGTGTAACATGTTTATATTCAAACTTCTATTTCTCTCCCTCTCTCTATAGCCGTCTCTTTATCTTTCTACTTTTCTCTTCCCTGGTCGCCCCATTTCACCGCCACTTTCTCATTTTACCTTTTGTGAAAGCTGTTTCTTCCCCACCATTCCTCTTCCCATTGCCCAGGGCAAAAGTATGACATATTTCTATAAAAAGTACCACCTCTGTCTGCGCCTTCTGTACTTATCGCCACCCCGGTGCTCATACTATATACATACGTATCGCAGCCTCAGTGCGCATACTATATACGTACCTATTGCCACCCTGGTGCATATATAATATACGTACATATCGCTGCCCCAGTGTATATGCTATATACGTACCTATTGCCGCCCCAATGCGCATACAATATACGTATCTATCGCCGCCCCGGTTCAGATACTATATAAGTACCTATTGCTGTCCCGGTTCAGATACTATATAAGTGCCTATTGCTGTCCCGGTGCGCATACTACATGAGTACCTATCGCTGCCCCGGTATGCATACTACATAAGTACCTATCGCTGCCCCGGTGCACATACTAAATACGTATTTATCGCTGCCCCGGTGCGCATACTAAATACGTATTTATCGCTGCCCCGGTGGGCATACTTAATACGTACTTATCGCCGCCCCGGTGCGCATACTAAATACGTACTTATAGCCGCCCCGGTGCGCATACTAAATACGTACTTATCGCCGCCCCGGTGCGCATACTAAATAAGTACCTATCGCCGCCCCGGTGTGCATACTAAATACATACCTATCGCCGCCCCGGTGCGCATACTATAAACGTACCTATCGCCGCCCCGGTGCGCATGCTATAAACGTACCTATCGCTGGCCCGGAGCGGATGCTATAAACGTACCTACTGCCGCCCCGGAGTGCATGCTATAAACGTACCTACTGTCGCCCCAGAGCGCATGCTAAATACATATCTATCGCCGTTCCGGAGCGCATGCTAAATACATATCTATCGCGGCCCCTAAATACATATCTATCGCGGCCCCGGTGCACATGCTATATATGTATCTATCACCGCCCCGGGGTATATGTTATATACGTACCTATTGCCGCCCCAGTGCGCATACTATATACTTATCTCTGCAAGGGTGCGCATACTATGTATGTACCTATCTCCAGCCCAGTTCGCATACCTAAGAACCTATATTAATGCGCCCCTGTCGTATCAAAGAACCAAAATTGTGTTTGTTCATGTTTTGTCACTGTCATAAAAAATAACTCGTATTAATGCGCCCGTCATATACAAGAACAAAAATCAACTTCATTCATGTAGTGTCACTATCATAAAAAAGAACACATATTAATGAGCCCTGTTTAAGTTCAAGAAAAAAAATTCCCCCCCCACACACTTTTTTCTCTCCCCTACCTAAGTAATATTTTAAGTTCAAGAAAAAAAAAAATTGCTCCTACCCCCTCCGACCCTCCCATATTTTTTTATTCTTCCCCCCCCCAATTTTTTTTTACCCTCCCCTAACCCGTAGAAATATTTTAAGTAAAAATCAAAAAATTTTTAAAAATAAAAAAATTTGGCCCCACCCTCAAAAATATTTTCCCTGACCCCCTCTCAATTTTTTTACCCATCACACCCTCCCCCCAATTTTTTTTTATTCTCCCCCCAACCCCGAGAAATATTTTAAGTTAAAAAAAAAAAAAAATTTCCTCGACCCCCCCCCCCCCCCAAAAAAAAATG
This sequence comes from Sepiola atlantica, assembly GCA_963556195.1. Classification (NCBI taxonomy): domain Eukaryota; kingdom Metazoa; phylum Mollusca; class Cephalopoda; order Sepiida; family Sepiolidae; genus Sepiola; species Sepiola atlantica. The sequence continues at coordinate 49,616,212 of OY744532.1, read as the reverse complement.
TTTTACACTAGATAATTTTTTAAGTAACTTTTGTTAAGTTTATTCAGTTGTGTTTTCATTTCAACTGGTTGAAAAAGAAAACTACAACTTTCTAGTTGTAGTTTAATATGTGTTCTGATTGGTTGTACAATTTCAGGCATATTGATAAAGATAGACTATTTTAATAAACTAACATGTAAAATTGAGTCTCGAAAAATATTCATATTTCGCATCTTCGGCTGTTCGAAGTAAATACCGTTTTAACTTGCTGTAAATAATTCAATGTTTAAAAGCACATACAAATTACATATTCGGAAAAATTATGTTATTTTATTTTCAACCATATATATTTTTTAAATTAGCCCAGAAATAAGCGAGAAATTGAGTTAAACGAACTAAGGCACAAATTTGTCATGATAATGGCTAATGGGCTACATTGTTTTCGGCATATTTGCAGGTGTGAAGCCAATGAGAGGTCAGGAATCAGTTCGAATGTTTGAGCTGTCATGAGTTGACAAATGTCAGTCAGAAGAATTAAGTGTATGAGAAATCTGGGTCATGAGAGCGAGGAAAATGATTAACAATGGAAGTTCAGCCCTTGAGGTGGGCTGATGTGAGCGGGTGACCAATCAGATTACTTGCTAACTGAGGCAAGTACGATTCACCTGATGCTACCAAGTGACTTTGTCTGGATATATAAAGTTTGACAGAGCACAAATTTAAGTCACAGTAAGATAAATAAATTGCGATGAGAAGTTAGAACTGACAAGTTGAGATTCAGTTTAGTTGGGAGAACTGCCGTTTGCCCACTTGGAGTAAATTACTTTTCTAAAACACTGAAAAGAAAAGTCTTTCACGTCGACGGCCCGTTACTTGGCGAGTTGTAAAGTTGAAATTGAAATCCCTAAGCTACATCCAGAACCAAAGGCAATTATCTCCCCAACTGATGAAAGACTTTGTGTTCCTGTAAAACAAGTTTCAAGGCAATATACATATTCTTATCTTCAAACAAAATCAATAATATTGTGTTAATACCCTGAACAGCCTATTTAAATTATTGTTGTTTTTCTTCTATATGTACCATTCTTTCCTTCATTGGGCAATCGCCCCGGATGACACAACTGTATCAAATCACAACATGGTGAGAGGTACTGTCCAGTTGACGAAGATGCTTTGACTCCATCGGACTTGTTCTTCAGGACTTCATCAATGCTGGTGTCCCGTGAAGACAGCCAAGAGTCGGCGACAACACATCAACCAACACTGGAGATATCAGCCCGGGGCATGAGAGAAAGTGTATGAGCTGGAATGCAACAGTAACTGGCTTTCTCATTTACTCTTATTTGTAGCTCAGCTGGTCATACAGTTGAGCACTGGCTACTAAATTCAGTACTCTGGATTCAACAGATTGAGCGTAGGATTATTTGTTTATAATAATTTAAATAGTGGTTTCTGTGATCACTGGCAGCATCACACTCGGGAATGAACCATGACTGGCGGCTTGGTTTCTGTTGAAATATTTTTGATGGTATAAACAGCGATTAACCAATTAGATATGTTGAAGGCAACACAGGACACATTCTGGCTGAAAATGGAATACAGAGGAATTTCAGAGATTACAGATTAGCCCTTGAGTATTTATACACTCTGATGAAAAGGGACAGGCTAGTGTGTGCACATAACTAATAAGAATATTTATTCAATCAAAAATAACTGAGAGATGTTACATTTATTTTCTAACAAATCACCGAAGCATTGAAAAAAGTAGGCAACATTTTTGTATGACAATAAAATTTATTTACATTGAAACAATTAACCATGTACATCACGGATATTGTTTACTGACATTTATTTTAGAGTGTGATCGAATATGTGTAGGGCCTTACATTTTAAACAGCCCTACATACAGATTGAATTATAAAACTTTTCTTCTTTAATGTTTTTGTACGTTTTTTTTTTACTTGCAATTTATCAATTTAATAAAAAAACATCTTTTTACATTTTAATTCTATCAAGATGTTTACTTTCTTTGTCATCTTGTTCAAAATTGTTTTTACTCTGACATGAAGTTTTTGGAGTTTGTATTTCAGTTTTTGCTCAGTCTCTGGTGTTTTCTCTATTCCTTTAACTTCAGGTGCCGTCCGTGTCGGTTTTATCAACAATGAAGTAATTATCAACCCAACGCGCCGACAAATGACTGACAGCACCCTCAACCTGATTGTAGCCTGCTCAGAACCTAATAAAGTTGGTATGTTGACCAATCTCTAGATCATTGGAAACCAGGAAATCATTTCTGGTTGATTCTCAAGATAAACCCATCATTCTTGTATTTCCCTAGAGGACATAGGAGTGGGGTGGGGGACGTCTCTCACAAAAATTGTTGACCAATTGTGAATCAGCCAACTAACGTAAATATCAATTTTCCTATTTGTATGGACATTTGCACCAAATCTTGCATTCTCTCAATTTGGGTTGAGAGAAATATATTTGTGGACAAGTCATACCAATGTACTGTTTGGCGACCATACAAAGAATGAAGATCCATACTAATGTAGAAGTTGGTGACCATACAAGGAAAGAAAAGCAAAAGTTACTGAATTTATGGCCTGAACAAATATTTAATTTGCTATTTAATATATAAAGTAAAGTCAGTCTCTTTCTTAATTTCTTTCTGTCATCGATTGCTTTCTTCCTGCAAAATCAATATTTGATTCTGGTTTGTCAATTCTTTTTGTGAATCATTGCAGCATGTTAAGAACAATAACATTCGATTTAATTTTTTCCAGAAAATACTTTGACCATATCAGAATTAATTTCATATGGACGCCATATTTTAAAAAAAGGGGTCATAACCGTGTATTCGTCAATACAGAGTTGTGTCTTTTTTAGAAAAAAAAATTGTTTGAGAAAAAACAGTATAATTTTAAAATCCAAAAACAAATTGCAAGTAAAAACACTACCAGGCAATGTCAGGTAAGTACAGCTAGTCTAACATATAAAGTTATCTTGTCGAATTTTCTAAGTCAAACCTAAATATCATTTAAACTGACAAATCAAACTTTACTTCTGACAAGCCAATTTTCATTTGTTATTGTTGTACCATGTTATTGGTAATATAATATACATCGCTACAATTTATTTAAAAAAATTACTTAGTTCAGCCTAACAACTGATAATGTAGAAACATTTAAAAATAATCACTTAAACTCATCAAGGGAGATAACTCATATTTTTAATTGAATATAATAGGAGTTGTCTACTTTACAACTAAAATTTTATTTCTTTTAAATAAAAATTAAAAACTAAAATGACGTCACTACATTCTGGGCAACACCAGATAGGTACAGCTAATTAATAATAAAGATTAATTCTTTATTGTCCATAAAGAGATTTTGAGATTATTTTTTATTCTATTACCCGGTGCTACATCTGATTGAAAATCATATAAATGGCACCAAAATTCTTTGAAATAAACATTCAGAAGTTAAGTATTTAGTTAGCTAATTTAATCCCTGTAATAGTCAGAAAAAATATAGTTTCAACAAAATTCAACTTTGACATTGTTATATAAACTAGCAAGGCTACTCAGTGTTGCCCAAAAATGAATAACAACCTGTTTGAACTCTTTCTCTCGGTCCTGATTTCTTATATCATCATTCTTATTCTTTAATTTCTATAATATCTAATTTTAATTGGTTCTGTGGAAATAACTTTAAAACTATAGAGTTAATTCCCTTGATTTCTTGAATGAAAAAACATTTTTTTCGGACTTCACACTCACTAATTTGGTTCTTGGTGACCACAAATGAATGAATAGGAAATTCTATTACCATAACTTGCTCGAGGTCATACTAAATTAGCATATGTAAGGTTTGTAAGTGTATCTTTGGTACTTTCTGAGTTTTAGCGGGACAGACAGACAGAAAAGCCAACTTTCCTTTATATATTTAGGTAATAACCAGTTTAATAAAAATGTATGCATAAGTTTTTCCATGTTGCATTTAAAGTGTGATAAAAACATGCAAGAAACATGAGATGAGAATAGTTTTGCGTAAATGTAGATAACAATTTATAGTTATCGAAAGACTTGGGCTGAAGAGATAACCTTCAACAAGGGAAGTAACATGCCAGCTTAAAAAAAACAACAAAAAAAACAATTCACTTTTGATGTGATGCTTGTTTTTTTGTTATAAAGTTTTAATTGTTTCATGATTCTTTTCTTCTGTATCTCTTTCAGTGATGATAGAATCGTCATCAGAAAACATTTTGCAGCAAGATTTCCTGAAAGCAATCAAACAAGGTGTTAAGGAGACACAAAGCATCATCCATGCTATCAAAAGCCTTCAGAAACAGTACGGTGCTCTGAAGAAGAGTGTGTCTCATCTGGCTACGGTAGAAGAAGAGGTCGTCAGAGCTGTTCAAAGGTGAGACCTGTAGTAAATAGATATTTTGTGATTTAGCTTTAATTGATGTTAGGGTAGCTGGGAATGTTTTGACTTTGGTATTTTCTGTGAGATTGCTAGGTGAGTTTTTGTTATTTTTATTTTTTACTAACCTGAAGAAGCCATATTTGAAGTAGGAGAAGGAGGAGGTAAAACAATTTTATCTATTTTCTTATTTCTTTAAAACAATTTGTTATACTGTTGGATTTCTTATTTTGACAAAGTTGTTAATGTTGTCCCCCCCCCCTCCATGCACACACAATCAATAAGATATTTCAGGGAGTCAAAAGATAACTGTATGAGTTTGTTGGGTAATCAATTATGAATTGTTGATACAGAAGAAACATTAACTTCCTCATAATTTCACGTCTTGTACGATATTCTTAATGATCTTCTGTCTCTCTATGAAGAGTTATCATTATTTCTTTTTCTTTGGACTCTTCACATGGCTTGTCATCGATATTTTTATTTCTTCAACGTTTTGGCTCAAGTCCCCTCTTGCCTGCTTCATTGTTCATTTACAGTTTAATGTTTGTTTCCATATTTAAATCTGATTGTTTTGATTAGTTGTGTACATTGATGTTTCTTATCTATTTAAAGCTGCTAAACTGATTTTTGTTTATATTTCAAATCAGCCAACATTCGTATAAATGTTGCATTTAGATTTCTTGTTTTATTGTTTGGCATTATTTGTTAATCAACCTTTTTCATATGGAATAAAAGTCGACTGATATTGTTTGAACAGTCTAGCATATTTCAGAAGTCTTATTCTCTAGTGTAGTTTGCTATCAATTATTGCTATTTTATTCACCATGGGATGTTGAGCATCTCCGGAGGCCTCCTTCCTTTGACTCTTGATACTTAAAGTTTGCTATCTGTGTTATATAGCATATATCTAATATATACTAGCTGTCGTTATCCTACATTGCCCAGGAATCTTTTTGCATTAATTAATTATTTACATGCCTGAAATAGGATTTTTTTTCTCCAAAAAATGTTATTTGGGTTATGAATAAATGTAAAACAGATTTTGCCTCTTCTTTATTAAAAGTATTTTTCCCCTCCAAATTAGTAGAAGTAAAAAGTCAGCCACGATTTAAAAAAAATAAATGTAAAAAAGATTTTGCGTCCTCAAACAAGAATCGACCTTGGAATCACGTCTTAGCAGGCTTGCATATTATCAATTTGCCCAGTTTTCATACCTAGATTATAAAAGTAGTCCAGTTAAATCAGTGAAAAAGGTCAAGCTAATTGCAACACAAGGTTTTTTTTGCACAATGCATTTCTATGAGGTGTCTATATGAACATATTAAAAGTCTAGAAAACTCAACCGATGCGAAAGATGAAAATTTTACACTTATCGATCTGCAAATAGCATGTGTTTATGACAAAGAAATGTAAATAACCTTGTTCTTATTTAGACTATTTTGTTCAAATTTTTGATAAAATTGATTACTGGTCTTAAATGTATTTCTTGTCCTGAAATAAAATTCTAATTTACTTTTTAAAGTTTTGAAAATAGAACTTTAATTCAATGTTTTAATCGCTGGCAGCCATATTGTTTTACCATGCACCAAAATATTTTTACGACGTAGAAGTTTTATTATATACAAAGTTTTTGATACAAAATAAAATTTTAACATTTTTTTAGATAAAAACCCAACAAGTTTAAAACAAAATAAAGAGCTTAAAACTAAAACATATTGGTCGATATTTAAAGAATTCCTTAGAATATATATTATAGAACGAAAGTTTAGAATGACTTACTGAAATAAATGTTTAGTCTATTATAAACTGCTGGTTTTGTACTGTTAATTTCTTTTTTGTTACAAATTGAATAACATCTAATGCAAGTACTGGAGACATGTGCATACTTCATAAGGAAGGTATCATGGGTAACAATGTTGCAGATACAGTGACAATTACCCAAAAAGGAAGTGACAGCATCAACAAAACATGTGAGAAATATGGAAGTAGTTTTCGTATTTGTGCAGGGCAACGTGTTCATAAGAGAGTGTAACCCTAACATTATAAAAGTAAATAAAAACATGGAATGGGTCGATATATCAACATTTAATTTTAGGTTTCAATCCCGAACAAGAACTTTTGATTTCAAGAATTACTGCCTTTTTTTGTGGTACATCAATCAAATACCAAGAAAGACAAAGAAGTAAGGGTTATCATCTTTTGAAAACATTAACATTTGATAACACTATAGACAAATATGTAAATCCTTGAAAGATGAGTGGAGTGATACAGTGTTAGAAAGATTATCCTCTGCGAATGATTTACATGCCAAGGATGCAGTCTATCGTCAATGGTGCAGTACCAACTGTAGGACAAAAAAACAATAAAATAAGATATGACTCAACTCAAATTATCCATCCACATATAAACTTGGCATTTCTCCCTGATAGTGTTGCTTACTTTATTACAGCAAGTTGAGCAGCGTATACTTTTTGCTCTATTATCAAATTGTGTTTCCATCAGTTTTTTTAAGATCCAAATATGAGTTTTTATTGATTTACTATTAAAAGAATAATTTAGCTTGGTCTCTAATGTGCTATGAATCATATTAAGAAGATTTAATGTGTTAACTGTTGAACTGAAACTCATATGAACAGTTGCCCTTCCATATAATCTTTGCGCTTTTTTCGGCGGTGGGGGGGGGGATTAATGGGATTTTGCCCAATGTTTAGGCTGGTTTGATCTGATAATTATTTCTTCCATTAGTCTTAATTTTCATTTAGAACAAAATGACATTACATTTGTAAGGATTCTTCATCTGTTTGAAGCATGCATTTTCAGTTATACACTGTTAAAATTGGCTTTGCGACCAATAGCACACAAAACGTCAAATTTTCTAATTTCTGACGAACTTTGAATGGTCATAACTTGGTGGCTAATTGAGCTACCAAAATAAATTTAGTACCATTGTTTGTTTTGCAAAAATCTATGTGTCTACATTAAAAGTTTTTAGATATAATGAAAATAAAATTTTAGTTTGGGATACCTACTTACATTTACCATTTCTTCATGCCGTACTTGGATGTGACACAACTTCATGCTTATCCAATGCAGGCAAAGCAGTTGCTATTAAAATAAAAAAGACTTACCGCATTGTGCTGAGGTCTTCTGTCAGTGTGAGGCATCAATAGAAAGCATTATTGTATCTGAAAAATGCCAGAAGGGAACATTAACAAATTGTGCTATCATCGTTTTTCCCAAAAGGTACATAAAACATAATCACAGTGGATTAAATATTTTGCCTCCAACAACAGCTGCTTCAAAATTCTATTCTATGCATTATACTAATAAGTAAATATATGGTTAGTAACTCGTTTTCTAAATCCCATCAATTGGGGATGGCAGGTGATCAATGGTGTCATCATACTAGGAATGACTGATATGCTACCAGCACTAGAAAGTCTTAACTTGATCCGGTGCAACTGCAAAAATATTACAATACAGCATGGCGTACATGTAAAAAGTATGGACTTAATTGTTCAACACACAGTTGGAGAGTGTTGTGGTACAGCTTGTGCTAATTTGTCAGTGCCTGAAAATAACATTGAGTTAGATGGTTGCAAAATAATTGAATAAAAAAAGCACCCGGAGAGCACAACCCTCCGCCAAGGTTTATTATGTTACCCTTCTATGCAGGTGAAACTTGGTAATGTTTTTGAAAATGAAACACCATATAAACATCGGAAAGTTTACACAGATTGATTGAGAAATGCCATATTGACAGAGATTCATGTGAAGTTGTTAAATGAGATGTTCTATGTTAAAATGCTGCCAAATCTTGAATCTGTTTTAGATCTAGGTGAAATTTGATCTGGTGATATGTAATACTATCTGGTACCCATGTTTCAAATTTTGAAAGAATAGACAAGAAATTGTCTGAGATGTGATTTAAAAAAAAAAAACTTTGACAATGATGAAAAATAGGGATTTTCCAAATTTCAAAATATCTTGCATTCAGATACTGAACTGGATCGGCTTCAGAATTTATTATGGGACGTCCCTGGGTCAAGATACAACTTTGGTAAAAAAGGCATTGACATCTGGTGATTATTTTTTGCATAAAGTTTCTAACAAACGGACAAATAAATTAACAAACAAATAAATAAATGATGATTAAAACCCTCCCACAATCCCAAGTCCTCCTCTTGGCATCATTGACACCATGAAGATATCTGGAAGAAATCAAATTAGAGGCAATTTTCCGAATTTCACTGCTAATACATAGCAATCGTAGCATAGAGACCATTATAAAAATATCGCAAGTGAGCCACATAGAAATCCCCCCCCCCCCCAAAAAAAAATCGGATGTTTTTGCTTAACAAAAAAAACAAAACAAATTTACTTGATAATAACGTGGAAATTGAACGTTAATGAAGTGTTTTAATCGCTGGCGGGCATGGTTTTGTTTATTTTTGTAAATAATTTTTTTTTAAAGTCACAAAACAAAACAAACTAGCTTGAAATCGAATGTTAAGTGTTTTTATCGCTGGTAGGCATTGTGTTTACTTTTTTTCATAACAAAGTATATATAAAAGCAATTGTGGAAACTAATAGAAATTTAAATACGTTTATAAAACATTCAAAACAGAAAATCCTGAGATATTTTATATTTATTTGCGTAAAAAGAATTTCTTTCTTGACCAAGCCAATGTTTAATTTGTTTGTATAGTGGAATTTTCCACAAGTAATATAGTAAATAAAGAAAAAGCAAACAGCTATTTATATTCGGAAATGTATTTTATTTTCTGACAAATAATTCAAGCAAATATTTTTGTTTAGTCATAATAATTAATTTTTTTTATTTATTAAAATCATTATTTTTTAATGAAGTAGGATCCAATACAGAGTATTTCTGAAGAAAATAACTTTATTCGGTCTACGAGGAAATTCCACTGTTTATTTTGTTTGTCTTATTTAGTTGTTAGAGCAATGAATTTTCAGCTGTTTGTCTTAATTAAAAAAGTATATAAGAAAATATATTGTCGAAATTTCTATTAAATGCCTGTGATCGGAAACATGGCTGGCATCGATGTGTTTATTAAAACTTAATTCAGTTACCCTAAAAGATATAAGTTTCAAGCAGCCGGAATTGCAGAATAGAATTCTCTGAATCTGGAATGTAGCGTGCGGTAACAGAATGTCGCTTCTATAAACAAACGACATACTCTAGCAGAGTGACGTTGAAGTAGAAAATTTATATGGAGTGAATATAATTGCTACCATTTTTTTGGAAGACATTTGTGAGAAACGGATATCTCTGAATAAAGATAATGATATTAGTAAATATAAAAAATGTAAGAATATTTGGTGCTTAAGCATATCCGCCCCGACATTAAAAAATTTAAAGAATGTATAAACGTTCTTATGTACTTACGTGTTAGCTGAAAATAAGATTGTGCAGAAAAAATTACGCAAATTCATTCAGTAGTTATTTAATTATTTAAAAAAAACGATTTTAACGATTTTTTCACTCGGTAGATATTTCCACCATTTTGTATCTTAGATTTTCCAGTGGTCAAGAACGATAACTCATATTTTCACGATTTCTTGGTTTGGGGTTTTCTGATTGTCTGATTTGCGCGTCAACCATCGATATAATTTGTGGCAAGAGGCCAAAAGACGAAATAAGGCTGAATGTGGTACCCATACGCATATGATAAACTCATATTTGGCCGAGTTCATGTGGCGACAAAAATTTCGGGGAATAACATTAGAAAACCTTTTTAAACAGATTGCCGAAATTTATCCTGTGGGTCAATAAAATGCTACGTTTTTTTCTCTCTTATATCGTACTTATAAGTTGTTTTTTCAAACTTGGTTATGTCTTTTGTTAATTTTTTTTCTCTTATATCGTACTTATAAGTTGTTTTTCCGCAATTGGTAAAAAAAAAAATTTAACTTGGTAAAAAAAAAAAAATGTTATCTCCCTTGTTTACAAAAATGTCAAAATCTACGTAAAATCATTTAAATCATTTTTTTTTCTTTTTCTTATAATTAAATAACTACTGGATGAATTTGCGTATTTTTTTCTGCACAATCTTATTTTCAGCTAACACGTAAGTACATAATAACGTTTATACATTCTTTAAATTTTTTAATGTCGGGGCGGATATGCTTAAGCACCGAATATTTTTGTGAAACACGCTTTAGAAAGTGAGTGGAAAAGATTTGCATAGGAAGTGTTTAGTTATTTTCCTATTGTGACTGAACTTGCAGAGGAAAAACAGTTTAGTTTATTATATAGATAATTTCTTTGTAATTATAGATAATTTCTTTGTAATTGCAAACTTGTTTTAATTTTCCTACCTACGCAGCATCACACCAACATTTAAATTTATAAATGCCGAATACATGGGTAAGACGGTGCAAAGGTTTGAATCCAGAATCAAACAACACATTCCCCCTGCAATATACCAGGGCCGACTAAACCATTTAAATCATTTAGTTAACATATCCAGGTCAGCTATTGCTCAACACCTTATAAATAGCGCTGAATGTGAGTCGACTTACACGAGTGACAGTTTCTCTGTCATAAGTAGATCACATTCATTGTTCCATCTTAAAGTACTGGAAATAATTTATATTAAATTATTAAAACCCTCCCTATCTAAACAAAAAGAGTATCTTCTAGGACATAATGTGATCCACTTGTGACCCCCTCCCATTTTTTTCTCCCCAAACTTATTACTGGTCTTCATTTCACTATGATATATTGTTTTAATCGAAGTACATGAACTTTACTTCCACGTATTTACTCTGATGAGTGTGGATGGAAGCTGGCTTAGTAAATTTATGTAATTATACCCTTTCTCTCGTTTTTACCCCCTCCCATATCACAAATGTCTATATTCTGTGCCGTAATATAATTTTGTACCACAAAAAATCTTTTTAAATAATAAGTAATAATTTATGAGGCTTCCTAAGGAGAAAAGACAATTAAAACAAAGTATTTATACTGACATGCACAAATGGCAGAAGAGAAGTCATAATGGTGGAGGCGAAGATGGAGGTGTTGTGCAAGGATAGGAGGTAAGCATATTGAGCAGCAGAGAAAGTAGGATATGCAGGTTGAGTTGACAGATTAGATTTAGTATAAAAGAATTCAGTCAGCTGGATAGGAAATAGGTAAAGTGTAGGCTGCTGTTCTTAAAGGTTTATGAGAGCGCTAAGTAGGTTGAAATAGGATTACAAAAAAGCATTTTAACCACTGTTCATGTATGCATCATTTTTAATAATTATGTTTTTACCATTGACTGGGAAAATTTGAAAGCAATGCCTTTGCTTTATATTGTTGTTTGAATTGTGCAATCATGACTACTTCCATAAATTGTCTTTGTTAGATGTTATGCGCATATTTGATTAATGAAGCCTTTATGAAGTTTAAACTATTATTTAATTTATGCCTATGTGAAATAAATGCATTTTTATTGTCACCTACTTTAATTTTACTTTTGTCAAGGAAATTTTGAGTTTCACCAATGTAATGGTTATTACATTCGTCACATAATATGCTGATTTGTATAGTTGAAGTAGAACGAATGTTTTTGTGTTTGCTGAAGAGATTTTTGATAGTTTGGGAGATGGATTAACCGGTCTTGAACCACATTTAGTTCAAGCATTGTATGTGTTCATTATGCTCATTTGTAGGTTGGTGTGTAACTAGAATAGACTTTAGTTTTTGTTGTGAAAGAAGTAGAGGACTTTTCTTCTAGCATTAAGGATAAAGTGTTTGGGGTATTTTAGGGTTTATGTCTATATTTGTGATGTTCTTAAAATACAATTAAAAACAAACTTTTTGATTAGTATTTATGATGAATCTAATGGTGATATTAATATTTTATTAACTGGTTTACAATAACCCCCGGTCTTCATTTTGCGGCAGACATAATCTTTCTTTATTTTAATTGATTTATAACTTAAAAATGATATGAATTAAAAGAAAATAGTAATATAGGGTTCAAGGCTTAGAGCAGGAGTATGCAAAGGTTCATGTTCATCCCTGGCTGCCTGCTAGTACATTACGGAACAAGGTAATTATTTCATCAAAAATATAAAGTCGAGTGAGTCTGTTTTTCAAATCTTTGTGGTTAATAACTTTGTTCCTACAAAATTAATATTTAATTCTTATTTGCCAGTTATTTTTTTGATAAACATTGGTCTGTTCTTAACATAAAAATGTATTTCAATTTAATTTATTTAAAAAAAAATAATCCCTCTTCCTCGGAAGATTTTTAGAGTGACCACTATCTTAAACACTTTTAAATAATGACCTAATTAACAGCATAATATGAACCTGTGGTCGAAAAAGAGGGAAAGGAATTCTTGAAACCCCCAACTCCTTTGTTTATTGCCTGAGAGAAAGGAGTCTGCTTTATGTATTAAATTAACAGCATCACCTCATCGGACTTACACTTATCGGACTTACAATGTGGTCAATTGCTTAGCGCGCTGTTCATAAAGACAGTTTGTGAGGCACAATTACATTTATTCTAATTATGTCTCAAAATGAACTTAAAATATTAAACAGATCGTCTAGTTTAATTTTTTTTCTGTAATCTATGTAATTTATATAAATTAAGAGCCAGGGTATGTGGGGTAACTCTACTAATAATGGATGCACTAGGTACCTCCAAACTAAACTAATGATTAATAATTTGAAATCTGAACAAAATTGACTTTTCAAAAATATCAAAATTCAGGTTTCAGCAAAATTTTCAGTGCTTTTATAAGTTTTTTTTTATCAAACCAGTCATGAGGTCATTTTTGGTCACTTTGATGAATCACCCAAATTTGTTTGACAACATAGGAATTATTTTCTAGTTTAATTTCTTTTTTTAATTCTAAAAAGAAATCCACAAAATATCCGAAATTAAATTATTTTCTTCATAAAACATGCCAACATGTTCCAAACTTGAATATACATTTTTTTTCAAAATCTTTAAAAAAAAAGGATTTTTGTAGAAAATTGTAACATCGTTATGAAAATGTTTATTTAATGTTTACAGATTTTTCAAAATTGGCTAAAAAAAATTCAATTCTAAATGTACACAGTGGAGAGATTTCAAGCAGTTTAAAGAAAAATGCTATCAAACTTATCAAAGAAAAATGCAATATTTTAATTTTCAGAAAATTTTATTTTAAAAACAATTTGAGAGAAAAAAATACCTGAACAGGGATAGATTAGTTTAGAAATCAATTTCTAAATGACGTCCAACACATGCCTGAATGTAGAACGGATGTTAAACAGATGATTTTTTTTTTCTGTGAATGATCAATCCAGCTAAAAACATGATATTAAGGAATTATCTCCCTTTATTCATGACAAGCTTTATTTCATTAACTTTAGTTTGTAATCTTTTTCTCCATATTTTAAGATTAGTTTATTAGGGATGGCACAGTGGCTTAGTTGATATCGACGTGGACTAAGAACCTGGGTGTGCCAGGTTCAAATCCAAGTCATTCCACTGAAAACGCTTCCATCAAACCCACATGACACTTTGTGTCTAATCTCCTGGAGGGGGGATAAATAGAAATCACATTAACACTTGTCCACGGGTGGCCTCGGCCTTGATAAAGTGGTGGTTTCTGTTTTATTCTATATAAAAAAAAAAAGATTATCAATTTCTATTTATTTTCGTTTTTAAATAATAAACACTGAAAACTAGTTTAAAATTTTTCTTCTGGGCTTTTGTATGCTTTTTGTAGTATTTTTAAGAAATTGAAACTGATTTTTTTCTGTCACTACATTTTAAAAGAATAAAATGAATTTCTCATCCCTTTTTATGTGATGAATTTATTATTCCCAATTTCTCTGCTGAAGATGATTTTATGAAAAATCACTAATGACTTTTATTTAGATAATTTGTTTTTATAAAGCTTAGATCCAGTTTTAACATCATGGGTAGGTAACTTTTCCTTAATTTTGGTTTCACTTTTAATAAATTCCATGTTTCTATTTTTCCATTAGTAAATTCTGCTTCTTTCACTTTTATAGTATTTTCTAAAAGTTGCAATAAACTATGCTATAATTTTAAAAGCAAAATTCAATGTTTTCTAACCTCTAAAGAAATAAATTATCAAAACAAAACTTATTGCTTTGATCTTCATATCTCCATCTTCTCCCTCCTCTTCTAAGTTCTTCATCAACGCTATTTGTTATTCCTCCCATTTTCAATTTAGCCCAGACTACATTTAGTTGGTTAGCTTCTTAGAGCCAACATTTTGTAAAAACTACATACATTATATAAACGTATTATCTATTATATAAATTTCACATGTATGTATGTATGTAACGCTACTCCTCCTAGAGTACCCAACAAACACTCACACAGTTGACATCATTCAAACCGGCCAGCCTGTATGTGTATTGTCTCAAAATCAGAAAAAAAAATTGACCCTTTTGGGGTCAACAGATCACTTTTCTCCAGTGGGGGTGGCTTTTTCCTCCATTTTCCAACGTTATTATCTACTAATTTCAGAAGAAACCAATGATATTATGTATAATTTGAGAAATAATGCAAGTCATCATAAACCGGAAATGATGTCAGAGGAAGGGAGTACCGGAAAGAAATTCACTCACACTAAAACCCTTTTTTCCTTCCTTTCTTCTTTCCCTCTCACTTCCACACTTTCTACCTTTCTTTCTTAATTAATAGATGCTAATGTTCCTTCCCCCTCCCTTTCCCCCCTACACCGTTCTGTTATCATATCATCCTTCCAGGCATTACCTCCTCCTTTTTAAGAAGTGTAGAGTAAGTGTAGTATCGGTTCTGTTCTAGGTCAGTATATCTCTCCACCTACGTCTGTCTGTCTGTCTGTCCAGGTGCGTCCGTCCACCTAGTTCTATTGACCTACGTCCGTCCTTCCGTCTGTCGACCTACGTCCGTCCTTCTGTCTGTCTGTCCAGCTACGTCAGTCTATCTCTCCACATACGTCCGTCGGTTCATCTGTCTGTCCAGCTACGTCCATCCGTCAAAATACGTCCGTCCATCTGTCTGTCCACCTATGTCAGTCCATCTTTCCACCTACGTTCGTCCGTTTGTCTGTCCAGCTACGTCCGTCTGTCTAGATACGTCCACCCATCAATCCGTCCCCCTATGTTTGTCTACCTGTCGACGTCTGTCCGTCTGTCTGTCCAGCTACGTCAGTCAATTTCTCCACCTACGTCCGTCTGTCTGTCCAGCTATGTCCATCCGTCTAGATACGTGCGTCCGTCAATCCGTCTAGATATGTGCGTCCGTCAATCTGTCTAGATACGTGCGTCCGTCAATCTGTCTAGATACGTGCGTCCGTCAATCTGTCTAGATACGTGCGTCCGTCAATCCGTCTAGATACGTACGTCCGTCAATCCGTCTAGATACGTGCGTCCGTCAATCCGTCTAGATACGTGCGTCCGTCAATCCGTCTAGATACGTGCGTCCGTCAATCCGTCTAGATACGTGCGTCCGTCAATCCATCCACATACGTCCGTTTGTCAATCCGTCAACCTACGTCCGTCCATCTGTCAACCTACGTCCGTCCAGCTACGTCTGTCTGTCTAGATACGTCCGTCCTTCAATCCATCTACTTACGTCCGTCAATCCGTCAGTCTGTCCAGCTACGTCAGTCCATCTCTCCAGCTCTGTCTGTCTGTCCGTCTGTCTGTCTGTCTGTCCAGCTATGTTCGTCAGTCTAGATACGTCCGTCCGTCCGTCAATCCGTCTACTTACGTCCGTCCATCCGTCTACTTACGTCCGTCCATCTGTCGACCTACGTCCGTCCATCAGTCTGTCCAGCTACGTCAGTCTATCTCTCCACCTACGTCTGTCCGTCCGTCTGTCTGTCTGTCCAGCTATGTCCGTTCGTCTCGATACGTCAATCCGTCCACCTACGTCCGTCTGTCAATCCCTCCACCTACGTCCGTCCATCTGTCGACCTATCTCTATCCGTCCGTCTATCTGTCTGTCTGACCAGCTACGTCCGTCTGTCATGATACGTCTGTTCATCTGTCTATCCGTCCAAATACATCCGTCTGTCTGTCCAGCTACGTCAGTCCATCTCTCCAGCTACGTCTGTCCATCCGTCTGTCTGTCTGTCTGTCTGTCTGCCCAGCTATGTCTGTCCGTCCGTCTAGATACGTTCGTCCATCAATCCGTCTACTTACGTCCGTCCATCTGTAAACCTACGTCTGTCTGTCAGTCTGTCCAGCTACGTCAGTCTATCTCTCCACCTACGTCCGTCTGTCTGTCGACCTATCTCTGTCTGTCTGTCCAGCTACGTCCGTCTGTCTTGATACGTTAGTCCGTCCGTCAATCCGTCCACATACATCCGTCCATCTGTCGACCTACATCCGTCATCCGTCTGTCTGTCCAGCTACGTCAGTCCATCTCTCCACCTACATTTGTCCGTCCGTCTGTCTGTCCAGCTACTTCCGTCCGGCATTAGACAAACTTTTTTGAGAGGTGCGGAGGTAGTGTAGTATCTGTTCTGTTGTCATGATAGGATCCTCCCAGGTATTACCTCCCTCTTTTGTGGAGGTAGTGTAGTATCTGTTCTGTTGTCATGATAACCCCTCCCAGGTATTACTTTCTCCTTTTTGATTGATATTTATCGGCTCCAAAACTATTTAACACAATTACACCATATTTGACATTAATAACCATCAGCATGTCAGATCTTTAACCAATAAAATGTGGAAGCTGTAACAGTGTGGTAGAACATTTACGAATAGTGCTACTAATTGTGCTGCTATTACTACAAATAGTAAAGACTTATAGGCTCCAAAACTATTTGACAAAAATACATCATATTTGACAGTAATCACCATTAGCATGTGGGATCTGTAACAGTGTGATAAAACTTTTACGAATAGTGCTACTATGTGTGCTGATATTACTACAAATATTATGAACTTATAGGCTCTGAAACTATTGGACACAATTGCACGATATATATTTTCTCTTTTAACTAAAAATATTGTTTTGGGTATGGGCGAGTACACATTTTTGGGGGAGAGGAAGGATTTTTTTTTTAACTAAAAATATTTCTTAGGGTAGAGGGAGAGTAAATAAATTTGGGGGGGGGTTGTGGGCATTTGGGCATTTTCTCATAAACACCCTTTTTGAGCATAACTTCGCCATAACTCGAAATAAGAAAGTGGCTGATAGCTAGTTGGAAGCGTATTAACAAGGCGCTTCCGGTGAAAACCTAAAATTATGGCAGATTGTGATAAAATTATGGCAGAGAATGCATGCATTTGCAATTGAGATAAAAGTATATAATTTGTGTATTTCTAATTTAGATAAAAGTATACAAAGCGTATTTATTTACAAATGAGATAAAATATATTCAAAAGCTCAAAGTAAATTGAGTGCTATTTGCATAATTAACAGCATTCCCAGATGTAAAGCCTGCCTAAACATGTTTCCTGCTTTTTCTTGCATTGCAGAACAGATACAGTATTTATTGCAGACAACAGTGGTTCAACAGTTAAGCATGCAGAACACGGATATTGAGGTGAAGACGCTGAAGAGTACTGCTCACTCAGTTAAGGAAAAGTCCAAAGAGGTTGCTAGTGATTTAACAGAACCTGAGCATGTTTACCTGATTTCAAGACAAATCGAAGCCATCTGGGAAAAACGGAGAGATCTGATGAGGCACTCAGTTAGAGAGAAAACTAAAGAAGAACTGGAGCGTTAGAGAAGAGAAAGATTCGAGGTGCCTGTAACTGAGGAAGGGGTCGGCGGCGGAAGCGGTTAAGTGATAGCCCTGGAGCACGGACGGAAAACAAAATCTTGGATCCGATCATCCGACAACTCGAGGATCTAGCTGCAGAACAAGACGTTGATCCAGAAGTACTACTAAACAAGCTTGTCGACCGTTCTCGAACAAAGTGGATTAAGGAGAAGCAGACGAAATCGTCTGTCCCTGTTGTTGATGCTTGTGCAATGATATACAATGTGAAGTTATCTTTACAACAGTACCAAAAGATCAGGACAATCTTGGAAGAGTTCGGTATCACATTGCCTACTCGAAACGAGATAGACGATTTCAAGAAAAACCTTGATGCGTGAATTCATTGTCGAATCAACGAAGACTTCTTGCGAATTCCCCGTATTGTTGAAAGACACGTTAGTCTCTTTACTCAATATCAATGGAATTTGTATCTCTAATGATGACTGCATCCAAGTTGATGGTAAGCTTGGAATTGATGGCTTTGGTTGCCACCAGATTCGTCATCAATTGGCAGAAACAGAGGGAGAGGATACTGAAGAAATCATAGATGACAAAGAAAAGAAGAAAAAAGAGAGTAGCTATCATGTGGATGTGGCTGTGTTGAATACCTAAAACTTCTTTCAATGTCAAAATCATTTACTTTATATGACATTATTCGATCAATTTTCAACATCATTTTATAGTTCCATATTGGTAATTGCACTAAGGTTCGATTTACCATATTTACTTCAGATTGGTGATTTTCATCGATTTCTGCTGATGTTGGCCCATTTTACCAGAATTTTGCATACCTTCGGAAAGGCAGGTATTAGGCAACAGAAATCTGTTGCCAAAATGGTGTATTTTTAACATCTGAAAACCCCATGTCTGCATCTCCTTGCAAAAAAAGTTGATCTAGGCCGATCACCGATTAAATTTTTTATATGAATATAATAAATGTTAATGCTATCAATGGGGAAGAATAATTTTTTCTTTAAATTCACCGATCGAGATGTTATTTTATATGAATATAAATATTAGTGCTAAGAATGGGGACCCTTCCCCTACCATTCTACTCAGACTCCGTAATATACCATTAGCGTTGAACTCCAGGCCCTGACTCCTTCCTGAACATCAGGCTCTGACTCCTACCCGAACCATTAGGACCTGACTACTTACTGAAGAGTCGGCTCTGACTCCTTCTTGAACCTCAGACTGACTCTTTCACGTACTGCAAGCTCTGACTCTTTCCCAAACATCCAGCTTTGACCGTTTTTCCCCCAAACTCTGACTCCTTCCCCAACATCGTTTTTTTTTTATCCCGGGCAATGCTGCAGCTAAAAACACCTGCTCTCTCTAGGATATTGAGCTTGAGATTCTGCTCCATACCTTAACCTCAAGACCTGACTCCTACCTGAACTGTCTACTCTGACTCCTTCTCAGAACCTCAGGATGATTCTTCTCAAACCTCAGGCTCTGATTGTTTACCAAACATCCAGCTTTGACTGTTTCCCAAACGTTTGACTATAACTGCACCCCGAACATCAGTTTTATATCCTGTGCAATTGTGCGTATAAACACACCTGCTCTATCTAGGACATTGAACACTATTTGAGTAAACACTCGCTCTATGTAGGATAATGAGCACTTTTAAAATTAAGGAGGCCTAGAGAGCACTATCACAATCAAGCGCCTAGAACTTGCTAAATTTCAATGTAAAAAAATGCTGACTCATTTGCTAGTCTCTTTTACTGGATAACATTAAAAGCAGTGTTTAATTATTGATAAAATTAAAGAGAAAATGCCAATTTTACCTTACCCGTAAAGAAATTACTTTTTTTATGTTAACCTTCCACTAACCTTGCTCAGCAAAAAATGTCTAAGCTGGGTTAGTTAACATATATATTAATTTTTTTTTCATACTTTAGAACAATGATGACAGACGACACCCATTCCTCACACTTTTGATGGACTTGTGCCTAATTTGTGTTATGATAAATGTGGAATTGTGGTGACTGTCATTCTAGTTAAAAGTAGGATAGACATTTGTATTACTTTAAAAAACTTTTGAAAACCTTGCGTCTAATTTTTTTGTAATGTAACCTTTCATATTTTCTGCAAGTAAATAATTCAAAGTTTAGTATTTTTTTCTGATAGATGCTAAAACCCTTAGACTGGTACGGACTTTATTTACCAATTAAGTGTTTGGTTAACGTGCATGAAAACAGAAAAAGATAGAAGTTTACAACATATTCAATAAAGCAAAAACAAATATATTGTTATGAGTGGTATTGTGGTGACTGTGATCATTCTACTTAATAGTAGGATAGACATTTTTATTACTGTAAGGCAACGACACCCATGTATTCACACTTTTGAAGGGATTGTGTCTAATTTGTTTTGAATGTAATTTTTTCATAAATTCTGCTAGTAAATAATTCAAAGTTTAGTATTTATTCTGATGGATGCTACAAGCCTTAGACTGGTACTGACTTTAGTTACCAATTAAGTGTTTGGTTAACGTCCATAAAAAGTAAAAAGAATGAAAGTTTACAACCTGTTCAATAAAGCAAAAATAAGGTTATGAGTAAATGTGGTATTGTGGTGTCTTATCATTCCACTTAAAAGTAGGCTAGACAGAATTTACACAAACCTGCTGTATTTAGGGTAATGAACACCGACAGATAAAGCAGGTACAACTTATCAAGTGTTACACTGTTCTATCTAACATATTTAACAGTTGCTGATTTAGTATATATCCATTAGTAAATTACACACATGTGATCTCTGATATTGTGCACTGTTAGATTCACCATAAGACAGTATGAGCCACACTATATTATAACACATCTATCTCGAGTATCAAGTACATCCGGATTCAGCATTTACTCTGTTTTGAGTGTCCTACTGCATTATTGCACTCATCTGTTGCATCTAGGGAACTGAGCAGTGTTTTCTACAACATGTATAACATTTAGCAAGTGTCCTAGTGCAGTAATAAATTATTGCTCCTAAGTTTGTTTCAGATTATAAACCTAGGCATGAATAACAAAACAATAGTCAAAAAGTGTGCCTAACATATTTCTGTGAAAAATTATCACTTTATTGCTCAATATATTGGAACACATTTCTTCTAAGCTTGTTCACCACTTTCAAGCAATAATATAATAAACAAAACAAAAACAATTGTATATTTAAATGGGTTATTTTTATTTTAAGGTGTCTTTTGAGAATGTGTAATTGCGTCAAAAGATAAAAATCCAAATTTAAGAAAGGAACTGCAGCACTTAATGATATCAATCACAGAAACACATTGTTCAACTGTGATGTTTTAGTAAAAAAATGTTTTTTTAACTGTCCTCATTTTCATTGAAGGGTACCAAACATGGTGTGTCAGCTATAAAGGTACCAACACATGGTGCGTAAGCTCTAAGGGTACCCACACATGGTGCGTCAGCTCGAAGAGTACCCACACATGGTTCGTCAGGTCTAAGGGCATCAACACATGGTGCGTCAGGTCTAAAGGTACCCAAACATGGTGCGTCAGGTCTAAAGGTACCCAAACATGGTGCGTCAGGTCTAAAGGTATCCAAACATGGTGCGTCAGCTCAAAGGGTACCCACACATGGTGCGTCTGCTCAAAGGGTACCCACACATGGTGCATCTGCTCAAAGGGTACCCACACATGGTGCGTCTGCTCAAAGGGTACCCACACATGGTGCGTCTGCTCAAAGGGTACCCAACATGGTGCGTCAAGTCTAAGGGTACCCACACGTGGTGCATCCGGTCTAAGGGTACCTACACGTGGTGCATCCGGTCTAAGGGTACCCCCACGTGGTGCGTCCGGTTTAAGGGTACCCCCATGTGGTGCGTCAGCTCAAAGGGTACCCCCACGTGGTGCGTCAGCTCAAAGGGTACCCCCACGTGGTGCGTCAGCTCAAAGGGTACCAACACGTTGTGCGTCTGCTCAAAAGGTACCCACACGTGGTGCGTCAGCTCGAAGGGTACCCACACATACTTCGTCAGCTCGAAGGGTACCTACACTTGGTGCGTCAGCTTGAAGGGTACCCACACATACCCACACATGCTTCGTAAGCTCGAAGGGTACCCACACATGCTTCGTAAGCTCGAAGGGTACCCGCACATGCTTCGTAAGCTCGAAGGGTACCCGCACATGGTGCGTCAGGTCGAAGGGTACCCACACATGGTGCGTCAAGCTGAAGCGTTCCCACACATACTTCGTCAGGTCGAAGGGTACCCACACATACTTCGTCAGGTCGAAGGGTACCCACACATGGTGCGTCAGGTCCACGGGTACTCACAAGTACTTCGTCAGGTCGAAGGGTACCCACCCATTTTTATTCCTTTAATTTTACTGATTGAGACGTTATTTAATATGTATACAAATATCTGTGAAAACAATAGTGGAGCATAATTATTTCTCCCTTTACTTTACTAATTGAGACGTTATTTAATATGTATACAAATATTAGTGTAAACAATGGCGGAGGATAATTATTTATTCCTTTAATTTTACTGATACTACACTAACTCCACACTTCTCAAAAAGGAGGAGGTAATACCTAGGAGGATGGTATCATGTCAACAGAACAAATACTACACTAACTCCACACCTCTCAAAAAATAAAGCGGTAATGCCTAGGAGGAGTGGATCATGACAACAGAACGGGCGTAGGGAGGGGGAAGGAATATTAATTAAGAAAGGAAGGCAGAAATGTGTGAGTGAGAGGGAAAGAAGAAAAGAAGGAAAAAAGGGTTTTAGTGTGAGTGAATTTCTTCCTGGCACTCCCTTCCTATGACGTCATTTCCTGTCATTTCCTGTGTATCATGACTTGCATATTTTCTTATACATAATTTCATTGGGTTCTGAAATTAGTAGATTATTACGTTGAAAAATGCAGGAAAACGCCACCCCCATTGGAGAAAAGTGCTCCGTTGACCCCGAAAGGGTCAATGTTTTTCCCCCAATTCTCAGGCAAAACACGTCCGGAGGCTGGCTGGTTGGAATGATCTCAACTGTGTGAGTGTTTGTTGGGTAGTATCGGAGGAGAAGACCAACATACATACAGAGAGGTGAGCTTTATATGATAGACTAGCGGGGCTACCCGGCATTGCTCGGGGTCATAAAAACATATAATTGAAGAAAAATCGCGTGTGTAACATGTTTATATTAAAACTTCTATTTCTCTCCCTCTCTCTATAGCCGTCTCTTTATCTTTCTACTTTTCTCTTCCCTGGTCACCCCATTACACCGCTACTTTTTAATTTTGCCTTTTGCGAAAGCTGCTTCTTCCCCACCAATTCTCATACTTTTCCCAGAGCAATAGTATGACTTATTTCTATAAAAAGTAACCCCTCTGTCTGCGCCTTCTATATAGGTACTTATCCTCGCGCCGGTATTCATACTATATACGTACCTATCACCACCCCAGTGCACATAATATATACATACCTATTGCAACCCCGGTGCAGATACTATATAAGTACCTATCGCCGCCCTGGGTGCAGATACTATATAAGTACCTATCACCGCCCCAGTACATACCTATTGCAACCCCGGTGCAAATGCTAAATATGTACCTATCGCTGCCCCAATGCAAATGCTAAATACGTACCTATCGCCGCCCTGGTGCGAATGTTAAATACATACATATTGCCACCCCGGTGTGCATACTGCATAAGTACCTATCGCTGCCCGAATGCAAATACTAAATATGTACATATCGCCGCCCCGGTGCGAATGCTAAATACGTACCTATTGCCGCCCTGGTACGAATGCTAAATACGTACCTATCGCTGTCCCGGTGCGACTGCAAAATACTAACCTATCGCCGTACCGGTGTGAATGCTAAATACGTACCTATCGCTGTCCCGGTGCGAATGATAAATACGTACCTATCGCCGTCCCGGTGCGAATGCTAAATACGTACCTATCGCCGTCCCGGTGCGAATGCTAAATACGTACCTATCGCCGCCCCGGTGCAAATGCTAAATACATACCTATCACCGCCCCGGTGCGAATACTAAATACGTACCTTTTGCCACCCCGGTGCCAGTTATATATACGTACCTATCACCGCCCCGGTGTGCGTGCCGTATACATACCGATCGCCGCCTTGGAGCGCATGCTAAATACATACCTATCCACAGGCCCGGTGCACATGCTATATACATACTTTTTGCCGCCTATGTGCACATGCTATATATGTACCTATCACCGCCCCTGATGTGCTAAATACGTACCTATCGCTGCCCCGGTGCAGATGCTAAATACGTACCTATCGCCGCCCCGGTGTGAATGCTAAATACATACCTATCGCTGACCTGGTGCAACTGCTGAATACGTACCTTTCGCCGCCCCCGTGCGCGTGCTGTATACGTACCTATCGCCGCCCCACTGTGCGTGCTATATACATACCGATCGCCGCCCCGGAGCGCATGCTAAATACATACCTATCACCGGCCCGGTGCACATGCTGTATACGTACTTATTGCCGCCCATGTGCACATGCTATATACGTACCTATCGACGACCCAGTGTGCATACTACATATGTACATATCGCTGCCTCAGTGCGAATACTAAATATGTACATATCGCCGCCCCAGTGCGAATGCTAAATAGTACCTATCGCCACCCCGGTGTGAATGCTAAATACGTACCTATTGCACTGCTATATACGTACATATTTCCACCCCAGTGCACATACTATGTATATACATATCGACGGCCCGGTGCGCATACTATATTCGTACCTATCGCCGTCCTGGTGCGCATACTATATACTTAACTATCTCTGCAAGGGTGCACATACTGTATATGTACTTATCTCCAGCCCAGTTCGCATACCTAAGAACTAATATTAATGCGCCCCTGTCGTGTCAGAAAGACAAAATAGTGTTCATTCATGTATTGTCACTATCATAAATGTGAATATTTTTAGTTAAGAAAAGAAAAAAACAAATATTTTTTGACCCCCCCAAGAAAATTTGTTTTTTCATCCTCCCCCATACTTAGAAATATTTTTAATTTAAAAAAAAGAAAGAAAGATTTTTGCCCCCCCCCCCCCCCTAAATATATTTTTTTTACCCTCCCACATACATATAAATATTTTTGATATAAAAAAACAAAAAAAAATTCCCCCTCCTCGAAATAAATTTTTTTTTTTTTTACCCTTCCCCATACATAGAAATATTTTCAGTTAAAGAAAGAAAAAAAAATTTCCGAGGTGCCTCGGTCATATCAAAGAACCATACTGCAGAAGCCTCCGGGTCCTATATTGTAGAAGCATCCCCGGTGCTGGGTCCTATACTGTAAAAGCACCACTGGTCCCTATACTGGAGAAGCACCCCTGGTCCCTATACTGGAGAAGCACCCATTGTCCCTATTCTGCAGAAGCCTCCGGGTCCTAAATTGTAGAAGCACCCCTGGTGCTGGGTCCTATACTGTAGAAGCACCCCTGGTCCCTATACTGGACAAGCACCCATGGTCCCTATTCTCCAGAAGCCGGCGGGTTCTATATGGTAGAAGCACCCCCAGTTCTGAGTCCTATACTGTAGAAGCACTCCTGGTCCCTATACTGAAGAAGCACCTATATTTCTAGGGGCCGTTGTACTTTAGAAGCACCAACATTCCTGTGGACGGTTACACTTTAGAAGCACCAACATTTGTGAGGACTGTTATACTTCAGAAGAACCATCATTCATGGGAGACCATTATACTTTAGAGCACCAACATTTCTAGGGATCGTTATACTTTAGAAGCATCAACGATCCTGGGGAGAGACCGTTATACTTTAGAAGAAACAGTATTTCTAGGGGCCATTATACTTTAAAAGCACCAACATTCTTGGGGGGGGGGGACCGTCATACTTTAAAAGCACCAACATTCTTGGGGGGGGGGGCACCGTCATACTTTAGAAGCACCTATATTTCTAGGGACTGTTATACTTTAGAAGCACCAACATTCCTGTGGACCATTATACTTTAGAAGCATCAACATTTGTGGGGACCTTTATACTGTAGAAGCACCAATAGTTCTAGGGACCGTTATACTTTAGAAGCATCAACGAT
Organism: Sepiola atlantica; assembly: GCA_963556195.1. Lineage (NCBI taxonomy): Eukaryota > Metazoa > Mollusca > Cephalopoda > Sepiida > Sepiolidae > Sepiola > Sepiola atlantica. The sequence continues at coordinate 49,589,979 of OY744532.1, read as the reverse complement.
CCCGGGGAGGGACCATTATACTTTAGAAGCAACAGTATTTGTAGGGATCGTTATACAGGGTGTTTCAAAAGTCTTGGGAACATTACAAATGCGTATATCTCATGGACTATTCCAGGTAGAAAAATGAAACTGGTGCCATTTTAAAGCTTGCTTAATCAAGTTTTTGGTCATACTAATGATTTTCGTGTTATCTTTCCAGGTGCAGTAATGGCGTTCTCTAAACAAGACAAGGCATTTTGCGTCCTCCAATTTGCAAAGACTGAATCGTGGACATGTGTTCAGCGTGCATTTCGCAGGAAATTGAAAAAAGAAGCCCCTGAAAGGAAATCCATTGTCAGATGGCATGCTACATTTGTGAAAGATAGGTGTTTGTGCCCAAGTAAGCAAACAGGTCGCCCTTCAACTTCAGAAGATGCAGTTGAGCAAGTTCGGACAGCCTTTCAGCGGAGCCCCCGTAAATCAGTGAGAAGAGCCAGAAGGGAACTTCAGCTTGCTCCAGCAACTGTCTGGCGTGTCTTAAAGAAACGACTGCAAATGGTACCTTACAAGCTCAAGTTGGTCCAAAAGATGAAGGACACTGATAAGCCACTTCGCCGTGACTTTTGCATTGCAATGCAAGAGAAGTTGGAAGATAACGGCTTTGATGACCGGCTTGTTTTTAGCGATGAGGCGACCTTCCATCTGAATGGCAAAGTTAACAAGCATAACACTCGCATATGGGGTACTGAGAATCCTCATGAACTTCTTGAGCACGAGCGAGATTCACCAAAAGTGAACGTGTTTTGTGCAATTTCCAAGAAAGGTGTCTATGGACCGTTCTTCTTTGAAGAGGCAGCTATCACTGGTGAATCCTATCTCAACATGCTGGAAGACTGGTTAATGGCTCAGTTGGAACAAGCAGAATCTGATGACTTCATTTTTCAACAAGATGGTGCACCACCACACTGGAGTCTTAGAGTAAGGCAGTTTCTTAACACAAGGCTGCCTGGTTAATGGATTGGGAGATCTGGGCGAGGTGATGACGTTCTCATGCCCTGGCCTCCTAGGTCTCCAGATCTTACCCCGTGTGACTTTTTCCTTTGGGGCTTTGTCAAGCAACAAGTCTATGTGCCGCCCCTTCTAAGAGATATTGACGAACTAAAGGCTCGAGTAACAGCAGTTCTGGGAACCATTGACGTCAAGATGCTGGAACGCGTTTGGCAGGAAATGGACTATCGACTAGATGTCTGCCGTGTGACGAATGGTGCTCATATTGAGTAGGTTTGAAGATTCCCCACAAAACTTGAAACTTTAACCTTTCCAACGGTACCAATTTCATTTTTCAACTCCTAATAGTTTTTGAGTTATTAAAAATCGTTATGTTCCCAAGACTTTTGAAACACCCTGTACTTTAGAAGCAACAGTATTTCTAATGACCGTTATACTTTAGGAGCACCAACATGCGTGGGGACCGTTATACTTTAGAAGCACTAACATTCATGGGAGACCATTATACTTTATAAGAAACAACATTTAATATTCCTGGGGACCATTATACTTTAGAAGCAGCAACATTGCTGTGGGACCGTTATACTTTAGAAGCACTAATATTTCTAGGGACCGTTATACTTCAGAAGCACCTACATTCCTTTAAAACTCAAGTAAGCCTCCTGAGCACTACTGACGTCAGTCTTACAGGTTGTTAGGTGCTGATGTGATTGAGCAACCCTTGTTTCACTACACACTCTTAACGTAGCCTTCCTATAATGTTATTGATGCATCCGGACAGAAGTTATGGGATGACCTGATACAACCGGACACAATTTAGGGCAAGACCGGGTACATCCAGCAAGGGATTATGATACATGTTTAGTGAATCAGCACTTTTATAAAGTTATTACATAAATACATTGGATACTTTCCAAATTACTACTGATTAACGTTGAAAAAATAGATATGTATCATGTATCATGTATCATCTATATGCGTATCATGTATATGTATCATGTATCATCTATATGCGTATCATGGATATGTATCATGTATCATGGATGTGTATCATGGATATGTATCATGTATCGTAGATGTGTATATGTATCATGTATGTGTATCATGTATATATATCATGTATATGTATCTGTATCATAGATATGTAGCATGTATCATGATATGTAGCATGGATATGTAGCATGTATCATGATATGTAGCATGGATATGTAGCATGTATCATGATATGTAGCATGGATATGTATCATGTGTCATGGATATGTATAATGTGTCTTGGATATGTATCTTGGATGTGTATCATGGATGTGTATCACGTATCATGGGAATGTATCATGGATGTGTATCACGTATCATGGGAACGTATCATGGATGTGTATCACGTATCATGGATGTGTATCACGTATCATGGGAACGTATCATGGATGTGTATCACGTATCATGGAAACATATCATGGATGTGTATCACGTATCATGGATATGTATCATGTATCATGGATATGTATAATGGATATGTATAATGGATATGTATCATGGATATGTATAATGGATATGTATCATGTATCATGGATATGTATAATGGATATGTATCATGTATCATGGATATATATCATGTATTATAGATATGTATCATGGATATGTATCATGTATCAGATATGTATTATAAATATGTATCATGGATATGTGTTATATATCAGATATGTATCATGTATTGTAGAAGCACCCCCGGTTCTTGGTCCTATACTGTAGAAGCACCCCTGGTGCCTATACTGGAGAAGCACACATGGTCCCTATTCTGCAGAAGCCTCCGGGTTATATATTGTAGAAGCACCCCCGGTTTTGGGTCCTATACTGTAGAAGCACCCCTGGTCCCTATACTGGAGAAGCACCCATGGTCTCTATTCTACAGAAGCCTCCAGGTTCTATATTGTAGAAGCACCCCCGGCTAAGTAAAAGTGATGATAATGAATTTCACCAAACAATCTACACAATACGATCCAAACTGTCTTTTCTTAATTTTTACCCTAAACTAACCTAATCCTAAACTAACCCTAAACTTAGTTTTAGTTTGCGAAGTCGGTTTAGTTCTGTTTGTAATTGTGTAGAAATATATAAAAATATGATAATGCAAATTACATAATATTAAATTATTAGAAATTGTGTAAAAATATACTATATATATATATATATTATATATGGTATAACAAAATATGTTGATGCCCTGTTGGCGGGGCTGCGAATTCGCCAACTCCAACCTCATGCAGAAGGGTACCCCCTGTAGTTATCAATACCCACTTTAGTTTATAAATAAGTGCTAGAAAGTGGTGGCAAGGGTCAATCAACTTGAAATATATATGAGCGCAACATTGCTGTGTGCCCCCGGATGTTTCGCTATAAGTGGGTAGAGAAATTGATGGAACACGGGTGCTTGTGATCATGATTGGGTTGAGTATACCATTCCTGTAGCCTTGTCTTGTCAAGGCGATTGGGTTTCCCCCATGGCAATTCTCATAGATTTTGAGTCGAAGTGGACTCTGTAGTGGGCAGGGAGCCGGAATGATGAATTTAAAAAACAATTTATGGCTCTTAACAGAATCACGAGAAGAAGAGCCAAAGTAGATTCCCAAGATTTATTGTACTGGAAGCATTATAAGAACCAAATCTTGCTACATTATCTCCCTTCGTCATTGAAAAAATAATTTTGGCTAATATGACGCCTAAGGTTGTTAAAAAATTGGCCAATGGAAACATACTGGTCGCAGTTGAGAAAAAGAAAACATGCATATTTTCTGTTGAAAATGAAAATTTTTCACAATAAAAAAAAATTACATCATACCCACATCAATACTTAAATATTTAAAAAAGTGTAATAAGGAGCCAAGAGCTCTCCTTGTGTACTATAGAAGAAATAAAAGAAGAATTAAAATCCCAAGGAATAATCGAAGTGAAGCGAATCTCTATAAAAAGAGAAAACAAGATCATCCAAACAAACACATACGTGATGACATTTGATATGCCAACAATTCCACCAAAAATGAAGATAGGATATACATTTAAAAAGGTTGAATGATATATCCCTAATCCTCTTCGGTGTTACAAATGCCAGAAATATGGATATCACGAAAGCAAATGTAACAGAAGAAACGCATGTGGGTAAAAAGACCCTGACCACTCTATGGATGAGTGTAAAAGGGAACCATACATGCACAAACTGTGGTGGTGACCACCCAGTTTATGCCAAAATTTGTGAGAGATGGAAGCGGGAAAAGGAGATACTGACAGTAAAGAAACATTTCCTTCCAAGAAGCAAGAAGGGTGGTTGAAACCATTAGTAGAGAAAAGACATTCTCAGGTTGCGTCCCCAGTGGCAAATAAAGAGGAGGACAATAAATGAAAAAAATTAATACAAAGTTTGCTGGACCGGGAGACTAACCATCATTCCAAAATACAATGAGAAAAGAATATGAGGAACCGATAGCAAAAGTTAGAAAGCAACAGGCGGAACCAAGAGAGGAAAGGATTATCATTGTGCCTCCTACTCAACCAGTTGCCCCCATGCAAGATGCACCAACACAGTAAAAAACAAGTGATGCAACTGAATCTACTCGGAAAAAGAAAGTGATCCGAAAAGATCTAAATAAAAAATCTCCAAGTAAAAAAAAATCTCCATGCAAAGAGCCTCCAGGTAAAAATTCTGAACTTGAGGGAAAAGAAAAATCACCTCAAAAACCAGAACCAAAAATCAGAGTGAACTTGACACAAAACCAATTTGAGGCACTGGACATGATGGAAACAGAAGATGAAAACTCTGTAAAACAGCAAAACAAAAAGCATCCCAATCAAAATATAAACCATGGGACAAAAAATAATCCAATGGAATTGTCACGGTTTAAAAGTAAATCTTAATGAAGTGCTTTTATTACTGACACAGAAATCTCCCACAATTATTTGTCTCCAAGAAACATTCCTCAAACAAGAGGACAATATCAATATTAAAAATTATCAGATATTCAGCCACGTCCATGATACTGGACACAGAGCCTCTGGAGGGGTATCAATTCTAATGAGAAATGATATACTCCATAGCAAACTGAATATCCAAACCAATATCCAAGTGGTTGCCATTAGAGCGACATTACATAAAACAATCAATATATGTTCCCCACACCATTCATCCTATTGGGAGACTTTAATAGTCACAATATGCTATGGGGGTGCAAAAATATGACAAAAAAAGTAAAATAATAAAAAAATTTATTAATAAAAATGATATGTGCATGCAGACATATATGAACCCATTCAATGGAATTAATTCTGCTATTGATTTGACCATATGCTACCCCACAGTATATATGGACTTTACTTGGAGAGTGTATGATGCCACTTGTGGCAGTGATTATTTTCCAATCCTCCTCGAAAATATAGAACCTGGTGGTGAAAGTAAACTAGACCTCTGGAAACTAGACAAAGCTAATTGGCAAATGTTTAAAGAAAAATGTCAGGAGAAACTGACATTTGTGGAAACAGACTCTTACCTAGTGGAAAACTTCACAGCGAGGCTGATCGAAATAACAAAAGACTGCATCCCGAGAAATTATACACCAGACAAACGTAACAGACCCTGTTTCCAAAAATTCATCAAGTGAATTTCTAACCACCAAAAGAAACGCAGAAAAGTGTAAGTTGAATTTAAAATCCAAAAATTTGGAAAAATATAATAGTCCATTTACATTGAGTGAGTTAAGGGACTCGATTGAAAAATCTCATAATACTGCTGTAAGACCGGATGAAGTACATTATGAGTTTTTAAGGCAACTACCAGGAGAATCACTTAAAATATATAACAAAATATGGACAGAGGGAAAATTCCCAACATATGGAAACAAATTACAGTAGTACTGATCCCTAAGCCGGGCAAAGACAACTCGGATCCACAAAATTACAGGCCAATCTCCTTGACCAGTTGTTTATGCAAAACAATGGAGAGGATGATCAACAATAGATTGATTTGGTATTTGGAATCCAATGGCCTTATTACCAATGTACAATGTGGATTCTGCAATAAAAGCGGAACAATAGACCACTTGGTTCGCTTGGAAACTGCCATAAGAATATCTTGTAGCTATTTTCTTTGACTTAGAGAAAGCGTATGATACAGCGTGGAAATATGGCGTCATGAGAGATTTGAATGATCTCGGTCTAAAAAGTAAATTGCCACATTTTATTGACAGATTTTTGTCAAACCGAAGATTTCGAGTTCACGTTGGATCTACTTTTTCTGATATGAAAATTCACAAAGAGGGTGTTCTACTGTAGTCAGAAGTTTTAATTATTTCTTTTTTTATTGGAAAAATGTTGAAATAAAAATAAACTGGCAGTTAAGTTGACTCGTGAAATCTTCACTGTAACTGTAACAGCAAAAGAACCGGTAAAATAACAGACCCATCGTTATTCTGCCGGGACCGGCAAAATAACGAGGGGGGTCATTATTTTGCTGGTCCTGGCAAAAAAGCCTATTCGAAAAAAATATAATTATCTAAAGACATATAAATCAAGCTTGATTTGGTATTATAAAAAATGATATGCTGTAAAAAAGAAAGAAAAAAAAGTTTAACAAATGTTTTCAAAATATTTATTTATTTTTTTTTGTCTTAATATTTTATTATTTTTTTTGCAAAGAACTTAAAAAAAATACAATTGATTTGGCATTAAACAACCTGAAAAAGGTTGATATGTTGTAAAACAAAACAAACAATCAGAATATCCCACTGAAAATCTCCAGAAATTAATGGTTTCCAATTAATCTGCAGTAAATGCACATAAATATGCTGCAATACCTTAAAAATACCCTGTATCCATTAAAAAAAGAAGTTAGAGAACTCAGTTTAATTGTAATACATTTTATGTACAAGAAACTAAAATCTAATACTAGGACTGTTTAAAAATGAATATATTGCAAGATTTCTTTGGCATTATTGTAGATTATCATCTTCTGCTAAATCACCCTTTTGTCTCCCCAAAATATGAGATTCTACTTTTTTAGGCAATTACATGTTAACACCTTGAAAAACTTGACAGAAAGAAAGCGACAAAAACAATTATTTTAGAATTTAGAGTGAAGATTAGTTCCACATATAAATTTAATGTAAAATAATCCCCCATTTCAGGGCCATTCTAGCGTTTTAGGGAATTAATCATTTTTTTCTATGCGAGATAAATTCTGTACCTTTTTCTTGCTTTTTTTTGGGGGAGGGGGTCTCTTTTTTTTCTTTCTTTTTTTAGACGATTATGTGTAGTTTTAAGAGGGTCTTTGTGAGAGGAAGGGAGGGCTTACCACTCGGACTTAGGGTTAGTGGTAGGGCTAGGGGCAATTACGTGTGAACACCCTGAAAACTTAGCAGAAAGAAAAAAATTATTTTAGAATTTAGAGTGGGCGATTAGTTTCACATAAATTTAATGTAAAATAATTCACAATTTCCGGGCTATTCTGGGAAATAAATCCTGTGCGTTTTTCTTTATGGGTGTCTTCTTTTTTTTTTCATTTTTTTCTTTTAGATGATTATATGTGGTTTTAATGGGCTTTTTGTAGAATTTAGGGCTTGCCACTCAGACTTAGGATTAGTGATAAGGTTAAGGAAGGTGTTTTGTTTTGGATTGTGGTTGCCATTCGGACTTAGTGTTAGGGTTAAGGGAATTTTTTTTTTCTTTAGGGGGTGGCTTGTCAGTGAGGTTTAAGGTTAATGGTACGACAAGTTCAAGAGAAGGCATTTTTAGGAGGTTGGCTTGTCACTCGAACCTAGAGTTAGTGGTAGAGTAATTATTTACTTTATATCAAGCTTGTAAAAATATTTTTTAAATTGCACTTTTGCAAGATGGGAGATCATTTTATGTTAAATTTATATGCGAAACTGATCCCCCAACTCTAAATTCTAAATTTATTTTTTTGTTTTTTTTTCTTTTTTCTGCCAAGACTTTTAGAGTGTTCACACGTAATCGCCTAAAAAAGTAGAATCTTATTTTTACTTTTTCAATTGGCAACTAGAAAGTCATTACTACTAGAAGTTCGAAAGTTGAGTGAAAACCAGTATTTCTTGAAGTATTTTTATAAAAGAACCACAAATAGCATCAACTTTTTTTAAGCACAAACCGTATTTTTGTCTTTTTTTTTTTTTTTTCAAAAGCAGGCAGTAAACGAATTTTACAAAGCTAGCTTATAGCTAGCTGCTGCTGATTAACTGTTATATATATAATACTAGTAGCCATTGTTGACTTTCCCTCAGAAAAGGACAATATTTTTTCTCATACGGTAATTTAAAATTACGACTACCTAAAGACAAAACAACATACAATTATAATTTTAATGCATTAAAAAAGATAAAAAATTGATTTATTTACTAGTTGGGGTACGAAAAATAGTTTTAAAAAAATGTCCGATACACGTCATATTGAAAGTTTATTTTTAAGATTACAAAAAAAAATAATGGGTCAATTCATTTAGTATCTTGACAAAAATTGAAATTGATATTTTCCCTGATTGTTTTCCAAATTTCATAATGAAATTCCCCAAAGACGAATGGTACGATATCTTTAAAAAAAAAAAACTGACATAAATGGCCGAAAATGGTGTTAGCATTTTCATGACTTTATTTGCTGAAAACTCTTCAAATATATTATGTACATTATTATTTATTAATGCATGTGAAAGGATATTCATTTACAGACAAAATGGTAGTATTTTGAGGACTTGAAGTGCTTTGGTTTTTAAAATATGACTATTTTAGTAGAACTACCTTGAAATCCTTGATTATCCAAACTGCTTTATGGTCGGTGGGTTTTGCTACTTTCATCTATCCAGATGTTCTTTGAGTGACTGAAGTGAAGTATCAATGATCGCCAGCTCGTTGGCATATAGGTGCTCCCATGGGCAAACGGTATAAAATTCTAGTGATAGAGTACAATGATGAATAGAAGGGGACTTAAGACAGATCCTTGATGGAAACCCACTTTAACATCAAATTCGTTACTGTAGCTGTTACCGACTTGTACCCGACTACAGACATTTGCGTACATAGACATCATCACTTGAATCAGTCACTCTGTAACACCCAACTTCAGCAGAGCCCACCAGATGACCCTTCTTGGGACACGGTCAAGAGCTTTTCCAAATCTCCAAATGCCATATAGTGGATTGTTTGCTGCTAGATGTTTCGCCATTACTTGGCGTATAATGAAAATTGCATCTGTGGTGCTCCTACCGGGCATGACACTAAATTGCATGTCAGCAATCTGTACTTGTTGTCTGATCAGCTGCTCTACAACTCTTTCCAAGACTTTCATGACCTGATCAATAAGTAGTTCCTTCTGTTTAACACATCACCTTTACCTTTGTACTAACTTACTATGAAGCTGTCTTCCCATTCCTCAGGTATATGTATCTGACGATGGCTTCAAACAGTTCATGCACCAGACTAGCCCCTAGTTCACCGGTTGGTTTCAGCATCTCAGCAACTATAGCAGATGATCCAGCTGCTTTACCAGCTCCCATTTTACGGATTGCTTCAGTGATCATCTCCTGGATAATGGGGATACTAGGACCCTCTACAGGAGTTTCATAGGACAGCTCATCAGGGTTCTATAGAAATTCAACATTTAGTAAGCATTCGTAGTGCTATTTCCATGACTGTCTTTTCGCTTCATCATCCAATGAGAGTTCACCAGATAGGTTTTGACCCAAGACGTCACAGTGAGCTTGTAGATGTCACTTGAGTTGGGATTTATTTTCAGGAAAATCTCTATCGGCCTCAGACTTAGTGTGGTGTACAACAACTTTAGCAACATGCTTGGCTCCGTTGAACGCTTCCCTACTACCACCCGTTTCCCATGCTCTGTAGCACCGTCTCTTCTCTCTAACAGCTTGATCAACAGTCTCATTCCACCACCAAGTCTGTTTTTTCCAATTGTGCTTGGATGACACTCCACACACCTCAGTCGCTGCATCATTCAACCCATCTTTGAGCCTCTTCCAGTGCTCCTTAACGCTCACTGTTTGTGTATCCTGATATGATAAAACAAATCCCCCAGCAAACTCAATCTGGATGATAAGATCCTTTAGCTTCCACAGTTTTATGCGTGGTGTAAACTTGTGTTTACATTTGCGAGGAGCTTTTGCCTTGAGATCACATAATAGCAGAGTATGTTGAGATGCATATTCTTCACCCAGACTAACTCTGACATTTGTGACGTCTTCTGAATCTGCGCCGGAATAGTATGTAGTCTATTATAAATGAGAAGTCTATGACTAGACTTTAAATGTTAAACAAACAAAAAAAAAACTCAGTTCGGTTCAATTCCTGTAGAAGCACAACAACCCTCTGTGTAACTTCGAGCTCCAATGAACGAAAACAATTTGGCTCACCGCAGAATCTCACTCGACACTCACGTTTCTCGTCTTCTAATTTTCTTGTCTTTTTATTAGCAGATTTTCTCAGTTAATTCCGCTTAACCAATCAGAAAAAAACATAATCCGCTGGCTCGCTATTTGTCATGATAATTAAATCTATTATTATTATGCAGCAACCAGTAGATTTGTTACTTCGAGGTTGTGAGTTCAATCCTCACTAGAAAACTAGTAAGCCAAAACTTATTTCGCTTTCCATCGGACCCTCTTACTGCAGGGAAGAACTAAGTCCGGGCCACCTCCACCACTCGATTCTGGCTCAAGATCATCAATTCCGCCACATTTATCTTGGTATTTAAAAAAGGATACTGATTGGTATGTAACTAGATTTTTAGTCCTCTTCTCGAACACCAAGTTGCCAATCACTAAATTATTAGCAATAGTAAACTCAAGGAGATTTTCTCCTTCAGCATTGCTCAGGCCAATAGTATGTCCACCATGTACTTCTTCATAACTGTAAGGAGTGGAACCAATATGTCCATTCCAATCACTACACACAAATAGTTCCTCTGCACTAGGTACAGTTGCCACAAGGCTCTGCAGCTACTTGTAGAAGTGGTCCTTTTCTTCATAACTGAGCCCAACTTTTGGAGTTTAGATACATACGATGGCAAACGCTACTTCTCCAGCAACAAGACGAACAAATATTATCCTGTCAGATATGTTTCACCTCGAACACTTTCTCCCACCACTTCTCTGACACTAAGACTCCCACTTAACCTGTCCCCTTATCATTCCCAGACCAGTAGAGCTTGCAGTTGGTATCCTTTTCGACTATTTTTCTGACACTCTCATTTCTCCATCTCGTCTCCTGTAGACAACACAAGTCAATCTTCTTTGTGGATATTGTCTCCACTACCTCATTCACCTTTCCTAGCATGGTACCAACATTCAGAGATCCAATGCGAAAAGGTTCTGGACGTTAGTATGATTTGCTGTAGCTGGACCCTGCAGACCAACGCACCCTGAGGTCTACCAAGCTTTAGACACTACCAGCAGCATTAGTGCCACTGGCACTGCCTTTCTCTTTTCTTCTTGTATTTCGACTAGACATGGTTTTTAAGGCAGTTTTACGGCTGAATGCCTATCCTTCAGCAACTTGAACACTTTTGGCAGTCAAAGACCTTCACCGTTCCCATCTAACTAGGACTGATATGGTTTCCACTTGAGCATGCACCAATGTCACATATTACCTGTAAGTTGCTGCATACACTATTGTCATCCAAGGATAGCATTTGCCACATGCCCTGTGATCAGAGATTGGATTGGTGAGTGTCAGGACATGTCAACATTCCAGTGGACCCTTCACACTGCACTTCTAGGGCTCCAATCTGCTCTGAGATCCCTAGCTAATTAGCCTGGGGCTGCAAGGAGCCCAGTACCATGAGATTTGGCCAGTTTTGTCGATGGAGAGGTTATATACCAGCAGGGAAGACTTACCCACTCAGCTTCCTTTTCGTCCAAGGACTAGCTAGCAGATGAGGCTGCAAGTGTTAGGTGGGAAGCATATGCAACCACATCTACACACAGCAACACCACTTTAAACATCACACATCACACAGACCTGTGGCATATACCACTATTCAGGAAAAATATCCAATTGTGCGAGGCACGAAAATGGTCATAACTTCCTTACTTTTAGTCAGATTTAAAAATTATAAAAAGATTATTTCTTAGATCATGAAGCTCTTTCTATATATGTCATTATTGAGGTATTTTAAGCAATTTCATATTTTTCATGTGTATTGCTATAAGTCGGTAACAGTTTGTCGAAACTCATCTTGATATTTCTTGCGAATGTAGCTACTGCTGGTAACCTGCCAGCTGAAACCTTATCCTTAGTGGTCATTCTTTACACGTGTAGACATTCCTGAATCCTTGCTGCCAGTGTTGTGGCAATGTAAGTCTCAAATCCCTTGTAGCCAGTGTTGTGGCCTTGCAGGGCCAGTAATAATCAAGACAAATACTGTGGTATAATTAAGAAAAGTGTATTAACTGAAGTATGTTATAGAAGTATGCATCATGAGCCTGGGGTCATAATTCTCTGCCCATGACACTTAGATGTTACTACGTTTATTGTGTCTGGATAAGTCCATTTATTCCTGATATAGGTAGATCAGCTTACCTCATAACAGATCTGTCATTTCAAATGAACTTTTTTTAAAATAAAGACACTGTATGTAATTGTTGGTTGAAGATATTGTTAGAAGTTAGTCATCAACATCATCATATTTGGTTTAATGCCTGTTCGACAGCTTTTAGAAATTGACTTCCTAACCTAAAATCTCTGGCTAGGCCTTTATCTCAAGTTCATCCTTATCACTTCATCCCATGTTTTTCTTGGCCTTCTCCTGTAAACTAAAACTACTATTTCAACTGCTCTACATCTACTAACCTATTTCCATTGTCTTACACTTGTACACAAACTGGTTTTCCTCTCTCAACCTACCAGTAATTCAACTGCACTTCTTGTGTACCCAATCGTGGCCTTCGTAAAGAGAAGGCCATTCCATTGAATCTCGTTTTTCTGCTGACGTCACAGTGGTTGGTGCTAAGAAGATAAACAAGACAATTTGGAGGGAACAGTTACACACTACATGTAGACATGTGACGGTGGTAATTTCTCTCTTAAATTATTTCATATTTGATCTAGTAATTGTTTAGTATTTAAAAAAAGGATACTGATGGTTTTGTTCATGTCGTTTTCAAGGTGGAAGTTTGATAGTGATTTGAAGATAAAACTATACAAAAATTCGTTTAGACTAAAATTCAACCTGTTTTGATAGGAAAATATTAAATAAAAAACAAGTACTTGCTTATTTTCTCTGAAGTTTGAAATATTTTTTACACAATAACAAGTCTGTATAACAAAACGTTTTGTTTGTCCTGCTACAAAATTCTAATTTAATTTTGAACGTATATGAAATTTAACTTTTATGTCCACCTGTCGACACCATTTTTTTAAACAATTTGTTAGTAATCAAATATTATCGACTAGAAATTCTGTTAAAACTTGTTTCTTTTTGTATAAAAAGAATATTAAAAGTTTATTTTTTGTGTCAAAAAGTTTTGTTTAATAAAATTGTAAAAAAGTTCAAATACGTGTGGTGCTAGAAAAAAGACAATTAAAAAGAATTTTATTTTAGGACAAGAAATACAATTTAAACAAAGCGAAATGTTTATATCTTTATTTCCAAATAGTTTTTCACTTTTTACAAAATTCATTATTTATTTATTTATTTATCGTTTTCATTTTTAAAATTATTCATTTGTTAATTTGTTTATTTAATTACTATATTTTTGTTTGCTAAATTCATAATTACAGTTTTTTATAAATTATAAATTTAAATAATATTTTTATATTTTTTCACGAATAATTTAAAGTGTAGTATCTGTTCTGATACTACACTTTATCTTTTCTGTCCTCGGTCAGTGAAGGAGAAATCCTTCTAGATTAAGATAATTTTAATTTTTGTCTCAATTCAATGGCCCCCTTTTTTGGGAGCTGTTTTTCCCCACATTACCAATCGACCTCGTGAAGAGGCAAGTAAATAGGAAAACACATAATTACATCGTAACCAACAATATTTTCTACAAAACAAATAGGTTGATATTGTAACTTAAAAAAATTATAATCGGCTTTGCTTGACTTTGCATGTTTTTATTTTAATAGCTTCTGTAAAGAAAATTGTTTTCAGATTGTTCACAATCAAAATAAAAAATCAATTTTAGTCTCTGAAATCCATGAAACAACAGTGTTTATTCATGCAGCAGTCATTGCTGCATGAATAAACACTTTCTTTTTTAATTAATTTTTGTTTTTTTAAAATTAATATTGTGGTACCAGTCTTCAAGTAGCAATACACATCGACCAGAAAACTGTTTGGATAATCACAGATTTGAGGGTAGTTCTATTAAAATAGTCATATCTTAAAAACTAAAGCACTTTAAGTGCTCAAAATACCATCATTTTGTTAGGAAATGAATATCCTTTCAGGTGCATTCATGAATAATACTATACATTATATATTTTTAAGAGTTTTGAGCAAATAAAGGCAAAAAAATGTTAATGCTATTTTCAGCAATTTACGTACTTTTTTTTAACCCCCCCTTCGTTTAAAAGTCTTGTACCATTGCTGTATGTGGAATTTCGTCCTGAAATTTGGAAACTAATCAGGGAAAGTATCACTTTTAATGTTTGTCGGTGTACAAAGTAATTCGGCTCATTCATTTTTTTGAAATTTAAAAAATAAGACTTCAACTCGACGTCGGTCGAACATTTTTGAAAAATACATTTCCGTCACCCAATTAGTAAGTAAATCAATCATTTTACTTTTTTATGCATTAAAATTATAATTGTATATATGTGTTCTCTTTTGGTAGTCATGATATTTCATGACCCTATCCTGGAAAAAAAAAGCGTTTTCTATTTATAGTTTGAAAAACATTGTAGCAGCAGTAATAGCAGCTATAAACACGAGGCAATTTTTGTTTATTTTCATTCTAGAACGAATTTAAAAAATTTGAAAATATGAATATAGAAAATGTTGTTACATTTTTCGTACCCAACTAGTAAATAAATTAATCTTTTATCTTTTTTTATGCATTAAAATTATAATTGTATGTTGTTTTGTCTTTCCGTAGTAGTAATTTTAAATAACCTTATCCGAAAAAATATTGTCCTTTTTATGAGCGAAAGTCAACAATGGTTGCTAGTATTGCTGATATAACAATCAATCGGCAGCAGCTAACTAGTCTTGTAAAGCTTTGTAAAAATAAGACAAAAATACTTGTGCTTAAAAAAGTTAATCCTATTTGGTTCTTTTATAAAAAATACTTTTAAAAATACTGGTTTTCACTCAACTTTCGAACTTCTAGTAGTAATGACTTTCTAGTCGCCAATTTAAAAAAAAATTAAAATTCTACTTTTTTAGGCGATTACGTGTGAACACCCTTAAAGTCTTGGCGAAAAAAAGAAAACAAAACAACAAAAATAATTTAGAATTTAGAGTGGGAGATCAGTTTCGCATATAAATTTAATGTAAAATGATCTCCGATTTCCCGGCCATTCTTGCCTTTTAGTGAAATTTATAAAATAAATAATTGCTCTACCATTAACTCTAGGTACGACTAACAAGCCCACCTCTTAAAAATGCCTTCTTGAACGTATCGTACCATTAACCTTAAATATGAGTGGCAAGCCACCCCCTAAAAAACTCCCTTAAGCCTAACACTAAGTCCGAATGGCAACCTCCATCCAAAACAAAACCCCTTCCTTAACCTTATCACTAACCCTAAGTCCGAGTAGGAAACCCTAATCCTACAAAAAAGCCCATTAAAACATAATCGTCTAAAAAAAAAAAAAAATAAATAAATAAAAAAGCAGATGCCCATAAAAAAACGCACAGGATTTATTTCCCATAGAAAAAAATTGATTAATGCCCTAAAACGCTAGAATGGCCCGGAAATGGTGAATTATTCTACATTAAATATATGTGAAACTAATTCCCCACTCGAAATTCTAAATTAATTGTTTTTTTTCTTTCTGCTAAGTTTTCAGGGTGTTCACACTTAATTGCCACTAGCCCTACCACTAACCTGAAGTTCAAGTGGTAAGCCCCCCTCCTCCCACAAAGACCCTCATAATCGTCTAAGAAAAAAAGAAAGAAAAAAAAACAAACAAAACAAGAAAAACACACAGGATTTATCTCTCATAGAAAAAATAATTAACTGTCCTAAAACGCTAGAATGGCCTTGAAATGGGGGATTATTTTATGTGAAACTGATTCCCACTTTAAATTCTAAAATAATTGTTTTTGTTTCTTTCTTTCTGCCAAGTTTTTCAGGGTGTTAACATGTAATTGCCTAAATAAAAAAAGTAGAATCTCATATTTTGGGGAGGTAAGGGCTGATTAGCAGAAGGTGTAAATCTACAATAATGCTAAAGAAATCTTGCAATATATTCATTTTTAAACAGTCCTAGTATTAGATTTTAGTTTCTTGTACATAAAATGTATTACAATTCAACTTTGAGTTTTCTAACTTCTTTCTTTTAATGGATTCATGGTATTTTTAAGGTATTGCAGCATATTTATGTGTACTTAGTGCAGATTACTTGGAAACCATTAATTTCTGGAGATTTTCAGTGGCATATTCTGATTCCTTGTACAAAAATACATTTATATGGTAAATTTCATTGCTTAATCTTGTATTTTAACAAAGATATAACATTTTTACTGAAAAATTAGTGCAAAAAATGTGACGAAACGCATATGGTCTTAAAGAGGGGAAAATATCCAATCGTGTGAGGCACAAAAATAGTCATAACTTCCTTATTTTTAGTCAGATTTAAAAAATTTAAAAAGATTCTTTCTTAGATCATCAAGCTCTTTCTATATATGCCATTATTGAGATATTTTAAGCAATTAAAATTTTTTCATGTGTATTGCTACTTCAAGAATTCTGGAGATAGAACTGACTCTCAGAATTATCGCCCCATTAGTCTACTCCCACTCTTTGCTAAAATCTTTAATCAATCTAGTGATAGTCTGTCATCTCGTTAATGCTAAACTTCTTTCTGACCATCAGTATGGATTTAGGCAAGCACGGTCTACTGCGGATATCCTAACGGTCATCTCCGAATGCATCTACCGTACACTGGACAAAGCAGGTGAAGTTAGGGTGGTAGTGCTTGGTATATCCAAAGCCTTTGTCTGGCATGAAGGTCTTCCCATAATAATTAATTCATATCATATTACTGGACAAATATTGAATATAATTATATCCTTCCTAACCAAAAGAAAGATCCAGGTTGTCCTCGATGGCTGTTCATCCAAATAACATAACGTAAATGCAGGGATCGATCCTTGGACCTTTATTGTTCCTGATTTTCATAAACGACCTCCCTGACGACATTGTGTCTGAGATGAGTATATTTGTTGACTACACCATGCTCTACTCTCATCATGTGGGCAAAATGGATGCGCACATATCCAAGGCAATGGCTGAATCCTTAGAAAGTGACCTCTAGTCTGTAGTGAAATTGGGTCATAAATGGATGGTAACATTTAATGCTGCTAAGACAAAGCTCCTTTCCTTCAACAACTACAAGAAAACTCTTCAATTACCGATTGCCATGGCAAATAACACCCTACCTGAGAGTCCAACGTTCAAACTCCTCGGCCTAACATTCACAGTTAACATGAATCGGAACAAATACATAGAAGACATTGCCAAGCCTGCTGCAAAGAAAGTGGGCTCCCTCTATCGTGCTAGAAAACTTCTCACACCTGACGGTATCCTATATTAATACAAAGCCACCATCTGCCCATGCATGGAGTATTGTTGTCACATCTGGGCTAGTGCACCATCCACTGGTCTCTCCCTTTTAGACAAGGTCCCAAAAAGAGTCGCTAATCTAATAGGTCTCTCACTATTCCCCAAGCTCCAGCCCCAGTTGTATCGCCGCAATGTTGCATCCTTGTGCTTGTTTTGCAAGTACTTCAATGGAATGTGCTCTGATGAACTTGCTGCTCTGGTGCCCCTTCGACAATCAGCTAAATTCCGTCCATTCACTGTGGAGGTCCACAGATGTCAGAGAGCCTTCTACTCCAATAGCTTCTTTTCTTAAGCTGCTGGTCTTTGGAACTCCCTCCTTGCTCCCTGTTTCCCCTGATTGAACCGACATGCAGAAATTTGAAACTAATGTGAACAAGCATCTCTTTGCACAGCTCCCAATTTAGGATGAACCCCAAAACTTTCACCCTAATTCTCAGTAGCCCCTTACGTCTACCATTCATTATCGACAGCCTGACTTTTTGACATGTTTCGCTTGCACCAAAATATATGACGTCATTTTCGATCGAACACATCTTCTTAACGAAGGTCGTGACCCAATGCTTGCAAGTACCACAAAAAATTGAATTGCACCCAACTCCCTTTCTACAGGGGAGCTTTCTATCACTACAGCCACTGATCATAACTTTGGTGTTGGTAACATTCATTCTCAAAACCTTTACTTTCCATAGCATTCTTCCAAGTCTTTAACTTAACAAGTTCGTCTTCCATTGTTTTGTGAACCTGTATGTGTGTGTGTGTTCACTGCACTGGCTGCGATCATCTCACACATTGTGTCGACCCAAAGTTGCTGTTCGATCTCACTCAGTGCTGCAATAAAGAACTCTCATTTCAACTCCATGAGTCCAGTTTATCAACAAGTAACACATTTATTTATTGGTTATAAATGATACTCGTGTTCTTGGGTTGAATGGCAGACTTGCAAATGAAATTCCTCTATCCCGGCGAAATAAAATATAAGTCCCACACAGTCCTTTGGCTAAGAGCCCTAAATGGGCTCACCTTGCCTCGAAGGGCACCCAGCTTCAACTGATCCAGCTTGGTCTCATAAGAGGGCCAGGCATCCCCCTCCCATCTCTTTCCTCCTGACCGGTCATCACCGGACTACTCAGGTACTTGCCACTTTAGATTTCAACCAGATATAACTGTCAGACAGGGTTATCAGGGAGACTATGTGAACATCACAGCATGAATCCTAGCCTTTATGAAGCACTTATTTTATTTCAAAAAGAAATATACTCTTGGGTGGCCCAAATAAAACCAACAATATTTTCACTGAGCACCTAACACTTGCAAAGTCTGCCATTTATATGCATCACTAAAACGTCTGCCATTTATATGCATCACTAAAAAATGCAGCCTATTGCCTTTTTGCAGTTTCACAGGAAAGTACTAAATCATTAGCATACAGCATCTATACAACCCATGCTAAACTCCTTGGATAATGTTTCTAAGACACAAATGAAAAGCAACGGACCCTGTACAGATTTCTGATATACTTTCACTTTAACATTACAGCTATCACTAAATGTGCTGTTAGTTCTAACACGACTTTGAGCATTACTGTATATGTTCAAAACAAACTTCACCAACCAATCGCTTGCTCCGAATTGCAAAGGCCACCAGACAACCTCTCTTGGCACTTTGTCAAAAACTTTCTCCAGATCCACAAAAGCAAAATACAGGTTCTTCTTATCAAGCATTTGTTGCATTTCTCTTGCATTTGTCTGAGGATAAATTTAGTACCAGTGGTACTTTGCCCAGGCAAACTGCATTTTATCTATGCTTATCTGGCTACTTATTTGCTGCTTAATTATTTTCTCAATCACTTTCAGGAACTGATCTATCAACTTTAAGCCTCCGTATTTACAATCGTACTAAGTTCTCACTCTTTCAGGATAACCTCTTCTTTAGGGTATGAAATGATAAAAAAAAACTTCAATTTTAAGCTTAAATGTTGTGTTGACATACATATGCAGGACAACATTTAGGCTTAAAATTTAAGTTATGTATGAGTGTGTTAAGAATTCAGTGTTGAGTTCTAATCTGCTGTTTGTGGGTTGAGTCTAGCTATAAGTAGGTATCCCAAACTGATTTTTTTTTTAATATACCAAAAAACTTTTTAGGTATACATATATAGTGTTGCAAGATTTAAAAAAACAAAACAAATTTATCTTGGTATCTCAATTAGTACCCGAGTTATGGCCATTCAAAGTTGGTTGTACATAGCGTTTTGTGTGATACTGAACAAAAAGGCCAACATAATGAGTGTATAACTGAAGATAAAAGCTTTAAATAAGGGAAAACTATTTATGAATGTAATGCCATAGTTCATTAAAAGAAAGATTATATAGATGGAATTAATAATTCTTAGATATACCCAGTGGTGAAAATCACATGCCGTCAGAAAAATTGTGCGGAAACGATGCAGAAGAGCATCTTTGACTGTTCATAGAAGTTTTATTTTAACAGCTATGTTATTTTAGCATCATACAGATTAAGCTGAATTTTTTTAATTATTATTGCATCCATAAAAACCTTTCATTTCTAGCATGTAAACTTAGCCCGAGGCCCAATTTGACAGTTGGGCAGAAAAATGGGTCGAATGTACACCTTACCAAACTGTTTGTAAAAAGTTACCCAATAAAGATACAAGCTTTTATACTTGACTAATTTTAGGATGAGGAATTGAAAAAAAAAAGAAGGTTGTTTTCTTTCTAATATTGGAAGATTTTGCGGAGTTATCCAACTTTCGGCATGTAAAAAAAAAATAAAAAGGGATTGCCATTGAAACCTGTTATAGAAAAGAAATCAGCAGTCAATTTTTAAAAAAGGCTTATAAATTTCTTGAAGACCTATAACGGTCGCCAGACTTTGTCAGTGAAGTGATTGAAAATCTTGTTCCTGGTTATTGTGATTTTTCTTTCCTTCGATGACTTATTAAAATAAGTCATGAATTAGAGAGGCCTCATTCTTCAATTTTTTTGCCCAATAAACATTTTTCCTTGTTCAAGTTTAGTCTCTCATTCTCCAAGAACATGACTTTTTTTTCTTAGTTCTATATTTTCTGCAAGTATTTTGTGATTATATTTTTAAAAATCATAATTTTCTTTTGTACGTTATGCTTTGAATGACATTTTTCTGTCTCTTAACTGATTTATTGAGTTTAGATAGTTTCTTTAGAAGCCTTGCTCTTGATATTTTGAGTTAAACATTTTCCTTGCTGAGAAACCATTTTATACTGTTCTCTTGTTTGGAAATTAACAGCCATGTTGGAGAGCTGATCCTGGGATTGTTCAAGTGTCGTCTTCATTTTGGCAGCAACGGATGGTTGTTCTGGAGAGGCTAAATTAGGAGGTTTATCGTGAGAACGACAACTTGAGTTTTTTCTTGAGATGTTTGCTCCTGAAATGGAGACATTAAAAACTGTTGCAGTCTTTCAGGTTTTTTTTATAGCCCTGTATTTTTTTACATTATTTACATAGCAAACAAATAGTTTTCATTGCAATTTGCAGACAGAAGGTGATTCAGCCACATTACCATTATGTTAAACGTTAGATGTTTTTTAACTGAATAATAATAAAGTTAAAGAACTGCCCCATTTGTCAGAGTGATGTCATTAGGAACACTTTTGAATAGTGCTGCATCTTCCAGTTCTTGCAATGAGATTTCAATTGCAGAGAATTCTTCAGCTACAAAATAGGCATCATATGAAACATCAAAACAGATTTTCAATTCAGCTTCTCCTTTGGTAGAAAAAATTACTTTAGCTTTCGTAAAGGTCCGTTGAATTTGTCCAATCAATCTTGGCTGTTCCACCTTCATATCTGGAAAGACCAAGCAAAAACCTGAAATTAAAAAATTTACAATTTTCTTATCAAAAAAGAAATATTAAAGAAATGTCAAAAAAGAATCTCAAAATATCTTATGAATTTTTTTAAAGAACTGTTCTATAAACCTGATATCTTGCCTATGTAAATGATTTCATTGTTTTCATTAGCGTCCATAAAACCATGGAGGTAACAAGTTGAATTCAAAATAGACAAAACCCAGACTTCATCAGAACTATATCCAGATGACTTAGTATGTTATTACAGGGTCAATAACATCCCCAAGTTCAACTTTCATGAATATTTAAAAACTTTTTCCAAAAATTCTGCTAAAATTCTTTTTCTATTTACTTTCATCCCCACGAGGGCAGAGTTAGACACAAGGTCGATTTTTAATGTGTGGAAAATTCCTACCTACCCCCCCCCCCCCCCCCCAGCAGCATTCTGGAATTGGGACAAAAATTAAAATTGTCTCAGTTGAGAAGGATTTCTCATTCACTGACCGAGGACAGAAAATGCTAAGTGCAGCGTCAGAACAGCTACTACACTTTGCTCCTAGCCAAAAAGTCAAGGAATTCTAACAATTGTTATTTGTAATCAAAAAAGAAAGTTTCGCTAAACTTCCGAATAAACCACTGAACAAATTAAAAACAAGTCATTTTTATGGAACTTTTTACAAAAGAGCTTCGCTAAACTATCTAATAAAAAAGTATTTGAATTGTTATATAAACAAAACGTTTTATTAAACTTCTGACAGATAAAAAAAACTACCGTGGTTTTTTAAATTACAAAACTGTTTTTTCGTTCTTATAAAACTTTTTACAAAATAATTTTGCTAAACTTTGGAATAAAAAGCACCTATTCGAATTGTTTATATAAACAAAACAAGTTTCGTTAAACTTGTGAACAAGCAAAACTATTATTTTATTTCTTTTTCCGAAAGAATAATATTTTCAGAATTTTATTATAAATATATATCTATTAAAAACACCGAATTGTACCAATTATCTATATATATATTTGATTGTTCAAATCTCAATTAGAAAAAAATATAATACAAAAGTTAAATTAACAATAAATGAAAGAATGTCTAGTGGTAACTAAACGGTTTCAATAAAGCACAGAATAAGTACTTTATACCAATATTATATAAATAAAATAAGTAAAAAAAAAAAAAAATCAACTTACCTAGAAACTGTGAAATATCAATTACAGCTCGTAACTCGCTGTCGATTTTCACCTGGCAGGAGGGAGTTGAATTTCAGTTCAGTGTATTCAACTCGGGGAAAATGACAAAGACTTCAAAATATGAGCTATTTTTATATTCAAGCTGTTTGCGATGTGTAACGATTTTTAAAATTATTTCTGTTGATTATTATTGGGTAAACCCTGCTTTATTTAATGGTATAAATGACAAGTTTTTTTAAATTAAATTTTTATAATATTTTATTCACTCAAGTTTTCAACTTAGAAATTTTTTATGAAAATTAATTTAAAATTCTACCAAATTTGCCTACCAAATTGAAGAATAACCTTTCTTTTATAAGATGGAATGATTTTTCAAAGTTAAATAAGCAATATCGTGAATGACACAGACATTAAAAAATAAGACTAAAAATTGTTGTTGAAAGAACGCGGAACTGAACGCATTTACATAATTCAAATCAACCTGCAAAAAAACTAATCATCGTACAAGAAAAAAAAGAGGAAAGATTAAATTTTATTTGCATACTAATTTCATAGATAAATAGTCGAGATATCGTAAGTTAAATTTTACAAATTTTTCACTGTTTTTACCCATTATCACAGCATAAACAGGACAATTTGGGATACCTACTATAAGTATTGCATCCTTAATTTTTATGTTGCAAACATTTCTTTCTATAGCTATACTTAAACTTACATCTTTACTTACATTCTTGCATTTAAATAAGTGTTTTCTAAAAGCGGATACTTGTGTGCATTTTAATGTCGATGTAGGTTAGTCTAACTGTTAGAAATGTAGAAGTCTTTGTCGAATTGTATAAAGCATATTGCATATGTACGTTTACATATATGTATGGTTTGGATGGGTCGGTTTGCCATTTGGCAGATGCTGTTGTCTGTGTTTTTCTTTCGCTAACCTAATATTAACATTTTGGCCATTGCAAATTTATTTTTGATGAGATTTTAAGTTTTTTTTGCTTTTTCTCCCCCTTCTAGTTTGTTGACTTTAAAATTGAAAGAGATTCTGAAAGATTCAACCCATGACAAGGTAAGAGAAGAACAACTTCTGTTGAATTTCAATTGAATCACTCTTCTAAAGATCAAACTATTAGACATATCTGATATGCATGTCTGTCTAAACGATATGTGTAGTGTTTCTTTCCCTCTGCACGGTGATGCAATTGAAACCAAAGCTTGAGTAAAATTTTATCAGGAATCCAATAGTGGCATTTATTTTATTTTAAGAGATTTTACAATAATAGTGTTGTGGGTCTGTGTTTGTGCCAGACATCCATAAACAGAAAATGCAACATTTTATTTCTTTTTATATATAACTTGAAAATTGAACATCATAAGAATAAAAATGATATGGGATTAAGAGCTGGTAGTAGAAGTCTACATGAGTCCCTATTCATTCTTGGGCAATGTCGGGTGTACCAGTTAGTATATACATATGGCATGAGTTTTGTCAGTTTTGCTGCATTTCCCAATTCTTTTCCATAAAACTCACTTCAAACTAAAATCTTTGTTTTTTACTCATTTATTTTGTTCTTTATTTTTAACTTATGTTTTTTTTTTCAAATTTATGCCAAAAGTGGCTTATTACCTTCATTTATATGTAACTAGATGGGAACAAGTGATTTTTTTCAAAACGGGTCAAAATTGGAGGGTCGCAAGCCTTAAACGAGATTTGGCCGCGTCGATCCGCGAAAACGGCCCAAATTTCACCCCAAAAGACACTTAGCCACTTATTGCAAGTCTTAGGGTACATTTTTTGACCAGAAATGCCTTTATATACCAGAATCTGTCATTCGCATATACTGTCCTACAAGTATAGGGCTTCTTAGGGTATCTCAGGGTCCAAAATGGGTCAAAATTGTCCCAAAATTGGCAAAAATGGCGGTTTTTGGCCGAAAAACAGCTATCATCATCTCCCCTAGTCTATAAGACAACTCTGTATGGCTCCTAGCAGTTGGGAAAACTGAAATGGGCACCCTGCTATCGTCTCCCATTCTTTTTTGGTGTTCTTAAGTGTTAAAAATGACAAAAAGTGGTCAAAAATAAGAGAAAAAGGGCCAAAACTGAGTTTTAATGAAAATTACCATATAAGGAAATGTTTCCTTTTAATAGCAATTCATTGTCTTCTTTAAATGGACTTGATGACACTACATTGCACTAATTGTGAAATGATTCATTGCACTATGGTTTCCTTTTCAGTTAGTAAATGCAGTGAACATGGCTGGTGCAGCAGGGCAGATTGATGAGAATTACAGTTATGATGATTGGACTTTTCTTCTGCTTGATTTTCTTCCGACTGAGGCTGAGTGTGTTCAAGCTATACAACATCATGCTGCCAAATACAGTACCATAACACAGAAAAACCAGGTTCATCATTTTTCTTTGTGGCTCCTACAATTGTGGCAGAAAGCCTTTGGAAGTGATGTTCATTATGTAACGATACCTGGGATCAAACATAAATTTGATCGATTGCTAAAAGTCTACGACACGAACGTCTACAAAGCGAAAGGTTCCAGACGTGTGAACATGATCAAGTGGAAACGAGAACACTGTGTCCTTTTCAACCTGTTGGGAAAAGATGTGAACCCTGATGATTTTGATGACCATGAGCGTAGATTCTTTTTTGATCAAAAGTCTCTTGCACGTAAGTGGCTTATCGACACATTCCATGTGGATATGGAACACGTAGAAAGAATTCAGGCAGAGCAGCAACAACAGAATCATTTTGATGATGATCCGTTTGATGAAGTAGATGAAATAAGTGACCAATTGCCACAGCTCGACACCTCATCAAACAGTCTGAACTACTCATTGAATAGATCAGGTGCCATCCGTAATACTCCTTCATGTAACGAGACTGCCATCCAAACATGTTACTTACAACTTGCGGATTGGTGC
Source organism: Sepiola atlantica (assembly GCA_963556195.1). Taxonomy (NCBI): domain Eukaryota; kingdom Metazoa; phylum Mollusca; class Cephalopoda; order Sepiida; family Sepiolidae; genus Sepiola; species Sepiola atlantica. The sequence continues at coordinate 49,564,230 of OY744532.1, read as the reverse complement.
ACGAAATTTCCAGGAGTCTATCAAAATAGCTCTAGCAAACTCCTGTGCTGCAGCCAACATTTCGCCCCACCAAGCCAGAATTGCTTTTCAGGTTACTAGTGAGCAATTCTTTGGAGCATCTTACCAACTCTCTCCACCTAATACACAGCAGAATGGTGATGGTGAAGACAGCTGAAGACGAACCACCGGTGAAAAGAGTGCGATCAAAGGTCGAATACATGGAATATCTAAATGTTATACCATCTGCCAAAACCATCATGGCGATGAAGCATCTGCTCGCAATTCAAGAGGAGCGAAACACAGCCCTGGCCTTACTCGATATGGTGCCATCAGATCCAGTAACGCTCCATTATGATACAACCACGCGCAAAAGGTTGAATGGAGAATGGCCATCAATCGTTCTGCGTTCAGCAAACGGAAGAAAATATCGCCTCCGTTCACTGAAAATGCCAACAGAAGACAGGCAGAACATTGTAAATGTGTTGGTCGCCTCACTGAGTAGACTTGCTGTCACTTCATCTTCAGAAAAGAAGGATCTCTGGGAGAAAATAACAGCGTTGATGACAGACTCAGTTAGCAAAAATCTTGGAGTCGAGAATCTGGTAGCAGCCACTTTGTCATCAGCACATATACTTCTCCATCTTCTGTGTGAGTCACATCTGCGAGGTGTTTGATAGTGGCAATTTGTCAATTTTGAAGAAGATTGAAAGACAACTCTGAAAGACAAACTTATCAAAATGATGCCTTGTTTACGCTCATTTCTCTCAAAAGGTTTGATTCCAGCAGTGATTCAGGCCATGGGAAAGATGGTGTCAAATGATGGACACAAGACTTCGCTTCATGAAGAATTTGATGATGTGCTGCGAAAGAAAGAGAAACCAAAGAAATTGGCGCTGTACAAAGAGAGAAGATTTGGTCTCCTTGCATACAGTGCTGCTGCATTGATGCATCACATTGAAGATATCAGAGAGACTCTTTCTGAGACTGGAGCCAATAACCAACTCGTTCAAGCGTGTCAACTGTACCTCGAGGTTCCATATGTTGAAGTGGCATTGAAATGTGTCGCCTGGTTTGGTTTCAAAGTCACGCTACCATTTTTGAATATGTGCGAGCTTGAAACACCAGATGCAATGCTCAACATACTTCCCACACTCTATAACGATCTGAAAGATACAAAGCTTGATACATTGGAGCAGTATAAAGTCGACTACTCCTTCAATTTGGAAGAACCAACATTAAAACTTGGAATCCACATCTTGCAAAATTTCTGTCAACAAGCTGCCATGGATATCCAAAGACAACGTGGGCGAGAATTTGGGTTTGCCATCGAAGGAGAGAAGCCTCGTTGTTCTGATCTGACCAAAGTTGATACAAAGCTTCTGTCGAATCTGCCATCCCACAACTTGGTGTGTGAAACAGACTTATCTCATATGGATAAGATAGCTATTCGTGCTGCATCTTGCTCCAACCGAAATTTCACAGCAAGCAGCATGAGAGATGACATGACTCTCTATCAGTCGAAAGTCGTGTCGATTGATAAAGAAACGAGAGCAATTGCTAAGCTGTTGGACGAACTGGAGAAACAGTGGTTCAAGAGCCAAGAGGAAATCATCAGAAGAAAACTCACAGAAAAGAAGACCAAAGTGCTTAAAAAGGTGGATCGCGCAAACGAAATTCTGAAAATCTGCAAAAGTCATGGTGGTCCATTCACTTCAGTAAAGGAGCTTGAGGTGGGATTGAAGTCAGTGGGAGAAGAAAAGGACAAGAAGAGAACCTTGTGGAACGAAATCCTCCTGAGAAAAGAACTGAACCCTCAAGACTGCAAAGATTTTCCTCATTTGTACCTGGTGAAGTCGATGCCTGTAGTACAGATGAAGATAAATCTGGGGATTCTTCTGTCTGGCAGTCATGAGACACCAAGTGAAGAAGCAATTTCGTTTCCGGATGCTGATAGTATGTACAATGAGCTGCATCAATCTGGCGAGTGTCCACCTGTGCTCACCGATACTGATCAGGGGGATGATGTTCAGCTGAATGAACCATGCGTTGCCATATGGGATACACCGAAGGGATGAGAGTGGTTCATTGGTATGACACGGGAGAAAGTTGGGATGGATGAATATATTGTGGAATATCTAGAACCACTTCCCAACCACAATAGAAAGAAAACATGGCAATATCCTTCACGGATTGAGGAGCAGAAGACATTGAAAATTCAATTTTTGCCGTGCAATGTCATTGGTGCATGGGACTTGACGAAACGGAAACCAGTATTTGTGCTAGAGAATTATGATGTGATAGATGAACTCTTTAAAGCATTATATTGATATTTTACTGGTTAATGATAAGTATCTTAATGAGTTGATATGCAAATTTTAGATGCTTCTGTACCAAATCAATGCTTCATACACTGGAGTTTTACAGTATCATATCCAAGAAATTGAGAATTTAGGGGCATTTTCATCGATTTTTGGGAGTTGTGGAGAAAAATTGTGTAATCGATGGTCAAAAAATGTACCCTAAGACTTGCAATAAGTGGCTAAGTGTCTTTTGGGATGAAATTTGGGCCGTTTTCGCGGATCGATGCGGCCAAATCTCGTTTGAGGCTTGCGACCCTCCAATTTTGACCCGTTTTGAAAAAAATCACTTGTTCCCATCTAGTTACATATAAATGAAGGTAATAAGCCACTTTTGGCATAAATTTGAAAAATGTTGTTTCTATAGCCGACCCCGATTTATAATGAGTAAAAATCAAAGATGTTAGTTTGGAATTGAGTTGTATGGAAACACTGATGTTTTTTTTTAACTTTTTCTGGGTTTTATTTGTTGGAAAAAAATTCACTGCCTTTGAAACATATGTTAAACTTATATCAAGACAAATGTGTTTAGGAATGGGCAGAAACGATCATATGAATAAAAAGTTAAAAAAAAAATTAAACTCTGAACATTATTACATTATTATATATGTAGAGCTTTAATAATAAAAGCACTATTGAGCTCTCAGCCCACTTTTTTGTGTGAACTTATAGGAATTTAAATATATGGAAAATGAAAAAAAAAAAGAAAGTATTTTCAAATTTTGACTTCTATGTTTTTCTTCAAATCGAACAGCAACTTTGGACCGACACAACGAGGAAATGAACATATAAACAATTTTCGTTTTTTCTTTTTTCATTACATTGGATTAATAATGCCATAATATCATATATATATATATATATATATATGATTCCTAGATCATGTTTTCAGGTAGTTGCCTATTGATAAAAAGAGGGACCCACAGTTTGGATTATTAAAACGTAATATTTTTTTTTTATCTATAAAATTTGTAAAGATCATTTTTATTTAGAAACTTCGAAAGCTTGTCTTAATTTGTTGCATTCAGATCATTAAACTGTAATATTTTTTAAGGTACTATTTTTATTTTTTTTTGTTATTTTTATTATTTTTATTTTTTATTTTTTTATTTTTTATTAGTAGCTGTACCTACCCAGACTAAAAAAAAACAAAAACAAAAAAAAAAACAGATACATATAATTATTTTTTTGTTTCATTTTACTTCAGTCGAAGTTCTCAGAAATCAAGGGGGCCCCCTTCCTGGGGCTAACACTCGATCTCTATGAGATACATAGATATTCGAATATTCCACGAAGTTCTCTTGTCAAACGTTGAGTTAGTAAAGAAATTAAGAACATAATTTTCCTCTCCCCAATTAAGTATGTTATAGTATGTCTTTCTTGTGGTCTCTAGGACTTACTGGATTCCAAGACAAGAATTCATCTAGTCTGGTGGTGTATCCAGCTAAGTGCTGTTACTTGAGTTCACATCACTAGGAGAAGGTGCACCATTCCTTGTATGAGCCAGTGTATAGCCGTGTCGAAGGGATCTTATTTGGTCTTTGAATACTATGTTATTTTGAATATTTGGTCAGCATTTACTTGTGGGGTGAAGTATCCTCATGCTAGGTTGTCCTGACACACCCTTTTACACTACCAACAGTTCAAACACGCACGAGAACGACGCGACGTTTACAATCAAACTTTTCGTCCAGAATTTGATTCCTTTTTTCTTTTCTTTTTCTTCTTCTCTTTGCCCTCGACGTAGTCACAACGTCAACCTTTCTCGCTCTCTCCCCAGATCAAAGCTTTTTATTACGATGAGAATCAGCCCATGCAAAACAAGGCTCATTTGCATATGTGAAGTCTCGTCTCGTGACAAAAAGCACACGTTTCTATTTGGTGACTAGAACACTCTGGGTTTAATCCCAGATGGACAATGCACGGTGCAACCCTCACTCTTTTTCCTTCTGGACCTGCATGATGGCTGCTACAAGATTCGAACAGAAAATCCTTTTACAAGTTACATGGAGGATTAAGTGAAATTAGCTAAAGAAAAATGCAGTATAATGAAATGGATGATAAATTTCTATGAAGAGAATGGTAGAATATAATCTAAATGAATAAATGCAATATATTTTTACTTTGCATTACTGACTTTTACATTAAGTTACAAGCATTTATTTTCTTACTAGAGAGCTGAACCCATGAGTGGGAAGCAGATGTAGTCATCCAAGTTTGTAAGATTTGTTATACTGTTTGATGTCAAAGTGATAGATTTATAATATGAAAAACTTCTAATTTGGATTAACTTTTCTTACAGGTTGAGAAAAGTTTGATACATCATAAGCGAGAAAGAATCAAATAGCAAATGATCAACATTATCACTTTTGAGAGACACATTTTGTCCACACAGGTAGAGGAAGTTGATGAGAAATATGGCTTCTGATGATAGCGATGTTAATACTTAAATTGCAAATATATCAAAATATATCTAATACTACTAAAACTAGGTATACAAAACCAACATTTTCTTTTCATTATATCAAAAGTCTTTTAGGGTATATATATATATATATATATATATATATATATATAGATCATTGCAAAACATAAAAAATGGTACAAAATTTATTTTGGTAGCATAATTAGCCACTAAATTATGACAATTCAAAGTTTGTCGGTGCAACGAAAGCACATAAATCTGCTTTGAGAGAGCCCTTTATGCCACTGCAATTTTTGTGGACCCAACCTGAACAGTGAGTGCAGATGATTGAGTTGCTGCCAGTTCCTTTCAGACATACAGCACACGGGTATTTTCCTGTTTTCTGTAGTAAGCTGAGGTTTGGACCTGCGATCATGACCTTAGTTTTACCCATGTTGACTCTGAGACCTTTCTCCTCCATGCTACTCTTCCATCTATCCAGACGTTCCTTGAGTGACTGAAGTGAAGTATCAATGGAATTCCAGTGATAGAGCCTCGAGTACAATGATAAATAGAAGGGGACTTAAGACAGATCCCTGATGGACACCTACTCTAACCTCAAATTCATCGCTGTAGCTGTTACCGACTCGTACCCGACTACGTACATTGGTGTACATAGACGTTATCACCTGAACCAACCACTCAGTAACACCCAGCTTTCGCAGGGCCCACCAGATGACCCTTCTGGGGACACGGTCAAAAGCTTTCTCCAAATCTACAAATGCCATGTACAGTGGTTTGTTTGCTGCTAGATGTTTCTCCATGACTTGGCGTATGATGAAAATTGCATCTGTGGTGCTCCTACCGGGCATGAAGCCAAATTGCATATCAGCAATCTGTATTTGTTGTCTGATCAGCTGTTCAACAATTCTTTCCAGGACTTTCATGACCTGATCAATGAGCTTGAGTGTACGGTAGTTACCTCTGTTTAATGCATCGCCTTTACCTTTGTACAGACTTACTATAATGCTGTCTTCCCATTCCTTAGGTATGCATTCTTCTCTGATGATGGCTTCAATCAGTTCATGCACCAAACTGGCCCCTAGTTCACCGGTTGGTTTGAGCATCTCAGCAACTATACCAGATGGCCCAGCTGCTTTATCAGCTCCCATTTTACGGATTGCTTGTGTATATTAAAAAACCATAAAAAACAGTCTTGATGAGAATATTAGTGAAATGTAACCTGATTATTAGTACTTCAGATATGGGGCTTAATGAAAATTGAGGGGAGGGAATGATATAGATGAAATACAACTTAGTTCAATAGTAATGGAAAGATTTTATTTATCTAAGATGAAAATAAGAAGTAATTTTGCAACATGCATATTGGTGTGTATCCGAGGGGGGGGGGGAAGGCTTATTATAACTAAGATAATGCAAAATTATTTTGTGTGTGGGGGGTGGCTTCTATCACTGCTGCCTCACCTCTAGATTTTATGCTCCCTCATTCATACACTGGAATTGATGTAATCCCCACTGGTAATACCCTGATGATGTTGCCTGCCTCTGGCCTATCTCATCACATAATGGCTCTTATGTATCTTTAACTTTTATGGTCCTTTTCTCTAAAGGGATGAACCCCACTTCCTCCTTATTAAAATATAGTTATATGTCAGCATTAAATAACCACAGAATCTATATTTGTAGTATTTCTGTTCGGGGGATGCAATTGAAAACTAAGCCCTATACCAAGGTCAAACAACTTTTTGCATTTTAACTTGAAAATTGACAATTAAAAATTATAGCAAAAAAAAAAAGGGGAAATAAAAATGATGTGGGGCTCGGGGCTAGGAGCAGGAGTAAACTGGGGTTCTTATTCATTCCCATATAATGTACCAAAGACTATTTAAAATGAAGAAGTATATACAGGGTGTTTCAAAAGTCTTGGGAACATTACAAATGCGTATATCTCATGAACTATTCCAGGTAGAAAAATGAAACTGGTGCCATTTTAAAGCTTGCTTAATCAAGTTTTTGGTCATACTAATGATTTTCGTGTTATCTTTCCAGGTGCAGTAATGGCGTTCTCTAAACAAGACAAGGCATTTTGCGTCCTCCAATTTGCAAAGACTGAATCGTGGACATGTGTTCAGCGTGCATTTCGCAGGAAATTTAAAAAAGAAGCCCCTGAAAGGAAATCCATTGTCAGATGGCATGCTAAATTTGTGAAAGATGGGTGTTTGTGCCCAAGTAAGCGAACAGGTCGCCCTTCAACTTCAGAAGATGCAGTTGAGCAAGTTCGGACAGCCTTTCAGCGGAGCCCCCGTAAATCAGTGAGAAGAGCCAGCAGGGAACTTCAGCTTGCTCCAGCAACTGTCTGGCGTGTCTTAAGGAAACGACTGCAAATGGTACCTTACAAGCTCAAGTTGGTCCAAAAGTTGAAGGACACTGATAAGCCACTTCGCCGTGACTTTTGCATTGCAATGCAAGAGAAGTTGGAAGATAACGGCTTTGATGACCGGCTTGTTTTTAGCGATGAGGCGACCTTCCATCTGAATGGCAAAGTTAACAAGCATAACACTCGCATATGGGGTACTGAGAATCCTCATGAACTTCTTGAGCACGAGCGAGATTCACCAAAAGTGAACGTGTTTTGTGCAATTTCCAAGAAAGGTGTCTATGGACCGTTCTTCTTTGAAGAGGCAACTATCACTGGTGAATCCTATCTCAACATGCTGGAAGACTGGTTAATGGCTCAGTTGGAACAAGCAGAATCTGATGACTTCATTTTTCAACAAGATGTTGCACCACCACACTGGAGTCTTAGAGTAAGGCAGTTTCTTAACACAAGGCTGCCTGGTAGATGGATTGGGAGATCTGGGCGAGGTGATGACGTTCTCATGCCCTGGCCTCCTAGGTCTCCAGATCTTACCCCGTGTGACTTTTTCCTTTGGGGCTTTGTCAAGCAACAAGTCTATGTGCTGCCCCTTCCAAGAGATATTGATGAACTAAAGGCTCGAGTAACGGCAGTTGTGGGAACCATTGACGTCAAGATGCTGGAACGCGTTTGGCAGGAAATGGACTATCGACTAGATGTCTGCCGTGTGACGAATGGTGCTCATATTGAGCAACTTTGAAGATTCCCCACAAAACTTGAAACTTTAACCTTTCCAACGGTACCAATTTCATTTTTCAACTCCTAATAGTTTTTGAGTTATTAAAAATCGTTATGTTCCCAAGACTTTTGAAACCCCCTGTATTTTAACATAATCTTTAAGCAAGCTAACATTGGTTTCATAGAGATGTTTCTCATCGATGTTAAACTCAAAATGAATTACAAACTCCTAAGAAGGTGATATTGGGGGAAAAAGTCATGCAAGGATGAGATATATTTGAAGCTGTAAAATTAATAATGGCATTATCAATTTAAAATGTAATGAAATTAAAATTTTCCATGCAAGATATCCACTGGCAGAGATCAGGATACTTGGAAGATTTAATTATAAGGTTGTGTTGGATGCGAAGGCTGTGAAAGATTTTTTTCTGTTTTGATTATAGGCTCCAAAATCGTAAATCAGACATGTTTTCAATATATTTGTCAGTCTTTGGATAGGATACCTCAGTTCCTCTAGAGGGGAGGGGGGATAGAACAAAAGAAGTTGATTTGATTTTAAGTCTTATTTCAAATTTACAAATAAATGAACACTTTTTCTCACTAAAATGATGCAGTGAGCTTTCAACTTGAAAGCTGAAAAATATTTCTTCTCTATCTTCTCAAAAATTTACATTCTGTTCTTTTTCGCTTTGACAATAAATCTATTTTCAATAAATTTGTGTGTGGAGATGAATTGTTAAGGTTTGGAAAACATTTTTGAAGAAAAATTCCTGTTTGTGTCTTTCCAATTTTTCCGTGTTTCCAGAATTGCGTTTAATGTTTAATTTAAAAAAAAAGAAGTTTTTGGAAAGTGTGTTGCTAAAAATGATGATAGCTTTTGTCAGTTCTTTTGAATTTCTTTTGTTAAGAACAAATATGGCAAGCTAAAGTCCATGTAAACAAACTTGCATTACATCACAAAATGAACACTGTATAGTACTTAAACACAACATAATTATTTGCAGTTTTTTGGACCGGTTTCAAGGAATCCATAGTCATACAGAGTGATTAATAGTAAGTAAAAATTATTAATATATATTATTAATATATATTATTAATATAGAGATTTTTCTTTTTATCGATGTGTCCACATATGAGAGTTTTTGTTGATCGCTTAATAGGTCGATTGGTTGTTGTATGGCGTTGCTAGGCTTAAATTTCATATTTTCATCGCTAAACGTGCAGATTGAATGGATGCATCTGAAGAACAGATCTATCCTTGTGTTTCTGCCAATATTGATTCCAAACTGTTGTTTTCTGAAAATTCCGTTTAACCATCACAGTGTTGGTGTTGAATTTTTGAAAATCCTGTTTCTCAGTTTCTTGTAGGTGTGTTTCATCTTCTAAAAGTTGTTGTGGTGGAACTTTTGCATTGTTCTTTTTGTTGGAGTGTTTTTTGAGCAAATTTCCGGTTTTGACTGAGTCTCATCATTTCTTGGCTTTTAGTTTCTCCATCGTCCTACCTCGCCTTTCCTTGTCTTGTTTCTTCTTTCCTGCAAGACTTGATTTCCTTTGGGAAATCAAACTATGGCTTTTCTTGAATCAAAGTCTATTGAATTGAAACATCAACAAATCTTCACCTTCTCTTCTTCACTCCATTTGTTGTGTCTGTGTGCATAATCGCCGTACGTGTTTCTTTGTATAATGGATATACATACATGTGTATAAATAAATATATATATATATATATATAATGGATGAATTTTTCAAAAGGTGGTCATACTCATCGGACTAAGTTGGTATTCTACCACATATATGTCGTTATCTGCAGACAGCTGTTTTGTCATTTCACAACTGATCAGTGTGGCTAGTTGTAGTAATGTCTGAGATTCGATACTCTGTCGCCAGGTCATTACCAATCGTGACCACTGGTATTGTATATTTTACCATCTGAGCTAACGAACTCACAAGAAAATTTATTTTTCTCGTAGTAGCGAGTATAAGAAATTTTCTCGTTTAAATGAATTTATTCATTTGTTAACGCATTTCTTTTACTAAACTTATAACTTTCTCTTGCATTATTCACTTATAAACCCTTTTATATTTCTATGTTGGTTGTTCAAGTTATTGTTACATACCTTTGGATATCATTATGAAAGTTTTATTGTATTAGTTTTTCTTATTAAATAAATATTAATAACAGATTTTTTTCTTAAAGAAGAAAGAGTAAATTTTGAGTCTTTAGCCGAGTCTTTTACACTGAAAAATAGAATTTGTTTTTACTTATTTTTTCTGGTTACATGTAAACAGGTTAGATATAATATCTGCAAAACACTAATAAAAAAACAAAAACATTATTTCAAATTTAGTGGGAGGGTGGGGGTCACTTTCCTATGTCAAATCAACATAGAATTATCATCCACTTTCTGACCAGCAAACGAAACGTTAATGATCATGCATCACGGGGTCAGTTTAAAAATAGGAGCACTTAGGATGGATGCAAAAATACCCTGGATTGAACTCGTTGGCATTCTCTAGTGGGGTTCACCCCAAGTGATCAGCGATAAACCAACCCCTCCTCCTGACATAATGCTTAGAAGGATTGCTTCCTCGGACTGAAACAAAATCATACTTCACTCTGACTTGGAAGGCTTCTGCTGAAAATGAAATTTATGTAATGTGATATTCATTTCATTTCCAGTTGTCATAAATGTTGCAACATTGAAACAACATTTGTTGCAAATCTCTTCATCTCCTCTTTTCTTTTCTTTGAAAATATATCTGCTTAGGCCGCCTTTTCATGATATCTGATGTCATTTATGTCATTTCGTATTGCCCTTTTTTTCCATTTTAGCATAGAATATTGAAAATATTCTATGCTAAAATGCAAATAAATAGATTTGAAGATTTATTATTACCTATTTTAATAAAAAATAAAAAAGTTATTAAATATTTCTATAATATTTTTGTTCAATCTTTCCCCTTACAAATAGTACAAATGTTGATAAAATTAAATTTTATTAAAATCTGAACAAATTTTTCAACCAGGTTTCCTCGAATTTTGACATTTTGTAGTAATAGCATAAAAAAGAAAACGTTTTGTTTTCTAGTAAAAATACACCCATCTCTATTGGGAATGCATTTTTTGCTACTAATTCTTTTGCCTTCAATCTTACATCTATATTAAACTTTGAAATTTTAGAATCAGCCAACATGACGCGAGATTTTGTCAAATAAATGCAATATTTATTAAATCTTTTTTTTTTTAATCCAAATTTTTGGTTTTACAAAACCTTTTTCATGGACAATATTTTCCTTTTTTTTTCTTTTTTTTCTTTCCTTTTTTTCATTTTTTTGTAACCGAAGATCGACAATCTTCTGGTATTATTGAAGAGACTGTATTTTTTATGTCCGATCTGTAGTGAAGCGTGCTGAAACGCGTGTGTACAATAATGAGATATAATTGTTACTACAGCTGAACTGTGTGTTAGATATAAGATTTCTTTATTCGATCGCTTATGGCAAACTTAACGTCTGATTATTTTTCTATTCTCTTAAGTCAAATCCTTTTATGTTTTTTCTGAAAACATTTAATGGCGTCTCTTTTGACAAATCTGAATTGCCAGCTTTAATCGTTCCCTTGCAAATCATTTTTAAATAAAACTGATGAATTGTTTATTTCTAGTGTTGACCTCTGGGTCACTTTAGAAGGTCAAATGCAAAATAATCCTCATGACCTCTAAGATGATGACACTTCTAAAAATTGGTAAACTTTTAAAGAAATGAAGTTGGTTTTTAGTTGATTTATTTTACAGCATTATTTAATGCTAAATTAGGCCAGTTTTTTTATGGCATATCAACCTTTTTTTCATTTTGCATTCCCATCTATGGAATTTGTTCTGAGTATGAGTTGAAACTCACATAAATTTATTGAAGAACTAGTTAAAGCAAACACCATGAATAGAAATTTGCAGAACTTGAATGAAGCTTTACACATTTTACCAAAATGACTGAATTTGGTATAAAATAACCTGAAAAGGTGTGAAGATACCATAAAAAAAACATTACATAACTGACGTTTTGGTCAATGAGACCTTTCTAAAGAAAACAAAAACAACATTTAGTGTGGGGGATCAGTTTCCTATATGAATTCATCACCCTCTTCTTGACCCGCAAATGATCACCCACTTGATGACAATTTGTGAAGAGATGAGTAATCATTTAGGGGGAAGGGGAAGTAATCTTGGCCATTTACAAAAAAATTGGAATTAACTTGATAAGGACTGAAATAGTCCCTTAAGTCCAGGTGGCGGCCGTGAATGCTATGATTATGGTTGGTACGTTATAATATGGTGTGGAATGTGTTAGATTATATAGAAAGAGCAAATTTCCACTAGAAGTAAAGGATTTAAGTTAATTCAAAGGAAGTGACATCACAAACAGGAAATCAACGTCTAATCTTTCTCTTGTCTTTTGGCCTATGAGATTAGAGGATGTGTTTTCAGAGCACTTAAGCAGGGAAGGTATTATTATTAATAATAATGCATAATCCTCTATAGAGAAATTTAAAAAGAAAATAAAACTAAGGAGAATATAAAAAGCTAAATCGAATTTGTTGTTGTTCTACAACTTCAATTACGAACAGCATCACAAGAATGCTACTCTTATTACAGAGAGAGAGACACAGAGACAGAGAGAGAGACAGACTTCTGCTATTAATAGGAGAAGAGAGAGAAATCAACTCATCAGTGACGACACAAGACTTCTGCTATAAAAGGCATACCACTGGTGAGATATTTGTTATTGTAAGAAGACAAAGAATTCCTGACCACGTAATCCTACAGGTATCCTAAATTCGGCTTAGTATGTGTAAGCTTAGCCTTATCTCTCCTCCACCCAAAAGGTTAACTGTCTCTCCTGGGTTTACCATTTGAAGACATAAGTGTTGAGATTTCATTCTTTTTACACTAATTTATCGTTATATTAATCAACCCAACATGATTTATTTGACCATGTTTGTCTTGTTAGATTGTAAGCCAAAAAAGAGGGACAAAAGGCACAGAGAGTGCTTGGTTGCTTCCCCAAACTCTTAAAACTTCATGTTTTCAAATCAATTGTCTGATGTAACTTCTGATAAACTTCTCACACAGGGTTCATATACCCAAAGGGGTAACCCACCTAACTTTGCTGACCGGACATCCTGTTTGTGACTTATACCTGCCTAATATATTTTTAACTAATATATCTACCAGCTGACACACACCAACAGATAGTTGGAATAGTAAAAAGCTTCTCATTCTGGAAAGTTATGATACATCAGGTATTGTATATCTGCAAAAATGGTTGAAACTGTTTTCTTTGTAGAGTTTAGTTTTTTCCTCTATTGTTGTCTTTTTTATTTGTTGTAGATCTCACGTGACGAAGCTATTGCTGCATTAAAACAAAATGTTACAGGAAAGTTGCTAGGTAAGCACTTTTTTAGTTTTGTCATTTTCATGTGTGTGGGCACAGTGCAGACTGTAGGGTTGGTAACAAAGCAGGTCATCTTCATCAGTAGGCTAGTCTACCATTTTCACTTTTTTTCATCAATTATTATACCAGTTTCTCTATCATGTTCATTGAGTTTTAGGGGAAAATATTATCTGAGTGTTTGATCTCTTTAGGGGGTGATGTGGGGCTCACCAGATTTAAGCCTTTATGACCTTTTCCTTTGGTGGAGATACCTAAATGAATCACCCTCAAACATTTGATGATTTGAAAGAAAGAATCAAAGAGGAACTTTCATCTGAGATGACAAAGAGAATATCTGAAAACGACTCCATAAATATATTGCCGACAACAGAGACCATTTGTCTTTATTTAATTTTCAAAATCAATTGAAACAAAGCTTTTTTATGTACAAAGGTACATAAAAAAAGCTTTGTTTTTAGAAATCTATCTATCTATATCTCTAAAGTTATCTTGTCAGATTTTCCAAGTGAAACCCAAATGGCCTTTGAGCTGGCAAATCAAACTTTATTTCTGACTAGCCAATTTTAATTTCTTATTGCGGTATCATGTTATTGGCGATATAATAATGTACTTCACTAAAATTGATTCATTACTTAGCATTGTTGAGACAGTCTATACCTAATCACCAAAGCAACCGATTGAGCAAGTGGAATAACTTAATTTTAATTGATAAATATAAAAAGATTTATTTCCATTACAACTAAAGTTTCATTTCTTTTTCTGTATAGCTTTAAAAAAATAGCTAAGCAAATAAAAATTATAAATTAAAATGACTTCACTGCATCCTGGGCAATGCCAGGTAAATACAGCTGTATATATATATATATATATATATATATAGAAATTGGTAGTTTGCTGTAAGCATTGCTGGGAGTAATAATAAAAGTTTTTAAAAAGGTTGAAGGCAATGCGGAGGTCCGGATAGCTGTAAGCTGTGGAGAACAAAAACAAAACAAAACCGAAATAAGTCGGATATAGATCGAAAGGTTTGTTTATTTTTCTAGACAGCAAGGGTGTTAGTTTGTAATATCCGGATTATCAAGAATCAATTTGATATATTTCGAGAGATTTTTTTTTCTTTCTTTTTTCTTATTCCTCTCCTTGTCAAAAATAAATAAAAGAAAAATCCCGGAGACCGAGAAAATGCCAGCGCTCCTGGCATTTTCTCGGTCTCCGGAAATATATCAAATTGATTCTTGATAATTGTCAAGGGGAGATAAATTTATTTAAAAATATATCTAGAAATGAGATTTGAAATTTGAGAAGGAATTTGAATTGTGAAATGGATCAAAGCCAAGGAGGGGACCGTTGTAACAGGGTAAGGGGGGGGGGATAAGAAGGGATTACGGGTAAGGGGGGGGACTAAGGAAAAATAAAAAATAAAATAAAAATAAAAAAAATAAATAAATAAAAAAAATAAAAAATAAAATAAAACCAAGAACAAAAAAAAAAATTAAAAAAATAAAAATAAAAATAAAATGTACTATTTATTCATACATTCACTCTTTCTTTCTTCTTTCTTTCCTATCTTTCATAGTTAATTTAAGAGGAACATATTCCTAGAAGTAAATTTGTATAAATTTATTCTATCTATTGACTCACAGATTCATCTATTTTACATTTATTATTTTTTCCCTACTTCTTCTCTTTCTTTTTATTTTCTTCTTCCTCAATTCACCTTTGTTATTATGATCCATTAATATATTTAATTTATTCTTTTAATACTATAATTTATTTATTTATTTATATATATTAACATATTTAATTTATTCTTTTAATACTATAATTTATTTATTTATTTTTTCTTTTTTCACTCTCATTTATTTCCTTCTCTTTCCTTTCCTTCTACTTTCCCCTTTTATCCTCTTCATTTATCCATTTCTTTCTATTCTTTCCTTATTCATCCCAATTTCAATCTTTCATTTCCTTTACTTTAATTTTCTTATTTTCTACTATTATTTTATTCTATAGAGCATACACATACACACACAAGAGAATACACCCATATTCACATACATGAATATATGCATACACATGAAATCACTAGGTCTAAGTCTAAATGCGTGTAAATAAAGTGCATATCATTCCATTCCACAATTATAATACGTAAAGTGTAAAAAAAAAAAAAGAAAAAAAAAAAGTGGGGTGGGTGGCGCTGGCAAATACCGAGGAGACAAAGGCAAGCAAAAAAATGTGGGGTGGGTGGCGTTGGCAAATAAAGAGGAGACAAAGGCAAGTAAGTTGGGGGTGGGAGTGTGAGGATGTAAGAATCAGAGGATGAAGGGAGAAGATAACTCGAATCTGTTATTCAATGTTGGACGAAATTTAGAGATTAGGATAGCTTCCGAAATTCGAAGCTGACCTATATTGCGGACGGAGTTGAGGATGCGGACACTAATGGAGCGATGTGTGTTGCCACATGATATTAATTTCAGATCTCATTTCTAGATATATTTTTAAATAAGTTATCTCCCCTTGACAATAACATACGTAAATTTAAATTTGAATTGAATAAACAGAATAAAAGAGGAAAGGAAAAAAAAAAAAAGAAAGAATTAATTAATGAATCATATAAAATTAAACATAATAAAATTATAAAAAAATTAGTATATTATTAAACAAATGTTTATAGTATTTTGACTTTTGTTATGTGATTGCTTAATGTAATTTTGACATTTTCTGCGTTCCTACTACCAATTGTTTTCTGCGGTATGTCGATGATCTGACACCGGTTTTTCCTGTTTTTCCCATTTTTCTTTGACCGATTCGGTCTTTTGTTGTTGTCTTCTGATAATGAAAGTTTTTCTTTCGAAAATTTAAGATTACCCTTTGCCTACCTGTTACTTACCGGACAGTATTTACTATTTGGTATTTAATCAGTTTTTGTGAAATTATTAATAAATCGTTTTGAGTTTCACTTTCTCCCTGTGTTTATTTCGTTTCACTGTTCCATCTTACGGCAACCACATCGCATTGCTATAGCCTCGGACGACTAATCTGCACTTATATATATATATATATATATATATATTAGGGTAGGTCGATTTTTAACTTTTTTTAAATATTAAAAAAAGGCACGTACCGAAAGTTGTATATAGACCTATTAAATACTCATGCAAAAAATTAGATCAAAAACTTCAGCGGTTTTTTGAGCGTTAGGTATCAAAGATCGTAGACAAGAATATACTGAAAGTTCGTCGTTTTTGCAAGATTTGCTTGAATATTGGTGTGAAAACCAAATAATTTTAGCATTTAAAATCAGGGAATGTCCTTTTATTTTATAAAAATGATATTAATTAAAGAAATCTTCAAATTGAAAATTTACCCCCCCCCCCCCTCATTTTCAGTATCTGCTTTTGTAAACTACCTTTTAACGTTATGAATTAAACAGTAATATTTGAATACCTAAAAAAATGATTTTTTTCTGTTATAAGTGAAAATATAACAAGCAAAGAAATAAGGAAAAACCTAACACTATTTTAATGGAGCTTAATATAGAGAGTCAAATTGCTCCATATAAGACCCCTTAGACAAAAATGCTGGTCTCAATTTCTGACTAAAAACTTTGGCTGTAATGTGTTGATGCCTTGCTTCAAAACCATATACAGTTTGTGAAGCTTCTGTTATTAACTTAACTGCCCGTTCCACGCCCTGAGAATGTGAGGGCAAATCTGGCAAGTCAAGCTTGGTTCCATTCATCAACGATTCCAGAAGTTCAGATTCAGTAAAATCTTCCGTCATTGGTGGTTCAAAAATGTTGCATAATTTTAAATCTATTAATTGTGTCCAATGTGTGGCATTAACATTAATAGGTGGTATTCTTTTTAATCTTTTTCTGGTTGACTCCTCACTCCTGAAAGAACAAATTAATTAATTGAATTATTAAAAAATTCCAATCTGTACTGCTTTAATAATTATGGTGAAATTAGATAAAATCTTTAAAAATCATTCTATAAATTGGAATAAATAATTGAGTCAGAGATATATGAATAAATATTACTTACCTAATGGCCAAAATTCTTTTTAAAGCTTCTTTTACTTCAATCTCCTCAGATTTAACCATGGAATATAGAAAGTTTTCAGGCAGTAAACAAAATGTATTACCTTGTATATTTCTAAATGTGATATCTTGGACTTCCTGAGGCTGCTCCTTAATCCTCTGGATCATATTAAAAATGTGCACTTGCTGATTGTGGAATTTACTATTTCTTTTAATTTCAAACCAAGAAGTGGCATACACATTTACAATAAAATTTACTACATAGTGTAGTTTTGTTGTGTGCCTTTGTGGGTATGCACCACGAGTCCATAAACACATGAGCCTGATGGCCAAAGTTAACCATCTTGCTTGGTTTAAAGGACCAATTTTCCAGGAGGCATATCTAGAGTCAACCTTACCTCTAGAAATACCTACTGTGTATTCATAAAGGAGTCTTTGGTCAGAACTAAGATCATGTATTTCATCAATTTTAAAAATTGACTCTAGAGGATTGCTAATAGTGGAAAATGATATTTGGGGTAAATCATGGCAATCATTTGAGCATAATTTCCCCAGAGGGCCACTGAATTTTGTAGGGCCCTTTGCGCAATCATCTATGTTTTTAAAAAGGGCTCTGAAAGGTAGTTCATTATGATGCAAAGAGCAACCAATTGTGTGAAGATTTTTAAAGTTTTTTTTCTAAAATTGCAACCATTCCACCTTCGCAACCTGTGTTGGTATTAGTGTTGTCAACAAGTATAGCCTTGATACTGTTCTCACTGTGGAATTCATGCAAAACATCCACCATTTGATCTGCATGAACAGCACCTGTTGCACCACTATTAGGAAGAACTCTGTGTCAGATATTTACTTTCACATGGTGTTTCTTTTGTAAAAGTTAAATGGTGTCTGGTCCCTTAGTTTTTTTCATAATTCTCTGTCTATTTTCATCCACAATTTCCTTATACATCAATGTGTCCTTATCCATTCTCCCATCAACTCCAATACATATAATATTTTCCACACTTTCATCATGTTTTTGTTGGGCAGTTATTTTCGCTTTAGTCTTTGCCCTATCAACTTTAGATTTATCAATAATAATATCTTTCATATTAATATTGGGTATAAGAAGGCCCGCAGCTTTCAAATCTAAGAGGAAGGCATTGGCAAGGCTGGCTCCAAGATTAGAAGATATACCCCCCTGACTAATTCGAGAGCATATCTTGGAAATTTGATAAGGCTATAAGGCCCTGTTGGAGTATTTGGCTGCAAATATTCTTCTGGTTCTGCATTTGGAGAAGATGAGTAGGAGGGGGAAGAAACATTATCCTGGACATTTGATGTTGAAGGTGATGAATGTAATTTTTTTCTTAACACATTTACTTTCTTTTTACTTTTTTTAGAGCATTTCTATCTACTGGGCCAAGCTGAAAAGTGCTCTTGGGCCCTATTTTGCTTCTCTGATCCTTTAGGTATTCACGATCCTCAACTGGAACCTGAAAAGTCAAATTTTATTTATATTAAAAATACATCTAAATAGATTAATATAAAAATTAATTTGCATGAAAAATATAATGGAAAAATGGTTTATATATTTGAATAATAATAAAATATAGAAATTGGTCTTGATATAAGGCTGTCTCATAAAGACATTGGAAAAACAAAAATAGAAAATAACTTATTTTCTGTTGAAGAGGGCAAGTGCAAATAATGTGTTGAATTTTGCAGTTTTCTTCATGGCATTTTACATGATAGTCGTCACAACTTAAAACTGGCAGTTTGCAAGAGCAGGATGAAATATCAAATAATGAATCCAGTTTTTCTATCAAAAATTTCTTTTGGGAAGCAGGGAGAGATTTTCTATTTATTTCTTTTGCTTTCTTGAAGCATAGTATACTAACCTTTTTTATAATAGTCATTTCATTTAATAAAGGTAAACGTGGATTAACAGCTTTCCAAATATCGATTACTTCCTTTGTTATTAATTTAGAAATAGCAAAATTTGAACGGTGGGGATAAGTATTTATTAAATAATAACTATATTGGATAATTTGTCGGTAAATTGGTGGCTCCGTTTTTTTTAATGGTAGAGGTGGACCTGAAAAGTTCATTTCATATTTACTGCGAGTTGAAATTGCAGATTTTCCAACCATTTTTAATAAAATACCTGAAAAGAAAAATACTATGAGAAATTAAATTACACAAATATTTTTGGTGCTTATGCCCTTATGTTACCATGATATTTTTTTTCAACACGGTAACATTAGTGCATAAGCATCATATTGGTGCTTTTTGAGATAACAAACCGAGGTAACTACGCTAAATAAAATTCTAATTTTAGACAATGCATACGTGTTAGTGTGTTAATAAACAGTATTTCAAATTTTAGAGAAAACAAACAAGTAGTTTGTTTTTTATTTAAGATTTTCAAATTTGATCATTTATAATTTGTTACGGTATAAAGTCTGCTAATTTTGAACGAGAATCTCGGTTTATGCCAGGAAGAGTTAAAACCCTTGCATTTTTTCGATGGATTCCAAAAAAATCAGAAAAAATCAGAAACAAACTCTCTTCTCACGGTCGACGAAAATTCGAAAATCTTAAATAAAAAACTACTTGTTTGTTTTCCCTAAAATTTGAAATACTGTTTATTAACACACTAACACGTATGTATTGTCTAAAATTAGAATTGTATTTAGCGTAATTACCTCGGTTTGTTATCTCAAGAAGCACCATCATATTTTAAAAAATTAAATTTGATAAAATTTGAAATATGCATTAATTTAAAAAAAAAGTGTACTTACCTTACGTACGTAGTTACTTTCGAGATTAGCTTCTTAATGAATAAATACAAACTTTCAAAATATAAACAAATAAGAATAATTATTTCAGTTAACTCTACTTTAAGAACAATTCAATATATATTTGTGATAATTAAATGTGTAAACACAGAATCAACACGTGAATTCCAATTTGCTCGTTCAATTTTCAACCGGTGAATACCATAAAAAATATCCAATAAATAAAACGCCTATGTAAATAAATAATTATTTATATATAAAATTAAATATTATAGTGTTTTATTCCTTTTTAATTTGAATATGTACATTTAATTTCTTAAGAAAAGGAATAATAAACTTTAAAATATTTATTATTAAGTAATGTATTACTTTTTTTTGTTAAAACCCGGGTTTAATTTAAGGCGACACTTCTGCCGGTGAAATCTAGGCCGTGATAAAAAATCTCGATTTATTTGATCTTAAAGTTGCAATGCTCAAATAAATACAAAGTTTTGAAGAAAAATATTTCTTGTGGTAACTTTTGACATTATTTGGCAACTTTCTTCGAGTGCGATTATTTACAGTTTCAAAATCGACCTCCCCTAATATATATATATATATGTATATATATATATATTTAAATAAATTTGTAAAAAAAGTGCAGTAGACTGCATTTTTTTAGTAGTGCATACGAATGGCAGACGTGCAAATAATAAATCGTTTTATTTTGGTCCACCCAGAAGTTTATTTCTATTTGAAATAAAGTAAGTGACTAGTAAAGACAGGGATGATGGGATGTTCACAGATTGTCTTCATGATAATCCATTGTCTGCCCGTTATCGGCAATGGATATCTCAAGTAGCCAGTACTTGAGTGGTCGGATAGTGACCCGTGAGAAAGACTGAAGTCCAGGACTTCCGATCAAAAACAAAGGGGCCCAAGGGATAGGAGGGGTCGGATTAGCCCACTGGGCATGACAGCTGGGGTGCCTGTCCAGGCAGAATGAGCCAATCTGGGTCTCTTAGCTAAAGGATTGTGCTGGACTTATCCTTTTCTAGTCGGGCAAGGATCTCATTTTGCAAGTCTGTCATTCAACTGGGGAACACAGGTATTGTTTGTAACATCCAACAAATAAACTTGTTACTTGTTTATAAACTGGAGTTGTGGTTCTACTTGGGATGGGAATTCTTTATTGCAGCACTGACTAAATCAGACAACAACCTTTGACCGGCACAAGCTGTGGGACAGTTACAGCCAGTGCAGTGAACGCACGGTACGATTTCACAAATTGACTGGTCAAAGTTATGTAATATTGTGATTTATTGTCAGTTTCGAAGAAAAGCGAACACGTGTTTCTAGAAGAACAAAAAAAAAATACTTGAAACAAATTCTAGTAAACAAAAAACACCCGTCATCAGATCATTGTTGTCAGATGAAATCAAATTGAAATGTTATGCAAAAAGACTTCAAGTGTCCATGAAAGCCCCCCCCCCCCCTAAAAATAACAATGGCAAAATGGGAATTGGCATACTTTAAATAAGATTTGAATTATTCAGATTCGAATGTTCAGAAAAAATTGTTTGCACATTAAAAACGGCTCATTGGATAGAAACTTAGAAGTTAGACAAACTGAGAAGAAATATCAAGAATAAACTCGTACATTTCATATTCAGAAACTGATATTTTTTTCATTCGGTAAATTTTCAAATCAAATCTGCTCTGGAATTTGATTCCTATAAGAATCGATCTGAACTATATAAAATGACCGTTTTTTATATTATCACGTGTGTGCTCATATTATCACACACATATATATATATATATATATATAAATATATAAATTGAGAGAGTGAAGATAACATAAATAGTTACATATTTATTTTCATACTTTCATAACATTCAACAAAAAATCAGAAGTGAGTTCATATATGCCTTTAAATTCTGGAATTTTCAAAGAAGATATTCTTTTTCTCAGAAAGTAATATTTTGGAAATAATAAGCTTCAAATTTTTGAAAAATATCAAAATAATAAAAGCTAATAAATGATTTTATCCTTTGAAAGGAGAGTATAAAACCATTTAAAGAATTGATAAGCTGCAAAAAAAGGTGCGACAAGATTCAGGCAAATCAATAAAAGAGATGGTCGTTAGAGTAGCAACTATGAAGAAAGCGCTGTACAAAGATCTTCGCTTCTCCCCATACAAGAGTTGCAAGAACCAACTACTCACCACCAAGGCTTAAGGGAGCCACCTTATGAAAGCCAAGAAACTTCTCAACAAGGTCAAACACCCAATCGAGCTGTTGCATGTTTAGTAATATTGCATGTAACGGACAAGGAACGTATCTTGCCCACCCTAAATTGAGAAATGCCACTTTGAAAAGTTATTACCTCTCAAAAAAAGGCTGTATGCTGAGAAAGTGGCCCACTTAATATTTAACTTTATGGACATCTAGAGCTAACGGGTTTTAATGTTCTGACATCAAAATGTAATGAAATTCAAGACCAACAAATGATGTCTTTTTACAAGGGGCCAATGGGGGAAGTGAGGTTTCCCTTGTGAAACGGCTGTTGTATTTGTTCATCAGAAGGCAGTTCAGTTGTCCTAGTAATAAGTCTCTCCTCAGTCAATAAATGAATACCCATTTTGACATCACAAAAAAAAAATTGTTGCAAACTTGGAATTGTGATTTTATTTGGAAGAAAAACTCATTTGTTGCAGTTTTGACCGAGAAAATATGGTTGATACTGCGGCCAGTGTCGAAATTTAGCAGCACTGAATTTGGGTGAAAACCACAGCCAGATGATCGTGGCCAATGGACGGCACAGCCACAAGTTCATATGCTCTAGTTCTTCTCCAGATTTGTTGCAGAACAAAATGCACAACAACATGCAGAACAAAATGCACAACAACATGCAGAACAAAATGCACAACAACATGCAGAACAAAATGCACAACAACATGCAGAACAACAAGTGTCTAACCGACAGCCCTCATGAAGTCCTGCACGTCATGAAGACCAATTTTCTTCAAACTTTGATGTTTTTTGGTGTGTTTTTGTCAAAAGCTATGTCATGCCACCCCACATTTTCAAAAAGGGACTCAAGCTTCAAATTACTATATCGAATTGCTGTTCACTGTTCTTGTAGACGGGTCAATATACTGATTGACCCCCAAAAATCACAACATTTTGTTTGTTGGTGGTTTTGTGCTAAGTTGGGTCTAGTCTACAACATACTAAAAGTTGGACAAAATCCAAGTATGGGAAAGTTTCAAATTTCGAATATGACTTTTTTTGTTTACAAGTCATTTTCCATTTACATGTGAAGCACTAACTCGGTCAGTTTTCATGATAAATCAATACATTTTGGATTTTTACCCAAGTTTTTAGAGTCAATCTTTTACATGATGCCAAATAAACCCTTATACAATATCAATGGGTACTCCTACACTCATTACCCTTTTATCCACCCTGATTCACTTACATCATAATGCTTTTTCAAAACTTTTAACTCCTCATCATCTTTCACTGGATCATTTTTCATATTGTCACAATTTCCATCTTGGCAATGTCCACATGCACTTGCACATTCTAGTTCATGCCTCCTGCAGGTACACCTTAGGTTATTGCATCCTTCTGAACAGTTGCAATGAATTATCTGAATCAGTGCATCTGGAGCAGGGCTTTTGTCCGTCATCACTGAAACAAGTTTGCTCCCTTCCACTTTCCATCCCCACTCAGATGGCACCATTTCATCACTACATCCAATCCACTCCATAATCTGGTAGTAAGTACGCAAAGAATGCAATTTACAGGCAGAGGGCGTTGGTGGGAGTCGTTCTGACGTGACGGACGTCTTAACTCTTGCAACTTTCTTGCAGAGCATATTGTATCTAATAGATGCAAAGGAGTCTATTCGCATTGAACAAAGCTACCATTGCCTTACAACCACTGGTTTCCACAACATCCTGGCTTTGCTTTGGTAGAGAAAATGCTTTTGAACAGTTTGTCATTGTCTTTTCTCTCTTGACTATTTGTTGGTACCCCAACATCTTTCCTATTCCGAATACCCTGGACACCGACTCGCATCCCGTAAAGGCATGCAGGAACAACAGATCATTACAAACTGCTTCGCCAAGCACCTGCTTGAGAACCTTGATATTGTAGATGTAGGATTTCGCCTTATCAGAGCAAAAATAAAATGCAGTACATTTAGAAACATATGCATGGAACAGCAAGAGAAGGTTCGTGTCTTCTCCAATGAGGGTGGTTGATTTGAAAGCAGACATATTAATGGCTGCCTTTGCAATCTCAACATCGGCATCTCCTTCTGCTTTCGTTCCATGATCGTCTGGATCAGCGCCTGCCTGTTTGCCACATTTGATAAGAAGTCTTCCTTTTTCCCAGCAAATTTTGTTACATCGGAAATGTTCACCTTTCTTGCATTCAGCTTTTGACTTCGCCACTGATGAGTACAGTCCTTTATACTTGGTAAAACGTCATAACCATTAAACATGACAGTTGCTCTTCCATAGTGTTCAACAGTAAATGACGCATAATCATTTGCAATCGAACTGTAAGTACTCTCCTCCTTCCATTTCAAACGGTGAAGAGATCCTCTGTTTAGTACATTGTGCTCTGTGACTGGAATGGTTTATGTCACAAGATGTGCTTTCCTTCGAACAAAGACATCTGGTAGAGACATAGGACATGAAATCATCCAGCCTTAGATCACCCATCTGTGAGACCACGAGAAAACTGGAATAAAAGTAGTGGTTCAATGCTACAATCTGCAGAAACTTTGACATTCTTGCTCGATGCTGAAGTCTTTGCTTTCAAACTTTGTTTTGTGAGAGTAGGAGAAAACTGATTGTCCATCCGTCTTTTGTACAATGTCTTTTCTGATTTCGAAAAGATCCTGAACATTGATAATATTGCATAACGATTCATCGCCTGAAAACAGCTTAAAGCTATCTAGTTACTCTTCAACTTTCCCAAGGTCTATCTCATCTCTTCTCACCCGAGAGGCAGACAACTCCTTATGTTGTTCGCTTGTTGTGTAACTTCGTGCGGTAAGTTATTGCATAGCAAGGTTGTAAATGGATGACCTAGTGGATGGCATTGCCCAAACTGTTCTCTGGTGCTCGTACATCCCACTACCCTGTGTGAGCTTACCATGGCTTTTGAGTGAGCGCATTAGTGTTTGCTCGATGAGAAGGTCGGAGCCAAGACTAGCTCAGTATTGGCTACTGTGTCTGATTATGTGAAACCCAAACAGGAACTTTAGATGTCATCTTTCAAGGCATACATCTTCTGGAGATATAGACAAGCCGACTTCAGATAATTTGGATGACCAGTGGCTGTGGATATTGGCAGGCAAGCAAAGACGACATTAAGACGCAGTTCCCAAGACTCCATTCGATCAGCTGCAACAAGTTCTCTAGCAATTCCTAGCATGTGCTGATAGTTTATCCATAGATTGCTGGTTTTGGAGGCCCTTACCAGTTCACCCCTTATCAGAGTTAGACTGTTGTAAATCCTACCGATGGAATCTGATTCCATCAATGACTTCAAGTCACATTCACCAGTCTCCATCAGCATGTAGTTCCTCTACTTGGTCCTGAAAACCAGGTTCATCCAAGATTTTGGCAACAGTCTGACATGTGAGACACTGATCCACCAGCAGGTGACCACGAAATGCTTGTTGCCCTGCCTTTCCGATCATCATGTGTACAACGGCATTTTTACCATATACTGTCTTCATGATCTCTTTTAGTCTACTGTCATCCAGCAACGCCCCATATATTCACACTCCTTATGCATCAGGTGCATTATGCCTTGCCAGCTGGGAGTAGTCTGGTTGAAGTGAAAGAAAGCTTTGATGAGTTTCACTGCGGTTTTGAGAATTGCTCGTTTTTGTGCTTCTTTATCATCTGTCGGAGGTGAATTGTAGTATTCACAAAGAATATCACAGGTTTTTTTCCTAAATGTCACAATGTCTGCGACACCACAATGGCCTTTCCTCAAAAATAAAGAGTTTCCATATCGACTTATCAGCTTTTCCTTGAAGTACTGATTTTCATTCGTCGTTGATTTACTACCTGGTAAGTATTCTCCCATTAAAGTGACAAGGTTCTATATCGTTATCTGTTCCTCATCGTTTTCCTCCAAGAATACACACACCCTTTCGAATGCTTCATCCTGATCGCTTTCTTTTGGTCTTTCACTTTTTCGTCGTTTGGTTAATTCAACTGACGTGAACTGCCTTGGAATGTTTCGCATTGTATGGAAGTTGACGTTACATGACTGGTGATACAGTCTGCAGCATGAAGATCACCACCAAAATATTCGATCTGACCTTGAACAGCAGTAGCCCATTCATCCCCTCTTGTTTTGCAATGAACAAGGATAATTTGAGCAAATGCATCAGTCTTCACATAGCAAATCTTTCCCTCACTTTTTCGTTCTTAATCTTTTTTTGTAGTATCAGTTCCATAGAAAAAGCAATGCGTTTTACTGTCATATCATCCCAGAGAAACACGAGCACCCCTTTTTACTGACCGAGCAGAATCATATTTTTTTTAGGCTAAAGCAATGTCCTTTTAGTTTATGTGAACACTAGTTCCGGCCTCAACAATCACTTTGACACCTCTTTCGATACTTGCATGGTTGACACCTGCAGCACTCATTTCTTGAAGCACCACGGTCTTATCACGGTCCAAATCCTGTTCGCATAAAGGACAAGTTTCTCTATCGGCGGCTTAACTCATGTTTGACCCTGAAAATATACGAAAATATATGTATATTAGTATATGTAGCTAGTTAATTGTTTGTGAGGGCAGTTTTTGATGGGGTAAAACGTGGTCTCTTTGGGTTTTCAGTTGTTTTCTCAGGAATCCTATACCGTATAAAACAATTTCATTTATATACAGAGGTAAGGGGCCCCATTAATTGAAGAAAGCAATAATTCATCACTGTTACCCATACAAAAATAATAACCCATATGCCTGTTTGTGAACCTGGGTGAGTGCAATAAGGGGTTTAGAGGTACGAGTACCAATGTGGATGTAATGAGGGGTTTAGGGGTTGGGTATCCCTAGATATGGTATACAGGTTTATTTGGCATCACTGGTAACCCTTTTCATGTCAAAGATTGACCCTGAAAACAAGTAAAAATCCAAGATTTATTGATTTATCATGAAAACTGACCGAGTTAGTGCTTCACATGTAAATGTAAAATGACTTGTAAACAAAAACAAGTCATATTCGAAATTTGAAACTTTCCCATAGTCGAATCTTGTCCAAATATTTTTATGTTGTAGACTAGACCCAGCCTAACATAAAAACACCAAAAAACAAAATGTTGCAATTTTTTTGAGATAGGGGTACTCTTGCAGTATATTGACCCGTCTATTGGGTCACTGTGGGAATGCCTTATGTGTGACAGCAGGACTCAGTTCCATATCACACCTCCGGGAAAACTCAGAAGTGGCTGTCTGAGAACTTCCATGACTTTACCAGTCCCAACACTTGGCACCCCAACTCACCTGATTGTACACCCATAGACTATTATGTGTGTGGGCGCAACTGAGAAAGACACGAACCTTACCACCTGCAACACCAAGGACAAGCTGATTGCCATGATCAAACTGGTGTTCTGGCATCTTTCAAAAAAACGCTTCGAAGACTAATTTAACACATTTCATTGAACTTTTTACAGTTTTTATTGATGGCAAAATGGTCAACACGTTCAGCTGTTAATTGAAAGGTTGCTGGTTCCATTCCATTAAAGGGGGTGTTTGTTTAATTCTGTTTGATTCAAACTTAACACTTACGTGACTTACACATTATTTATTGACTAAACTTTCAAAAAATCAGATTTAGAAATAATTTATTTTCAAATCGATTTTAATAATTCTTCTCTTCATTCTCCTGCTCACCCGAACTTTGCTATTCTTTATTCTATTTGTTTTAAAGATCTTTCTCTAACGCAAAACACATTAAATAGCAATTTTTTGTTTTTATTGTTAAAAAAGAAATAGTAATAATATTTTCTATTTCGCAAACTAATTGACATTTGATTCGTAAACGTTATCTCGTGTCGTGATAATCATTTCTATAGAGAACAAATAAATTTCCTCTTTTTTTTTAGTGAAAGGTTTTCCTTTTTACAAATGGGTTGCGGTTTATTATTATTATTATTATTATTTTTTTTTTTTCCAGAAAATTATCCAGATATTGATGCTTCAACCGTTTCAAAAACATTTGGAAAAGTTACTAAGGATATTTTCAGGAATCTCATTTTGGAAGAAAACGTCAGGTTAGCAAAAAGAGATTCACTATGTGAACTCAATGAGTGGAATTGGTCATCAGTTAAATGACAGTTGATAGTGAAGTGGTCAGGAGAGAGGGAGGGCTATAACATTTTTTGTAAAAGAGAAGTAGGCGGAATGTTTCTCAAGAATGTTGGACTTGTGTGTGTGTGTGTGCAAGCAATTGGTACAATGGTACAGGAAGTTCTCCACTTGAAAAGATTTTAGAAGAATTAGTGTTGTGGGTGAGGGTCGTGTGCGCAGTAGGGTGAGTTATTGTTTGTGAAGGTTTAACTGATTGCTTTGGCTAATATGAGAGGTGCCCTTGTAAAATGACCTCTGGCCAATTGCCTCGGGAATCTGCATTTAAAAAATATATTTTTAAATTAGTTCACCCCAAACATGGCAAGTTGCCACTAGACATAAAGGGCTACTGAGAATTAGGGTGAAAGTTTAGGAGGCCATCCTAAATTGGGAGCTGTGCAGCGAGATACTTGTTCACATAAGTTTTAAATTTCTGTATGTCGGTATAGTTATGGAAACAGGGAACAGGGAGGGAGTGCCAAAGGCCGGCAGCTTGAGGAAAGAAGCTATTGGAGTAGAAGGCTCTCCAGCATCTGGGGACCTCCACAGTGAATGGACGGAATTTAGCTGATTGTCGGGTTGGTCGAGTGTATTTACGTCAAGGGGGACAAGAGCAGCAAGTTTATTGGAACACATTCCATTTAAGTACTTGTAAAAAAAAGCACAGGGATGCAGCGTTACAGCGATGGGATAGTGATGGTTTAGTGGATAGTGATGAACCTATTAGATACTCTTTTGGATCTTGTCTAAGAGGGAGTGACTAGTGGTTGATGCTATAGCCCAGATGTGACAACAATACTCCATGCATGGACAGATGGTGGCTTTGTAGAGATATAGGATAATGTCAGGTGTGAGAAGTTTTCTAGCACGATAGAGGGAACCCACTTTCTTTGCAGCAGTCTTGGCAATGTCTTCTATGTATTTGTTCCAATTCATGTTACCTGTGAATGTGAAGGAGTTTGAACATTGGTAGGGTATTATCTACCATGCCAATCGGTAATTAAAGAGTTTTGTTGTAGTTGTTGAAGGAAAAGAACTTTGTCTAGTGGCATTAAGTGTTACCATCTATTTATAATCCCGTTCTATTACAGACTGGAGGTAACTTTCGAAGGATTCAGTCATTGTCTCAGATATGTGCGTGTCCGTTTTACCCACATGATGAGAATAAAGCGTAGTGTCGTCAGCAAATATGCCCATTTAATTTAATGTAAAATAATCCCCCATTTCAGTGCCATTCTAGCGTTTTAGGGCAATAATCAATTTTTTCTATGGGAGATAAGTCCTGTGCCTTTTTCTTGTTTTTTTTGGGGGGGGGGGGGGGGGGCTCTCCTTTTTTTTCTTTCTTTCTTTCTTTTTTTTTTTTCTTTCTTTTTTTTTTTAGATGATTATGTGTCTTTGTGGGAGGAGATGGTAGGGGCTTTCTACTCGGACTTCGGGTTAGTGGTTGGGCTAAGGGCAATTACATGTGAACACCCTGAAAACTAAGAAAAAAACAACAATTATTTCAGAATTTAAAGTGGGGGATTAGTTTCACATAAATTTAATGTAAAATAATTCACCATTCCGGGCTATTCTAGCGTTTTAGGGCAGTTAATCAATTTTTCTTTATGGGAAATGAATCCTGTGCGTTTTTCTATATGGGGTGTCTGCTATTTTTATTTTACTTTTTTTATTTGATGTTTTAATGGGCTTTTTGTAGGATTGGGGGCTTACCACTTGAACTTAGGATTAGTGATAAGGTTAAGGAAGGGGTTTCGTTTTGGATAGAGGTTGCTATTCGGACTTAGTGTTAGGGTTAAGGGAATTTTTTTTAGAGGGTGGCTTGTCAGTGAGATTTAAGGTTAATGGTACGACACATTCAAGCTAAGTCATTTTTAGGAGGTGGGCTTGTCAATCGAACAAATTCTTGAAGACTGGTATCACAGAGACAATTTTCCAGCTATCAGGGAACAAGATTCGGCAAGGAATTTGTTGTAGAGTTTGGAGAGGACAGGAACCAGTTAAGCAGAGCATTTCTATATTACTATTACTTGTATAAAATCAGGCCCACATGCTTTGGAGTTGTCAAGGTTTTTTCTGTCCCAGACATTAGATGGGGTGATGACTAGGTCATCAAGTGTGGCTTCAGTCCGCAATCGGAAATTTCGGAGGGAGTGGTTTGCAGAGTCCAAAGTGGAGTTTAAGGCGAAATGTTGGGCAAGTAGTTCATCCTTATCAGTTGCCATGCAAACAACATCATTGCGGTTTGATTGTGGGGGAATTGTTGATTGCCCATTATTCAACACACTATTGGAGATTTTTTAGAAATCACGAGTACCTAGTTTTTGCGACCGAATGCGTTTTCTGGTCATCTCTACTTCATCTATCGCAGTCTTACAATTTTTTCTTGATGTTATAAATTTCTGTCAATTCGTAGTTGACTTATGGCGATTGAATTGTTGGAATTATTGCTGCCTCTGAGCAATAGCAGGAAGAGAAAAAGTTTCACTCCATGGAGCGTCTTTGATGTGATTTCTGTATAAGAAATATAAGTAACTAACGCTGTGCATATGTAGGCATGATCATCTGATTATAGCCTATGTCTAGTCAAGGGAAGGTGTTCTAAACATAAACTCCTAGCCTGTTTAAAATCAATGGCCAAACAGAATTATTCCTGCATTTCATCGAAAAAGAAATTTAAAATATTAATTTCCTGTTTTTGTTGTTTTTTTTTTTTTAATTTTGTTTTATTCAATATGGAAAAGAAATACTTTTTGTTAATGAAAAAGAAATAAAAAAATGGATAACATTTTTTTAATTTCTTTTTTTTTTAATGTTACTTTTTGATCCGCAAACTGAAAAGACTTATGTTTTGTTTGTTTATTATTCTGTTATACCATTATTCTGTTATTCTTTTGCTTTTCTCAAAATTTGTTCTTTAGTCATTCATAACATTTTGCATTAAGTTATGATGACCCTGAGTACAGAAAACTCACTAGCCCAGGGGAAATTCTGGTTTCGCAAACATCCAAAAGTACACTTGTTAGTTGTTTACACCAAAGCCATCAAAAGTTATGATTAATGGTTGTTTATATTATTCAAGTAGTTGATTTTTTTATTTTAGATTATTGCTATTTAATCACGGTAGTTATAATGAGTAAATGGAGTTCAAAACTGTTTGAACTATGCAAATATCCCCAATAGTTCAAAAGTTATCAGAATTTAAAGCTCAGAAATTTGGGGTTAAAAATTGACATCATGGAAAAAAATATTTGAAATTACGGACCAATTCACAAGAAATTCATTACTTTCTTCATCGTTTTAGAGCAATTTTGATAGAATTTGGCATTTTTATATAAAACTAGCAGGTCTACCTGGCGTTGCCCAGAATGTTAAAAAAAAAACAAAGTAGTAAAAATTAAATAGCGTGTAACATTTTTATATAAAAACTTCAATCTTTCATCCTTTCTCTAGCCATCTCTCTTTCCCTCATCCCCATTATTTTCCTCCCTCCTTCAACCCTCTCTTTCCCTTTTTCCCATCTGATTCCTACACTTCGACTGTTAATCGTCTAACGCGTCCAGATCTGGCTGTATCTCGATCCAGCGCCTTGTTTAAAATGACCAAAAAACAAAAAAAATAGACCAAAAACATGAAAAAAAACAACAGATAAAAAACACGAAAAACACAAAAATTGGCGCCAAAGAGAAAAAAGAAAAAAATTAACAAAAAACATGAAAAAAACCCCCCAAAAAACATAAAACTCCAAAAAGGTATAAAAAAACTCAAAATTAGTACCAAAAAACAGATGAAAAACAAAAAAAAACATCAAAATTGGCGCCAAAGAGAGAAAAAAATATTGACAAAAACATTAAAAACCATAAACAAAGTAAAAAAAACAAAGAAAAACAAAAAAAGCCATCACAAAACATCAAAATTTGCAAAAAAAGCAAAATGAAAAAAAAGACAGGATTTTAAAACATTTCAGACAATGTGTGTAAATGTACTTCTCTCTCCATTCCGCCACAGACGGAAAGATTTCAAGTGTTACGAGAAAGGGAGAAACCAAATTACAAATAACACCTCCTCCCACCGTGTGAAATGAATTTGGAAAGAAATCCTTCACTCTATTTCCATGATTAGGCGTGCCCTTTTTTCTATATCAATTGATACATTGTTTTTATTCTTTTTTTAAAAACTTTTTTATTCTTTCTTATTTCCTTTTTAAACTTCACCGATTTAGACGTTATTTCATATGAATATTAGTGCGAACACTGGCAAAGCATCATTTTTATTTTTCTATCATTTTTGACGGGGGGTACACTCGTAAAAATAAGGATAATATAGAAGTAAAGAGACTTTTTATTTTTAGTTATGCAAGAAGAATGTCTTAAAGATATGTCACAGTTTATGCATAGGCAAATAAGCTAGATATAAAACTTTTAACGAGAGCGAACAGAGCGAAAAATGATAAAAACAAACAAATGTGCAACAAAAAGCAAGATAAGTTACTATTCTACCTACCTGGATAAGTTTATTTGTGTTTTAACTTATTTTAAAGGGTTTGTTTTGTTAAAAACAAACATGGTGTCGACGCTTCAGTTCAGACGAGAAAAACAACATGGCTGTCCTGGGGACTCTCGTATAATCGCTAAAAAATCGAAAATTAAACAAAATACTGTTAGAAACACCCAATAAATGTCAACAATCGTGCTGATGACATGTTTGTTTTCTCGTCCGAACTGAAGAGTCGACATCATGTTTGTTTTTAACAAAAAAACAACCTTTAAAATAAGTTAAAACACAAATAAACTTATCTAGGTAGGTAACTTATCTTGCTTTTGGTAACATTTATTTGTTCCATATTTGTTTTTTCATCTCCCTTTTTTTTCTGTTCGCTCTCGTTAAAAATACCCTAAAACTTGCTTTATTTTCAATTCGTTTTTATTTAAATTACTTTTTGTTACGAATGTCGTACATTTATTTAAAGATACACTATTTTTCAAAATAAAAGTTACACGGCCATAACATTAAATGAAACTAAAAAAAAACTGAGATCGAAAGAAGTGAAATGAACTTCTGTCAACAAAAGACATTAGAGGACAAAAAGAAAGAAAGAAAGAATTGTAGTGCCTCCCCGCCCCTCTTTCGCTTGCTTGACTTCGAAAATTCTTTCTTCTCTTTTTTCCTCTAGCATGACCGTTGTAAAGGTTATTACGGTATCCATGGCTCAGCTCTTTGTTGACAAAAAAAAAAGATTTTTAACTTCGTTTTTTCCAAAACTAAAAGTTTCACAAGTTCTCCGGGTGTTAAAGAATTATTAAAATTTCACATGATTTTAAGCCTATTTTCTATTAACAAGTGCTTGCAAATGATTTGCATACCTTATAATTTTTTAAGAATCTTCTGTTTAGTTTACCCGCTCGAATTTCCGTTTCAAATAGTCTGATCTTCTCAGACTTTTGCGTTGTAGTTTAAGGTGTGTTCTAGTTAATTGTACAATTTCAACAATATTGATAAAGGTTTGCTGCTTTAACTTTAAAACGCAAATTAATGTGTAAAATTGAATCTCGAAAAAAAATGTTCATATTTTGGATTTTCAGCTGTTCAAAGTAAATACCGTTTTAACTCGCTGTAAAACATAATTCAATGGATAAAATCATATTCGGAAAGATTTTTTTATTTTCTTTTCAACCATATATATATTTTTTAAATTAGCCCAGAAATAAGCAAGAAATTGCAAGTTGAACAAATTAAGGTACAAATTCGTAAATGTTGCACAATATTGGCCGATAGCCTGGGAATGCTAGTGATCACAGGGAGGCTTTACTTATCCAAGTAGTGGTGATTGCATACACTTCATGCTCTACTTATGGCGGCTGTGTGCCAGCCTGTAGTAAACTGCTACAGGATCATAGGAGTGATCATTCATGCAAATAGCAGTGATTGCAGAGGCAGACAATTCATCATTTACTTAAAAAACAAATTGTTTATCTTCGTCACCACTTACTAAGACCAAAAACCACTTAAGTATAAGAATTATAGAGACTGTCAGTTGGATGATAGACAACACTATCAAAGGCTCAGATATTGATGAAGGGAATAAACAAAATTTGATTACTTAAGAGGATAGCTTAACGAGTACTTGTTAACATATGACTTGAAGACGACCATGTTGTCTGCAGGGAAGCAGTCCCATTGCACTGTGTTCCACAGATTAAAACTTCTTGAAGTTTTAGATACAGAGAAAAAAAGGAAAGTTCTTTCAGTGATGGTAAGAAGACAGTTCTTGCTGTGAATGTTTTACAGATTGGAGCTCGGTTGAGCACCTTCCATGGAAATAATGATAGAGTAGATGAAGACTAGTAATGTCTCTTCTATGAGATTGCAACAATGGCAAAATT
Organism: Sepiola atlantica; assembly: GCA_963556195.1. Taxonomy (NCBI): domain Eukaryota; kingdom Metazoa; phylum Mollusca; class Cephalopoda; order Sepiida; family Sepiolidae; genus Sepiola; species Sepiola atlantica. The sequence continues at coordinate 49,529,326 of OY744532.1, read as the reverse complement.
ATATGAATTGCACTTGGAATGACTTCTACCCCCAGCGAGTACTGGCTGTTTGCACACCTAAAAAAATGATCCAGGAAAAGTGATTTGGCTCCAATGAAGAATTAATATCGGAAACTGAGATGTATTGTGAGGCCAAATACAAATTGTTCTACAAAAAAAAAATGGAATTATTTTGAAAAGCATTGAAATCAGTCTCCTTCTAGGGTGATACACTACTATGTTGATGAATAAAGTCGAATTTTGTCTAAAAGTTGTTGTTTTATTAGTGATATGTTGTATTGGCGAGCTGAGTTGGAATTTATAACTCTTGAAACCTTATGAAAGCAACAGTGTGACATGAGGTTGTTTTTTTGTTTAGTGTTGGTGGTGCACAGTCTTTTGCAGTGCTTTAAGGCTGTTTACAAAAATTGCCTCTATTTGTTACGCATCTTCCCATGTGTGTGGCATGGGGCCACCCGAAATGATGCAGACAGAAGAAAACATTCATTTTCTAATTCGCTTCTATCATATCAAAGAACCACAAAAAGACTTAAAAAATAAAGATGCATGTTTTTTTGTTTATTTTACATAAAATGTCACTATTTTCGTCAAGAAACTTATAAAATTGTATCGATAAGAAACTGTAATGTTGCTCAATAAAAATATATTCTAAGAATTTGAAGAGTCGGACATAGCACACATTAAAAATGTATGTCAAAAATCGAAGTTCAGCTCTCTTTCGAAAACAATTCAAAATAAAAAGGATTTTCGTGCCTCTGCACAGACAAACCAGCCCTGTAAAAAGCAGAATAAATTTCCGCCGAGCCCTTGTTTTTGCTGTGGTAGCCTGCATTGGTCTATTTCGTTTTAAGACCTGTCTGACTTGTATCAAAGTCGGACACAAAAGTTTACATTGTAGAGCGAATGGAGAAAATAAAACGTCGATTCAAGCCACATGTACAAGTGAGCAGGACTGCATTAATATAAAGAAATATGTGCACATAAAAATCTTGAATAAAAATATAAAATTACAATTAGATTTGGGCCCAGACGTCTCAATAATAAACCTACATACGTGGAAGAAGTTGAATAAACACACCCTGTTAAGAACCAACAGAATAGCTAGTACAGTGACTGATGAAAGAATTAAATTTGAGGGTGAGATAATTACAAACGTGACTCTAATGGAAACTACCAAAAAGATTAAAATACTTATGTTAAAAGATACTAATAACCTTTTTGGCACTGGTTGGATGCAAGCATTCAATTTATGGGAGTTACCAATAAATACGTTTTGCCAAAAAATAGATAGTCGGACAACCAAATCAGAAAAACTAAAGCTGGATTTAAAAAAAAACTTTTCCCAAAGTTTTTCTGGCGGCCTTGGTCGATGCACAAAGATGACGGCCAAATTTCAACTGAACGTGAACGTTCAGCCCGTATTTAAGAAAAAAAGAAATGTGTCTTTTGCCCTGGTAGACAAAATAGATGAGAAATTGGACCTATTAGTGACAACCACCATCTTATCAGAAGTGGAATACAGTTGGTGGGCAGCACCCACAGTCTATGTGAAAAAGAAATCCACGTGTGTGCAGATTTTTCAACAGGATTAATTGCAGCACTAAAGGATTATCACTACTCACTGCATAGCCTGGAGGAAGATTTTTCAAATTTAAATGGAGGCAGATTTAAAAAAAAAAATAGATCTGAGTGAAGCATACCTCCAAATACCGTGGAAGAAGAGAGTTTTAAACTTGTTTATAAATACGCATATACAAGTTCGAAAGGCTAGCTTTCGGGGTCAAAGTTGCTTCTGCAATTTTTCAGCAAGTGATGGATGCCATGCTGGGCGAACTTGATTTTGCTATTGCATACCTTGACGACATCCTTATCAACAGTAAAGACATAGTACAACACCAGGAACATGTCAACAAAGTGTTTTTGTGAATCCGGTACTATGGGTTTAAAATTAAAGAAAAAAAAAAATGTGATTTACTTTTAGAAAAAACCAAATGTCTGGATCATGTAATAGACAAGGCCGGACCCAGAATGGGCCACCACTATTAAAAACATGCCGGCACTAGAAAAAGTCACAACACTACAGAGCTTTCTGGGACTGGCAAATTACTACCAGGCTTTTATCCAAGAGATGCATTACTTCCGTTCTCCACTGAATGAACTATTGCTAATAGGCATTCAACAAAACTATTGAAATACTGACATCAGATTTATTCCTTATGCATTACAACCCAGACTTAGACATAATAGTGGCTAGTTATGCTAGTTCATATGGATTAGGAGCATGCATTCTTCATGTAATGCCGGATGGAACGCATAAACCCATCACGCATGCATCAAGGACCCTACTTACTGCGGAGAAGCAGTACTCCGAAATTGAGAAGGAGGCTTTTGGAATAATTTTTTGCTGTAACTAAGTTCCACCGTTATATACACGGTAGATTGTTCACATTAACTGTTTATGATTCACCTATAATCACCATTTTCGGTTCAAAAAAAGGTTTGCCTGTGTATACGGCGAATAGACTACTGAGATGGGGAACAATTTTACTGAATTATAATTTTAAAATGGAGTATTTACCATAAAAAATTATCTATCACGCGAATGGATTGTCGAGACAGAGAGCCACTAGAAGACTCTGATTGCTTCCCTGCGAGCGGAAGCGGAGATAAAAGCTATGTTATGGAACACGGTAAGAGAACTCCCGGTGACTCTATATGAAATTAAAAAGGAAGCCTCAAATGATGAATTCATCAGCAGTACAAAAGCTAAAATGGCTGATAAAGGCTAACATTTTGCAAACAGTTTTGCATTATGCAACAATGTACGTTTGTACAATGAGAGTTGTTATTCCAAAAAATTTACAGAATAGAATTCTGAAGGATTTTCACAGTGGCCATCCGGGGACAAATACAATGTAAAGTTTTATGCGCAGCTTCATGTACTGGCCTAAAATAGATCAGGCCATTGAGAACATTGTAAATACGTGTAAAGGTTGTACCTTGGTGGAAAAAATAGTCCGTGACCAAAGGCAGACTGACCGTGGTCAAGGACATACATGGATTTTGCGGGCCTGTTGGAGGGTTTTTACTATCTAATTGTAGTCGATAGTTTTTCCAAATGGCCTTAACTGTTACGATGTAAAAAGCCCACTACGGAGGTAACAAACTTGCACAAATTGTTCGCCCGTTTTGGGGTGGTCGATTGTTTAGTCAGTGACAACGGAATGCAATTTACGTTCTCCAACTTTAAAGAGAGCTGTGAAAAAAGCTTGCGGCACTCCCACAGAAACGGCCTTGCAGCAGTTTTACAAGTGTACATGATCACACCAAACATTAACACACC
>OY744532.1:49306568-49511568 GCA_963556195.1 Sepiola atlantica | reverse complement strand
TTTTTTGCTCAGTCACTGTAGTATGCTTAACTTTAGTTTGTCACACTTAAGTTTTATTGAAATAAATTTGTTAAATCTTTATTATCGGTCAAGTTAAAGTTTGCATATTCCTTTTCCCTCTCAAGATAAAGTTTGAAATGGCATTTTCAAATGTTCAAATAACTCAAATCTCCTGCTTTATTACATGTTCTTTTTATTAATATTATTAATAATTCAGATAGAAAAACAAATCGCATATTTAAGAATATTCTCATGCAATAATAATGAAAATATAATGCTGCATGCAAAAGATACTGTTAGAATTCAATTCGAAGCTAGTTTGAACATACAGATGTATGGAATAAGAATATGCTTTTGTAGTTTCATAGTAGACGCTACTATGAAACTATAGTAAAGTGTTATGATAATTTACTTTTAATAATTTATTATTGATACATATATATTAAAAAAAACAACAACAACAAACGAATGATAAGAAAAAATAGACTCTTAAATGTAACTGATGTCCAATTATTCATAAAATGTAGGTTTCTCCCTTTTAAAATTTTTTTCCTTATCTTTCCGTTTTTGCTGGAGATGGGGCATCCTACCGGATGCCAGACATTCACCGGCTATTTCAGACATTTCAGCCTAGAGATCTTTTTAAGATTCTAACTGTCCCTTTAAGTGCAATTGTTTGTATTTCTCTTGCACTCGGTTCACCGAGTATACTCGCCAGATTGCTCTTGAAATTCTTCTTCATTAGTCCTGTTGCTCCTATAATTACTGGTATGATGGAGATTTTCCTAAGATTCCAGTTTCTTTTCATGTCGTACATAAGACCGTGGTATTTTGTAATCTTATCCCTTTCAGCTCTGTTTAATCCTGCATCATTAGGGACACTGACTTCAACTAGGGTTGCTACTTTCTCCCTTTGTCCCATATTACGATGTCAGGTTTAACAGCTCCATTTTCTAGATATGTGGATGGTGTATAAATTATTTCCAACTGTTCTTTCTGGTATATGCTCCCAGGACTTGCTGCTACACTGGATATTCAACTTTTTACAAATAGTCCAGTGGATATATTTACACCCTCTGTTGTGTCATATTGTATAATAGCCATCCCCCATGAGAATTTTACAACGGGATGTCAGGTGGGTTACACTCTCTACTTCTGTGTGGCAGAACCTGCACTTGTTATTGTTGCTGAGACCACTCATCTTTTTAAAGGCATTGGTCATCAAGCCTTGATTTTGAGCAGCTATTATCATTCTCTCCGGATCATAATGGAGAGCTCCTCTTTTCAACCAGTCTACAGAGCCTTCCTTATCTATATATTCCTGGGATAATTCACCTAGGAAATACTTAGCACGTTGTTGGTTGGCCCATTCTTCCAGTTTTCTGGAATGGAAGGTCTTGATGTATTTATGGCGGCTTTTGCGAGCTATTTCTGTGGCAGGATTGTTGTCTGCTTCGGCCTCATTTGTAAGACAGTCCTGTTCAAAATGTTTGGCCAGTTTTGTGATAGAGGTTGTCCTGCTTGCTCTGGTTTCTTGATGTTGGCATACCATCATAAGGTTTGTAGGCATATCTGTATGTGTATGTGTGTACATATATATATATAAGTGCAGGTTTGTAATCCGAAGCTGTAGCAATGCGATGTAGGTGCCGGAAGGTGGAGAGGGTGAATAGAAACAAACGAGGAGAGAAAATGAGAGTGGAATCTCAAAACGATTTATTAATATTTCATGTAAAAACTGATTAAATACCAGGACAGTATATACTGTCAGGTAAATAAAAAGTTCCGGCACAAGGTAATCTTAAATTTTCGAAAGAAAAACTTTCATTATCAAAAGACAACAATTAAAGACCGAACGGTCGAAAAAACTGGAAAGAAACGGAATCAAACTGTTGAAACACTGCCACAGAGTATTGGGAGTAGGAACGCAGAAAATGTCAAAATTTAATTATATAATTATTCAGCTAAAGTTAACATCTTATTAACATTTGTTTATTTATATACTAATTATTATAATTTTATTATTTTTTATTTTATTTGATTTATTAACTTTTCTTTATTCAATTCTAATTTCAAATTTACATGTGGGCCTTTATTGTAATACGGACAGTCAAAGGGGGATAACTTAGAACAAACGGAATATGGTTAGAAATGTAACTTGAAATTTGAAAAGAAAAATTGAAATCAATTGTGGAAAGAATTAATATCATGAGAGTTGGAAGGAACCGTTGGAAAGGGATGGGGGGGGGGGAATTAAGAGGAACCGTTGGAAAGGGAAGGGAGGGAATTAAGAGATAAAAATATACACACATATATACATATGAAGTGTAAATATCTAAATACATATTTATTTTATTTTAAGGGTATTTTAAGGGTATTTCAAGGGTATAATACTCCTATAACTAAATTTATTCTATTTATTTATTTATTTTTTGTTATTATTATTTATTTATATATTTATTTATTTTTTATTATTATTATTTTTTTTAATTATTTTTTTTTCCTATTTTATATTTTATTATTTTGTTTTATTAAATTTCAAACTTTAGTTTATAAATGTATCCACATATACATACACACACACATGAAAATACACCCATATATACATACATGTATATATGCATACACATGCACAAGGCCTACATATATATACATAAAGTGTATATTACTCTATTCTTGTTTACATTTATGTCTATTATTATAATGTTTTACATATATGTATGTAACTATGTAAAAATTAAACACAGGATAAAAGGCATTGAGGTGTAGGGTGGATGGCGCTGGGCAAATAAAAGGAAGAAGGAGGAGTAAAAGGCAAGGAAGTTGGGGGTGGGAGTGTGAGGATGTAAGAATCAGAGGATGAAAGAGGAAGATAACTCAAATCTGTTATTCAAAGTTGGACGAAATTTAGAAATATATTAGACTTTGATCTTGTTATTTCACGGTTTTGAACTGGAGGGTATGAAAAAAAAAACGGGCTTGAAATCATCACTAGGTTTGGTAAAGTAGTTAGGTGTCTCGGCTTTCTTTCGTTGTCGAACTGGAGGGTATGAAAAAAAAACGGGGTTGAAATCATCACTAGGTTTGGTAAAGTAGTTAGGTGTCTCGGCTTTCTTTCTTGTCGAACTGGAGGGTATGAGAAAAAAACGGGGTTGAAATCATCACTAGGTTTGGTAAAGTAGTTAGGTGTCTCGGCTTTCTTTCGTTGTTGAACTGGAGGGTATGAAAAAAAAACGGGCTTGAAATCATCACTAGGTTGGGTCAAGTAGTTAGATGTCTCGGCTTTCTTTCGTTGTTGAACTGGAGGGTATGAAAAAAAACGGGCTTGAAATCATCACTAGGTTTGGTAAAGTAGTTAGGTGTCTCGGCTTTCTTTCGAAAATAAAACCGCGTTTGATTATTCATTATATTAAAAAAATTTGATTACTTACAGGAAGCCTTTAATATCTGGAATCAATTTTGATTTAACACCGTTTAACCCCATCTTCGAGTCGAGAATTCTTCTGGTTTGCCATTATTGTAGAATAACACCCTTATCTACCCCCCTTCCCCAAAAAAACTGGAGGAAAGAAAGAAAGAAAAACAATAAAAACAGTTTCGGGTGCTTCTACACTGATGTTTACATATTAAATTATCAATACCATAAAAAACCCGTTATGATAAAAATAAGTAAAAATAAGTATCCTCACAAAAAGTAGGAAAAATCATCGAGTATAACTTTAATTAAAAGTAAAAATCAATTTTTCAATAATCGGCAAACGTCATTTTCAATCACCAACTAGTGATGGGATAATTCCAGTATTTTTGCCGATTCCAATACAATTTCCGATTCTGTTCTAAATTCCCGATTCCAATACAATTACTGGTTCCGATTATTTTTAACTTTCTAAATATTTAGTTATAGTCTTGTTTCTTTTAAAAAAAAAATTCAGATTACAAAAATAAATATACCTTTGTGTGGGACTGCGTACATTACATAAATAAATCTTTCTAACTATTTTTCTCAAAGAGTTTCCCCGTAATTGATTGAAAGTAGTATGTCAACTAAAGAACTGAACAGTCAACACTATATTTGTTTTTAACAAAAAACGCTTTAAAATAAGTTAAAACACAAATAAACTGGGCATCTTTAACGAGAGCGAAGAGAACGAAAAAAGAGTAAAAAAACAAAAAGCAAATGTGCAACAAATAAATGTTACCAAAGGCAAGATTAGTTACTGTTTTACCTACCTGGACAAGTTTATTTGTATTTTAACTTATTATTTTAAAGTGTTTTTTTTTTGTTAAAGGCAAACATAGTGTCGACTCTTCAGTTTGGACGGAAAAAGAAAATGGCGTCGATAGGATGTCGACGATGAACCCCTAATAATCGTTAAAAATCGAAAATTAAACAAAATACTGGAAATACTGGAAATGACCTTTTCCCACGATTGGTGACATTTATTGGATGTGTTTCTACCAGAATTTTGTTTAATTTTCAATTGGGCATTTTTAACAAGAGGGAACAAAACGAAAAAGGGTGAAAAAACAAATGAGCACCAAATAAATGTTAGTAAATGCAAGATACGATTTTACCTACCTGAGTAATTTTTTTGTGTTTTAAAGTATTTTTAACACTTATTATCGAAGAGTTCAGAGCTTATACGTCTGATGGATTCAAGATAGTGTCCTTCAGTGCGACCAACGTGTGCATCGAAAATCGCTCACAAATCGAAAATTAACCAAAAATACAAGTAATATACATTCAATTTTCTACCGAATGGTAACTTATAACCTGTACTTTTGTTTAATTTTCGATTTTTGAGCGATTTTCGACGCACATGTTGGTCGCACTGAAGCCAGCAATCTAGTCAGATTTATAAAATATGTAAATAAAACGCTTAAAAATTCTTTAAAACACAAAAAATTACGCAGGTAGGTAGAATAGTAACTTATATTGCATTTGGTAACATTTATTTGGTGCACATTTGTTTATTCATCTTTTTTTTGTTTTGTTCACTCGTTAAAAATGCCCTTTCTATTTTTTAGCGATTATTTGGGGGTTATCGTCGACGCCATTTTCTTTTTTAGTCTGAACTGATGAGTCGACACTATGGTTGTTTTTAACAAAAAAATGCTTTAAAATTAGTTAAAACAAATAAATCCAGATAGGTAGAAGAGTAACTTTGGCGCTTCTGCATATTTGTCCATAATCTGTTTTTTCCCAACCTTTTGTTTTTACTGACCATTTTTTTTTTTTCTTTTTTTTTTTTCTGTGTACAATTACCTATACGGCTGCTAGAGAATTCCGGGGTTTTGGGAAATATTTTTCAAATATTTTAGATTTTAAGACGGGGGATCAGTTTCTATTATAAATTCAACGTAGACTGATCCCCCTCTTTTTGACCATCTCAAATTTAAAAAATTCTTTTTCTGTGTACAATTACCTATCATGTCGCTAGAAAATTCCAGGTTTTGGGGAATTTTTTTTCAAATGTTTAAGATTTTAGGAGGGGGATCAGTTTCGACCATGTGTTGTTTATTTTTATTATCAGTATTTTTATTGAATTTGTTTTTGAGCGTTATCGAGGCTGCACGTGTTTTTCGTTCTAACTTAACAGACTATATCATAATTTATCTTACCTTTGGTGACATTTATTTTTTGCGTGTTTGTTTTGTTTTTCTACCCTTTTTTATTCTATTGGCTATGGTAACATATTGCCAATAGTTTTTTTTTTATATGTGTGGACCTTGTAAAAAATTTAAAGATAAAAATATATATTTTTAAATTTTGGTTTTTGAATTGCCATATTTCACAAGTGTCTTTTAATCACAAGTGCCTTTATTTTCTTAAATAAAAATGAAAATAATTGTTTGTTTTGCGTAATTGTTGGTGTACGGTAATACTTTTCAATACCAAGTAAGTACTTCATAAAGTTTTGCTGTCAGTTTATTTTTAACTGCCATATTTCACAAGTGTCTTTTCATGCTACATGCTCACTAATTGTACACCAAAAAAATTAAAAAAATTGGTCCGTAAGAACAAACAACATATGCAACATGGTCAAAACTGATCCCCCCTCCTAAAATATACAATATTTGAAAAAAAAATCCCCAAAACCCGGAATTCTTCTGCGGCATGATAGATAATTGTACACAGAATCTATCTTACTTCTACAAAAGAATCTATCTTACTTCTACAAAGAAAACAATTGAAACGTTCACATTAAATTCAAATATAAATTTAAATATGAAACAAAAATTTTTAAAAATCATGGTATTAATTAATTTTAAATTCATGAAATATACTTTAAATGTCTTTAAAATCGTTTTAAAAAGACACTTAAATTTTTATGTTGGCAAATTTTCACTGGTTTTCGCATGTCTTGCCAGTAGAAAACAAATCTAATTACTAAAATGGCAGATGCTTTCAATAATATTAGTAACCAAGAATCATTTTAATATTTTTTTATTTATTTTATTGCCCTTCTAATACCACCCAATCTACCTTTTATAGATAAAAAAAATGTTTGTTTTACATAAGAAAATCAAAATCCAAGAAAGACTGAGCCAAAGTGTTCTGACACACATATGTGAAAATCTTCAAGCACAGTTTTTTTCACACCTTTTGACTAACATTTTTAAGGTTGGCCAATGCTGACTGGGGACCGGACAAAAGTCCACAGGACAAAAGTTTACCAGATAATAACCCACCATACAATAAAAAAAAAGACAAAAACCCAACAGCATAAAATAAATGAATTAAAAAACAATAAGAAACACTTTTTATATTTAACAATGATGTTTGACAGTATTTGCTTTGACAAAAATGTTTATTTAATTTTTAAACATTTTTCGGAACTTTGTAAATCAACTGCCTTTTTTAAAATGTTACCTAACAAATTTATGAAAAGTTATTATTTTTTTTACATCGTATTATGATCTATAGATTTTATTATTACTGATAGTTTAAAAACAATAAATATTTATCATTAGTACCAGTAATGGAAAATTAAGTTTAATTTTATTTTAAAACTACTTTAGAATTCACAGAAAAATCAACAAATTTTTGCCCAATGTTCCATTAGCTCAGTCCGCTCCTATCTACCATGTAGATAGCGGTTAGGGTTTAGTTACAGCAAAAAGTATTGCTAACGCCTCCTTCTCAAGTTGGGAGTACTGCTTCTCCACCGGAAGCAGAGTCCTTGATGCATGCACGATGGGTTTATGCGATCCATCCGGCATTACATGAAGAATGCATGCTCCTAATTCACATGAACTAACATCGCTAGACACTATTATGTCTAAGTCTGGTTTGTAATGCATAAGGAATAAATCCTATTTCAATAATTTTGTCGAATGCCACCTGGCATTCAGGCATCCACTCCCAAACCTTATCCTTTTCCAATAGTTCATTCAGTGGAGCACGTAGATTATGCCTTTCTGGGATAAAAGCCTGGTAGTAATTTGCCAATCCCAGAAAGCTCTGTAGTGTGACCTTTTCTGGCGCCGGCATGTTCTTGATTGCAGTAGCTCGTTCTGGGTCCGGCCTTCTGCCGTCTTTGTCTATTACATGACCAAGATATTTGATTTTTCATATAAAAAAAAATCACATTTTTTCCTCTCTGGATTCACAAAAACACTTGGTTGACATGTTTCCAGTGTTCTATGTTTCTACTGTTGATTAGAATGTCGTCAAGGTATGCAATAGCAAAATCAAGTTCGCCCAACATGGTATCCATCACTTGCTGAAAAATTGCAGGAGCAACTTTAACCCCGAAAACTAGCCTTTCGAACTTGTATAAACAACGATACGTATTTATGCACAAGAGCTTAGAACTCTTTTCTTTCACGGATATTTGGAGGTACGCTTCACCTGGATCTGTTTTCGAAAAAAATCTGCTTCCATTAAATTTTGAGAAAACTTCCTCCGGGCTGTGCAGTAGGCAATGATAATCCTTTAGTGCTGCATTTAATCCTGTTGAAAAATCTGCACACACACACGAATCTCTTTTGATTTCTTTTTCACATAAACCGTGGGTTCTGCCTACTGACTTTATTCCACTTTGGATAAGATACCGGTCGTCACTAGTCGCTCCAATTCCTCATTTATTTTGCACATTTCTTTTTCTCTTAAATAAGGGCTGAACGTTTTCGTTCAATTGAAATTTCGCTGCGATCTTTGTGCATCGACCAAGGCCACCAGAAAAAACTTTGGGAAAAGATTCTTTCAAATCCAGTTTTAGTTTTTCTGATTCTGTTGTCCGACTATTTATTTTTTCAGCAAAATGTATTTATTGGTAACTCTCAGAAACTGAACGCTTGCATCCAATCAGTGGCAAAAAGATTATTAGTGTCTTTTAACAAGAGCATTTTTAACATTTTTGTATTTTCCATTAGTAATTATCTCACCATCAAATTTAATTCTTTCACCAGTCACTGTACTGGCTATCCTGTCAGTCTGTAACAGGATGGATCCTTTTCCACGTATGTAGATTTATTATTGACATGTCCAAGCCCGAATCCAATTGTAGTTTAATATTTTTATCCAGGATTTTTACGTGCACATATTTCCTTATATTAATGCATTCCTGATCATTTATACTTGTAGTTTGTACTCACGTTTTATTTCCTTTATTCTTTTGTGTCTGACCCTGTTACAAGTCAGGCAGGTTTTAAAACGAAATGGACATTCTGTTACTCAATGCAGGCTTCCACACTGATAACAAGGGCTCGGCGGTAATTTATTTTTATACGGCTGGCTTGTTTTTGAGGGGTGAAAATCCCGTTTTTTGTTTTGAATAGTTTTGGATCAGAGTTGAATTTTGATTTTTGACATACTTTTCGTATGTGTGCAATGTCCGACTGTTCGATGTCCTTCGAATCCTGCTTAACACTAATAAATCGTTGGCAGTCCTCAGCTAATTTCTGCAGTGTTAAATCCGGTTAATTTTTTAATTTATTTAGAACTCTATGCCTTATTTCAGCGTCTTTTCCTGATACCAATCCTTGAATGAAAATGAAACATTTAAAATAATCAGCACTAAGTTCGGATAATTTAAAGTCGTCGCAATGCTTATTTACTACTGATGCGAACGTTGAATAATCTTTGTTGTCTTTTTTTGACCAGGTTTAAACACTTCCAGTGTTTGTGAAATAACAAAGTCTTTGGGCTGGATACCTCTGTTAGAAGTTTGACGGCTTCTGCAAAAGTCAAATCGCTAGTCTTTTGAGGCAAAATGAAATCCACAAACTTAGTACGTTCGGTGGTGCCTAATTTCCTAAGTAACAGGTGAACCTTTTTAGAGTCTGCCCAGTTTTCGCAATCAATTTTATATAAGTCTTCATATCTTTTAAAATACAAAGCAAAAGTTTTCTCCTTATCAGGGGAATATGTGAAGTTGTCGATCGCACTCCACACGGCATTCTGCAAAAAATCATTATCATTTTCATTACTTTGGCTTCTAAGCGATGTTGTTTACATTAAAATCTCAATCTTTTCATCAGATTCTTTCTTTTGCTCTATAAGCTTTTCATTTTGTTCTAGAAGAAGCTTTTGAACTCCTTCTGTGTTCTGTAGTCTCTCGTTAGCCTCTTTATTATGTTCGAGTTGCATTTGAAATTTTACTAATTCTTCAATCGTTGCTTTACATTCTTCCATATTTTAAAGTGTGCCCATTTTTGTTAGAAAGTAAATGTTTCCTTGTTAAAAAAGTTATTTTCTTAAGATTATGCTTGCTAGACATAATCTTAGTTGTAAAAGAGTATAAAACCTTCGAGAAAAACAATCGTTTGTTTTTTAGTACACTTTTATGCATGGTGTGTAGCTGTAGAATTTGCGATCGGCAGAGAAAAAATAAAGATTCGATTTCAATTTTTTTTTCTTTCGGCAGAAGTAACTTTCTCTATTGGAGAGAGATATACAACAGTGTCGGAATAGCAATTTAAAAAAAAAAAATCACTGACCTTTCTTCACTTAAGAGAATAATAAGTTTGTCTTACGTGTTTTTTCATAATTAATTTAGGCGCACATTTACTGTAACCACGCTGTCAGTTGATTTTAATGGTGTAAATTTTAAATTTTAAATGCCACATTGCCAGTCGTTGTGGGATCCTTTTTTGAAGGTTCTCAAGAAAAATCCTTAATGTTTTTGTTTCCCGTGTAAATTAGGATATTTTGTAGCCAGTTTTTTCTTTTTTTTGTGAGTTCCTTTCTAAGAGTTTTCGAATTGTCGTAGGGTCCTGTGTAGATTTGAATATCTGGTTGACAGTTGTTGTTGTTGTGGGGTTCCGTGTAAGCTCGTTGCCAATTTGTTATGGCCCTGTTTAGGGTCCGGAATGAGAATACAGACACAGGGTTTAGGTAAAACAAATATGTTGGAGAAAAGTATATACAAAGAGGAACAAGAGAAGTAGTACTTCAGTACTGACTGCCAGTGTAAACTGGGGTTGAACTCAAACACTGAGAAGCCTATGCTTTCCCGCACCTATTTAGAATGGACGAGTCCAAAATGTTTGTTATAGGTATGGCACCATAACAGATCTCTATGTATTTGTCTCACCCCCTTTCACTTTATGTTGATTAAGTCATTCTCTAATATTTCTAAATGTTTCTGTGAGCATTTAGAAAAAGTGACACCTGTTTTAGGGATCTTGTCATCTAATTTACAGTTTTACTACTGCACATCTAAAAACAAGGATAGGTTTAAGGTTACCAAAATTCATACTAGAATTGTCCACAAGGACACGTGGCATAACGGATAAAGTATTAAGTAAAATTCAGTTCTAAGTGACACTCTTCTACAATTGCGAATTACTTAGGACTTCTACCCAGTCATGGCTGACAAAATGAGAGCATGCTACCCCCGTGGATTAAATAAAGAGTTCCGTCTGAGATTTCGTACAGATTTCTGAGTTCGACAAGATACTCCTTAAGAAGGTCAGAAGTTACATCATCCGAAAAGGCTCTCAAAATTCATACTAGAATTGTCTGCAGAGAACCATGGCATAACAGATAAAGTGCTATATAAAATTCAGTTCTAAGTGACACTCTTTTACAATTGCGAATTACTTAGGACTTCTGCCTGATCATGGCTAACGTGAATTAAATAAAGAGTTCCGTTCAACATTCTGTACAGAATCCAGAGTTTAACAGAAAGATTCCTGAGTTCGACAAGATACACTTAGGTAAAACAAAAAAGATACACTTGAAGAAGATCGGAACGTTGTGAGAATAACACTCAAGATGAGAACAGTAGTTCAAATAATACAAATAATTATTTTTAGTTATGCAAGAAGAATGTCACAGTTTATGAATTTCAAATAAAATTAAAAAAGAATAAAACCTGTTCATGGTTGTGACCCAATTGCTTACAGGTATGTTTAGTAACTATTAATTCCAACTTTTAGCGTATTTTGAGCATTTTAGCCCCTTGTTGGACAAACTGGAATTTTTCTGAAAAATCTTCTTACGCAGTCATGGTCATATATCTTCATGCACATTTTATAGCTCTCATAGTTTATTTTTTATTTTTATTTTTTATTAAGGTACGTTTTACATTATATTCCTCTTATTGACACAAAATCTAATTGTGGTAAATTTAGTTTTTATTGCTAATGAATTTCAAACAGGCGGGAAATAATAGAACCCCCCCCCCCCCAAAAAAAAATGTGTGTTCCATATTTAAAAATCCCATTACTTATTTAAAATTTTTCATTTAAATCCCACTCTCTTTCTTCTCTCAAAGTAGTTAAACTTAAGGATTCCAACTTATTATTATAATTGAGATCTTTTGTTCAGGCGATGGACAGAAATACTCAAAGACCTGTTAGAATAAACAACACATTTAGTGAAAGCTTTAATGTTAAAGTAAGGAGTGCACCAGGGCTCTGTACTGAGTCTGTTGCTTTTCATTTGTGTCTTAGAAGCATTGCCCAGAGAGTTCTGTATGGGTTGCCTGGAAGAGATGCTGTTTATTGATGACTTAGTGGTTACTTGTTAAACAATGGAAGGTTTACTGAAGTTCAGAACTGAAAGTGAATGTTACCAAGACTAAAATGTTGATCAATTGTTGTAGTGTAGGAAATTCTCTGGAAAGAGGAAAATTCCTATGTTCAGTTTGTAGTAAGGTGCAACTTGATTTTCTGTGGTACATGCAGGCATTGGGTACACAAAAAATGCAGTGGAATTACTGGTAAGTTGAAAGAGGACAACCAGTTTGTATGCAAGAAGTGTAAGCCAACACAGACTAATGCAAACTCAGATATAGAGAAAATATATATCGATGGCAAATTTATTGACTTTGTGCAGAAATTTTGTTACCGTGGTGATACCATTGGAGCACAGGGTGGAGCAGATGCTAGTGTGACAGCAAGAATTAGGAGTGGATGGAGTAAGTTGTGGGAACCTCTGCTATTACTAAGTTAATACTGCTGTCGATCAAAGGAAAAGTGTATCAGGCATGTATCACGCTCAGCCTTCATGGGAACTACGGCAACGTGCACATGACAATGATAATTAAAAAAATAAAAATCCGGAATCGGCTCGTTGGTCCCTGGGTTCCAATGTCAGTAACAGAACACGGAGGGAGGGGATTCTCCAGTTCAAGACAACGTATATAGAAAGAAGGAACAAAGCAAACATGCAAGAGACAACACGAAACCACCGAAAGAAATATTTATTGAACAAAGAAAAGATATATATATCTAATAAAAATAAAGATGGAACATAATATGTGGAGGGGGATCAAAAATTACGTTCAATCACAGAACGACAGTATATGAAAACAAACAGAGTCCAACTTACACAATGTCGATGGGTGATACAATGGGCGCCCCGCAATAGGGTGTGAAAGTTCAATAAGTGTGAGGAAGTGAGTTTGGAAAAAGGGGTCGGCGCTATACAATTCTTGTATGGTCTCAAAATGTATTTTCTGGTGGATGGGTAAATAGGTTGACGACTGAGACAAGCTTTTGCTAGATGACTGAGGTGGTTTTTACAAATCAAATTCGTTCATTCTCGGCCGTGGTGAAATATCTCTAAAAAAGGAACTAGAATTTGTAGCAGGAAAAATTTGTAGTTGGCGTTGTCTTATCTTAGACATTTTCGGCGAATAGGGACATTTTTCTTTTTCTTCGTATGTGTCCTGTTCTTCTTTTTCTTCCTCATCAACTCCGACCGACCTGATATCTGGGGCTGCTAGCTGCCAACTGACTTGATGAACAAAATGATCAAGGGAGGTATCTCCTCCCTACCTCCTCACATACTGTCAGACAAAAATAGAGTTGATGAAATCGTTCCTTTTCAGAAACTGTCTGCTAAAAATAGATGTGATGAAATGCCCTTTCTGCTCGTTCATGGCACCACTGATTAAACGAGTAGCATCTAAAATTTAAACCTGTTTACTAGCCATATGTAACAGTACGCAGTGTGATGATGTATGGAAATGAAACCTGACCAGTGAGGGTTGAGGACATGTGTTGCATGGAGAGAAATGATATGAGAATGATACGATAAATGGGTGTGTAATGTAAGTCTTAAAATCAGGCTCAGATCTGATGAACTGAGAGGAAGATTAAATCTGGACAGTATAGGGAGATGCGTGCAGGACAGGAGTCTTCGATGGTATAGTCATGTTGAAAGAATGGATGAGAGTTAAGATGTAGAATAATTGAGAGGTAACAGGGATAACCCACAGGAAAACATGCGAGGAAGTGATAAGAATGGACGTGAAGGAAAGAGGGATAAATAAAGACCTGGTCAGAGATAGGTTAGTTTGGAAGTCAATTTCTAAAAAACGTCAAACATGGCAGCATGTAAAATGGACGTTAAACCGAATATAATAATGATGATGATTTATTCCGTTCAGTCTCTTTGTATGCTTTCTAAATTTAATATTATATCCCAATTCTCATGTCTACCTACTGGTGCTGACTGTTGGCCAGTACAATTTTCTATATGAGATCTTGTTGAAGTAATAAACATTAGCTTTCATTGAAATACAATTTCTAATAATTAAATCAATTATTTTATTAGCCTTTGACAAAATATGATTATGAGATTTAAATTTATTATTAGAATTTACTGCTAAATCAAATTTCTCAATTAGTTTTATATTTCCAATGTTAATATACGGCAACATCAGCACATTGACACACCAGATCATCGAAGTTAAGCGGCTTTGCGCTTGGTCAATACGAGATAGGTTACCATTTGGAAATATGGAGGATGAAGATTTCTCCCTGCAAAAAAACTGCAAAATCATCTCCCCTGACTGAGATATACTTGTGATTGGGGGCCACTTGTGAATTTAATATTCCCTTAATATTCATCCTTGAACGAGGGTGTCATTGAGCTGCCCAGGGTGAATGCCGTACCAGGAATGTTAATCATAAACAACTTTTTGTCCGTTATTCTGTTTTCTGATTTTCTCAAATAAGACCTCATATAGAATACTGCACCCAGGCCTGGTCTCCAACAACTAGACATGGAAATTGGAATGTAATATTTAAACTGGAAGGCGTACAAAGAAGAGTGACAAAACTAATAAGTAAAGTAAAGAAGTACAGTTACAGGGAGAGATTGGACAAATTGGGATTGACTACTTTGCTAGAGAGAAGAATGAGAGGTGGTATGATTGAGACTTTCAAGATAATTAATGGCATTTCTCACTATGGTGGACATTTTTTTTAGTATTTCTCCTAGATCTGGAAGGTTATTGTCAAGGCAGTTTTCAAAAACTAAATCTAACCAGTCAATTTTTTTGCTCACAGAGTAATATGTTTTTGGAATAAGTTGCCAGATTGGATTAAGAACAACAATAATGTGGATAAATTCAGAGAAAGTAGTAGGAGGAAGAAATTGAGGGGGCACTTTTGGGAGTTGTCAAATGAAATATTTAACAGAATTTGATCTGGATATCGATACTGTACTAAGAGTTTTTTTGGTTTTTTTAACAGTTGAATTGAGAAGATAGTTAAAGGGGAGATGCCCAAGGAGGCATAACAAACAAATAAATAAATTTGATTTTTACTAGATTTTCCATGAAGTTATATTACCATGAACGCAGAAAACTGAATTTGCCATATTTTTAGGAAAAACTCTATCCCACATGGCATGATAGACTCAAAAACAAACAATACAAGTAAAATTTACTTATTCATTGCTCACACATATTCTCTATCTACTATCCTTTTTTGTTTCTGCTATTTTGTAAATCAGAAAAAGCAGAATTCCATTATTTTTGTTTTTAGCAAAGACTGATTTTTGCCGAATAGCTTGAGCTTTAAGTCCTTTTTTATTTCTCTTTCTGTTCCTCTTCCTCTCTCTGTCTCGGCTTCACGATGCAACGTAGAAGACTTGTTTCATAAAAGAATGACACAAACTAAGAGTCTTTCTCTTGCTAACAGAATAAAGAAAAAACATTGCTAACAGAATAAAGAAAAAGCATTGCTAACAGAATAAAGAAAAAACATTGCTAACAGTAATGTTTTTTCTTTACTTTTTCCAAAATAAACTTTGAACATTCTTTTTACACAAAAAGCTTTTCAAGAATTTCACTAATTTAAAAGCATAAAAAAGTTAAAATAAATGAGTATGAAAAACAAAAAGTTTGTAGATTAACACCCTTTTCTACTCCCCCCCACCCCCCACACACCCAATGAAAATCTACTTTTTTGAGGCGATTATGTAGGAACATCCTGAGAAACTTAAGGGTGGGGAAAAATAACTTAGAATTTAAACTGGGGGTCAGTTTAACACGAATTTAACATAATCCCCCCCCCCCCATTTCCGGGCCAAATTAGAGTTTTAGGGCAGTAACCAATTTTTTTTTTTTTTTTTTATAGAAAATAAATTCTGTGTTTTTAGGTGATTACATGTGGTTTTACAAGTTTTTTGTTTTGGGAGGTGTCACTTGAATTTAGGGTTAGTGGTAAGGTTAAGGAAGGTTGTTTTGGAGGAGGGTTGCCACATAGGGTTAGTGGTAGGGCTAAAGAAAGTTTTTTTTGTGGGGGGGGGCTTACCACTTGGACCAAGGATTAGTAGTAGGGTAAGTAATTATTTTTGTTTTACTAACTTTACACCTAGAAAATGCACAGAATTTATCTTTCTGGTTAGTTAACCTAAAAAGCTAGAATTGGGTGATCATAAAATTTCACATGCGAGGAGGAGGTGTAACATAAGGACCCCACTCGATCCTGCGTCACAAAACCAAATGTAACACAGGACCCCACTCGCTTCTTTCACCCGTGGGTATCGTTGTCGGCCACTCACGCACAGGGTTTTGATATCCCGGTCGCGGTGCTGAGTAAAACAGATATCTCACTCTGCTCCGGTGTCACTGAACCACTTGCAACATAGGTGGTCCACTCGTGTCTCTATCGCTGTGCCCACACGTCTGGTTCTCTCCGCAGAAATCTTTCCCAACTGTAAACACCCTCTTTGGCCGGTGATTGTTTTAGTGGCAGTAAAAACCAAGATGTGCCGAATCTCCTCTAGGTCGTGATGACGGCGATGATGATGATCTTGTGATTCTGTGAAGGCAAGGTTACACAAACAGCAAATAGACAATAGGAATAATTCAAACTCAGTGGCTTCTTTTTGTATCAAATAATTATTAACAAGATGAACAACTGTTTTTAAAACGTCGAATTAAGTCTACTCTTCGATAATATCTTTGTTTACTAAACTAGTTCGCCGTCGTTCTCTCGATCTCTGTGTGTGAGCCCATTTACGATCGCATTCTTTTCATTAAGGCATAACTTGTCTACTGAAAACGATAGGGGGGGCTACTATGGCCAACACCATCCCAAACGAGAGCGATCGTTCGCTTGGCCGGCGCTCGTGTACTGGACGTGTGACTGTCTTCTCGTTCTATAACCAAAGTTCCTTTCTCTTCCCAAAAAGGCATATTGTCACACCTTTTCTTTCTCCAACATCCCTCCTGATTCAGATAATTTGAATTTCTCTATTAAACGTTATCTCTATATCATGACAAAACCATTATTCGCTTTCTTCTGCTGTTTCCCAAATGTCGACACTCTGATCAGGCCGACATTCCGATTTCCCATCCCTTTTTCCTGGTAAGCATGAGTCTTTGTGGGGGGATAATTGTAATTGACAGCTAACACGCTTTTTCCCAGACATTTGGTGCCATCTCTCAGCTTGTTTCCTATAGTAGATACCGTGTGAATATATACTAGTCTCAATTCTACGTAGGGCCCCACCATCACCAAGATGCATACTAGTGCACCCTAAAAGTGCACGATCTCTGTCGGTTCTATTGGTCCTGTCACATCCGTCCCATCTTTATTTTGTGTCATTTACTCGTAATTGACATCTCCCAGTCTGTCACCTTTCCCCACACACAGAGAACAACGGGTAACACAATCAAACAATAATAATAATAAAAAAAAACTGTAGCTAAAAAAGGGAACAAAAAGTTTTCTTTTTCTGTTTTGTTTCCTTTGGTCCGTCTTTCTTTTCTCTTTTTCTTTTTCGAGTCTATTAAAACATCAGGACTACGTATGTGTGGGTGTGTGTATGCATTTTGTGGTTCTTGTGTTGGAAGGTGGGTGGGTGACAAATGAATTATTATGCATGCAATTAAAAGTTTGTTACTAAAGATGGGAGCTCGCAACGCTCCTTACAAATTATGTCACCATCACCCTCTCCTCGGAATCAATCTCTACTTTTTCACTGGTCATCCACCTGAATTTCCAACAGGGGCAGCGATTCCTGCCCCCGCTCCTGATCGGGGTGCGGTGTACTCAAGGGTAATCCTTCTCCGCTCATACACTCGGTTGTCAGTGTATTCGCGCCGTCCAATTTCTCCCTACGTCTTTCTTGCGCCCTTTGTCTTTTCTGCAAAAGCTAACCCTATTATTTATGTGTACAATTCTCACTATCATCGGCCAAGCCCTATAGTACCCGTGTCTAGTTCTACCTTTTAACATGAATTTTCCCTTCCTGCTGGGCTTAATCGAACCTTCAATCTTTTTAAAGCTAATAGCTTATTACCTTCTGGTTACGCAACACATCTTAACACTTGATAATACTTTCATAACTGTTCGATGGGGTCGACCGGTAATCTCAAACGATTTGGTAATTTGGCCTGTATCTGTAACAGCGCCTCTCTTAATCTGCCGAGTTTATTATATTCGGCGACAAGTGTCTTAGCGATAGCGTATCCCACTGTGCACCCGATGCACTCACTCGTCAATGTCAACAACTGAACTTCTCTTGGTACTGACCTATCTGGTTTGCATACCGTCACTAACATTGTGTCGGCCACCTCGGCCAGTTTCTCTTTGTTCCCTTCCCTGGGAAAACAATCCTCTTAGACTAGCACCTTCTTGGCTCACTTCGGCCCGGTGACATTCCATATTGATGCGCCTTCTCTAGCTGAATGCGACAGTAAACCTGTTGGTTCTTCCTTATAACTTCCAATTTCTTCATGAACATTCTCTCATCGCTTCCCGACACTGTCCCTAATTACACATCGAGTGCCTCTCCCAGCAACGGAGGCCACTGATTTCTCCTGTCTCGTCTGTATCAACACTATCCTTCCTAGATAGGATCTCATATCCTTCTCTTCGCTTATCATTACTTCTGTGCTCTTTCATAAGGCGCACCACAATCTATCATATTCACAGTTGTTCGAACATCTGTCGATTACTTCCACTTTCTTTTGTTTGTAAAACTCACTATATACCTGCCTGGTCATTTCGGCAGCAGCCCATCCAGCTGCAGGTATATTACTACTTGTGATCGACCATTTGGATCTAACCACGACGACCCTCCATCGGTCCCAGTTATGCATCTCTTTCTATCCTTATCTGTCCGTTTATCTCCGGGGGGGGGGGGGCATCCAAGACAACTGTCCGTGCCACAACCACCAGTACCGCACATGCATGGGGGCCCTCCCTGCACACGGTGGAGCCAACAGGTACGACACAGCACAACCTCGGCCTCTCCCTTGGCTTTCCTACTATTCTGTGGTGGGGCGTTTTGCTCCCCTCTACCGTAACTTCATAGGCAATTTCTTTACCTTTTTGGCTAACTCATTCTCTCTCAGTCTCTTCTGGAGCTGGGCTGGGGGATATTTTGCCACTCTCCTCCCACTCACTGGACTCATCAGCCGACCTAGCAGTCGGGTTTAATTCAATCTCTTTCTCTACGGGGGGGTTCATTGCTTCTTGCGGTTTCTCATAAACCAGCGAACAAAACCCAAGCCCGTCTTCTTCCCATTTAATTTCCCTATCCTTCACTAAACTTATCATTCTGGGGGCCACCCTGCCTTTTATACTCTGTGGGGTGGCCTCTGGGCGCTTCTCTGGTTATTTACCCTAGCGTCAGGTGGCACACTAAGGTTCGGAATCCTAATCCCTCACCTCCGATCTACGCTGCTGTGCACCACCGACTCTCATGTCCGAACTGACCACACCTAGTGCAGTTCGGTCTAAACGTGCTGCATGGGCGCCCATAATTTGTGGGACACTCTGCTGCTCGGTGCCCCTCACCTCTACAGGTCCAGCAGACTGATATCTGTCTGGCCGGTGCGGGCCTATCGTACTCATATTGAAGGTCCCGTGCCTTCCTTCTAGGATCGGAGTCTGTCTCCCAATCCTCTACACCCCCTCTCTCCATTCGGGGCCCCGGACTCGCCCTGCTCCCCACCGTTTTCTT
The DNA here is from genome assembly GCA_963556195.1 of Sepiola atlantica. Classification (NCBI taxonomy): domain Eukaryota; kingdom Metazoa; phylum Mollusca; class Cephalopoda; order Sepiida; family Sepiolidae; genus Sepiola; species Sepiola atlantica. Next base: position 49,491,902 of record OY744532.1, on the reverse strand, counting down.
TCTCTCAGGCCTTTCCTCGCCATTGCCTCTCTCTACGCATTCCCCAAGTTTTATACTGTCTCTCGCTAATTCCTGGGCCTCTGCTAGTGTGAGCGGGTGACCCCTTAGTACCTCTCTCTGGGTCTCTATCGCCTAACCCGTCCACCAGGGCATCCCCGAAGATGGCCTGGATTGGACCCGTATTTCAGATCGCCCCATCTGGGAAGGCTTGAACTACCAACCCCTGGATCCGCTCGACTAACTCGTCGAGTCCCTCGCCGTTGTTTAGCCTCAGCCGGGTCAACTGCGTACGGCCTCAATCGCAGTTCGATCGCTGGCATATCGTTTCACCAGCTGCTCGCGGAGCTCCATCCAAGCGATCCCCGGGTTCTCTACATACCTCCCCTCAATGAATCCCGACACTGGGCCCCTTGCTCCCTCTAGAGCGAGCAGCACCATCTCGTGATTTTCTAAGCCGTGAATTATACTTCTCTTTTCGATTACCGCCAACCATTCCTTTAGATCGGCTGAATCACCTTTAAAGGAGGGTATACGTATTCCTCCGATCGGTCTCTCTAATTTTCTGGTCTTATCTCCCCCATATCTGTTACGCTACTTACTAGATCTTCCTCTGAACCCATTCCCTTTGCGTTCTAGTTTACCACCCCAACAACAGAACTACCAACTGCGTGCAAAGTTAGGACAACAATCGATACACTGACAGAGTACAAAACTGAGCAAAACGAACAGGGGAAATCAAAGAGTCACTTACTGTATGCTCCTTTTGCGGCCTTCTGTTTTTGGGTGGTTGTTTTTTTTTTTTTTCCTTTTTCGATCTCGTCTAGGCCTTCCAATCAGTTGACTAAAAGTTTGCGATCCTAGACGGCTCTCAAAGTCTTAAAAATGGTTTTTTTTCAGTCTATTTCTTTTACTATTTTTTTTTTCACACGGGTTTTGGGTGCCCGTTAAACTGTCTCTCTTTTCTTTTCTGGACCGATATCCCCTCCGAGTCTTTTTTTTTTCTTTTTAAAGTGTTCTCCGGGTAAAAAAAAATTGTTTGTTGTGTCGTGGGTTTTTTTGTTTGTCTGTTTTTCTGGGTTTTTTTCAAAGTGTTCTGCCGCTAAAAAAAAATCGTTTATTGTGCCCGTGGGTTTTTTTGTTTGTCTTTTTTTTTCTTCCCGAGGTTACCAGGCACTCTTCAAAGTACCATGATCCTAAGGTCATGGCCTCAAACATAAGGACCATAAGGACCCCACTCGATCCTGCGTCACGAAACCAAATGTAACACAGGACCCCACTCGCTTCTTTCACCCGTGGGTATCGTTGTCGGCCACTCACGCACAGGGTTTTGATATCCCGGTCGCGGTGCTGAGTAAAACAGATACCTCACTCTGCTCTGATGTCACTGAACCACTGTAACATAGGTGGTCCACTCGTGTCTCTATCGCTGTGCCCACACATCTGGTTCTCTTCGCAGAAATCTTTCCCGACTGTGAACACTCTTTGGCCGGTGATTGTTTTAGTGGCAGTAAAAACCAAGATGTGCCGAATCTCCTCTACGTCGTGATGACGGCGATGATGATGATCTCGTGATTCTGTGATGGCAAGGTTACACAAACAGAGCAAATAGACAATAGGAATAATTCAAACTCAGCGGTTTCTTTTTGTATCAAATAATTATTAACAAGATGAACAACTGTTTTTAAAACGTCGAATTAAGTCTACTCTTCGATAATGTCTTTGTTTACTAAACTAGTTCGCCGTCGTTCTCTCGGTCTCTGTGTGTGAGCCCATTTACGATCGCATTCTTTTCATTAAGGCATAACTTGTCTACTGAAAACGATAGGGGGGGCTACTATGGCCAACGCCATCCCAAACGAGAGCGATCGTTCGCTTGGCCGGCGCTCGTGTACTGGACATGTGACTGTCTTCTCGTTCTAAAACCAAAGTTCCTTTCTCTTCCCAAAAAGGCATATTGTCACACCTTTTCTTTCTCCAACATCCCTCCTGATTCAGATAATTTGAATTTCTCTATTAAACGTTATCTCTATATCATGATAAAACCATTATTCGCTTTCTTCTGCTGTTTCCCAAATGTCGACACTCTGATCAGGCCGACATTCCGATCTCCCATCCGTTTTTCCTGATAAGCATGAGTCTTTGTGGGGGGATAATTGTAATTGACAGCTAACACGCTTTTTCCCAGACATTTGGCGCCATCTCTCAGCTTGTTTCCTATAGTAGATACCGTGTGAATATATACTAGTCTCAATTCTATGTAAGGCCCAAACCATCACCAAGATGCATACTAGTGCGCCCTAAAAGTGCACGATCTCTGTCGGTTCTATTGGTCTTGTCACAGAGGTAGGAAAATTGGTGGGTGTCTGTGGCCTCCAAGGTTGGGAAATCACCTTGATTTGAGCATTTATTCCAAAAAGAAGCAGCAACACATCAATAAATCAACCTCTGGTCTCCTGGTATTTCCTTCTGCAGTGAAGAAAAACCGCAATGTCAAAATGTTGTATTTTCACAACAGCCAGATGGCCGGGACAATTTTATTGCATCTTGCACCAAGAGCCACAAACCTCCCTAGTAGATGGCATATGATTATGAATACATTTGTGGCAATATTTTTTTTGTTAGTAAAAAAAAGAAAGACAAAATGGAAGCCTACATTGTGCTCAAACTCAGGCAGAAATTCAAACACCTGGCTCAGCTTAAAAAGAAAAACAAGCAACTTTATAAGCGACCACAAATGGACACTTTCAAGAACCTCTAAAGACATTAAAACTTAACATCGAACAGTAAAAACAAAAACATGTTTCTCAATATAATGGGACTATTTTTTAAAAGTTGTTTTTCAAAATGTTTACTTGTCACCTTTCACAACTGTTTTCCTTCCATCACCACTATTGCTATATATTTCCTTTGTCCCTTTCTTTCAACTTCTGCTTGTTGTAGTTTATTCTTTTGTTTTGGTTTCCTCTTTTGTTTTGGTTTCGTCTGTTTTCAATAAGACATTTACGAAGATTACTAGTTCATATTTGAGAAAATGTTTAACAAATGAACACTCGCGCCCGCCCTTTGAATGCCACCTTTTACCATCCACATCTTCTTCCAAGAACATTCTGACACTGAAGACTAATAATGCAGAGGAGGAGGGGGTGGGGGTTAAAGAATGAACCGATCCCCCCTCCCTCTCCTCCACACAAAGATGTGCTTTAAAAGGCAAAGAAAGGAGTGGAATTTCAGTTAATGCCTCAATGGTTCACATAATCTACCCACCAGATGATGGAGTGTTTTTTTTTTGTTTTTTTTTTTGGTATGAGAGCAGAAGGACTGTGAGGGGTTGCAACCCAAGACAGGTACTTAAAAGTTTAAGTTTTATGTTTTTGTAAAAAGCACTTAAGACAGACTTCAGTAAATATGCATGTATGTGCTTTTCACACATATTATAACCCGTTCAAGTTCAGTCATAACGATGATAGATTTTATTTCCAAAGACTATTGGAAAATTGTTTTGAACAATATATGTAAATGTTGAGTATTTATCCGTGTATGCATGGAAATCTCTATGTATGTTGATGTATCTGTCTGTTAGGGTGTGGGTGCATCCATCTGTCTTTATATGGAATGGAAAAGTAACATGTATGTATATATGTATTATTATAGATATATTATAGAAGAATTATTTTTATTAACCAAATCAAACCGTCAATTTTTTATTGTTTTTGTTGAATAAAACTTGTTGAAAAAGAAACTGCAAATAATTATGCACCAACCCAATATTATTGTAAGCATTTGTGTATTATTTATTTAATTTATTAAAACTTTTTTTCCAGAGGTATTAAAGAGAAAAATTTCATGTTGCATTATGAGGTGAGTAAAATAATTTTATTTTTTTTCATATGAGTGAGTTAGGGTTAGATGATTGTCCTTGTAGAGGAGGTGAACACCATACGGAAACGTGGCTGGAAATCCGTGAGATTGTAAAATAAGTAATGGCATGTTTATCTTATGACATTTTCTAGGTTGCTGGTATGCACTCTAACCTAACTTCAATAACTCTTTTGGCAAACATATACAAAATGAACTATCCTCAGTCCTAAAAGATTTTTCGATTAAGCACAAAACAAAAACAAAAAAACATTTGTATTATTTGAACTATTGTTCTCATCTTGAATGTTATTTTCACAGCGTTTCAGCTGATGTAACTTCTGACCTTGTTCAGGTGCATCATGTCGAACTCGGGAATCGTGTATGGAATTTCGAATGCAACCCTTTATTCAATCCATGGGGGTAGCTTGCTCTAGTTCCATCAGCTATGAATGGGTAGAAGTCTTAAGTAATTCGTAATTGTATTCTTAATATCATACATACTGAGGATTGAACCTTCAACCTCCAGAAGACTGTCATTTAGAGCGTATTATTACTTAGCACTTATATCCATTACACTTAGCACTTATATCCGGTCATTGTGGACAATTCTAGTATTAATTTTAGGAGCCTAAAACCTATTCTTGGTTTAGATGAGTAGTTTTTCAACTTATCACTATATATTACTATTAATTACTAAATATTACAACATATTACTATATATATATATATATATATATATATGAATATATGAAACGTGGGAGCCTCTGTGTAGCTTAATTGATATATATATATATATATATATATATATATATATATCAATTAAGCTACACAGAGGCTCCCACGTTTCATCCTCAGGCTACCTAGCTCTACTTACATATCGAGCACTGTTGAAGTAAATACTGAAAATTGATACATAAAAAATTATATCTCCTTATAAAATTTTATGTGGATACATGAAATACTAATATATATATATATATATATATATATATATATATACACTAGCAGGGCTACCCGGTATTGCCCGGTGCCATGAAAACAAAATAGAAGAGGTTAAAAAGTGCAAAATATTTATATTAAAACTTTTATCTCTCTACCTCTCTCTTTGCCCCTCCCTCGTTTTCCCTTCTCCTGCTCACTAAACCTCTCTTTCTCCTCCGCCCGGCTCATTCCTCTCTTGTTTTAATGTATTGAAAATAATAATCTAAGTCATTTACTGGAGCTTTTAGTTTTATAGTAATTGCTCACAGTCAACACAGGGCAATGCGGCAGTTAATCATACAGGCTCTATCCAGCATATTGAGCACTTTGGATTGACTAACTTATATCACTAACCATATATGATACTGTATAATTGTTATTATGGCTCCCGGGCAACACCATGTTCCTTGTCTTGTATACAATGTCATGGACAACCAAACAATGTTAAAGATCTTGTCAAAGGGAACACAGATAGTGAGCAAGTGTGATTGATAACAAAAGACAGAGATATTCTTCTCCCGGACAACACTGTGTTTTAAAACACCTGTTCTATCTAGGATATTGAGCACTTTTGAGTTACTATATACCACTAAGCATTGAAATACTGTGATATTACTATTATGACTCTTGGGCAACGCCAATTACTTTTTCTTGTATAAAATATATAACAAAACACAGTGATGTTTTTTTTTCAGGGCAACACAGCATTTAAACATACCTGCTCTATCCAGGATATTAAGCACTTTGGATTAACTAACACTGTAATCCTATATTCATTGCTCCCCAGCCACACTATAAAATAAAACGAAGGAGGCCTCCAGAGCACTAGTGTATAAAATAGAACACAAGAGGCCTGCAGAGTACTACTAAAACAAACCCAAATAAAATTAAGGAGGCCTCCAGTATGCTGCTCCTAGATGAATACTTTTTTTTTTTTGATTCATCTCTAGATATTTGGTAAATCTGCTTTTTCCATTCATCTCTACATATTTCCAAATTTTGATAAGTCCCCTTTTTCCATTCATTCTACTAGTGATGGGATGATTTCAATATTTTTCCTGATTCTGATAGTTACTGATTCTGTTCTGAATTCCCGATTCCGATACAATTACCGATTTTGATTCGAAAATCGCCTAAAAAAAGTAGAATTGCAGTCCTCATCTGCTTTTAAATATAGATATACTTTTTTTTTAATTTCACAAACTTCTTAAATGTTTTTTCTTTATCGATTGCATCTAAGATTTTGATAAACTCATTGTGAGATTTTCATCTATATTTTTCACTTGTGCCATTTTTTTCTATTTATCCATTTGTGGCATTTTTATTGTGCTATTTTTACCGGGATATTTTTACATAAATTCGTTATGATGATATATAAATTTTAATTTTACTAGTAGTTTAAAAAGTAATAAATATTTATCATTTTATCATTAGTAATTGTAAATTAAGTTTTAAACAAAAAGAAACAAATTAAAAGAATCGTTTTTGGAATCAGAAATTAGGCTCAAATCTTTCTGATTCCGATACCCCAAAAAGTTCTGATTTTTTAAATTACCTATTCCGATTAATTGTCCCAACACTAATTGCTACAATTCACTTTTTCCATTCATCTCTACATATTTGGTAAATCTGCTTTTTCTATTCATCTCTACGTATTTGGTAAATCTGCTTTTTCCATTCATCTCTACGTATTTGGTAAATCTGCTTTTTCCATTCATCTCTACGTATTTGGTAAATCTGCTTTTTCCATTCATCTCTACATATTTGGTAAATCTGCTTTTTCCATTCATCTCTACGTATTTGGTAAATCTGCTTTTTCCATTCATCTCTACGTATTTGGTAAATCTGCTTTTTTCATTCATCTCTACATATTGTATTGAGAACTTTTGCCATAAGATTTACCACTTACCAAATGATATACTGTATTACTACTACAACTACTACTACCGGACTACGTCTAATACGTTTTCTGTATACAATATTATAAAAAATACTGTAAAGTTGTTTATTCTGGGCAATGCTGTGTTTAAACACATCTGCTCTATCTATTGTATTGAACACTTTTGCCATAAGATATACCACTGACCAAATGTAATACTGTATTATAAGTATTATTAGGCTTCCGGGCAACACTGAATCGTTTTTTTTATGTAGATATTATTTCCATCTAAGTAAAGAGTGAAAAAATATAATCAGGAGGCTACTAAAACCACCCAAATAAAATTAAGGAGGCCTAGATGAAATACAGTTTTTTTTAAGTGAGGCGTGAAAAAATAAAACTTAGGAGGCCTGTAGAGCACTACTGAAACCATCCCAATAAAATCGAGAAAGCCTCCAGAGCACTCTTAAAATCACGCTTTCCTTTGAAGAGGAATGATTTTGAGAATGACAATAGTCCGAAGAGAAACGTAAGAAACGATAAATACAATCTGATGTTAGCGTCTACTAATTCTGAAATTAATAATTATTAAATAACGACATTGATTACTACATGATAACATTAAATGAAATAAATGGCCCAGTTAACTCCTAAAGAATTAATCTTTTTTTTAAATTGTAGATAGCATTTTTCCCAGGGCAACGCCGTTTAAGAGAAAATATACCAACTTTGTGGGTGTTTGTTTAGTATTTAATTTTGGTTTTAGCTGGACATACATACATCACTCATTTATATAATAGATTAAAATATTTAAATATATATATATATATATATATATATATATATATATATATATATATAGTGTTTTTAATGGTATTCTAATCTATTATTTATAATTCATCGTTTCCAAATTGTACTAAATTCTTTACTAGGTCTACTTAGAAGGTCATTGAAGAAGATTGTAGGTTACATCAGCGAAACATTGTGAGAATAACATCTAAGATGAAAATAGGTGTCAGAATAATCCAAATAATACAAATTATCAATCCTCATCTAAAAAATTCCGAAATATAAAAAAAAAACACTTGTTCAATTTTTAGGTGTGAGTGTTAAATTTTGGCTGTTAATTAATTAGATTGTAACAAGACTGTCCTTGGGGGTAGGTCATGGTGATACTAATTGTTATAAAAATTGCGCTGAACAAAATTGAGGTTCAGTTTGGAATTTAGTTAAGTATGTGCTTTTGGAATTCAAATATGTTTGACAAATATTTTGAGTGTTGATTGATTTGAAAAGTAAACATCATTTTTGGGTTAGTTATGAAAAATAAACAATTTAGCATGAAAAACAAAAAATTTACATAGTAGTAGCTGGGGAATCAAAAACATCAAAGTGGATTTGTAACTGGGTAGCAAGAATGTTTTCACTCGCAGAGAGGTTGGCCCTCAGGGCTCCCATGGTACATAAAATGGTGTTAGAAAATATGGAAATATGAAATAAAGTAAGCAATAAAAATTCACTTTTTTGTTCTTCGAGTCTTCAATTGTAAATCAGTCTGTGAGGAAAAGAGAATTCCCCAACAGAAGAAGGACAACTAAGTTTTTCTTTTTAGTCTTATTATAATAATTTCGCATCATCAATGAAGATGTTGGTGCCATGACCAATTAACATATTAACATGTTCTCAACCTTGTATCATACATGCAACAACATTACAGAATCAAAAATCAGTACAGATGATTGTTATCCATACCTGGTTGTTCTTTGTATGTGCTTCTGCATGATCCTTCCAGACTGTAATCAAATCTCTTATTTATACTTTTAAAATGACTAACTCGAGACAAAGCAGATGGAAGACAGAGGACATTTATTCAAATTGATCTTTGTTCCAAATCGCTGACCAGGGAGAGATAGATTGACAATCATTGTTTAATCATATGTTGTCAACCCATTTCATTTACATGCGAACACACCATATGCTTCCCCAGGCTGCTTTTGTTGCTATCATCCTCTCTCTCCCTTAAAGCAATGTGACATATCTGCTAAATAATATATTCGGGAATTTTATACCAGGACAGCGAGTTGACCTCTGCTGACCCTATACCTGTCACACTTCCTGTTGTTCTCTAAGCACTCGTTAACTCAGCCTTAACTAAAATATACACTAGTTGATCTACCTGTTCAATTTTTAATACTTCTACTTTAAAATTAAAACTGTCAGTAAGTGTGCTGTTAATTCTAACACAACTTTGAGCAACCTTCACCAATCACTCGCTTGCCCCATAGTTTACATAAGCTCACCAGACAATCTCTCTTGGCACTCTGTCAAAAGCTTTCTCCAAATCCACAAAAGCAAAATGCAGCTTCTTTTTACATTTGTCTCAGGATAAATATAGATCAGTGATATTCTCAGGTATAAAACAAAACTACATTTAATCTATGCCTATCTGACTTTGCTCAATTATTTTCAGGACCTAATCAATCACATTTTAAGCTTCTGTTGTAACTTCTTTCTAGATCTTCTCTTTTGCCTTTGTAGTTGTTCACAATTATACTAAGTTTTCAGTCTTTCGGGATAATCCAACATGCAGAAATTTAAATGTAATGTGAACAAAGTCTTGCTGAAAAATTCACCACTGAGGATGCCTCCTATAAATCTGGTCTCTAATTACATCTCAGTGGCAATATTTCGTGTTTATGTAATTATGTAACAATTAAAAAAAAAAAAATTATGTACAAACAAAAAATTTAAAATTATTTAAAAATTGAAGATTAAAACAAAAAATATATAAAAATGATGTAAAATAAAAAATGTAAATGAAAACTAGTTATTGATAGGTTCTAAGACTTTATGACTCCTGGAGAACACACTTCAACAATTTTACCATTTAAAAAAAGAATAAGATGCGTTTTTTTTTCTGGTGATCATAAGAAAGCACACAAAATGTGAGGGGATGGGGGACATGCCCCAAAAATGGCAGTTTGACACAAAATCAATTCAATCTGGTTTGACTGATGTTAAGACACACTCAGGACAACAATTGAACTCGGTTTTCAGTTAACTAACAAACTTGTAGCGCTATCCCAGCCAACTAGGATTGACCCAAACTCTGTCACTCTTTTCGTGTTGTCTGGGTGAGAAGATGATCAATGAAGTAAAATACATAAAAAAGAAGAAAAATATTGAGAAAATAGCAACAACCAGATTTTATCTTGCCATCTTAGCTAAAAACTGTCAAATACCTTTTTAGATTCACTAGATTTGTTATAATCTTGCCCTGACCTTTGACCTACACATCTTTTATTTCTGATAATTTTAAAGAAGAGGGTTGTTTTGATTGGTGAGTTTTGTTGGATAGGTATTAATGATATAGAAATTGTATTTATTTTATTTATATATATATATATATATATATATATATATATAAATGGATAATATAAAAATCAAGAATTCTATTAGATCCTATCAAGATACAGTGAAGCTCAATATAGTAGATAGAGCATTTATATACGGATAATGAAGTGATGAAATAGATAGAATTTGTATAGTTTACACGTTTATTAACTCATCAAGTGTTCAAACAAGGAATACAAATATAAATTGACCTTTAAACCATGGCTTTTCAAAGATAATGCTCTTATCATCAGAAGGTCTAACAAATAATGATTGAATATTAATTATTAGTGGTGAATATCTTGAAAATGCAAAAGTGAATAAAAATTTAGAAAACGATTATAGGGAAAAAACCTATTCCCTATAATGGTATAATATATGTTATATAATATTTTCTCAAGGTAATCGATGAACAAAAAACCTTGCGTATCCCAAAATACGGTGGCCAAAACTTTACCTGCTGATGTTTCCATCTTTGGTCGCTTTGGCCGGCTTTCACCTGCTGCTGACTATTCCGCTAACTGTCGATTGGATTTCGGAATGAAGTAAATATTGTCAGATACTGATGCAAAAACTTCTTTTTGTTGCATTGAAACAAAGTCAGCATACCACCTCTTAATTATAGAGCAGAATCCGAATAATACCTATCAAGCGATTGCTTTGCTTAAACAGTATTTTTCCCATCAGAAAGCAATGCTTTATCAACACACGAAATTCAGATTTTTCTATGGTTTAAAAATTTTGAAACTGTAGCTTCACTTAAATAACTGTCATTTGTAAACTAATAATCCAATTGGGCTCAAATTTGGACGCGTGCCATTTAAAGGTTAGTACTTTATAATAGTTTTTTTATTTTTTTATTAGGGGTGGCATCTATATTTCAGGCCCGGGACTTATTGAGTCATATGTTATTTAGTGCTCGTAATGTATTACTGAAATATAATTCTTACAAGAAATGAATATAAGAAAGTATATAGCATAGGGTTTTATTTCGAATACAATATTGGCACCAGCATTTGCCACCTGGAAACAGCATCAACTGATTTCACAAGTAAATCCTTGTGTATTCTGTGACTTGTGAGAAAGAATGTAAGACGAGGAGTAAATTAAATACTTGCGTATTACTAGTTAAATGATGGTGAATACTGTGAGAGGATTGAAAATCTCCACATACCACCACTCAAAACAACAGCTGACACCAAAAAGAAAATCCTCACATTCCAGAAGTAATGTTTCTGATAAAGGCGAAGAATTGCTATTCATTTTATTAACCTTTATCCACAAGTGTTTATGCTTGATAACTGGTGACTCATTAGTTACATATTTAAATCTATATTTCTATATTCTATGCTTCTGCAGTTTTAGAATTTTATTGAGTATGTCTTTTGATTGGGTATGTCTGATGGTTTCTTCAGACCATCCATGATTATAAAAGTCTGATTTTCATTAAATAAATGCTTGTAAGGTTAGAAGAAAAATAATTGCAAAATAAACAAATTATTTTTTTTACATCTATATATATAAAACTCAATGTCTGTGTGTATGTATGTAATCTTTGTGTATTCCCTATAAAAAGAAAAATTAGAGAATCTACATAAAATCTAAAAGTGTATTTTTATGTAAAATCTAGCGGGGAAGACAATGGAAGTGCTTCTGAATCTCTAAGTGCACTCCTAAGGGTATAACTCCCTTAAAACTTCAAATATATCCTACTTTTATGAAATTTAAATCCTATGTATAAAATTTTCAATGGAAGTGGTCCCAAATCTCTAAGTGCCCTCCTAAGGGATGCATTGAAGCTGAACCCTCTTTTAAAACTTCAAATATATCCTATTTTGATGAAATTTATATCATATGTATGACATTCTCCAAGAAAAACAATATAAGTGGTCCCAAATCTCTATGTTCCTTTCTAGGTGCAGAATATTTATGTGCCCCCACCTCTAAGTGCCCCTTTTTTTTTGAAGCATTGAAATCTGAATTTTTCTACCAATCATAGTGCTGTCGAATCGCATATATTAAAAATAATCCATTTTTACTTTATATTTAGTTTTCATTTAAAACAAATTTACTAGCAAGTTTTAATTATAAACTTTTACATGAAAAAGATTTTGACTATTTAAATATTATGACCGAAGAGACAGTCTACGGCACGTTAACTACGGGTTGCTTCTTCTGCCAATCTACTTATAATAAGTTAAATCAAAAGTGGATTCTTTAATATGATAGCCCCTCAGATAGCCTTCAGAAATAATGACGTTTTTGGTGCATGAATGAACCATAATACTTGGCTTCTGCATTTTAAACTTAAATTCCAGTCATTATATAATAATAAATTCTGTATGTCATTCTATCAACTGATGTGAAAACATTCCCATAACAAAATAATTACAGCTTCAGCATGACGTCATAGATTTATGCTTTACGTTATGTTTCAAAACATGAGCCATAATAAAAAATATAAAAATTGGTAAACATTGTCACTTTTTAAAAAAAAACTTTTCCATTAATACTATTAAATGATGAAACCTATTCTAATTAAACGAACATATTTATTCAAAATAATTGAAAACAAGGCTATGTACTGTAAAAACTGCTTTTTTTTCTCCTTTTTTAAAATTATGTAAAAATAAAACTCTTTAAAATAAGTTAAAACACAAATAAACTTATCCCGGTTAGTAGAAGAGTAACTTATCTTGCCTTTCATAATATTTATTGGTTGCCTATTTGTTTTCTTTTTTTTACTCCTTTTTCGAACTGTTAGCTGTCGTTAAAAATACTCGGATTTTTTGTTCAACACAAACCTAGTGTCTACCTGTTCAGTTAGAATGAAAAACAAAATGGCTGTTCATGAGCACTGCACGGGGCCTATGGATAATCGGTGAAAAATCTAAAAATAAACGAAATAGTGTTAGAAACACATCCAATAAATATCACCAATCGTGGGAAAATGTAATGTTCTACCAGTATTTTGTACCAGTACCAGTTTCATCATACAAAGTTCAGAAATGAAAATCAGATTGGAAAAATATAGTCGCCATCTAAACAAGTCTAGAAAGAGGTTAGCTAAGGTAGATCGATAACTCAAGTTTAAAAACATTTATTTTTCAACTAGAAAATTATGACAGGAAGTTATTGTTTTTCCTTAGCTAGCATATTTCTATTTTTTCTTAAACTTGCGACTATATCTTTCCGCCTATTTTTCATTTGTCAAATCACGCATGGTCAAGCTGACCTGTTGGTTCCTGATTGGCCGGAATCTTCGGCCAGCGTGCTTTCACGAGATCACCCCCTCTTCTCTACCTCAGAGACGAAGAAGGGCTAAGTAAACAAAGAAAGAAAGGAGTCGCAACAAATATCCCCTGGCCGTTTGTGGCGTCTGCCACATATCCATTAAAAAAAGAAGTTAGAGAACTCAAAGTTGAATTGTAATACATTTTATGCGCAAGAAACTAAAATCTGTTAAAAAATGAATATATTACAAGATTCTTTGGTATTGTAGATTATCATCTTCCGCTAAATCGCACCCTTGCCTCCCAAAATATGAGGTTCTACTTTTATTTAGGCAATTACATGTTAACACCCTAAAAAACTTGGCAGAAAGAAAGAAACAAAAACAATTATTTTAGAATTTAGAGTGTGGATAAATATAATGTAAAATAATCCTCCATTTCAGGGCCATTCTTGCATTTTAGGGCATTAATCAGTTTTTCTATGGGAGATAAATCCTGTGCGGGGTTTTTTTTTTGGGGGGGGGGTCTCTTTTTTTCTTTTTTTTTTTAGACGATTATGTTTAGTTTTAAGAGGTTTTAGTGGAAGGAGGGGGGCTTGCCACTCGGACGTAGGGTTAGTAGTAGGGCTAAGGGCAATTACGTGTGAACACCCTGAAAACTTAGCAGAAAGAAGAAAAAACAATTATTTTAGAGTGGGGATTAGTTTCACATAAATTTAATGTAGAATTCACCATTTCCGAGCCATTCTAGCGTTTAAGGGCAATTAATCAATTTTTTTCTATGGGAAATAAATCCTGTGCGTTTTTTTTATGGGCATCTGCCCCCCCCCCCCCTTTTTTTTTTAGACGATTGTGTGGTTTTAATGGTCTTTTTGTAGGATGGACGCTTGCCACTCGGACTTAGGATTAGTGATAACGTTAAGGAAGGGGTTTTGTTTTGGATGGAGGTTGTCATTCGGACTTAGTGTTAGTGTTAAAGGAGTTTTTTTTTAAGGGGTGGCTTGTCACTCAGATTTAAGGTTAATAGTACGACACGTTTAAGAGAAGGCATTTTCAGGAGGTGGGCTTGTCACTCGAACCGTGAGTTGGTGGGAGAGTAATTTTTTATTTTATATCAAGTTTTCAGCTTTAAAAAATATTTTTAAAATAGCACTAAAAAGGCAAGAATGGCAGGGAAATTGAAGATCATTTTACATTAAATTTATTTGCAAAACTGATTCCCCACTCTAAATTGTAAATTATTTTTTGTTGTCTTTTTTCTTTTTTCCGACAAGATTTTTAGGGTGTTCACACGTAATCGCCTAAAAAAGTAAAATCTTATTTTTTTTAATTGGCGACTAGAAGTTCGAAAGTTGAGTGAAAACCAGTATTTCTTATAAAGTATTTTTTATAAAAAGAACCACAAACAGCATTAACTTTTTTAAGCACAAAAAGTATTTTGTCTTTTTTTTTCAAAAGTCCATAAACGAATTTTACAAAGCTTTATAAGCTTTACAAAGTTAGTTTATAGCCAACTGTTGCTGATTGATTGTTATATCAGCAATACTAGCAGCCATTGTTGACTTTCGCTCAAAAAGGGACAATATTTTTTTGGATAAGGTAATTTAAAATTACTACTACCGAAAGACAAAACAACATACAATTATAATTTGAGTGCATAAAAAAAGATAAAATATTGATTTATTTACTAGTTGGGGTACGAAAAATAATTTTTAAAAAATGTTCGATACACGTAATGTTGAAGGTTTATTTTTAAGATGACAAACAAAATAACAGATCAATTCATTTTGTACCCGATAACAATTGAAATTGATATTTTTTCTAATTGCTTTCCAAATTTCATGACGAAATTCCCCAAAGGCGAATGGTACGATATCTTTAAAAGAAGGGGGCTTAAAAAAAACTAACGTAAATGGCCGAAAATGGTGTTACCATTTTTATGACTTTATTTGCTGGAAACTCTTCAAATATATGATGTAGATTATTATTTATTAATGCATTTAAAAGGATATTCATTTACAAACAAAATGGTGGTATTTTGAGGAATTGAAGTGCTTTGGTTTTTAAAATATGACTATTTTAGTAGAACTACATTGAAATCCGTAGTTATCCAAACAGTTTTATGGTCGATAGGTATTGCTATATATACAGGGCGTTACGGAGCCCTCCAAAAAGGAGCACGCTCCTTTTTGCTGGAGCAAAGGAGAGGAGGGCTCATTTTATATTCAGTCGGAGTGGAGTGGGAACAACTCCATTTGGGACTAAAGAGCGGTGGTTTTATCGCTCCTCGCTCCCAAATTATTTGATTTTTTTTTCTTTTAAACATTCAGCAATAAAATGGGAAAGAAAAGAAAGTCTCAGAGTTTACTCAAGTTATTTAAAAAAATTATATCTGGTAAATGTATATGAGATAGGGAGAGAGAGACAGGGAGAAAGAAGGAGAACATTTTAAGTTCTCAGATTTTTACATCTATGTGTTAAATCTTTCATGGGACAGTTTTCTTAGGGCAGAAGACACACAATTTGGCACCAAATGTCTTTAAATGCGCCAGTGAGTCTATAGATGTCTTTGAAGTTATTTTCTTATAGATTTGAACTTTTTTTTGTATTTATGCGATTGCCAATTTTTCTTTTAATTCGTGTTTGTAAATAAAGAATTTTATGTTCAATTATACTATAGGGATCGTTGGATTTTCTCGCCCATTTAGCTCGGTATTCACCCAAATGTTCGATAAAATCGATTTTTGGGGTGAAATTGGACATTTTGTCCTGACAAAAAATTCTAATTTATTTAATAGCATATATCAAATTGAACTTTTATGCCACATATTTACCCGTCGTCTTTTCGGCAACATTTTTTGTTATTCTTAAATTCACGACTAGTATGTTTTAATCTTTTCATGTTTGCTTTTAAATTCGTTAAATTCCGTTAAAACTTGCTTTTGTAAATAGAATGTTCAAAGTTTTTTTTTGTGTGTAAAATATTAAAGCAGTAAAAATATCTTTAGTCCAAGGTAAAAATATATTTAGTCCAAGAATAAAAAACAATAAAAACCAACATGGCCGTCAGCGATTAAAACCTGGAATTAAAGTTAGATTCTCAACACTTTAAAAAGTAAATGAGAATTTTATTTCAGGACGAAAAATACAATTAAGACCAGCAATCAGTTTTATCCTAAATTTGGGCGAATACCAAACGAAATGAGCAAAAGAAAACAGCGGTCCCTATTCTACAACCCCCACGTAGCCAGAGGGGTGCCAGGGGGGGGGGGGGCAGGCCCCCTCTGCAATTACATTTGCACCCCCTGAAATTTGTGATCCAAAAAATATCATGAATAGAAATACTCTTATATTTCGTAGTCAACTATATTTCATGTATTTTCATGTCTGTGTGAACTAATAGTGAAAAGAAATGTCAAAATAAATAAAGAATGGATAGGGAGATAGAATAAAAGTATAATAATGAAACAGATTCTTGGTTATTGAAACAGTATTTTCTTAAAGACAACTACTCTTAGAAAGACTAGAGGAAATTTTGACCAACATAAATGTAAGTGCATATATTTCTTTTCTTTTTTGTTAACTCTATTTTAAAGAAATTTAAAATGTGTTTTTAGTAAAAAATAATTACTAATAGCATTTTTTAAATTATTAATCTTTGGATGTTTAAATAACTGAAAATCGTGGCGTTCACTTAAGAGGCTATGGCATCCTCCAATATTTGTAAGTAAATATTTTTTAAATAAGTAAGCAAAGAAATCGATTTATCTACATTAAGTTTCTTTTTAAAGAAGCAAAAACTAGTCTAATTTGTTTGGACTTTTTCTTGAAGAACTCTATTCATTTATTGCTGTAACTTTTACAACAAAACAATAAATAACAACACAACTAACATTTTTTTTGTTTAAAGAAAATAAAACTTGACGAAAAGTAGCCCGTCTTTACAAAAAAAAAGCAAAATGTTCAAAATTAGTTCAAAAGACAACGTCAAACAATAAAGTTTATCTAATCATGATGTTAATTATTAATTAGAAACTTAATTATAGAGTTCTGGATTAAAATTTCTTGTGAAATGTGTCTTTTCTTGTGAGATTCTTTTTAAATAAATATTATTTGAGAAAGGAGAAATTACTATAAGTCTCGATGTCTTGTTTCTAAATACCCCCTATTTAGAAGCAAAACATCGAGACTTATATTTTTATACTAATATTTAAAAACAATGTAAGAAATAGATATTTTATAAATTGAGAGAAAAAAAGGGTGCCCTGAATATTCGGCAAATGAAAATTCAGCAACGGAAAATTCGACAAAGGAAAATTGGGTATCTTTTACAATAATCTGCAGAGTGAAAACGCTCAAAAAACAAATATACAACAAATAAAAGTAACTGTAGCCGATAAAAGTTATTTTCCAACTTATCTGTGACATTTGTTTGTATTTTTAAGCCGTTTCAACTGCTCTTTATTAGAAATCAATATTTTTGTCACACGAACATTGGACAAAAAAATGGCGATGGGGGGGGGGGGTATCGTAACAAGGATAAGGCCGAGGCGCCTTTTTCTTTTAGTAAAAATCCGTGCCCAAAAAAAACAAGAATTTTTTTTACATCTAATAAAAACCCATTTATACTACGTAAAAATACAAATGTCATAGGTAAGTAGGAAAATATCTATTCTCGACGTAGCTCACCTTCACTTGTTGCATATTTATTTTTTTACCCCGTTCTCGTTCGTTTTTTGGACCCCGTTAGCGACTCTGCGGATTATTGTAAAAGATACCTCGAAAATTTGCAATTTTGGCAAAGTAGGAAAAATCGGTAATTAATTAGGGAAGATATATCGATTGAAAAAAGATTTTAGAACCGTACTTGCGGGGGATATAGTTGTAAATACGGGGCTACCCCCTACCAATAAATAACACTTGTGTTATCTTTTTGGTACTCGTGCAGTTTACGGACAAGGCTATTTTTTAGATAAGATTTTCAAGTTAAATTCAATTTTTACGATATCTTTTGTTTATTACATTGCAGGTAAAAATACAGAATAGTTTACAAAGCCCTCCCCCACGCTTCCCCCTATGTTAAGAATGGCTTTCTAAATAATGTTATTTCAACCCGGTTCGTAATTAAATTACGAGATTAAATCCATCATAATGCATTTAGATTTCTTTGTAAACAAGTTAGCCATTTTAATATTTTGTTAATAATTGAAAAAAATATCAATTACTTCGTGTCTGTTCGAAATTTGAAAGGAAATTTGTTTTCCTTGTCATGAAATACATTTCTAATTTATTTTTTGTAACTGTAATTCAGTGTTTTAATCTCGGCGGGAAAGAGGATGTGTTGAAAATCGGCCGCTCGTCGAGTCGTATTTTTTTTTTTTACTTCAAAATTGATAAATCACTGTAAGATGAAGTGGTTAATTCGTCATTTCATAGCCAAAATGATGGACAATAAATCGGCTGTATATTTCTGATTCTTTTCCGACCTTTCAAGGATTAATTTGAAAGAAGTAAAAAAAATGTAAAAAGTAGTAAATAAACTTACTTTTAGTCAAGATGGCCACCAGAGATTAAAAAACTGAATTACATTTACAAAAAAATAACTAATAAATTAATTTCATCACAAGAAAAACAATTTTGCTTTTTTAAAACATGATTTTCTAAGCATTTCAAAGCCAGTTCAAATGACTTTCTATTCGATAGTTTAGATACTTCCAAATTTCGAACAGAGACGAAGTAATTGATATATTTTTCAATTATTAACAAAATATTAAAATGGTTGACTTGTTTATGACGAAACCTAAAAGCATTGTGATAGATTTAATCTCGTAATTTAATTACGAACCGGGTTGAAATAATAACATTATTTAGAAAGCCATTCTTAACATGGAGAGAGGGGGTGCTTGTTAACTATTCTGTACTTTCACCTAACAATTTAACAAACAAAAGATATAGTAAAAATTGGGGAATCTTTTACTATAATCAACAGAACGGAAGAACGAAAAAAGGGTGAAAAAACAAATGGGCAACAAATAAATGTTAGACAGGGCAAGACAAGTTGCTATTCTACCTAGCTGGATAAGTTTATTTGTGTTTTAACCTATTTTAAAGTTTTTTTGTTGTGTTAAAACCAAGTGTCGGCTCTTCATTTCGAAAGCGACATCCAACATGGCTTCCGGGAATCTCTCAGAAGCGCACAAAAATCGGCAAGTAGAACAAAATACTCTTAGAAACACATCCAATAAATGTCACCAATCGTAGAACATTACATTTTCGCACATAAGGTTTAGCTAAGAATTTTGATTCTTAGCAAATCCTCATGTATTAAAAGATTGAAAGTTTTGGACGCTTTTTACATCCAATAATTTTATGAATAGAGATTAAATCAACAGTACACTAACAATCATTATTTATAGTTCCATAACAATTTGGTTCAGTTAATAATTTAATGACCAAACGATACCGTAAAAATTAAATGTAACTTTCAAAATCCTATTTAAAAAATAATTTGTTTAAAAAATATTTAAAAAAATAATTTGGTTGAAAAAATATTTGAAATATTTTAATTGGAGGAAGCCCCCTCCAAAAATATTTTCATTGATTGACAACTATTAACAAAAGATTATTTGTGGCGTCTTTGCGTTAAAAGAAATTTAATATTTAATATAAAATATAAGCACATTAAGTTACCGTAAATATTGGTTGTGAGTAAAGTGATAAGCGTCATACATCTTGTTATATAGGTCACAAATGAGTAATTAAACCCACATAAATTGTTTGACCAATTTTTCAACAGTATCTGATTTACCACCCGGACTTAGGATTAGTAGTAAAAAGGGTGCATGTTTTTTTATAATGCAATCTTTAAAAGAATGCAGTATTTACAAAGTACCGGAAAAATGTTTAAAAATAAAATTTAAAAAATTTCTCAAGAAAAAAAATTACAGATATTGATAACTGTAAAAAAATAAATATAAACATTTAAAAAAAATATTTTTAAAAATTAATTTATTTATTTACGTTCGTGGGCTTTTGCCCGTGTTTGAATTATTTTTGTGAGCTTTTGCCTGGTGGGCTTTTGTCCGCACACAGGATTTTCTCGCTCATTTCGTTTCGTATTCGCCCACATTTCGGATATAATCGATTATTGGTTTGAAACAACACTTTTTATCGTGAAATAAAATTCATATTTACTTGTTAAAGTGTTGAGAATGTAACTTTAATTCAATGTTTTAATCGCCATTTTTTTTCTTGGACCACAAATATAACCAATTTAAAAGCAAACATGAAGAAGTTAAAACTAAAACATATCAGTCAATAAAAATAAAATGTCGGAAAAAAAGACGGTGGGTCGGGTAAGAATTTGACATAAAAGTTCAATTTTATATACGTTAAAAAATAAAAGTACTATTTCACACCCAGGATCGATTTTATCCAATATGTATTTTGATAATGTTAATAGCCTCGAGCAATACAAAATGGCTCGTGTGATCGGCTATTTGAAACTTTCTATTAGAAATGGGCTCTCTGGCTTGTTTGTACAGAGTGAAATTCAGCACTTTGAGGAGACTGAAAAACTATTTGAGATCAACTATGGGACCACAAAGGTTGAATACAATGGCTATTTTGGAAATATAATCTAAAATCGCTAAAACAGTCGATATTTCACAAACAATTTCCGACTTTTCGAATATGAAAGTGTGACGTGGTGGTATACAATAAGTAATACTATTTAGTTTCGATAGTTTGTTTTTATTTGTTTTATCCATTTGTAACACTGATTTAACACTTTCTTTTTCATTTCTGTTTCGTTTCTCATATTTTTGTTTGCTTTAATGTCTATTTTGTAAAGTAAATAGTCATATATTCCTCATTGCTGTTGTTTTTCACATTTTTGTTTGGTTTGTTGGTTACATTTGTACAGTATTATACAGTATAGGAGTATTTTACGAAAAATAATATGCAGTACCATATGAATCGGTGATAAATATATAGAATATATGTAAGAACTTTGTACGTTTTTTATGTTGTATAAAAATATGAAGAGAATAACAGCATTTTTCAATCCTGATGCCAAAGCTAAACGTCAGTGCCCAACACAAGATTCAGATAGAGATAGCAACAGTTCTTCAATTCTATCATCAGAAACTGTTTCATCACATCAACAGTCGGCCCCTCTTTCATCAGATCTATCAACAGTTTCTGATTTATCTGAAAAGGGAGAGCCACCGGTTCACCCAAGAATCGAGTTCCCAAAGAATCAGGCTACTGGTGGAAGTCTCAGTGAGGGACGTCGTTTTTCAAGTCAGTGGTACGCCAAATTTGAGTGGATCGAGTACAGCATCCAGAAGAATGGTATCTTTTGTCATACATGCAGGAATTTTGAACATTTACTACGAGAGGAAAGTAGAGTCTGAACAGAGTTTGGCTTTCGTAACTGGAGGAAAATTGGACAAAAATTGAAAGCACATAATGATACTGATGTCCACAAAAAAGCGGACAAGGTTCGGATCACCTTAAAAAATGTTCAGAAAGTAGGTAGAGTGGATCAACTCCTGCATCCATGCTACCGAGACAAGAAATTCATCGGTGAGCACAAACAGCATCTCCTGACAGTACTGGACATAGTATTATTCTGTGCGGAGAATGAGATAGCACTGAGAGGTGATGACGAAAGCAAAGAATCACTAAACAGAGGAAACTTTTTGGAGTTACTTTCACTTTTATCTAAGTATGACCCAACTATTCAACAATGCTTGAAGAAACTTCCGAGAAATGCAAATGTTAAGCCCAGAGATTCAAAATGATTTATTCTTTTCAGTGCAGAAGGTTCTGTTAGAGGAAATCAGGGACCAGGTTCAGGAAGCCGGATATTATGCGGTTTTAGCTGATGCGGTTAAGGACATCTCTAACAAAAAATTACTTGGTGTTTCATTAAGGTTTCTGCACGGAGGAAAAGTCCATGAGCGGGCAATTGGTTTCATGGAGCTGTATGACTTATCTGCTGCCAGTATTTCGGAACAGCTGCAAGGTAGTCTGCGGTCTATGAACTTGGAGAAGGAAATGTGTGTTGGGCAAGGATACGATGGTGCAAGTGTGATGTCAGGTGAACGTGGTGGTGTCCAAGCGCTGATGAAAAAGGCTGGCTATACAAATGCCCAGTATGTGCACTGTGCATCTCACAAGCTGAATTTAGTTTTCGCATCTGTCACTGAGAGTGATCCTGCCATTAAGACATTCTTCGAGACCATGGATATAGTGTACACTTTCATGACAGGTACAAAACGTCATTCCCGATACCTGGAAACCCAGAAGATGTTGTATCCGAAAGACCCACAATTGGAACTGACCCATTCATCTACAACCAGGTGGTCTTCCAGATCCTTAGAGGTTGAAAAGTTCTTGCGCCGTTTTGATGTCATTTTGGACACTCTGGCATCCTTTCAAAATGATCCTGCTGCTGAAACAAAACTTTCTGCTATTGCTCTACTGAAGGCAATTCAGACAAAGAAGTTCCTAGTTCTCCTAATCTTTTGTGACCAAAGGTCTGCAAAAGAAACTAACAAATGCGGAGACAGCTATTAGCTTGGTGGAAACACTACTTGAACACGCAGAATCATTTGATACAGAGAAGGTGGTGAAGTATGCATTGGAGCTTGCCACAAAGTACGATATCACGGATATTGATACTCGGCCATCTGGAAGGGCACGAAAGTTATCCGGAAAATTAGATGGCACATTAGTGACTGGTTCCGTTGGCTATAACTGTGTGGGTACAGTGAAAGATTTTGATTTGGTACTCCGACAGTTGCTGGGGCACATTAGAGGAGAACTCCGTGCTCGATTTGGAAATGCTCAATGTGCAGTGATGAAAGCTGCTGCAGTGTGTAACACGTCATCAGAATCATTCATGGACAGTGAGACACTGAAACAGCTAGGTTCACTGTTTGGTGTTTTGGTAAAGGAGAGTGAGATGGAAATATTCAAGAACTACTTTCAGCAACGTCTCCCTACCGAAGATCTTGGACTTTCAGAATTATTTGAACAATGTGACAGGGATATTTTTCCATCAGTGCATAGAGTATTGCAATTGCTCTTTACCATCCCACAGACCGTTGAAAGACTATTCTCTTCAGTGAAGCGCATCAAAACAAGAATGCGATCTTTGATGTCAACAGAGAGACTGACCTCACTCTGCCTCATATCCTTTGAAAAAGATTTGCTGAGAAACATTGACAGAGAGCGCATCCTTGCGCATTTCAATAACTGTAAAAATAGGAGATTATAATATAATTCTGTAGAGCTAGCAAGTAGCAACCTTATTTTACGAACTTTATGTTATTATTACTATGTTTACTATGCTTTATGTGCTTTACTATGCTTATGTTGTTATTTACATGTACCTACCGAAATACACAACAATATATTTAGATTATATAAAATTGACAATTTATTGATATTTTTTGGGCAACATATGAAAAATATTTTTTTTATTCAATCTTTAAAAAATAAACTTCATTGGTTTTTTTTTGCCCCAAATTGTACTACAGAAAAAAAAATGGATAAATCGATTTGTTTGAAAGTACTTGCGCGTTTCTCTGTTATAAATAATAATATACATTATACAATATAGTTACGTTTGTAAAACAAAAACAAATATTAAACAACAACACAACGAGTAATGTTGTCCTGGCTGTCTCTCCTCTTCCAGAGAAATGTTTTCTTTAAAAAGAAAATAATCACTAATAATGTTTAAAAGTAAAACTTTATTTACTTAAAACAAATCTAAATTCCCTTCCAAAATAAACAGAAAAAATATCGGGTCAAATTTTCCTTTCCTGAAAAAATAGGTTGTTAATGTAATGAAAATTAAAATTGTTTTAAAATACTTCAGGGATTTTTCTATTTCTATTTTATACCTCAGGAAACGAAAATTTACGTATAATCCTATACTTAGTCTGACATCAAAATATTAGCGAGATTTTGTCAAATATTATCTTACGGTCTTACACTTAAAGTGACATCCCAACCGATATCGATGAGATCCTTTAACACCCACCCCTATCCTTCGACCACTCATTGGCAGAATAGAACGGTGATGAAAGAAGGTACATTTTCATTATGGGGTGCTGAAAAAGAGCCGCTCCTTTTTGAAAATGGGGAGTGTGAGAGGAGCCAGCTCCAATTTTGGCCGTTGGAGCAGGAGCGGGAGCAACTCCAAAAGTAGTGGAGCGCGCAAAACCCTGTATATATATATATAGTTATCCACAAACATATATTTGAACAGTTACTAATAATTTAATATTCTGTAATTTGTAGTTTTGATTATCATAATAGTTCCGTCGATAGTAAAACTTATCATGTCGCTGGGTTGCCGAGAACAGAATCTACCCATGTGTTACATCCTCCTTTGAGAGGGGGGGGGAGTAATGTATCTGATCTGTTGTCATAAGACCATCTTCCCAGAGATTACCTTCTCCTTTTTTGAGGAGGGGGTGGAGGTAGGGGATAGTGTACTATTTTGGAGGGGGTATTGTAGTATATGTTCTGTCATGATACCATCCGACCTGACATTACTACCCCCTTTCTTTTGCAGGCTTCAACTCCTCCTTTGAAAGGTAGTATAGTATATTTTCATTCGTCATTATACATTCTTCCCCAGCATTACCTACTCTTTGTGTATGCTCGTTCCTCACGATACCAACCTCCCAGGATTAACTTCTTTTTTAGGGGGTGGGGTAATGTACTATCTATTCTGTTGTCATCATATCATCCTCTCAGTCATTACCTTCTCTTTGGTCAGTTCATTCATCATGATATCATCCTCTCAGCCTAGTAAAAATATGTGACCGCTCTACCAACTGAGGTATTTGCACTTTCATATCTTAAAACATTACATCAACTAAATGATTATAACTTTCGCATGACATCATAGATTTATGATTTACGTTATGTTTCAAAACATGAATTCAAACATAAGCAATAATAATAAAAAATAAATGGGTAAACATTATCAATAATGTTGGAAATTATTTTAATAGTTCAAGACAATTTATTTAGCTTTAACTATGTATTATATGTTGTTTTTCACAATTATATAATTCTAGACAAGTAAATAGGAACACCTTCTCACAGACAGCAAGATAGAAGAGGGTGACGCAGTAGCCTAGCAAAAAATGTGACTGACAGGGAGTCTGTCTGTCCGTCAGCGGAAATGTTTCTAAATGTAAGAAACTTATTTTACATTAATAAACAATAAACCTGACACCGGCACTGGGAATCGAAACCGCAAACCTGATGCCTGCAGTCTTGGTCATTACTGACTGACCTAACTGACTGAACTTTCCAAAGTCTTTCAAATAAACTCACTTAAACAATTCACTGAATTTCCATTAATATGACATTGTGTATGATGCTATCCCACACTCTAACCCAGGGGACATTGGGTAATGCTGCTAGTTATTTAATATAGCAAGGGGATGGGGTATGGTTTCACCTGTGGCACAAGAATTAGAGGATACACTATCTTTTACTAAAAAGCAAAGAAGGGCAAAGCAAGTCCTCTAACTTTGCCTGCCTTTGGAATGTTAAAAGATAAAAGATGTTCAGAGAGAACATTTTGGTTCATGCCTGGAACTTGATGTCTCGAAACCTAAAAGATAAAAGATAGATAAAAGAAAAGTGAGTAACAAATAATAAAACTTCAGCGAATTTTGTATTATTTGCATTATTCGGACTACAATTCTCGTCTTGTTTTTTATATTCACAACGTTTGACCGATGTAATCTGTCGGCAGTTATAATCCCAGCTGCTTACAACACTGAGTATTCCCAAATGGTCACCCATTTAAGTACTGAGCAGGTTCAATGTCACTTTACTTTGTGATTAAGCCATAAATATACTCATCTAGAGAAATAAAATTAAAAACATTTAAGTCAAACATTAAATTTTTTTCAGATAATGTACCATTTCAGCATTTTATTCCAGAATTGGGCAGTCGAGCAGGGCATTGCCCACTCCAAGCTTGCGATGCCCCACTTTATTATTGTGCTGGAAATGCAGTTGATCTGAATTTGCTTGTGACTAATCTAGCCAAGATTTATAAAAAAAAAATTTTCATACTCAAAAATCTGAAAGTTAAAATTATTTTAACTTTCCAATTTTTGAGTATCATTTAAGATCTGCTTTTAAAAACATTTTTTCATTATTTATTTGTAAGGTTTCGTATTTTGTCCTTGAAATAAAGGACCTAGAAATCTGATATTTTTTAAAAATCCATAGCTATTCAGGTTTTGGTTAAAAAAAAGCAAATAAGTTTAATTTTCTATACATATCTATCTAATGTTCCATTCTATATAAACTTAAAACAATGTCTCTTTGGAGGGATCCAGTTTTGGGGGAAGATTTTAAAGAAAACCGTTTTAGGGAATACTCAAATGGGAGAGATCAAGAGAAATATTTTATGATAAACACAAACAAAATAATAAGTTCAAAAGCATAAATTATCAAAAAGAAATATTTGATATATATTTAAAAGTGGAAGTTTACATAGATATATGCAAACATAGAATGTTTGTTCATATTTTGAGAATCTTTGCAGAGCAAAGGGAATTCATACGTTGAGCTAATTAAGAAGTCTGAGTCACTTATTTAAGGGCCGTGAATTATCCACGGGTCAAAAAATCGTAATCAAAACATCCCCACTCAGTTATAAAATTTACATTTGATTAAAAGTTATTATTTATAAAAGTAATGTTTATTTGACGCATATAGTTCAGTGAGAAATGTTATGAGAGTTAAAATGAATACGTTTACACATTTGTTTACAATCAGCGTAAATCAGCAAAGACATTGGAGGGAATTCAAGCAGTGTGTGTGTTGCCATTTGTGTGCATATGTGTATGACAGTGTGTGTTTAAGTGAGTTGAGAATTGTAGCAAGAAATGGGGCGAAGGAAAACGGAGTGTAACATGAACGTTAGCACTGTCTTGGAATTTTTGTCTCAACCGTTTATTGAAAAAAAAATTTAGTTTTCAATGGGATCGAGGTTGATCCAAAAAGGCAATTTCGATAAATTCAGAAAATCCTCTGATTGGTTCAAAATATTATTTGTGTTTATTAATTCAGGTGGATGCATGCGCGAAGCCGTGTGCGCAGAAACGATTTTGAGAACTTTCATTTTGGGCACCGAAGGATAAACTTTGCTGCTACACAACTCTCCACCCAGAAGACTTAGTTTCGCTTTGCATAATAAAAACAATTTTTTTCTTTGTTCTCTTTCGTGAGAAGAAAAAAAAATTATATATATATATTTTGTTTTGTGTGAAAAACTTTTTTTTGTGTGTGTGGGTTTATTTGAGAAGAAAAAATTATATTTTGTTGTTGTTAAGAAGGATTTTGATGTGTTGAAAAAGATTATTATTATTTTCTTTGTATTTAAAAAAAGAAGATTTTTTAAAATTTATTTATTATTTAATAATAAAAATATGTGTTCTCCTTTTTCCACTTTATATTACTTATATTATTTATATTACTTGTTTGTTTCTCTTCAATTCGTCACTCAGGGGAAGGTGCAGAACCATTCGACTCCAGGATGGGTCGAACAGTATCTTTTGATTTTGTAGTTTCTGAAGTATATGCAGGTTTCAGGTTGAAACATTACTGTGTACATCATCAGATACTTTTATAGTAAAATATTTGCTATGGCGATGTACAACTTGGAATGGCCCTCTATATGAAGCTTCCATAGATTTTCACATTCTATCTATTCTTAACCAAATGCTTTCACACTTCTGAAGATCCTTAGGTAAAGAATGGAGGTATCCATTTAATAATCTGTCTGTGTCAAATTTCCGCATCTCTTCAGCTAAGGTTTTTATATGATCATCTGTTATTTTAATGTCCTTTTCTTCGTATGTATGGATTAATAATCGAGATAGTTGTGCATTAGCATCGTTACTGCAGTAAATGGGGACTGACCTGAATCTTTGGGTGTTATCCTGGTACCAAGGAGGACTATGAGAAGAGCAGACAACCTCAATTTTTTTCTGCCGATGATTGCCATCTTTAGGGTTCAGTGTGGCCGCTCGATCATTTTATTTGCTTGAAGATGGTACAAAGTCGTTCTTAATCTGTGGAAAACTAATTTTCGGCAGCTCCAAGAACAGCTCCGACTCAAATTGGCTACCTCTATCTGTAATCACATGTAGGAGCACACCAAATCTTGGTATTCACGTATCAACAAAAGCAGTCGATACTGACTGCAATTATGTCAGTTAATGGACAAGCTTCTCTCCATCTCGTATTTCTATCAATGCTAACGATAAGGTGAACATATAGGTCCATAGTGTTTCTTTACTGGTGTTAAATGGCCAATAATATCAACGTGTACAGTTTGAAAACGACTGGATGGCAGCTCAAATGGATGCATTTTACTTTTTATGTGTTTGGTTATTTTTGCTTCCTGGCAATGCTGATATTCCTTGCACTTTACTGACTTGGCCATTTAATGAAGCTGTAATTCTAGGATGTGACATGCAAACTATCAAAAAAAAAAAATTTTCTGAGCTTTTGTGTTACAAAAGGTTGTGGAAAAGGTAATGACACGTGCCATAGTATTGCTTCATACTCATTTATTTGATACGGCTTTAGTTGATTATGCAGGGTCTTTATTTCTTCGTCATCTGCTAATCGGATATATCAATTATGATTGCATATGCTGGTCATGACAAATGGTCAGCTACGATGTTCTGGGAACTTTTTATTTGTGAAATATCGCTCACGTATTCACTTATGAAACAGAGGTGATGTTGTTCTCTGTCAGATTTTAAGGAGGACTGGCTTTTGAACACCCCACAGTGTGGTTTGTGATCGGTCAGTAGAATATTCCTGCCTTCCACGTGATGTCTGAAATGTAAAACTGCTATATAGGCAGCTAGTAATTCTCTGTCGAAGGTAGAATATTTTTGTTGAGTTTGTGATAATTTTTTTGAAAAGAACCCAATAGGGACTGGTTGATTGCTGATCATTTGATGCAATGCTGCTCCAACAGCAGTTATTAGCTTTTGAATCAGAATAGGAAATAGTGGTCACATCTGATAAGCATGTTTTTACAATTTCAAAGGATTCAACTTCTTTTTTGAAAGATACTTTGTTTGATTTTGGATTCAACCGTATACACTCTGTGAGTGGTAATATAATTTCAGTGAAATTACTAACTAGCTTCCTGTAAAAATTTGCCATTCCAAGGAATCGTTGAAAAGTTGAAGAAATTCATTTAGTTCACAAATTTTCTTAACGCTAGGTTTAAAACCATTGGTAGAGATGTGAAATCCCAAAAATTCAAGTTAAATAACATTGAAAATGCATTTAGAAAGAGAGTTTAAGGCTATACTCACTGAGTTTCTGTAAAACATTATCAAGGTTTTTGGAGTGCTCTTCTTCATTATTTGAGAAAATGAGAATAGCATCGATATATATGAAAATACAATCGATGTCCCGGAAAATGTTGTCCATTATCATTTGGAAAGTACTAGACGCATTCCGAAAACCGAAAGGGATATAATTGTACTCATATAAACCAAAGAGTATTGTGCTGTTTTGAGTGGACCAGTACTTGATGGTAAGCTGACGATAAATCTATGCAGTTTTGATGACAAGGAATTTATGTTTGGCACTTGGTAGCAATCCACTTTTATTATAGCATTTAGCAACCTGTAGTCACCTACTTACAAGTCCTGTCTGATTTAGGCACCATATGATTTAGAGGGAGATATAATTCCGGCTTTCTGGAATTTCCTAAATTCTTCTGTAGCTATCCTGTGTTTCTGAGCTGATAACTACCTTACCTTAGGGAATGAAGGAGGGTTGCTACCAGTTTCAATTCTGTGAAACACTTTGGGTTTTGTTGTGTTAAGAGTTATGATGTGAAGAAATTAGGTTGAGATATTTTTCCATAATTGTTTGCATCGTCATGTTAGCAGAATTATCTGGGTATAGTTCGATGTTCATAAATATTGGTAATGGTTGTGTGCTGGAATATCTGTTGTTTTATCAATCAATTTGTTGTTTGTACAATCAACCATCAATCCAAAATGATTTAGAAAATCATAACTTAGGAGTAGTTTCTGCAATCACAAAGGTCCAAGTAAAGTTACGTTTCAGTTTATGAAGTGCTAGATTTAATACTGCTTGTCCTGAACATTCAATTTTCTAGCCATTAGCTGACACCATGGAGATGTTAGTTAGCTATGTAACTACACTGTTCACATATTTCCTTGGGATTACAGATATTGCAACTCCCGTATCAACAACAAAATTAAATTTTATAGCTCCTAACCGTGTGGCTACTTTGAGTTTGCCGCTACATCTCAACTGTTATTTGTACTGATAATATACTTGCTTAGTTCACTGGTGAGTGTGTGTGTTATTTAATGCAAAAGTAATTAAATGTTTTTTCTTTGAAAGTAGGATTAGGATATGGCTTTTATCTGAGATTCTTTTTTTTTTTTTTTTTTTTACTTAAACTCATATTGCACAATTTTTTCTTACACTCTTTTTATAGGATATTTTCGGTTAAAATATGTTTTGTTTTTTCTCAATAACAACTTTTAATGAAACAATGTTTTACCGTCTTCTGGGATGACTAACAAAAATTAAAACATTCACTTTCTTTTACCCATTCAACAAAGTCTTTATTTTAAAGAAAAACAAAGGAAAATCACTAACTTAATGCAAAATATCATCATACATGTGAAACACCAGTAAATAACTACAAACATAGTTTTTTAACAATATAAATGTGTCAGTAATAAAAAAAGACATATTTCCAGGCCAGCTAGTATATCTAACATATTTGATTCTGCCTAATCATTTTGTTTATTTTCCTTCCAGCATGTTATTTTACAAGAGAAAAACGTCTTTAGCTTCAGTTTGTTTTAAAAAAAAAATCTTGCTAGAAAAAATTGTTACAATAGCAACAATTTTAAATAATGAATCAAATGATCTAAGAATCTTCTATTCTCTACTCAATATTAATGTTATTTTGTGATCATTTTGCATGTTTCTGTGTCTGTGTTTCTCACCTATAAGTGACTTACACATTATTATTTTTATTTTACTCTGTTTCTTGCCGATATTTTTATTTTACTTAATTTAAAAATGTGCGAAGAAAAAATGTCAATATCAAAAATAACTCTAATTTTAAGTAAAGAATGCATCTGTGCAGAAACATTTTCGAATATAGATTGGCGTCTACTATTGCCAAAGAATTATTGTTGATAATGGATTGCAGAAACAGATGCTGGAATAATTTTTTAAAGGTGTGTTCGAATGCTTATTAATTATTCTGTGAGTTGGCGCCAATACATAAAAATGAAATATTTAATAAAAAGAACAGCAAAAGTTGGTAATTTGTTGTCAGAATTCTTTTCTTTTTTCTTCATCTTTTTGTTCCTTTTCTTCCTTTTCTTTTCTTTCTTTTTTCTCTTTTTGTTTCTTTCTTTTCCTCATCCTATTCTTTCTTTTTCTTCATCCTTTTCTTTGTCTTCTCCATTGTCTACTTCTTTTTCTTTCTCTACTCCCTCCTCCCATTTTAATTTCTTCCTCTGATTTCAACTATTGTTCACTCTGCTATGCCCACTGCAAAATGCTCTTCTTTATCCCAGGTGATGCCCATTTTCATTTCAGTCTCCCTTTCAAGTGTCATGCATGCTTTTCGTTATCTTTAAAATAGCACCTGCTTTGCAGTTCTGCTGCTGCTGTTGTTCAGTCTTTCTTGCCCTTCAGCCTTGCGATTGACTGAATGAGAAAGACAGAGATTGAGATTGATTATTATTTCTGACTAGTATCCTCATTTTTTATGGCATATCAATCTGTTAATTCCAAAACATAATTCCTATTGTAAACGATTCATTGTATACAAGTTGCTATGATATACATAGCTGAATGGAAATTCTGACTTTTTACCTTTCTCAACAGGATTAGTGCATTATTGAATGCAGTTTATCTAGCCAGGTGTTACATTATAGCAGGTCGGACTTCTGCATAGAGCTCAATAAAGATCATGTCTTAGGATTGTCTGGTCTGCATGAAGTTCTCTTTGTTAGTCGCTACTATTTGTTAACCTTCAATAGTGCAGGGTTTTACCGCTGACACCGAGAGCAGCAAGGCTCAGTGATTGCATGCAAAGTGGGAAAAGTTTTGGCCCAGAACACACCCGAGAATGGCACAGACACAACGTTGCTTTTGATTTGTGGTTTCGAGTCTGACAAGTCTTTGCTTGCCACATGCAGAGGAAGACATATTTACACTAGTGAATAATAATAATAATAATAATAATAATAATAATAATAATAATAATAATAATGTCTAATATTGATTTAATAACTGCTTAATAATTAATTAAATTATAAAATAAAAGATGAATACAAGTAAATTATATTTTTGAATTATACCCACCTATATTTACCGGTTTAATAAAACTAAATAAATAGAATATATTTCAGCCAGTTTGAATCAATAAAAAATATAATAATAAAATTTAAAAAATTAAAATTAAGAAATACATAGAGAAAAACTAAATATATAATTAAACTAAAAATGAGATAAATATACAAAATAATAGCCATTTTACATAAATAATATTATACATTAATTTGAAGGTATTTTTAAATGTCATAAACAATGTTTAAAAATAATTAAATGTTTTTGTGTGTTACCTATACATAAAAAGATATAATGAGACATAATAAAAACAGCCTGCTGAAAAAATAAAGAAAATTATTTAAAGAGCTGCAAAAAGTGCTCAATACATCTAAAACTACTCTGATTAAAATCAACAAGTTTATTCCCCAGGTTTCACCAAATCAAGGTTGTCAAGTAAGCTGAAGATCTTGGTTTAATGACACTTTGGCTTATTTATTTTAATTTTTACATTTTTGGGTGTGTGAATGTAGTGTAGCATTATAGCAAGCTATCTTGTCTCACTTTGTCATTTACTCATATCATCAGGGAGCTGCATAATCATGACCCTATGCCAAACCTAATATCTATTTCTATACTCCTATTCTTTAAATACCGATTCAAACTTCTATCACTTTGACAGTTGAAACAGATTCTTCTTTATTTTTTATTTTTCAGTTTCCATCATATGCTACAAATGAAACTGGACGTCCAGGTACAGTCGGACGACGAGAATTAGGACATGGTAAATATTTTTCAATCTGTAAATACTATTTTAAATATGTATTCAGTCAGCAAGTAATCTAACATATAAAATTATCTTGTCGGGTTTTCAAAGTAAAACCCAAAAAGCATCTAAGCTGACAAATCAAATTTTTTTCTGACTAGTCAATTTTCATTTGTTATTGTTGTACTGTGTTATTGGCAATATGATAACATGTTTCCCTACAATTTATTTAAAAATCATTTAGTTTAGCCCATACGACTGCTAATATGAAACTCTTCAAAGAATAAAAATCAGCAACGGGGATAACTTATTTTCAATTAAATAATATAATAGGAGTGTTCTATCTTAAGTGTAAAAAAGTGCAAACAAATAAAAAGTAAAAACCAAACTAAGTTCACTGCCTGGGCAACGATACAAATATTCTTTAATATAATAATATGCGTTGTCTCTGTATATACAGTGCGGCAGAGAGGTTGGACAGTTATGAAAACTTCACAGAATCATTAATTTTAGCTTCAAAATGTTCTTATTGACATAAATGTGTGTGTATTGACAAAATCAAGTGAGGTAAACAACATAGTTTTTCATGTGATGTCCGTTTCCATTGATACATTTCTGAAGGCATTAAAGTTGACCTCTACTCTTTCAAGCATTGCTTTGTCAATTTGGATGACTTCCACATGGTCCACATTTTCTGAGTTACTTACCATTCGTGGAGCCTCCACGGGTCTGTAATTCATTATTTAATATGCTAGGGGCATGAGTAGGAACAGCCTGATTTTTGTGATTGTTAAATCGGCGATAAAATTCACCCTGAACTACTGTGAAATTGCCATAGATGAACACATACTGTTCTATCTTTCTCAGTGCAATGGCTGCAACTAAAAAGAAAAAAGATCTGTTAAGACACGATAAACCGAATGGTCCCTGTCATACTTATGTCCCTGTCTCTAATACTGAGTCAAAATCGTACATCCTCTCCCTCACCATAGGGTGAGAAAAAATCAAGAGCGAACGCAGACCCCAATGTATTTTCGAGAACAAATCGAGCGCGGACGCTGACCCCAAAGTATAAAGAAGAACCAATTATGATACGATCATTCA
The DNA here is from genome assembly GCA_963556195.1 of Sepiola atlantica. Lineage (NCBI taxonomy): Eukaryota > Metazoa > Mollusca > Cephalopoda > Sepiida > Sepiolidae > Sepiola > Sepiola atlantica. Next base: position 49,457,267 of record OY744532.1, on the reverse strand, counting down.
TTGCTAAATGAGAGATCTGAAAAAAAAAACGGATTTCTTCAAGTAGGAAAATTAAGTTAACATTTTTAACTGTGTCTCATTGGCGGTTTCGGTAGAGCGTTTGGCAGTTAGCGTCAAGGTTGCGAGTTTGAATCGCGGCGTTGACGCCGAAAATTATTTATTGCTTATTTAGTCGTTAATATGTGGCCCAATGTATTTACTATGTTTCTTTGAAATTAATTAAATAGTAATTATATGTAAGATTTAACGTGGAAGACAATGGAAGTGTTTCTGAATCTCTAATTTACCCTCTATGTGCCCCCACCTTTAAGTGACTCTTAGGACAGAACACCCTTAAAACTTCAAATACATATATCCAATTTTAATGAAATTTAAACCATATGTATAAGATACTAATTCAGAAAGTTTTCAAACATTTCAGCTTTTTCCAACTATATTAAGTGGTTGAATGGGAGGAGGGAAGCAGTAAAAAGAAAGAAAGTAATATGGTGTTATGAGCATCGTGAAAAATGATGTAATAATGATCCTCATTCAATCTCGAGTAACGTCTGGTCGACTGTAAATCATATATTTCTGAGAAGCAAAAATAACAAATATGGCACATGATTGTGCCCAGTAAGTCAGGGATCAGTTTGATGTTGTATTTATATTGTAAACAGGACCCTCAATCTAAAATAATAGAAAATGTATGTATAACAAGTAGTAGCATTTACGCAGACAATATTCCAAAGTAAAAAACTGTAAATAGTGTAAAATTCGTACAAAAAAGCCAACTACGTTTGTTATTTGTATCTTGTTGGCATTGCTTTGGATGGATGTTTAATTTTTTTTTTCTTCAAACTCTAGGTGCTCTTGCAGAGAAAGGCTTGCGTCCTGTCATACCTGATGACTTCCCTTTCACCATTCGCCTTACTTCAGAAGTCCTAGAGTCCAATGGTAAGATAACCCTTCATTTTTCTCATATTGGGGCAATCATCTTTGTCTCTTCTGAAACACCAACTCGTTTCTTTGTTTATTTCAGTTCAATTTACTTAAAACAAAATCTTAACTTTTATTCCTTTCAAATTTCAAAGAGTCAAAAGTAATTTTTATTAAAAAGAAGAATAAAATGACTGACAAAGAAACCAAAATACATTGTGGTGGATTTAATTCCATAATTAAATTACTTTTTTAAAATAGTATTTGTAAAAAAAAATAATTTAAGTACTTTATGCTATTGCATTTTTGATTGTATATATAAATTGAGTGAAATCTAAAAGTTAAGATAGAGACAACGCTGTGAATAAAATAAGTTATTTCTTGATTAACAATTAAAAATTAAAAATTAATATCATTTGAGTTACAAAATTTAAGAGAATTACAGACAAATGCATAAACTTCATTATAACATGCTATATTATTTGAAGTGACCCCTGAAAACACTTCACTAATTCCTCTGAAATTTAGAAAAGACATTCTATACATAACAGTGGCAATGCATATTGATCGTTAAGTTTATATCAAAACTATGTGCATTAACGAAAAACTGTTGCACATAATGGTTTTGATATTTTAAAATTAAGACATTCTTTTATTTAAAACATTGTAAAATTAGGAAGCGATTGTATTTAATAGTAAAAATTTTAATGAAATTATGAAATGTAAATAAAATGATAAAAATTTTAATTAAATTTATTGAATGGCAATTGGAAAAGCAGAATCAGTTCTTTTGAATTCAGACATACTTTAATGAATTTTAATCTACTTTATAAAAAATTTCAGATGATATTTTAAAATAAGGTGAGCAGAAAAAAGTGGATTTATCTTGGTTACCTAAAGTAAAGGTCTGAGAGTGGATGTTATCAAGACCAAAGAAAGAGATAAGCTCCCCTGCTCAGTTTGTGGAAGAGAAGTCAGGTGCAATTCAATCTTTTGTAAGCATAGGATACACAAAAAGGTTGAGAGATTATAACCAGTTTGTGTGCAAGAAATGTAAGACAATGAAGACGAACGAGAACTCAGATATGGAGAAAGTATATTTAGATGGAAAGGCTATTGAGGTTGTCCATAGGTTTTGTTACCTGGGTGATACAATTGGAACATAGCAAGGAGCTGGTGCTGGTGTGAGTTAGGAGTGGATTGAGTAAGTACATGCATGTTTGTGCAGTGTAGTAATGTATGGAAGTGAAACCTGACCATATGTATTGCATGAAGAGAAATAATGAGAATGATATGATGGATGTGTAATGTGACTCTTAAAGGCAGGCTTAGATCTGATGAACTTAGAGGAAGATCAAATCTGAACAGTATAGGGAGATGTGTATAGAACAGGAGATTTTGTTGATTGGGTCACATTGAAAAAATGAAAGAGGGATAAATAAAGGCCTGGCCAGCGATAATTAGTTTTTAAATCAATTACTAAAAATTGCCCAACACATGTATTAGAAAATGACAGCAAATAAAGTCTGGACGCATTTATTCTAGTGTCATATATAAAGCCATCTTAAGAGTAAATACTGCAGGAGAAAGTACATGTGGAGATGAAAGCATGGAAGCGAGCACACATTGCAAAAGCTCGACAGAAACACTTTCATCAAAACCACATCTGACCTTGTGTCTTTCCTCCTGGAGAGGAGGTAAATAAAAGACTTAATTGTAAATATAAAATATCTATATTAGATATTTTATATTTACAATTAAGTATTTATATTACAATTAGGTATTAATTAATAATGTCAAGGCAAACTACCATTCTCTATATATTATAGAGAATGGTAGTTTACCCTGACATTATTTATTAATTAAACATCTAAATACATATAAAATGTATAGAATTAATATATAAAAAATAAATAAAAATAAAAATAATAAATAAAAAAAAACAAGAAGTGAAAATAAAGTATAAATAAATAAATAAATAACACATATATATATAAATAATAAATAATTTTATACACAGACTTCTATCAACTGAATCTATAAATTCTCATCTAAGACCTAATTTAGTAACAGCAACAGTTATCCCCCTTACACCGGCTCTGTCTTATGGTTAAAATCAGAATTTAATTAGATTCAATTAAGCCTAAACTAAATATATAAAATCCTATAATAAGTAACAAATTACATTAATTCGATAAACTAATTTAATGAACCCCACAATTAGTAATATTTATTGAATATATGATAACCAATAAAATTTAATAATAATAAAAAGATTAATTACTTTATATTAAAAACAAAGTAAAACAAATACAAAAGTAAAACAACACACAGAAACAAATAAAAGTATATTATCAAAACAAACAATTAATTAATAGCCATACAATACTCAATTAATTTATCTACTATTACACACCTATTTTTGAACACCATATTTATATACAAAACATAATTTAAAATTTATTAATTTCTATTCTCTACGGGACTGGTTTGTTCCAACCCTACTCTCTGGCATCCATTTTGGTGAATTCTCTACACAGACGGAATTTTCCTTTGGTGTTTATTATTTTTGACAAAGGGAAGTTTTTTCTCGAAATATCAAATGATTTTTAATCATCATCCGGACAACACACACACACACACACACACACACACACACACAGCCAACACCACACTTGCTGTTATGTAAGATTTTAAAGAAAAATAAATAGTAAGTAACTTCGATTTATTATTTTTGTTCCTTCCAGCTTACAACCTATTCGGCTCTCTGCAGCCTTCTTAACATTTATCTAATATTCAGTTGTTTTTATTGAATACATTTCTTTCTTTTTTTCTCTTTCTTCTTCTTCTTCCTATTTTTTCCTTCTTTCTCTTTTTCTCTCCTACTTCCTCTTTTTCTCTCCTTTTTCTTTTTTGCTTTCCTTCTTTTATTTTTTCCCTTCTTTCTCTTCTTCTGTTCTTCTCCCCCCCTTTTATTCTTCTTCCTCCTCTTATCTGTCTTTCTTGTCCTCTTCTTCTCTTCTTTTCTCTTTTTTCTCTCCTTCCTCTATTTCCTTCTTTTCTCTATTTCATTCCTTCTTCCATTTATTTCCTTCTTACTCTTTCTCTTCTCGCTTTCTCTTCTATCTCATCTTTTCTTCTTCCGCTATTTATTTTCTTTCTTTTCTTCCCCTTCTTTCTCTTCTTCTCTCCTTTCTATTCTTTCCTTCTTTCTCTTCTTTTTTCTCCTCTTCTCTCTTTCTCTTCTCTCTTTATTTATCTCTCACCTTCTTCTAATTATTTCTTTCTTCTTCCATTTCTTTCCTTCGTTCTATTCTGCTGCACCCCCTGCTTTTCTTCTTCCTTCCTCTCTTTTATTTTTCTTCTCTTTTTTCTTCTCTTCTGTCATTCATTCCTTTTACCTCTACGTTTGTTCTTCTTCCTTTTTCTCTCGTTCTCTCTCCTCTCTTTCTTTTTTTCTTTTTCCTACTCCTCTTTCCTCCTTTTAACTTTTAGTCTTTCTTCTTTGTGAGATTTTCTTTGCCCTTTCTGACCTTTATCCCCATCTCTTTCTAACCAGATGGACCCTTCACTAAAAATTGATGGAAGAATAGTAAGAAGAGGTCAGTCGTCCATCCATAAATAACTGGCCGTTCACTCTTGACCACTCTTCATTGGTCACTTGATTGAGAATGCCTGCCACTTATCTACGCACGAATGTCCGTTTGAATACTGGACACTGTTCCTGGCCAAGTGCCAGACAATAGTCTTCCTCTTTTCAAGAAGAAAACCATCCACTCTAAGACTGATTTTGTGGCCCACAACTGCCCACGGAATATCCTGCAATTTTGCCTCTGGCTTAATTTTTCCAACACAGCCTCCCCCCTCCCCCCCCATTATTTATGACCCTCTTCTTTGTTATTTTTATCTTTGGCTCATTTATCAATTTTTCTAGACATTAACTTACACCAGTCATTTTTCCTAGTCCACCCAGATTATGATCCAAAGTTTGTTCTGAACTCTGGACACTCTTTAAATGCCTGTTTTCATATTGTAAAGACAAATTTGAATGAAGAATTGCTTCAAAGTTTTAAAAGTGTTTAAGTGGCTGTTGTGTCTGCTATGAAAGGTAACATCAAAGAACAGCTGATTTACTTCAAAACATACAACATATGGCAGCAGCAATTTTCGTTAAAGAAAGAGAAAAAATAATGTGGATTTAATTTTTGAAGGAGGCTTCATGCACATGGCTTTCCCATTTTTTTTTTACATTCACACAGTTATTAGAACAAACATGCAAGCAAGAAACGTTAGCAAAAGTGATATACAAAGGTTCCAGAATCTATATCCGTTGAAGTAGAATCTCTCCCCTTCTCTTTGTACTTCCTTATGGACGAGTGAAGAAAGACTATTGGAATTTGAGATTAAGAGATTTGTTTGTAAAAACCGGCATATTTTTCTTTAAACCACAACAGATAAGAAATGTACATGAATATTTTCTTCTTTAAACATCACACAGAAGAGACTAGTTTTTTTAAATTGATTTTAATGTCAGGTAATTTAAACCTCCTATCAAAATACTTTTCCTTTCTTCAAACCTAATTTCATGCATATCTTTTACCACAAGTGAAAATTATTTTCTTTTCTTCCTTTGTTGCTTTTAATAATTTCCATGGAAGATGCTTGACTGAGTTCCAACGTTTCTCCTTGTAAGACATTCACAGCAAGAACTTTTTTGCTACTAAAACTGAAAAGAACTTTCCTTTCTTCCTTCATGTGCCTAGCATAAGATGGAATTTCCATGAACAGAGTTTCTTTCCAAGATTTCCCATCTGTGAAACAGATAACTACAGAACTGTTTCTCTGCAGACTACAACATGGCCGTCTTCAAATTCAATGTCTAAAACTGTCCCTATAAGTAATCAAGCTTTGTTCATTTCATTAATCATTTTCAATCCTCTCATAATATTCTTCATCATTAAATCGACAATCCATCCATCTGTCTCATTAACCCTTATTCTCAAGTGGCTTTTGACCTTGATAAGTGGTGACTCATTAGCAAAGAAAAAAAGGTAGGAACCCTAAGCATTTGTATTTGTATAGACTGCCTCACATGACCCCTAAGGGAGCAGAGTGATTGGGTTTTAGCAATCCGCCATATTGCCCTTTTCCTTCCTATTTTTATAGATGTTATAACATTCAACTTGTGAATCTTGATACTAACATTTCTATTCTTATTTTTTGATTTTAATAATTTTCAAGTTATGAATAAAATAAATATATTTTCTTTTTTATTAATGTCAAGTTAGAACACAGATCTCACAATATTATTGTATCCCCTTTGATCAAAATGAAATATACTTATCCAAGTAGACTGACTAGTTTCAAAGTATATATGCTCATAAGCGTTCATCTCCAAAAGCTTAAGCGTTCATCTTTCAATATAAACTAGCAGGAATAAACAATTTGCTTGATTTTGTAATTTAAAATGTTTAAATTCGTTTTGGGACAAAATTAGAGCAAAAACATATTTATACCACAGATGAGGTTAAAATTCACAAACGGTGTCTGTAAGTACATCGTTCTAACTGATTGAGCCACCTCGGCAATTAGGAAATATAATCTAATACATAAAGTTATCTTGTTGGATTTTCCATGTTAAATATGCAATGCATCTGACAAATCAATATTTGATTCTGACTAGCAGTTTCTTCCTGTTTTTTTATACTTAAAAACTCTAATTCGTTCCAGTTTATTTCTGAAAAGAATTATTCCAGCAATAAAGATTATTACAATGAAAACAATTTTAAAAATAATGACCTAAAAGGCTCAAAATGTTAGAGAGATAATTCATATTTCAACTTAAAGGTAAAAATATAAATTATCTCCCTTACATTTTCAGATTTTTTCTATCTCTTTGTGACTTACCTATTATTTTTTAAAATGAAAACTAAAGATATAATTGAATCCCAGGCTTTGCCAGATAGATACAGCTAGTATACTATTAACATTCTGTGAATTTTGTTATGTTGTTTGTCTCTGTGCACACTGAATGACAGTATCAAAATGACGTGATAACGGAACACAGAGGATAACATCACCCATCAAATGAAAGAGAAAGAGATCTTTATCCAAGATGAGAACAATAGTCTGAATAATCCAAAGAATACAAATTGTTAAATGTTTTTCTTATTTGAAAGAAGCTTTAATTTAATGATCAAAAAAAGCAATTCAACAACAAAACGATTTTAAAAGAAATATTCTCTGATTAATCTTACGACCTTCTGTGACACCATATTTTGTTGTGTATAGTTTTTATTAAAAAGTTATGAGACAAATTATTCTATGGAGTCGGCAACATAGAAAATTATTCTATGGAGTCGGCAACATAGAAAATTATTCTATGGAGTCGGCAACATAGAAAATTATTCTATGGAGTCGGCAACATAGAAAATTATTCTATGGAGTCGGCAACATAGAAATTTATTCTATGGAGTCGGCAACATAGAAATTTATTCTATGGAGTCGGCAACATAGAAAATTATTCTATGGAGTCGGCAACATAGAAAATTATTCTATGGAGTCGGCAACATAGAAAATTATTCTATGGAGTCGGCAACATAGAAAATTATTCTATGGAGTCGGCAACATAGAAAATTATTCTATGGAGTTGGCAACATAGAAAATTATTCTTATTGACCGGTAGTGTTTTTACTTGCAATTTATTTTTATTTTTTTAAAACTATGTCATTTTTTTTTCAAAATATTTTTTTTCCAAACAGAGGGAAGTAACTGGATTACGTATACAGAGATACGTCCCTAAGCGTCCGTATTCAAATAATTATAACCCAACAAAGATATTTTCTGGAAGAAATTAAATCAAATTAAATTTTATTATTCTTAAGAACATGCTGCAACGATCCACCAAAAGAACTGACAAACAGAATCAAATATTAATTTTCTAGGAAGAAAGTTATCGATGACAAAAATCGAGAAAGAAACTGACTTTACTTTATATATTAGATGATGTAATATCCTCAGTCCTAGGAACCCTAACATCCAAGGCAGTAAAAACTCCTCTTTGCACAAAAAAGAAAGGGGACGGTTTATTTCATATCACCGGTGATAATATCACTTATAAGAGAATACCTTGGGAGTGACAACATTTTAAAAGATATTTATTACTGACCACAAAGGCCCATGTGTCACACCTCACATAAAGCTCAATCTTGTGTCATATCATATAATATTGTAATTTAAAATGTCTGCTCATTTTAAGACAAAAATCAGAGTAAAAATAATTATGCTCTGAGTGAGATCCAAACAGATAACTTCTGTCTCTAAGTGTGGCACACTAACTAATTGATCCACAGCGGCAAGTATGGAATCTTGATGCTGTTAAATACATATACCACACCTGTTTTTCTCTCCCCCTCCTTCTCTCTCTCTCTCTCTCTCTTTCTAGAGTGTGTTGTAGGTCAGAGGAGAGGGAGAGTAATAGCCAATGAAATTATGTATATGGAAAAACCGTAGTAATTTTTTTCCAATCATTATGGATGGCAAAGATAGTAGATGTGACTGTGAGGGTAAATACTACCCCGTCTCCGATTAATAAAAAATGAAATATCAAGCAGGATGAAATATTAAAATTGATGAAATTGGTTGAAAATGAAAATTTTCTTTTGAAGAAGACAAACCAATATTTGGCATATAAGTCTGATGAAACAGATTGTTTTATGTACCTTTTCTTAAGAAAACTTTTCTGGTCAATGAAATCTGCAAAAATCTGACTTCTTCTTCTTCTTCTTCTTCTTCTTCATCATCATCATCATCATCATCATCATCATCATCATCATCATCATCATCATCATCATCATCAGTTTAACATTTTACATGTTGGCATGTGTTGGACGGATTTTAGAAATTGACTTTCAAACTAAACTATCTCTGTGCTAGGTCTTTAATTATCACCTTTTCTCTAAAGTCTATCCTTATCATTTCTTCCCATGTTTTCTTTGGCCTTCCGCTATGAACCCTGCTACCTCAAATGTTCAATATCTACTAACTCAAGAACTCTCATCCACTCTTTTAACATGATCATATTATCAAAGTTTCCTGGTCTGCACACATCTTCCTATACTGCACAGATTTAATCTTCCTCTGAGGTCATCAGATCTAAACCAGTCTTTAAGACTCCCATTTATATTCTCATATAATTTCTCTCCAATACATGTCCTTAACCAGCAAGGTTTCATTTCCATACATCATCACACCATATACTTATACCTGATACACTTTTCCATTGGTCAACTGCTGGTTAGTAATGGCAGAACTTCTCTGAACTTACTCCATCCACTCCTAATTCTGCTCTTCTTTGTGCTCCAATGGTATCACCCAGATAACAAAACTTCTGAAAAACCTCAATAGCTTCACCATCCAAATATACTTTCTCTATCCATCTCCATTGTCTTACACCTTTTGCACACAAACTGGTTATCAACCTACCACTAATTCTGCTGCACTTCTTTTGTACCCAATGCTTACAAGTGTCACAAAAAAAATTGAGTTGCACCCGACTTGCTTTCCACAAACTGAGCAGAGAAACTTTCCTCTTTTGGGGGAGCTTTCCAACACTACATCCACTAATCATCACTTGGTAACATTCACTCTCAAACTTTCCATAGAATTCCTCTAAGTCTTATACTTAATAAGTAGGACTTGCATTGTTTCAAAGGCAAGTACTTAATACATAAATATATAGCGTGTGGATGGTATTTCCTCGCAAAAAATAGCAGTAGTTTAATTTTTTTAGGTTTATTTATCAAACTTGAGTGAGTTTGTTTTCATGACTGTTTTGTCAGTTTTGTGTTTTAGCTGTATTTGTTAGTGTTTTGTTCCACCACATCCGACACAAAGAAATTGGATTGGTTGCAATCAGGGGAGCTGTGAGTCAGATGAAGTGTAGTTGACAAAGTTTTCTGACAGATCTGGGTCTTCCAGCTGGTATGGCAGGCCGCTGAGGCTCACTGCCATATGTACGGCCTTCCTGCATTTATATGGTTGATCCAGGGTTTTACTACTGCACTCAATACGGATTTAGCCGTCAGTATTCAGCCTGAGGCCCTCATGGTAAAAAAAGAGTGGTATTCACTGCTGATGCCATGGGAAACTTTGTCAGCATGGTTCTTGGCACGTCTTTGGATGAGGCAGAGAGTTCTTGTTTTGGGTGTTTATATTCTGGTCTTGACACTACAGCGTGTTTGGATCCAGAGAGTGTTTCAACTTGTTAATCATCTTCTTTGCATGCTTCACTCGCTTTTTTTGCATTGCCTTTGACAGACATTGTCTTTTCCGCATATGAGGATGCCTGTATGTACCAGCAGCCACTTTTGCCTCTTTCTTCCTTGTAATGGTACACATTGATTTTCTGGATTCATTGTTGATAATCCCCTGAAAAGATAGTATTAACGTCCGTTATGATCATTTGCCTCGTTATAGGTTTATCCCGACCACATACATTGCTAACGGACGTTAATACTGTCTTTTTTTGATGGAATAAATGCGGAATGCCCACACTATCAGTGGCTTGGAACGCTAACTTGTGGATTGTGTGTTGACCGTTTTGTTTTTGTTTGGCGGGGGGGGGGGGTATTTTAATCGTTGTGCCACCCAATGAGGAGGTGTATTCTCGCACATTATTCCCGATTCTTTTGGACTGCATTGGGACTAATTTCTTGTGGGTATGCATAGTAGCAACCATACTGTGAAAATTTCTTGAACTACTTTCTTAAGAGGTTTTTTCTTTTTTCTTCTTAAATGGTCTCAATTAGGGCCACACCATATTGGGTATTGTCAGTTGTTGGGGTTCTTATCCTAGGTATATAATTCCCCGGATGAACTGCCAAGCAAGAACCTGCTTGAGTAGAGAAACACGTGTAGGGAAAAAATTCTTTTACTTTGAAAAATCTGAAAAATAAATAAACTATGAAAGGAAAAAGTCTTTTGTTGTGATGAATGATTTCTTGAGCGAAATGTTTTGGTAAACCTTAAACAAACACACACATATAAATGCTCTGTACCCTGTAATCGAGTAACATCGTGCTTTTTTTATTGGACTAATCCCGGTCTTTACTGAATATACCATTTTCTAAGTGAAAAATCTAAATCTATATATATATATATATATATATATATATAGCATAGTGGCATTCGAATGACCAAAGGAACAATCAATCCATACATTTTATCTGTTCTTTCATTTTCTTAGTCTTCATATTTCGTCGAACGACCACAACTATAGTTTTGCTCTGTTCTTTCAACCTTCTTCCTTGTCTTACAGGCAAACTGTGTATTTTACCTCAGCTCTGTTGCGAAACATGCATAATTTGTATAGAAACCATTAATTTAAAAAAACAAAACAATATAAACATATTAAGAGAATTTTGTTTCCTTGTAACACAAGGAGAAAGTTGCCCTGTCGGCGGGGCCGCGAATTCGCCGACTGCAACCCCATGCAGAGGAGTAAACCCCCCCCCAAAACGGGAGCACCTGTTTGCCGTGGGTGGCGACCCGTGAAGTCTTAGGACGGGATCCTGGTGGCTGAGCGGTCCGTGGCCTGGTTGCCTAAATGGTCACGTGACCTGCAACACTCCACTTCGGCCCTTACTTCGGCTAGACGGGAGGTCGGAGAGGCTCGATCCGATCAATCAGCTAGTTACGTCTTGCCCGATCGTTTCCAATAATAAAATTGATCAACTACATAAAGTTATCAATACCCATTCCAGTTTATAAGTGTTAGAAGGCGGTGGCAAGGGTCAATCAACTTGTGAGAGACATGACCACAACATGGCTGTGTGCCCCGGACGTTTCACTATTAGTGGGTAAAGAGATCGATGGAACACGGGTGCTTGTGATCACGATCGGGTTGAGCATACCATTCCTGTAGCCTTGTCTTGTCAAGGCGATTGGGTTTCCCCCTTGGCAATTCCCATAGTGGGCTCCGTGGTGGGTGGGGAGCAGGAATGGTGAATCAAAACCAAACAAACTTATGGCTCCTAACAGAACCACAAAACGAGTCCATAGAGACTCTAGTTCAGAAAGAGAAGAAGAAAAAAGTGACCAAAATAAATTCCCGAGATTTATTGTCCTGGAAGCTTTGGATGAACCAAAACTATCAACAGTATCTCCATTCATAATCGAAAAAATAACCGAAGTTAAACGAATCTCTATAAAAAGAGATAACCAAACCATACAGACGAATACCTATGTGATGACTTTTGATAAACCTACTATACCTCCAAAAATCAAGATAGGCTATACTATCGAAAAGGTTGAGCAGTACATCCCAAATCCTCTTCGGTGCTACAGGTGCCAGAAGTATGGACATCATGAAACCAAATGCAACGGCAGGCAAACATGTGGAGAGAAAGACCCTGACCACTCTCTGGATGAGCGTAAGGGAACTCACACATGTGCAAACTATGGTGGTGACCACCCAGTTTATGCAAAGATCTGCGAAAAGTGGAAAAGAGAAAAGGAATTATTAACTGTCAAGTATACAAGAGGCATTTCTTTTCAGGAAGCAAGGGAGATGGTCGACATAACTAGAGGGAAGACATATTCTCAGGTTGTGTCCCCAGTAGTAATCAAAGAAGAAAACAAATATAAAAAACTGATAGAACGGTTACTTCAGCTGGGACCGGGAGACTGGCCAGCTTTTCAAAATACACTCAGAAAAGAGTACGAAGAACCTAAATTTAGAGCTCAAAAACAAGTGGAACCCAGATCTCCTCCTCAACCGGTTGCCGCTAAACAACAACAGGTGGAACCCAGACCTCCTACTCAACCGATTGCGGTTGCCGTTCAAAAAGAGGCAGAACCCAGTGAAGAAAATATTTGGAGTAAAACCCCTATTCAACCGGTTACCCAGGTAGATTTGAGTGAAGAAAACATCTGGTTTCTACCCTCTCAACTGGGTTACCCCATTCCAGATAACCCACCACAGATCAAACCAAACCAAACACCTGAACCTACGATGAAAGAGAAAGGGATCCGAAAAGATCCTCAAAAAAGTCTCCAGATAAAAATCCTGAACCTGAGAAAAAAAAAGGAAAAATCACCTCGAAAGCCAAAGCCAAAAATCCGAGTCAATTTGACTCAAAACCGATTCGAGGCTCTGAACAACATGATGGAGACAGAGGAGGAAAACACGGAAAAAACTAAACAAAAAGCCCCCCCCCCCCCCATCAAAATCTAAACCATGGGAGATAAAATAATACAATGGAATGTAAGAGGTGCTAAAGCTAATTATGAAGAGCTGGTTCTTCTTATGAGAATGTGCCCAGCAGTTGTTTGCTTACAGGAAACATTCCTCAGGCAAGATAGTGCATTTAAAATTAAAAACTATAATGTATATAATTATATAAAAGAAGAAACGGATAGAGCCTCTGGTGGGGCAACTATAATTGTTAAAAATACAGTTCCGCAGAGTCAGGTGCTACTTGACACAAACATGCAGGCGGTTGCTGTATCAGTAACCTTACATAAAACAATCACTATTTGTTCCCTTTATTTGCCACCAGGTGAAAACATAGTTGAATCCAGGCTAAATGAGTTAAACAAATTAACCAAACCATTAATACTGTTGGGTGATTTTAATAGTCACAATGAAATGTGGGTCAGTAAAACCACCGATAAAAAAGGCCGAATTGTTGGGAAAATTCTGGATCAAAATGGCCTTTGTCTCTACAATGATAAAACCAGTACGTATTTACACCCAGCAACGGGAACATATTCAGCACTGGATTTAACTATGTGTGATCCATCAATTTTCATGGATTATACATGGAAAGTGCATGAAGAAACATGTGGTAGCGACCACTTTCCAATTATTTTGGAAAGCACAGGTCCTAAAATTGAAGACAAACTACCAAGATGGAATCTGCAGAAAGCAGACTGGAAGAGATTCCAAGAAAAATGCTAAGAAAGACTGACAACTAATACTAATGCCAATCAAACGGATCGTGCCATCTACTTTACAGAGACACTGATAGAAATAGATTGTATTCCAAAGTCATCTGCCAACCACAATAAACAAAAACCCTGGTTCAACAAAGAATGCCAAAAGGCTGTCCGGGCACGCCGTTCTGCCCTGAGAAGGTTCAAGTCTAATGCTACTCGGGATAATTTAGACTTATCTAAAATCAAAAGAGCCAAAGCTCGGTGGATGATTAAAGAGTCCAAGAGAAATTTGTGGCGACAGTATATATCGAAAATCAATTCAAACACTAACTCAAAAACAATATGGACCATGATGCGAAAAATAGCGGGGAAAAATAGTAGTCTGCCAATTAAACACCTGATATCTGGTGGTGTAAAGATCACTGACAAAAAAGAAATTTCTAACGCCTTGGCAAACAACTTCTCAGAATTTCTGGCTCCAAGGGTCAAACTAAGAAGTTCAAAAGAATTAAGAAAACCAAAGAAAAGAAAATTCTCAATTTCAGTTCCAAAAACACTGAAAATTATAATCAACCCTTCATGGCATTGGAGCTCAGTGAATCACTTGCTAAACCCCACAATACAGCGGTCGGTCCAGACGATATATGCTACGAATTTCTCAAAAATTTACCACAGGTGTCCACCAGATACCTTCTAAACATATATAACGAGGTGTGGATAAGCGGGAAAATCCCAGATCTCTGGAGACAAGCCACGGTTATTCCCATACCCAAGACGGGAAAAAATTATGATAGGCCTTCAGGTCATCGACCAATTGCCTTAACCAGTTGTCTCTGTAAGGTAATGGAGAGAATGATTAACGACAGATTGACATGGTACCTGGAATCGAACAATCTCATATCAAATCTACAATCTGGTTTCAGAAAGAAAAGAAGTACCACTGACCATTTGATCAGATTGGAAACCTTTATTAGGGAAGTCTTCATCAAAAAAGAACATCTGATTGCCATCTTCTTCGACATAGAGAAGGTGTACGATACCACCTGGAAGTACGGTATATTAAAAGACCTTCGTGATCTTGGGCTAAAAGGTAGAATGGCTCTCTTTATAAAAAACTTCTTGAAAAACCAAAACTTCCGAGTGAGAGTCGGAACTACATTCTCCGACGTAAAAGAGCAGGAGAATGGGGTACCCCAAGGAAGTATCCTATCAGTGACACTTTTTAATGTCAAGATGAATAACATCGTTAAAAACCTTGACACTACAGTTAAAGGCTCACTGTATGTGAACGATTTTTTGATTTTCTGCTGGGCAAAACATATGCATCTGGTAGAACGTAAGTTGCAACTCACATTAAATAAAATCAGCAAATGGACTGAAGAGAACGGCTTCAGATTCTCTGAATCAAAGACGAGGTGTGTCCATTCTTGTAACTTACACAAAATGCATAATGATCCATGCCTTAAACTGGCTGGTAAGGAGATACAAATGGCAGAAAATTAATTTTGGTAACTTTAATTTCACAATCAAATTAGGAATATTTTGCAAACTTTTGCATGTAACTTACGGCTGTTTATTTTCGTGTTTTGAATGGATTCAAATTGTGGGAAAGAAAAAAAAGTAGTACTGAATCAACTCAAATACCTTGTGTTCAGGTTTGTGGAATGTAGATTTCGAATCCTTGCTTTCAGTATGCGTGACACAGGTTTGGGTAAAGTTTGAATAAATTGTCAACGTTATTGTTGTGAGATGCAATTCTAGAATCCTTGCCGCCAATGTTGTGGCAATGTAAGTCTCAAAATCCTCAGCCACCAATGTTGTGGCAATGTAAGTCTCAAAATCCTCAGTCGCTAATGTTGTGGCAATGTAAGCCTTGAAATCCTCTGTTGCCAGTGTTGTGGCCTTGCAGGCCGATAATAATGACGACAAACATAGTGGTATAATTAACAAAAGTGTATTTACAGCAGTGTTTTACAGGAGTACGCATTATGCACTTAGGGTCATAACTGCCACACTTCGCTGCCCAATGACGCTTAGATGTTACTGTAAATACAGTAAGTCTAGGTAAGTCCATTTATTCCTGAAATAGGTAAATTAGCTTACCCCATAACAGAAAGGAAAGTAATATTTGATATAAATGGAAATAGAAGTACATCCCTATCAGTAACCCTCTAACTAACTGTAAATCTGAGAGGAATACAGCAGTTGCTGTAACAAAATCGTTAGTCTAAGTGGTAGCCAAAAGTCAATTTCACTCCAAAGTATCCCGTCGACACTCCCTTACAGATGAGAGTGCATCAGGTGTCAGGTAATAAACCCATTCCGAATTGTAAGTAACACAGAAATGTTGTATTTTTTTGTATCTTAACAGTAACCCTAAGTCCATGTGGCAACATATAACAAAGAAAAACGAAAATAGTGTGTTTGCTGTGGGCGTGCTGCAATAAAATCAATAATGCGGGTGCCTGATTAAAGTTAATTTAATTTTAGATATCCGGCTCCCAAACGATAGGGGCAAAAAATGCCCTTTGACTTTAGAAAACTATGTTTTTCTCAAATCCCATTTTCGGTATAGCGAGCATGCCACATGAGTAATCAGCACACAACTTTGTGATAACGTGCATGAGTATGTGCTCCAACATTGGTGCGACAATGGGGACTAGAGAACAGATCTCAATGTGCCTAATTCCACTTTTAAGCAGTTAGGAACCACAGAAATAAGGCACACTTGGGCGGCGGTCACCAAACAAAATGAGATCAAAAATCGTAACATCTCGCCCAGATCTCACTTTGATTGAATTGACTGGTGTGTGTAAAGTCGTGTGTGTAGGGGAGTCAATCCATGATGAAGTCCTTAAAATGTGCTGATCACATGTCGATTGTTTAGAGATTGGGTTTGATCTGTATCCGGGTGGTGTTTGAAGAGTTTCGGTGAATCTGGAGCCTTGTAATGCTCCGTGCACTCCAGCTGTGAATTGGGGCATTATTTTAGGTGCTGGGCAGGGTAAAAGAGGTAGGTTGGGAGACAGGTGTTTTGGTCACTGTAAAATGCGATGAATAGGGTCCTATTCACTCTTGCCATTTTCGTTTTTTATCTGAATCACCATGTCGTTGGTTTTGGTGACTTCGAAAGTACCAATTCAGTGTAGGTGAGACACGTGAGCAATAGCAGATTGAGGATGGTAGATTAGCACCTTATCGCCGACTTGTATTGGGTCCTTGTTCACATTTTCGTCTAATTTTGAAATTAAGATGTGGTCAGCGACGCATTGGTGGACTTGCCTCAATATAGCGTTGAACTGCATGCCGTAAGCCCGTGGGGCTATGCTTTGTGAGTCTGTTGTAGGGTAGTTTGGGTAAATCGATGTAGTAATTATGTGGTGACGCACCGGTGGCACTGTTAATGGTAGCATTTATTGAAGAGACAACGGATTTGAGGATGTCAGTCCATTCGCAGTCTCTATCTTCGCACAGCATGTAGATAGCGTTTTTCATTGTTGCCCGAGCTTTGTGGTTGCCATGCGCAGTGTAATTCCTGCTTGATTGATGTGAGTTGGCAGAAGTTCTTGTATACCTCCCCTGTGAAATGAGTTCCGCGGTCAGATGACACAA
Organism: Sepiola atlantica; assembly: GCA_963556195.1. NCBI lineage: Eukaryota > Metazoa > Mollusca > Cephalopoda > Sepiida > Sepiolidae > Sepiola > Sepiola atlantica. Next base: position 49,439,798 of record OY744532.1, on the reverse strand, counting down.
TGCGTGGTATTTCCCAGTGGCGAAGAAAGAAGCTGTAAAGTCCATGGGCAGAGAGGTCTTCTGAAACTGTCCAGCATGGTTAGGATGTATGGTTTACCTTTTGAGACTGGCATTGTGATTAAATCGACATAAATGATCTTGAATGGCCTTTTACACGCTTACAGTGTCTGGTGGGCCAGTTTTTGTGCTTGCTGTAGTTGCCCTTTCGCTTGGCACATATTTTGCAGGAGTCGACATATGTTTTAATGTCACGATCCTTGAGTTCCCACCAGTAGCCAAATAGATGTTCATGCATATGAGTGATACCTGAATGATTGATGCAATCATGTGCCTGATACAGGTACTTGGGGCGACCAGTTTTGGGGAATGGTTGTCATCCCCAGTCATCAGAATGGAGGTGCCGGGCTCTAAGGAGAACTGGTGGCTTCCAGTTCTTCGCGGTTCAGATGGTTGGGTAATGATAAACCAGCATTTTTCATTAGCCAGTGTAATTTTCCATATAGTGTCTGGACATTGGACTGTGTGGTCTTAACAGGTTGCTCAGTGATGTGAGCTCCAAATATAGTGTCATCAGCTGGGATCTCATGTGTAGGATCTGGCAGCATTGCTGCTGTGTGGGTTGTCTGACCGGACGCAAGTGTGCATCTCAATTCAATCATTGTGTCCTGGTTGTTGACTACATATGAATTAAGTGTGCTGGAACCTAGGATGTTTTTGTCGAGTAGAATCGGTGGAGGTTGTCACCAACACACTGATCTCCTTAAAATTTGGTGAATCACATTGGCTAATGGTGATATCACAGTTTAGTTCACCAAGGACGGTGATGTTCCCGTTTATTCCTTTGATGAGGGCGTCGGATGGAAGAATGTGTTTTTTCGCTTCTTCTAGCAATAGAGAGATTGGCACAATACAGGTGGAACAGTCAGAGTCTAGCATATATACGTCATAGAAGGTGGTGCCCTCGACAGTGAAAGTGTTTCTGATGAATGGAGACTGCCGCTTAGAATGCTGTTGGACATTGACCAGGTGATGGTGAGAGTGCTGGACAGAGTGGCTAGCCATCACGCCTCATCTTGTCCATACCGAAAATCCGGATCGATGATGGTGGATGTTTCGTCTTCCATGGTTGCCACGTGAGCCTGTACAGGAAGTGGGTGTCTGTATTTGCAGTTGTGCCTGTGACAACATGGGTGGCCTAGTGTATAGTTTCTGCAGATGGCGGGTTCCAAATTCCGTTTGCCGTTTCTGCGTGTCTGATCATATGTTTGATTGGCATTGTGAGATGTGTCGGATTTGGTTTGCGCTCCTGGATTGGAGAAGTGTCTGCCTGTGTTTGGTTATTGTCGCCTTGGTCCGACTATCATCTTGGATTGTTGATTTGATCGGTATGTTTTGTGTGTATAGTGTGCGATGGTATCGTAACTGATTGTCTCGTCTGTTTCGATACCATTATCTAGGTATCGTTAGGCCTCACTTGCTATACTGCCAGCTGTGTAATGGTTGTCCATTGTTTTGACGAGATGAGGGTATATATTTGGTGTCCAGGCGTTGACTTTTTCGCTCATTAACATCGCACCCATGATTGAGAAGACAGTGCTTGCCGATATTTCTGTACCGTTGTCTGCCTTGTGTTTGGTCTTTATATGGACGGCGGCCTCTCTGCTTGTGTTTTTTAACTGCCCAGCAAAATCTGTTATAGATCCCAAGCTTAGCTAATCTTAAACTTGGTCATCTGACTGCGTGCGTGGTTACCAGGTAGGCTGTCAGCTGTTCGAAGGTGGATGTATCGTTCTGGGAGTCCAACATCTGCTGGAAAATGCCTGGATGTTATTTCTTTAGCTATGTCTTATCTCCAATATGTCAGAGACGGATATTCAACATATATATGTTGGTTTCTAATAAGCTCCAAAACTATGCTACATAATTGCATTAAATTTGACATGAAATATCCTTAAGAAGCCAAAGGTGTTGCTACTGAAAATACTAAACACTTATCAACCCAAGCTCCTGGGTATAACCTTAACCATGTTTGCTGTTGGATTAATTGCTATTACTCCAGTTATAAGTTAAATATAATTTTTCCTTGGTACACATGGTGGTATATGCAAATTTCCATTTCAATATGAAAAAATTGTTTGAAAGAAACAAAACACATAAAAACAAAAGTAGAAACTGTAATATCTCTGTTTAAAGTAGTGGGTCCATGTGGAAACATTTAAAGGTTTGACAAATGAGAAATATCAAAGTATATAAATACAAGTTAATATAACAGGTGCAACATCATTTTTTTTGAAATTGGAACTTCTTTTAATTCAGACAAAATCAAAAGAGATAACTTGATAATCCTGCTGCCGCCAAACTAGGTTAATGGACAGCCAACATATTGCTCCTTGTGTAGTGCACACCATCAGCTGTTTGTTTTACACTGCACCTGCTAGTGGTAGTCTCCCTTTATTTTGTGAATACATTTTATTTTGCTGAAATTTAACCCTTGTTATGGCTTTACACTCACAGGCAAATCAAGTGTTAGCTGTGCTGTTATTTATATATTAATTTCATCTATTCACTTTATATGTTTAATGCTTAAATTTCTAGCAATTGCTGGTTGTTTAAAGACATGTACAATTAGTCACAGATGTGTTGATGAATTATTATTAACGTGAAATCTGATAATCTGGCAAAATGGTTAATCTTGCAAAGCTCTGGAACCAAAGAAAATTGGTGTTGGATCTGTATTTGAAAATGACTGCTAGAAACGAATTACACACATTAACACATATTTGAAGATATCAATAACTTGAAGCATAACAGTTTTTACCATAGTAATTGCTGGTGCTACCAGATCAGGCTGTCTGAATATTGGCTTCCTGACCCTAAATACACCTACATCGATGTTTTTATGTTTCTTTTACTCTTTGCAAAACTCAATCATGTTCTGCAAAACAAAAAAACAAAAACTACACACTCCCTCCCCAAATTGGGGCTACCTGTTAGCCGTGGGTAGCGACCCGTGTCATCTTAGGACGGAATCCTGGTAGCTGAGCAAGCCGTAATCTGGTAACACAAATGGTTATGCGCCTTGCAACACTCTACTTTGGCCCTTACTTCGGCTAGACGGGAGGTCGGAGAGGTCCGATCCGATCAATCGGCCAGTCATGTCAAGCCCTAACTCTTACACCCGCAAATGTCTTCCACACCACCAAAGAACAAGACGTAAAAATATTGTACTACATCACCTTTACTTTCAAACACAGGAAAGTCACGTAAGAATTAGAAAGCGATGGCAAGGGTCAATCATGTTTTTTAGACAATATCACATTTATATTCCTCATCGAATGTTTTGGAAAAACTGGGAAACTAAAACAAAAGAAAATTATAAATGATGTTAAAACCTAAAAAAATTGTTGTATCCTTGGGATGAAAGGGCGAATGGGTTTCCCCCCCTAACATCTCCCACTTTTGGGCTCCGCGGAGATGAAAAAAAAACATATTTATGGAAAACCAAAATAAAAAACCCAGAGGAATCATCAAAAGAACTCACTCAGAAGTATCTGACAATTCCAGCTCAGACAGCGAGCAGGAAGCTAAAACAGAGAAAAATAATAGAATCGAACAAACCAATAGAAAAAACTTTCCAAAATTTCTAGTCATAGAAACCCTGGAAGGACAAAAAATCAGTGAACTATCTCCCTTTCTAATTGAAAAAACTCTATCGCCAAATAATCCTAAAAATATAAAGAAAATGAAAAATGGAAATCTGCTTGTCGAAGTAGACAACTACCAAAATGCCCCAAATCTTTTAGAATTAGGAAAATTTCATACTTATAAATGCAAAGTATATGCTCATGAAAAACATGTAAAACCTTTAAAAAACAAAGAGAAATCACAGAAGTAAAATACAACAGAAATATATCCTTCCCAGAGGCAAGAAAAATAGTAGAATCCTATCAAAAAACAAATACTTATGCAGAAGTCACTCGAAAACCAAACCAATCTAACCAAACAAATAATCAAGACCTATTCAAACTAATTGCTGAACTCAAAAACCTAATTCAAACTTTAATAACAACCCAAAAAGAGATTAACAAAGATCAAATAATAACATCCACTAAAATCAAAACAAATAGCCAAAATCAAGAACAAATCTCTAAAAGCAAATCAAAATCAAACAAACTCAACCAGGATAAACACATAAATCCATTAATTCCTACTGACAACAGTCACAATATACCAGAAACAGAAGATCCTAAAGAAAAAAACTCCCATCATAAATGTCAATGCATAAACCAAAATATTAACTACAAAAACAAAAACAAAGTTACTTCCCATACAACCTCTAAGCAAACAAAATCAACAAAGGAAAAGATCTCCTCAACTGAAGCTGAACCCTCTATGAAACACAAATCGTAACGAGCGGCGGTGACAGCAAGCAACAGATTCCGGTCCCTTGAGGTAATGGAGGTTGAAGACATCACTTCTGAAACAAATAAGGAGATTGAACCAAAACCAGTGCAAAATGAGCCCGGACAAGCATCGCAGACGAGATCGAGATCCACATCCGGATAAAAACCACCCAAATCAGAAACACCAAGATCCAGATCCAGATCTGGATTAGAATCGAAGGAAAGGAGAAGAACATCGAGCTCTCGGCCGAAGGCACGGAGCCAGACCAAAAATAAAACCCCATCCCCCCTGGAATGGAGGTGGAAGATTGGGACCTTTCTAAAATCACCCTAAACTAAAATGGATACAAATCCAAATATAATATTACAATGGAACTGTCGTTGAATGAGAGCTAACATAAACGAACTACTCCTACTGATAGCAGACTCAAACCCAGCCATCATCTGCCTTCAGGAAACCTTTCTCAAAAACGACAACATAACTAACATAAAAGGTTATCAACACTTTAGCTATACCAAAAATTCAAGCCTAAGAGAATCAGGTGGTACATCCATCCTAGTCAGAAATGATGTGCCACATAGTCACATGAATCTAAAAACTGATCTACAAGCAATAGCTGTCAGAGTAACCTTAAAAAAACCAATTAATATCTGCTCCATATACATCCCACCGAATGAAGAAATAAATAAAGACAAACTACAGGTGACAATAGAACAACTCTCTGCTCCTTATTTATTACTCGGGGACTTCAACAGACACAGCATCATATGGGGCTGCGATAACACGAATATAAAAGGAAAAGACATAGAATTACTTATTAATAACAACAACAACCTATGCATCTTCAATGACAAAACCCCAACCCATATATGTTCTTTTTCTGGCAGCCACTCAACAATAGATTTGTCCTTAAATGATCCTTCGATTTTCATGGACTTTACTTGGTCAGTTCATAATGACACTTGTGGAAGTGACCACTTTCCCATATTCCTAAAAAGTTTAACCCCAAACCCAAATAACAAAATTCTCCACTGGAACCTAAAAAAAGCAAACTGGACAAAATTCAAACTTTTATGCCAATCAAAACTCACCCCCAGTTCAAACATCGAAAATGCAAACCATGTAATTTTCTTCTCGGAAACAATCATATCAATAGCTAAAGAATGTATCCCCAAATCCTACAAATCTACAAAACACAATAAACCTTGGTTTAATAGTGAATGCAGAAACGCGTAAATCCAGCAGTAGCAAAACCAGAGGTGAAACAAGTCATCAAGCACTGTGAGATGTGTCAGTCAATTGACCCAGCACCAGCGCAGTGGCGAAAAGGACGACTGGAAGCAAGTGACGCATGGCAAAGGGTGGGAATGAATATCACCCATTATAATAGCAAACACTTTCTTACTCTCATCGACTGTGGACCAACCCATTTTGTAGTTTGCCGACCAATTGCACGCCAAGATTTGGCAAGCGTTATTCGACAACTATTGTCCGTCTTTTATGAAACGGATGCACTGCATGAGATTTTGGCCGATAACGACCCAGCATTTTGCAGCCAGCTAGTAAGATAGTTTTTATTTGAATGGTGAGTTCAATTGCGGTTGCGATGCGCTTATGTACAATCAGGTAATGGCATCGCGGAAAGAAGCCACCGCAGCATAAAGAGGATTGCTGCCAGAAAGAAGTGTTCTGTTATGCCGAAGGATGGCATGTCCCCGGCAACCGCACCCGCGAATGCCATCTACACGTACCGGACTCGGGTAAAAGGTATCGACATTGTGCAGTCACTTGACAATGAGGAGATGGACGGGCCATATGATGTGGGAGATTATGTTTGGGTGAAACCGCCAGGCTGTCGATGTACCACCAAATTCAAACGTGGACGAGTGACAGGCATAGTCAGTCAGCAATCTGTCCTGGTTGATGGAATTCCACTTCACATACGCAATCTCCACCCTGCTTTGGGGGCGGACCATTCAACTACTGGGGAAAGTAATAGGTTGTCTGGCGATGAACTATTAATGGGCAGCACCAGTGATCCCCACGAGAATGAAGCCGCAAGTTCAGAAGTAGAAACTTTGTCAGTAGATTTGGAAGCGGAAACTTCATCGGACGATTCAGAAGCAGAAACTGAATTACATGTCCCACTTCGGAGAAGCTCACGAATCAAAAGGCCACCACCACCCTACATCATGTGTGATCAAGAGATCAGGGGGGAGTGTAGCAGCCATCACGCAGGTCCAGAAAAAAGAGAGTGAGGGTTGCATTATGCAAATCAGGTGCGGCAAAGAAGGCTAAATAAAAGGCGGTGATTTTTGGGTCGACGGCAGTTGAGTAGAGAACGTCTAAAAGTTTGCATGCGTTTGGATAATACGATTAAAAGAAATAAAAACGTGTTGCCTGGAAAAAAAAGGAACGCAAGTCACTGTTACAATGACTAATCAAGAAAAATACTGTTTGAACCTTTATCATGACTAATAACGAAAAATAATGTTTAAACTTTTATTATAGCTAATCAAGGTGAATACTGCTTCAAATTTTATCATGGCTAATCAAGGAAAATAATGCTTCAAAATTTATCATGACTAATCAAGAAAAATACTGTTTGAACCTTTATCATGACTAATCAAGTAAAATACTGTTTGAACTTTTATCATAACTAATCAAGGAAAATAATGCTTCAAACTTTGTCATGACTAATCAAGGTAAATACTGATTCAAACTTTATCATGACTAATCAAAGTAAATACTGATTCAAACTTTATCATGACTAATCAAGAAAAATACTGTTTGAACCTTTATCATGGCTAATCAAGGAAAATACTGCTTAAAACTTTTATTTTGACTAATAAAGAAAAATACTGTTTCAAACTTTATCATGACTAATCAAGAAAAATACTGTTTCAAACTTTATCATGGCTAATCAAGGAAAATACTGTTTCAAACTTTATCATGGCTAATCAAGAAAAATACTGTTTCAAACTTTATCATGGCTAATCAAGGAAAAAAATGCTTTAAACCTTGTCATGACTAATCAAGAAAAATACTGTTTGAACATTTATTATGGCAAACCAAGAAAAATACTGCTTCAAACTTTATCATAACTAATCAAGAAAAATACTTTTTGAACCTTAATCAAGACAAATACTTTTTGAACCTTTATCAAGGCTAATCAAGAAAAATACTGTTTGAACCTTTATCATAGCTAATCAAGAAAAATACTGTTTGAACATTTATCATAGCTAATCAAGAAAAATACTGTTTGAACATTTATCATGGCTAATCAAGGAAAATACTGTTTGAACCTTTATCATCGCTAATCAAGAAAAATACTGTTTGAACCTTTATCATAGCTAATCAAGAAAAATACTGTTTGAACCTTTATCATAGCTAATCAAGAAAAATACTGTTTGAACCTTTATCATAGCTAATCAAGAAAAATACTGTTTGAACATTTATCATGGCTAATCAAGGAAAATACTGTTTGAACCTTTATCATCGCTAATCAAGGAAAATACTTAATTTTAAACGAAAAAATGTTTTTTATTATTTGAATTTTAGTACTATTTTCTTCTTGGATGATTTTCTTATAACGTTTCGTAAACTCCAATTTTGTCGAACTCTGGAATGCATAAGGAATTTTGAACTGAACCCTTTTATTTAATCTATGGGGTGTATTGTTCACGTTCTATCAGCCATGACTGGAAACAATTCTTAAGTAATTTTATTCTTAGTTAGTATCGCCTGTAGTGAGGATTGAACCATTACCCTCCAGAAGCCTGTCACTTAGAGTGTGTATACATAGGTGTAAGATAGTAGGATAGAAATACATTTCTGTTGATTGGATTTGCTGTGAAGCTGCAGTGAAGTATTATCGGTCCTTTTTAAGTGTGTATTATTATTACACAAGTATATTATAAGGTGCAAACAAAAAAGAGAGACACTCATAAGAGTGTCTTTTAACATATATGTGGGTATGTAAATACTTCATGGAACTACTGTCCCCCCCCCCCCCCCCCCCCTGTATAGTTGATGGTCACTCTGTACTTCGAAACTGTTAAAATTCCAGGCTGGTGTCTGGCATATTCAGTCTTAACTTTTAGGGGAGAAGGCCTTTATTGAAATGATAATGTCACGATAAAAACACTGGTTTCTGGTCAGCCACGTAACCAGTTTAGAGGTAGACTTTTTTGTCAGCCAGCCTTGTAACCCCTTCCCACCTTATTGGGCTCTTGAAGAGCTTACCTTTTAGTTAGTCTGTTTGGGGTTCAGGGAATTGAATGCTTGTGGTGTGGTCTCTTTTAGGCTTGGTTTGTCTTGAATTGATTCTATCTTTCTCTCCCTTTTAAATATTATGCCTTCTACAAATACATACAACACATACCTTATTATTTCCTATAGTAACATCAGAGGTCTTAGGTCAAACATATCTGATGTTCAGTCCTTTCTCTTGACAAATCTCTTCACATTTTTCCACTTTGTGAGACTAATCTGGATGCTTCTATTGATAGCAACGATCTACATGTGGAGGGTTACTTCCACTTAGACTCTTTCACGCATTTGCATGCTTTTTTTCTTCACAAGGATCTCCCCATAGCACGTGTCCCCGGTCTTGAATTTCATGGGTGTTCTTTTGTCTATGCTGCACTTCATTTCCTATTTGGTCTTTTTGTACTGTTCCCCTTCTGACACTTACACTTTCTTAATAATGATCTTCATTGATCTTTTTCTCACTTCTGTTCCTGACTCATGTTATATTTCCTCTTCTCCTCCATTCATTTCTTCTGATTGCTGATGTTGAGATTAATTTTTGGTGAAATCTTCTGTTGATCGTTGCTTCCATAGGAAGACGTTTAACTACAGGAAAGCTACTTGGAATGGGCTTTGCAGCTTCCTATGTGACATTCCATGGGGTTCTATCTATAGTATGTGTCCGAATGATGCTGCTAGGGAGGTTACTGACTGACATTTTTGAATTTACACCTTCATTCCTCATCGTAAGTTTCAAACCAAACCTCATTCTCCTCCATGGTTTTCATCTGTTTGTGCTTTTGCCTCTTGTAACCATTACTTTAATCAGTATCGTCGGGATGATTCTGAGGCTTCAAGACAATCCTACAGAAGAACTAGCAAAGGCCTGCAAGAGAGAAATCTCTGAGATTAAGTCTCAAATGATTCATGATTCTATCTCATCTCAAAAAGTTGGCTCTCATGATTTTTGGAGAATCTACAATAGTGTTATTAATAGTGGCAAGTGTGCTATTCCTCCTCTTTTTAATGGTCTTCTGGTTATTTCATCTTCTAAGGATATGGCTGATCTCTTTGCTTGTCTTTTTGCTGACAATTCTTCTCTTGATGATTCAGGTGCTGTTCTTCCTGATTTTCCTTTGAAAACTGATCAGTCTCTTGATTCTGTCATTATCACTCTATCTAGGGTCCTTTCTGATCTTGACCAGTCTAAGGCTTCCAGTCTTGATTCAATTCCCACTGTCATTCTCAAGTGTTGTGCTCCTGAACTTTCTTCTATCCTCATTAAATTATTAAATCTCTGTTTGTCTCAGTCCTGTCTCTCTTTTTAAAATTTGCTGGTGATCGGTCTGACCCAACTAAGTATCATCCTGTTAGGCTTCTTTTTATTATTAGCAAAGTTTTTGAAAAGTTGGTCAATTGCAAGCTTGTTCATTTTCTTGGAAAGTCTGGGCCTTATTAGTATTGCTTTTGTGGTTTTTGTTCAACTGCTGATCTTTTAGCTGTTGTAACTGAGCGGATCTGTCAGTTTATGGATAATTCATGAGAGAGTAGGGGCATTGCGCTTGACATATCGAAGGCGTTAGACTGAGTGTGTCATTCTGCACTTTTACACAAACTTTAGAAATTAGTGATAAAGTTCTAAACATTATTAGGTCTTTTCTTTCTGATCGAAGCTTACGGGTAACTTTGGACGGTGTCTTATCATTCTCTTTTCCTATCAATGCTGGTGTTCCTTAGAGTTCTACTCTAGGCACAACACTGTTTCTTCTCTATATAAATGATCTTCCAGAGAATGTTGTTCAGAAAATTAACATCTATGCTGATGATACCACTCTATTCTGGTGTTGCTTCTCGCTCATCTCCCTTGGATCAGTCGAAATATGCAGCTGATCTAGAAGTTGACCTGGGTTCGGTTGTGGATTGGGGTACGAAATGGCTTGTTTCATTTAATCCAGTTAAGACTCAGCTAATGTCTCTTCTTCCTGAGATGCTCATAGATGGCTTTGCTCTTGAAGAGAAATCGACTCTGAAACTTTGTGGTTGTTCTTTCTCATCAAATTATTCTTGGAGTTCATGTAGTGGAAAATAAAAACATAAGACTTACCTGTAATACCAGACCAAGGCCATGTGGAACAACAGAGTTAAAGCAAATGGCTGGTTTTATAGAAAGGAAGTACCAAATGATCATGTGACCTATTTTGCATTGCATGATGGGAGTCCCCATAAAGAGGACAGGAAATGAGAAAGCGCACTTCTCCTTTGGTTCATCCCGGATTGAGACCAGTAAAGGTGGAGGTCGGATTTGGTGCTGTCAGAAGAATGAAGTTGGAGTTCAAGTTGGTGTTTGCGGACTAGTGACTGTTTGGAGGTCGGATTAGGTGCCCTCAGAAGAGAGACATTTTGGTGTTTTCGGACGACAGTTCATACATTAGATCAGTTGCCATTTCTGCTTCTCGTAAAGTCGTTTGTCTCTATCGCTCCAAACATTTTCTTACACCAGAAGTTATTCTATATCTCTACAAATCTGCTATCAGACCATGTGTGGAGTACTGTTGTCATATTTGAGGGTTCTTGATAAGGTGCAGAAACATATATGTAATTTGATTGCCCCCACCCCGCCCCCTTCTTCTCTGCACCTTCTCTATCACAGACGTTATGTTGCCAGTCTCAGTCTTTTCTATAAATACAATTATCGCATGTGTTGTTCAGAATTGTCTTATCTATTCTCTACTTCTTTTGTTCCAGCTTGTTTGACTCGTTGGTCTAGTGGTCTCCATTGATTCGCTGTTTTGATACCTCATTGTAATACAGCTTCCTATTCCAGTAGCTTCTTTCCAAGAACTGCAAGCTTGTAGAACTCTTTTCTTGCTGATTGTTTCCCTCTTACCTATTGCCTTGGTCTTTTCAAGACTAAAGCCAATAGGCATCTCCTGTCTTTGCGATAATCATCTTTCCTTTTTGTTAGTTCCTACATCAAGTGGTTTCATGTCATGTCTGGAGCGATTTCCATAAAAAAAACAAGAAAACTTTATCCGTTGTACTATGAGTTCGACATAACTATTCCAGAGTTTGACAAGATGAGCCTAAAGAAGGTTGGAGGTTACATCGGCCAAAACGTTATGGGAATAACATCCAAGATGAGAACGGTAGTCCAAATAACCCAAATTTCAAACTTACGACAGACGGGAAAAAATGCTTTTTCAAACTTAAGTGTGACAGACTGACATACCGACCGATGAATAGAGCCTCTTATAGAGATGCTTTGACTCATCTGAAATCTGATGTGTCCGTCAATGTGCGTGTTTAAAGATAAAAATTCTATTTCAACATGAAGCGTGACTGACAGACGGACAACGCCCTGCATCGAGATGTGTGAATGCATCTCAAAAGTATTTTTCTTTGCTGTTAAAATACCTTCCAGCATAATTGAACCTTGAATCCCTTCAGCATCCGTGGAACCATCAACCCTTCTTGAACATTTCTATCAAATGTATATCAGATTTATTTCAGTTTTTTCTTTTTTCCTTTCACAATTTTTATTTCTTACGATAACATTTTTTTTAAAGTTTATTCTTAAAAAAATTGGTTTTATTTTTTTCCCTCTCTTATTCATTTCTTTTTCCACTTTTTCATTATACTTTACTCGGATATTTCTGTCTGTCATTTTTAATATTCAACATACTTTCCTTAAAAGAGAGAAAATAAAAACGTTTTTCTTCCTAATAATCATCTATATTCTTAGATTCTCTTGTCTGCTTTTCAAATTCTTTTTGTTACCTTTACAAAGGCGAAACAGCAATAGATAAAATATTGAAAGAATTCAAGGTGGATTGGGAGGAGTTTCCTGCCTTGAGTTCTCTGCCATTTTTCTAAATCTTCCATCTTGTTTTTTTTGTTAAATCGTTGACTCTGTGTGTGTTAATATAACCCATTGATCAGTTATTTTTCTTCTTTCTTTTTTTCCGTCGTTTGCTGCATGTATGATTTTACTCGATAGCATTCTTCATCTGCTCTCAGACTGACATTCATATTGGAAGGTTTTTACATAGCTGCATAAGATACATTTATTAGCTAAAGGCAGTAGCAGCAGTTTTATGTTATATATACATATATATATATATATATTTATTAAGTTTTTTTGTTATAAATTCATTTTTTATGTACATAAAAGAAAGTTTGGCTATGAGCCATCATCAGCATGACTGCATATTCTTAACCACTCAAGGAGTGAAAAAGAATAAACACACCGGTGATCTGTCACTAGTAAAAACAATAACAAACAAAAGCTGCGTAAAATCATAGGGGATTAAAAGTCGTACATAAATCGTGGCAGGTCGTCCTGGTTTGGTGGTAAAACACTAGACTATGGACATTTACATCGAGGGTTCGATCCAGGGTAGTCATACTGATGACGGCTCATAGCCAGACTTTCTTTTATATATAAAAAGTTAATTTATAAATGAAAAATTAATTAATAAATATAAAATTGATTACACGTCTGATTAAGGGCAATTGAATGCAGTACTCTTCATATTCTTAACTGCTCAGAGAGAAAAATATAATAAACACACCAGTGTTCTATAGCTAGTAAAAATAATAACAAACAAAAACTGTGTATGTATAAATTGATATTAATATTAATGGTTCACTAATTACCAAAGCTAAAAGAGTTAGTGACATTTTCAATTAGATTATGAAACAGTACTATGAAAGGATTGATAACTATGATTAATTCACAGAACGACATGGCAGATATTTGTTAACATTGGACTTGAAAACGACGATGTTGTAGTAAATAGGGAAACGCTCCTGTGGTAATGTGTTCCACAGATGGGAAGTTCTTGGAAAGAAACTTTGTTCATGGAAGTTATGTTTGATTTTTGGTACACAAAGGAAGAAAGAATTTGCAATGTTGATAGAAAGATGAGGTTTTTCAGGAGGGGGAGGGGGAAGAATTAAAGGTCACTCGAGCACCTACCATTGAAAATAGCGATAGAGAAAGACTAGCAACATCTCTTCTGTGAGAAAGAGCTACAGGAAAGAGAAAAGATTATCTCCCATTAGATAGCGAAGTCGATTTTTTACTCTGTCAAGGCAAATGCCGCACTTCCTCAGATGTGGCAGCAGTACTCCATCTTGGGCCGAATCTTACTCTTACACACACACAGCCACACCCCCAACACACACACACATATATATATATATATATATATATATATATATATATATACTAAAAATTAATGTGATCTGTTGAATCATTCATTGAGCTCATGTTAAATTGTTTGAATTTGGAAAATGGTTTGAAAAGTCACTTAATTTAAAAAAAGTAAAGACAAAATCCAAAATGAACTTGTTTCTGCTCACTATATATCTCTTTCTCTAACTACGGGTTAAATAGTATTACTACCTGTGATGATATTCTCTTTTGTTTATAATGGACTATTCCAATCTTTTTATCCTTTTCTTTTTGTATTACATACATTTAATAAACACAGAGAAAGAGAGAGATGACAGAACTGTGAGTAATAGGGTAGGTATAGAGCAAGGGATCAAACAAGATACATTGAAAAAGAGTGAAAATGATAGATAGAAAGTTAGTAAGAGATGGGTCACTTTATAAGTTATTTGCAAATTACGATTAATTAGAACAATTAAAATGAAAGTTTTATCAATCATAATAAAATCCCTAAAATAAGAATATTTTAACACATATTTTGTGTATGTTGATTAAGTCAGCTTTAGTATAATAATAATTATTTATATATATATATATATATATATATATATATATATATATATATATATATACATACATATATAAAGAGAGAGAGAGAGAAACAGAGATAGTAATAATCCTTACATTCCAAGGATAACTATTTCTTATTAGCACTGTTATTATTTCATTTTTTCGCTATTGTTATTGTCTGTTAACTGCTTTACATTTTCTATCTGAATATGGAACGCCCTTGCATCTACACTTTCTGATGCATCAAAGAGAAACGCCAACAACATATTTGCCCAATGTTTTTATGTTCTATTGATTTATGCATTACCCTAGCTCACTACCCGGAGGGGTGAATCAAAGCAGAGCTCTGAACAAAAGTATCTAAACCCAGTCAGATCCAAGGGCAAAGATGACTTTCTTTTTCGACATATTTCATTTCAGACTTTTCATGAGGTCATATCTTTACATGTATCTGTAACTCTAATTTTTAACTACTAATGGAATTTTCCATCCCTCTGTTTAATTTAACCTCATGCTGAAAGTACCGTTTTTAACACTACTTTTACACACCCTGCATCTAATTATTGCTCCATTTCTCTTTCTCTGTAACATCTGAATCATCATAATAGAATGACAGAAGTTAATTTTTTCATTTATTTTTATTTGATTTAAATTTATACTTAATTCTACAAAGTGGCTGGTTGGTTCTGTTGTAAGTTCCAAAGATTTTTCCATGGATAATTCCCTTCTCTAGGTAGTGATAGCATTGCATCTCACCAGCTGACTAATTGAAAATATCTCATCTTTATGTTGTTCAACCAATCAGAGTTTTTGTCGCTATTAGCCCCCCCCCCCTTCCCTCTTTTATTTAACAAAGGTTCAGGATTCTAATGTCATTCTTTTGAACACTAATCTAGCATATAAAGTCATCTTGTCAGATTTTCAAAATCAGACCTAAATTACATAGCTCGGACCACTGTAAATATGAAACATTTTAAGATAATCACCTAAAAATAAAAATCAGGCTATTTTAGATTGAAGAATATAATAGCTTTTTTTTAATCTTATGTGCAAAATAAACCCGTAAAAACTATGACTTCACTGTATTCCGGGCAATGCCGGTTTTCATTTAAAAACAAATGTTAATATTGAAAAATATTTTTCTAACCAGGCTCTTCCTCGATGGCTTCCATCTGTGGGGGCAGTTTAGCCCTTATGGATGCTGGTGTGCCCATTGCTGAACCAGTCGCAGGCGTTGCCATGGGTCTGGTAACAAAAATGACTGAGACAAAATCCAGTTCCATTGGAGAATACAAGATACTCACAGATATTCTGGTAAGCATCATTATTTTTTATATTTCAGAAATCTTTTTAGATGTCTGTAACAAAAACTGCATCATATTCTCAAAGAGCTTTTTATTCTGAAACATAAGTATCTTTTATTTTCTGTTTCACTTTGATATAGATTTCATTAGACAAAAACTCATTATTATACAATGCTTGGTGTTGTTGAACATCTGTCTTGGCTTGCAACACATCCTGAGCGATGCCAGCATATGCCCTGCTGTCCTGGGCAAGATCACATGGGATGGTCAACCAATCGTGATTCCACTTGAGAATGGGAGGGGGGGGATTGCATCTTAGCTTTATTAATATTGAAATCTCATGATGCCCCCAAAAGAACTGGTGGAGATGTACAAAAGCAGATCTAGCAGTCACAACTTTGGGTACTGGAAGACAATATCAGACAGAAGAGTTTTATATATTTATCAATTAACCCTTTAACATTTGTGATGTAAGTACATGTGAGATCGTTCCATATACAAAATGATTAAGCTATCAAAACTTATCTTATATATAAAGTAAAGTAAGATTTGCCATCTATTGGTACATATTCTTAAAATATTTTAATTTTTAATTGATTTTTACATTTTTATATTTAATCTGCTCACCAGTTTTTGTCTTGCTTACCACTTATCATAGAGGGAGTAAGGGAAGATAACCCTCTCACACTTTCAAGTACTCTTCCTGCTACCTAATTCACCATGTGCTATTTTGATAACAGATATTTCTTTTCATATTCACCGGTTAAAAGTCAAACAGATTGAAATTGTCTTTGTTGATAACAGCACGGCAACCAAGCAGAACAGTTTTCAATTGATGATGATCATTCATTTAGAAAGTGGTTGATAACTAGTGGTCCTTGTATGCTTAATACCTAGAATTGTGGAAATCTCTTGAAATAGGTAGGATTCGAACTGTCTACTATGATCAGTTGTTGTTGCAGGGACACCATGACGCGAAATCCAGCCCACGATTTGTGCCACGATTTCAGCAGAAATATCACTCAGTGGAATGGTTTCAGGCCAACAAGAAAAACTATCACTACAAGTTAGCAGATAGGAGTAACCATGGCTGACTGGCCATGGTCCAACTAGGTCAATGTGAATATGGTTAAATCGTGCATTGGGAGTACTAAAAGTTCCGAGAGGGGCTTGTATATGCCTGTGCACTTTAGATTTCTTGCAGGATAAACAGGAATGGGTCCAGGCATTGATTTCATGTCTAATATTCAGCCAGAAAAATCTAGCTAAAATAAGCTTCACTATGGCAGAAATCCCAAGATGGGCAAGATCTGGCAAAGAAGAAATGACAGTTTAGCAATGAGTGTCAGGAACGATGGGGCGAGGTGAAATCATGGCAGTCTTGCACAAGATTTGTTCATCCGCTGTAGGGACAGGAATGTACTGAAATTTGCAAGTAGGAAATTCTTGAGCAGACTGATTTAAAATATCCAAAGATGGCTGGTTCAAAGCCATTTGACGAAGTTTGATGTCCTCATATGAAGAAATAGTACTAATAGGAAGACGAAACAGTGGGTCACAGCAATATTCTGTGATTCGGATATGTGATGTATGTAGCTGGAGAACTGGGAAATAAAATTCAAATGTCTAGCTTCCCGAGGGAATATTTGTCCAGCTTAGCATGCAGCACGAATGTAAGGGGACGATGGTCCATGTAAATGACAAATTCTCGACCATTCAGTGTATGTTAAAAATGTTTAATTGCTAAGTAAATAGACACACGTTTTCATCCAAAAGTACTATATCAAGTTGCTGCAGGCGTCAATTGATGGTTGAATTTGTTGCTGGTGATGTTATAAATCTTAATTGACTACAGAACTAGATGCATTCATGACTAGAGAAAATTGAGACTCAGGTATGGCATGTGACATCAGAAAATAAGCATCAGGTATGGCATGTGACATCAGAAAATAAGCATCAGGTATGGCATGTGACATCAGAAAATAAGCATCAGGTATGGCATGTGACATCAGAAAATAAGCATCAGGTATGGCATGTGACATCAGAAAATAAGCATCAGGTATGGCATGTGACATCAGAAAATAAGCATCAGGTATGACATGTGACATCAGAAAATAAGCATCAGGTATGGCATGTGACATCAGAAAATAAGCATCAGGTATGGCATGTGACATCAGAAAATAAGCATCAGGTATGGCATGTGACATCAGAAAATAAGCATCAGGTATGGCATGTGACATCAGAAAATAAGCATCAGGTATGGCATGTGGATATGGGAGAAGATGAATATGCGAACTTTGTCTTCACCTCGTCAAAGACTTTCAGCTGGCAGTCATTAAATGGAATAGTTTCATCCCTTGTTCTATTTTTCAAAAGATCGGTTTAAGAAGCAAGGATATCCGCACAGTACACAATGAAATTTCTGTAATAATTTAGTAGTCCCAGAAAATGTTGCAGTTAGCGAAGAGAAGTTGTTAGCCAATAATTCTTTTTCAGGAAGGGGTGAAATCCTTCTGAGCTAATGAAATGACCCAAAAATACAAAAGTTGTAGCATCAAAAATACATTTAACAGTGTTTATCCTGATATGGTGACGCGGTAAATGTTTAAAGAGAAGACAGAGATGTACCAAATGTTCCTTTGGCAAGGAGCTAGCTACTAAAATTTAGTCAATTTAATTGTATATGAAATTTAAGTCACATACTACTTCGTCCAAAAAGGCTAAAAAGTACTAGGTGCATTACATAAGTGTTGTGGGCCTGTAAAGTGTCCAAAAGGAAAACACAAAATCGGGGTTTAGAGAAAAGCAAGTATATCGAAAAAAGTATAATACAACAGAGAACAAGAGTAGTTGTACGTCTGTCTTGACTGCTTGTATAGACTGGTGTGGTTCTGGTGTTATTTTTTACTCTTTTAGTAGTTCTGTTTAAAGTAATGTCGGTAATAATTTCACCCTCAAATTTAATTTTTTCACTAATCACCGTTCTGGCTATTTTGTTGGTTCTTAGTATGGTCGGTTTATCCAACCTTCTCCATATATGCATGTTGATAATTGACACGTCTAATTGTAATTTTACATTTTATTCAGGATTTTTATCTGTACATATTTTCTTATAATTCTGCCATCATGTTCGTTCATTTTTGTGGATTTTACCCGAGTTTTATTTCCTCTATTCGTTCTGCAATGTAAACTCCTGTGTCTGACTTTATTACAAGTTAGACAGGTTTTAAAACGGTGTGGGTAATTTATCCTGTTTTTATTGGGCTGGCTTGTTTTTGAATTGGTTTGAAAATAATCCTTCTTTATGTTTTGAGTTTTTTTGAAAGAGAGTTGAAATGTGATTTCTGACATGCTTTTCTTATGTGCACAATGCCCGACTCTTCAATGTCTTTAGAATCTGGTTTAACACTTACAAATTTCTGGAAGTCTTCGGCTAATTTCTGTAATGTTAAATTTGGTTCACTTTCTGACTTGTTTAGAATCCTACATCTGATTTCTGCATCTTTTTCTGATATAAGCCCTTGCACGAAAATTAAACATTTAAAATTATCCATGCTAAGTTCAGCTAATTTAAACCATCACAGTGTTTATTAACGATTGACACAAAAGTTGCATAGTCTTCACCAACTTTTTTGACTAAATTCCAACACTTCTACCGTTTGTGGAACAGAGAAGTTTTTGGGCTGAATAATTGTGTTAAAAGTTTAACCGCTTCAAAAAAAGTCAAGTCGCTAGTTTTTCAGGGTAAAATATAGTCCACGAATTTGGTATGTTCGGTGGTGCCTAATTTTCAGGGCAGTAGGCAAACTTTTTTAAAGTCTGCCCAATTTTCACAATCTATTTTGTATAGATTCTCATCCCTTCTAAAATATGAAACAAAGGTTGTATCCTTATCTGGGGAATAAGTGAAATTGTCAATTGCACTCAAAACGGCAGTCTGCAAAAAAGCATTATCGTTCTCAGTATTTTGACCCTATATGATTTACATTAATACTTCAATCTTTTGATCGGTTTCTCTTTTTTGTTCCAGAAGTCTTTCTTTGTTTTTTTTGCAGCCTTTCGTTGGATTTTTCTTGTTGTTCCAGTAGAAGCTTTTGAAATCTTTCTCCATTTTTTAGTTGTCTTTCTTCAGTTTCTTTTTTTTTTGTTCCAGAAGTCTTTCTTCGACTTTTTTGTTGCATTTGGTATTTTACGAAGTTCTGTTATCATTGCTTTAAAATCTTACATGTTTTAAATGTGTGTCTTTATAGAATAAGGCTTTTATAAGTTTTTTCTGTTATATTACGCTGCTAATGTAATCTTAGTTGTAAAAAGAGAAAGAGTATAAAACTGTGGATTTCAGTGTTCAGACTGACTTCCTCATCTTGTCTGCCATGCTCATAACGTTTCATTCATTCTGCCCTCTGGCCTTCATCAGGTGTCCCGTATCGAACTCGGGAACCATTTGTTTGGACTCTCGAACCCAATACCTTTATTGTCACGGGGGTACCATGCTTGGATTCCATTTTTTGCCTCTGGGGCACACCTGTTAATTCTCCGTTGCATATCGCAGTATTGCTGCTGTCGCTGAATGTTACTTTCACTGCCTTCGCCCAGGATTGAACTTAGCATCTCCAGAGCACTTGCAACTTTCAAACCAACGGCTTAGACCTCACCGCCACGTGAGTGGAAGGGTTCAAGTAGTTTGTATAGCTAAGGTACAATAACAGTAAGCTGAATGGCATGGCTAAAAATTTGAATGCTCCAAAAGAAGTAGTCACTGCAGTCTTTGGAATATCAGCCTGGTTAACTGAAATTTGATGTTAAGCCTTTACCAGAATCAACTTAGAAGAAAAGATTTTACAGCCATGCAAAGACAAAGCGAAATCTTGAATATGAGTGACAGGATAGCGATCGCGAACAGTAATTGTGTTCAAACAACAGAAATCTCGAATGGCACCCCAATCTAGGGAACGCTTCAGAACCATATGCAAAGGAGATGTCCAAGGGCTAGATGAAGGACGAATAATCCCTAGCATCTCCTGATTTTCATTTCCCTACCTCTGAAATGAAATCACAGGGCTTGTTGCAATGGTAGACCCTTTTCCTGTAGTAACAACATAGTTGTTTTGTTATGATTTTCGTTAGTAAAAATGAGGTAAGATGGTGTGTTATCTCAGACCAAGATGGCTGACTGCCGGGCCTCGTTTTATTCACGTTAGCCCCGAGATCTTACATTGCAGGGGAGGTAACTTCCATCGGTCCAGATTTTGGTTAACATAACATCTCCCTTTTTGAGATAGTCAAGGGGGGGGGGGGGTTAGTGTCCATGCTATATGATCTCTCTTTTATTTAATTTTTTTTTTTAGAGATCTAGCTTGATGGGTGGTCTCGACTGCCGTCCAGACCTGGTTTTTGTGTAGTCTTGAGAATTAAGGGTAAGGACTGCTGTTTTCACGGTTTCCTCCCTTGGTGGATGAGTGTCTTCATAGGACTCCAATTCGTGAGCCTCGACTATTCCGTTGGGTGGTTTCGGTACAATGTGTCGACGATTGCGTCGGATCACTGTCCGTCGCCTTTGGTCTGTAGAACATAGGAGCGTGGGGTGGATGCTGTTCCAACACCTGTGCCTTCCTGGTTTGAAAGGTTGGGGCTTCTGACCCACACTGCTGTACCGTTTTTGAGCGGTGATAGCTCTTTAGCTCTATGTGATAGTCAGTGTGTGAGTCGTTGTTGGACCTTTTGGTTCTCTTCCCTCTGTCTGAAGCATTTGAGATCGGGCCATTTTGGGTTTAATAGATTTGGGTGAGTTGGGACATTTGTCCTCAAGCATCGGCCCATTAATAGCTCACTAGGGCTGGACCCGCAGTCCATTGGTGTTGCTCTGTGGGCGAGCAAAGAAAGATATGGGTTTTTTGCCTTCTTCAACAATGCTTTCATTGTCTTTACACATACCTCTGCTGCTCCGTTACTTTGGGAGTAGCGAGGGCTGTTTGTGACGTGCTGAAATCCCCAGTCGTCTGTGAATTTGGCAAAGTCTTTTGAGGTGTATTGGCTTCCTGGGTCAGTTCTTAGGATGACCGGTACTCCATGTCTGGCAAAGATTGCCTTCAGGCTCTTTATTATAGCTCTGGAGGTTATTGATGTAAGCATGGCAATCTCTGTGTACCTGGAGAAGTAGTAAACAACTACGGCGTAGCTGTGGCCCTTCAATTCAAACAGATCGGAGGCTAGAGTGTGCCATGGTCTTGTTGGAAGCTCGGTTGTCATGAGGGGCTCGGGCGGTTGGTATCTCAGCTCGGCACATTTTGGACAGTTTTGTACGGCTTTTTTGATTTGGTCAGATACTCCTGGCCACCATATGGATTGGCGAGCTCTCTGTCTGCACCTGGTTATTACCTGGTGACCGGAATGGATTTTGGCAATCATGGTCGGTCTCAGCAGTGAAGGAATTATGATCCGCGTGCCATACATCAGTAGCCCGTTCTCACATGTGATGCTGCCGCGGAAGGTCCAGTATGGTTTGACTGGTGCTGGGACGCGGTCATTTGATGGCCAGCCGTTTCTTACATATTGCAATATGTAGTTACTAGTCTCGTCAGTCTTGGTGGCTTCCTCCAACTCCCTTAGACGTTTTTCTGTGGCGGGTAAGGATTCTATTATGGCATGGACGAATGCCGTTGCTTCCTCCTCCAGATCCTTGTCCTGTTTACTGAATATTGTTCTTGACAGAGCATCGGCTGTATATAGTTCCTTGCCAGAAACGTAGCGGATGGTGTATCAATACCTCATTAAACGTACCCGAAATCTCTGTATCCTTGCCGGTAGCTCGCTCCTTGCTACCTAGCAATGGCACCAGTGGCTTGTGGTCGGTTTCCACTGTGAAGTGTAGTCCGACTAGGTAGTCAGAGAAGCGTTCACATGCCCATGTTGTCGCCAGGGCCTACTTTTTCTATTTGGGCGTAACGAGTTTTGGTCTCTGACATGGCTCGTGAAGTGTAGGCAACAGGGTGCATTTTTGTATCGCTCTGTCGTTGTAATAACACTGTTCCCAGTCCATAGGATGAAGTATCGGCAGAAACTACAGTCTCATTTGAGGGACTATATAAGCATAGCACTGGTGCTGAACACAGTGCCTTCTTGATGGAGCTAAATGCTTCCTGTTGTGCACTGTCCCACATGAATGCGTATTTCCAGCTTAACAGGTCCCTTAGTGGCTTAGTCATGTATGCCAGGTTTGGAATGAATTTTCCCATTTGATTCACCATCCCTAGGAATCGGCGAGTTTCCGTTATGTCTGTTGGTGTTGGGAAGTTGGAAACACCAGCGACCCTTTCTGGATCTGGCCGTAGACCGTCAGCACTGAGTATATGCCCGAGAAATTTCAGTGATGGTTTGGATATTTCGCATTTTTCTGAGTTGAGAGTAATGCCCGCAGCCTGGATTTTTTTGAGTGCGCTCTTCATGTTCTTGTTGATTTTTGCCGTGGATTAGCACGTCATCTTGCATGCATATCACTCCGGCCTCACTCTCTAATACTTGCGACATACGTCTCTGGTAGATCTCACTGGCTGATGAGATCCCAAAGGGGAGACGGTTAAATTGGTACCGTCCGAATGGGCTGATGAAAGTTGTCAGTGTACGGGATTCCGATGAGAGTGGGATTTGCCAGTATCTGCTGTTGGCATCCAGTTTACTCATGACTCTCACTTCTCCTAACTGGGCTAGGAGGTGGTCAACTGTGGGCAGCATGTGGAGTTCACGTTTTACGCACTTGTTGAGCTTTGTGAGGTCTACGCATATTCTAACTTTTCCATTTGCTTTTGGTACTACGACCATAGGGGAACACCATTCGGTGGGTTCGTCGATCTTGCTTATGATCCCCAGCTTCTCCATTCTCTGGAGTTCTGCCTGCGTTTTTCTCATCAGGGGTAGTGGTATGCGTTGTGGTGTGGGTACTGAGTATGGCTTAGCATCTGCGTGTAGCGGTATACTGTATGCTTTCCCAAATGTGCCTAAGCCTGTGAATAGGTCTGGCATTTCCTTTTTTGGATTATATGGCTGCATTTCGCTCTTGATGGTATGTAGCCTTGGGTGGACAGTTACAAGCTTGAGGGCTACGATAGCTGGTCTACCTAATAATGGCTCCTCAAGATTGGGGATAATGAATATCCGCTGTTTCGTTGTCAGCTCTTTATGCGAGACAGTTGCAGTGATCATTTCGGTAACTTTCAGCGGGATGCGTCGCGGACCATGTAGGGTTTTGTGGGCATCTGAGATAGCCGGTAGATCTCTCCTCAGTTTGTAGATGTGCTCAGGGATTGCAGTCACATCTGCGCCAGAATCCAATTTGAACTCCAGTGGTATTCCGTTGACGGTGATGTCGGTTCGCCATGGTTTGCTCAGGCTGATTTCTGATATTGTCAGGACACCAAGGTATGCACTCTGGTCACTTTCACTGTCATCCGAGTCATGCTTAACCTCATGTATTCTTTTCGCACGGCAACACTTAGCATAGTGGCCTATCGTGCCACAATTGTGGCAGGTGACGACAGTGGCGGGGCATGCACGTCTCTGATGATGGGCATGGTTACCGCATCAGTGGCACCTTGCTTCCCCTCTGTGCTGCTGTGTATGCCCTTTCTTCTGCTGATCATTATAGTGAGGTTCCCATCTGGGTTTGGCCTTGTAGTTGCTCTGCCCTTGTCTGCGAGTTCTATTGTGATTAACAGAATGGACAGCAACATTGCTATCAGCTAGTCGTTCACTACTGATACGTTCTGGTGATCGCAGGAGACGTTGTTGTGATTTGATCGTCTCACATTGTCGTACGCGTCTGATGGCTCCGTCTAAGGTGAGGTCTGGAATCATCTGAAGACTCTCTGATAGCTTTGGATCTATGCACCTGACTACAATTCTGTCACGAATTAGTTCTTCATGGAGGTCTCTAAAGTTGCAGTTCTTAGCCAGTACATGGAGATCCGTAATAAAATAGTCAACCGACTCACCTACTTCCTGGCGTCTCTGGTTGAACCTACCCCATTCATATATGACGTTGGTGTTGCCTTTAAAATGGGCGTTGAACCTTGACATGACTATGTTCAGGTTTTGGGCTTCGTCGGGTGAAAGTTTGAACGTAGCGATGATGTCTTCTGCTTTATCACCCATGCAGTAGATGAGGGTGTCTACCTGACAAGGGGCTGGCTTCTCGTCTAGTCCGGACACTGTCCTGTAGCGGTTGAACCGCCGAATCCATTTTTCCCACGATTCGGGCTGATCGAATGTGAAGGGTTCTGGTGGGGTAACGTGGCTGTTCATCATGGGTTTATATTTATGTTTTTATTTGGCTTTTGAGCTCAATATTTTTCTTAACTTTTCCCATACGTGTTGCTTACGTCCGTTTTCGAATCCCTTATTCTGACACCATGTTTTGCTATGATTTTCGTTAGTAAAAATGAGGTAAGACGGTGTGTTATCTCAGACCAAGATGGCTGACTGCCGGGCCTCGTTTTATTCACGTTAGCCCCGAGATCTTACATTGCAGGGGAGGTAACTTCCATCGGTCCAGATTTTGGTTAATATAACAATAGTTTGTGAAGGCCAGCATTATAATGAATCGGTGAAGGTGAACGACGACAATGCCATCGAGAAGGCAACTTCAAAATCTTTATCTACCTAGTAAGTTACTTAATTGCCTTCAATATGTCTGCATATATGGAGTCTGTATCTATCTCTGAAGCGAAGGGTCTCAGCCACAGTATGAGAAATCACTATTGGAAAAGGGTTCCGAGTAAAACTGATGAGAAGTAGAGTAAAAGGGAAGAAATATGAAAGTTTATATCTAAGACAAAAATTATAGAATAAAAAATGTCTAAACTTCCAATAAGAAAAGATTACCGATATGCAATGCTTGAAAAAAGTTTTAAAAGATGTGTAACGTTGCTTGAAAAATCAAATGGTGAAAAGAAAAAGGCTAAATTTAACTACAAAGTTATTTAATTGTAATACTGTAGAGGGGAGAAGGTAAAAAAGGAATTCTCTCAATATGAACGCCTAACCTTAAAAGAACCTATTTTGGCGGAATTTATTAGCAGCAAAAAAATCCTGGCTGTCAGCGTTATTCAAAATGCACATGGGGAAATAAAAGAAACATGGTGGAAATAGTAATCCGAGCTGCCATATTTAATTAGTGAGCGCATTGCTGAAAGACAAACGAAGCACATGTTGAAATGAACAGAAATAGTGGTGACATCACTAATTTGGAAATAAGTGGTTCTAAATTATTTATATTTTTATTTTATTAGTATTCAATTACTTTTATCCTAAATATACCTATTTTATAAGTTTTGATACATGCTCAAATAAGACGATACTCCTCCAATAAAGAAGGGCACAGCGAATACCAAATCAAAATAAACAATACAAAATGTATTTACTTACATAAGGTGCAGAGTCACATTCCTTTTTTTAATCTTTTTATAGTAATCCCAGAATAAAAGAATGGTCAGCTGCACATTAATTTTTTTTTTTAAATACATAAATACGTGAATTTAATTTCTGCACTCTCCATGTCTTCGCTGTTAAGTAATTCCATGATACAACTGTAAGAAACTATGAGACACCGCTATTCAAATAAAAAAGTGTAAAGTTCGAATTTGTAGTAATGGGAGAGAATTGTGAATATTATGAGAAAAGGGATGCTACGTAGATATCCATCCTCTGGCCTTGCTGGGTATGAAGCGTTACCATAGTTTGGCTATAAGGACAAACTTCTATAATTTAAATAAATGTTATTCATACAGTCTAAGTCACTTCCTAAATGCTAGTGCAAAAAAAAGTAGATTGTAATTATATAACTGCTACACTTACCTTACAGCAATTACCGATCGTTTCATACTCTTGATTTTAAAAATTTACTTCAAAATACACATTACATACGCTCAACATATAAGATCTTTGGTACTTGTACAGTTTGTGATCCTTAATAAAACCAATATTTGGCAGCATCAGCTGGAAAAAGTCGATTGAAAAAAATCAAAACGAGGCGGTTTTATCAAACAGGAAAAAATAATGAAAAAACATTTAAAGTAAAAAAACAAAAAAAGCAGTCACCGTATTTAAAATTTTATGAAAAAATATTTATTTTTTAACAAAGAAAATATAATGAAACAACTGTGATAATTTTTTTTTTGCACAAGAAAATTGAGGTTTGTTTAATTATAAGATTTTGTTTTTGATAAATTTGTTTTTTTTGTACTAGTACAGCTTTTGAACCAGACCTACTAGGTTAGGGTAAGGTTGGGGGAAAAAACAGTCATTTTTCATTGGTTTTAAGGGCTAGGCTGAAAAAAGATAAACAATTTTTTTACATTTTTTAGTCTTTCGGGAGACTGAGTCATCTGTCCTAAAATGCTGAAATTCATAATCGCTTTAATCAATTGTCTTAATGAATTTTACGATGTACTCAATTCACGATTGAAAATTGTCATCTGCTGCAATCTACTTGGCTAAACAGTTCAACATCTTCCAGCTGTTTATGTAAACTGCCAGAAGATGCCGATGAAAAGTCGGTTTTAGCATGGGTCACAAACTGTACCAGCACCAGATCTTTTCCCCCATTATAATGTCTGTGTTTTCGTACATTTTTCTATGTTCACTCAGCTTCAAAACTTATTCTATTGATTTATGATTACCAAAAAAAAAAATGAATGTAATACATTTCTTTTAAACTTAAATATATCCTTACAATAACTAGTTTATCATCATTAGGGCAATTCATCCTATCATATTCGGTTGAACATCTGTTTTACATGCCAGCATGCATTAGATGTCTTTTAGAAATTGACTTACAAAGTAACCTATCTCTGGCCAGGTCTTATTTATTGTTCTTTCTCTCAAATTTATTCTTATCAATTCCTCCCATGTTTTCCTTGGCCTTCCCCTGTGAATTGAACTTGCTATCTCAATTTTTTTACATCTACTAACCTACTTATCCATTCTTTCAACGTGGCAATACAATCGAAGTCTCCTGTTTTGTACACATCTCCCTATACTGTCCAGATTTAATCTTCCTCTGAGGTCATCAGATCTAAGCCTGTCTTTAATATTTGCATTACATGTCCATTGAATTATTCTTATATCATTTATCTCCATGCAACACGTGTCCTAAACTCTCACTTGCCAACTTTCATTTGTAAACATCATCACACTGTGTACACATGTCTGTTAGACTCTTCTATTGGTCAACAGTGATAACACTCTGCTGGTTAGTAATGGTAGAAGTTCTCTGAACTAACTCCATCCACTCCTAACTCTTGCAATCACACTAGCACCTGCTCTACCCTGTACCGGAATGGTATCACCAAGATAACAAAACTTCTCAACAACCTCAATAGCTTTCCTATCCAAATATACTTTGTCCTCATTCAAATTCTCATTTATATACATTATCTGACACTTCTTGCACACAAACTGGTTGTCCTCTCTCAACCTACTAGTAATTCCACTTTTTGTATACCCAATGTTTCCAAGTACTACAAAGAATTGAATTGCAATATAGTGATTAATTTAACTACAAAAAACACTTTATTATACATTTCTAAACTCGCGTATTACATTCTACATTCGAAGATTCAAAGATTAACGCAATCATTATTATTCCATCTTTCACCTTCCTTTGCATTAACACACATGTGTGATGAGTGCCTACTCATTTCTCATAAAATACTTAATACAAATACTGATTATTTCATAGTCTTTATTTTAACATTAAATAAAAAACATACACCTTACATATGCACAACATATGCTATCATTTCACCAGGTCGGGGTCAAACTGAATCCGATGATGTAAGGGTTTTGCAAGTGTAGCTTTATGTAGTTTATGACTTTTCATCAGACACACAGACAGACAAACAACTAGTCTTTATATAATCGATGTGAAATGCTCTATTATTGGAGGTTTTTGTCAGACTTGGTTAAGACCATGTAAATATTTACATTTCTTGAGCTATGAAATAGTTTAATCTAGGAAGAAATAAAAGAAATGTTAATTTTTTAAATTTAATTGGGAAATAACCAAAAGCTAAATAAAATTTAAAGATTTTTACAAATTATTAACGTGTAACACACCTGAGGAAAATACATTTCTCTTCATTCAATCAAAGACTGGCATTCCTTTTCTTTTTTTTTTTTTGCAGGTGAACTTTTATTTACAAAAATCAATCATTGACCTAAATTAAAAGTCGAGAAAAACTGAGATAAATTTTCCGGCAAGAAAAAACATTCACGTTTCTTTTTTGTTCTTTTTTTTTTTCAAATCTTTAACAGCGACTTTTTTGTTTTGTGTTTTTAAGAAAAAAAATATTTGATTACATTTTTACTTAGTTTCAGTTTATTTTGATCAAAACATTTTGTTTTTCGTATTTTTAATTCTGTTTTATTGACATAATTGATCTTTGTTCATTTTGTATTTTTATTACATTGCTTTAATTTTTTTTTTTGACTGATTTTATTTAATTTATTTTTTATTGAAAAAACCCCGAAAAAAAACAACCATTTTTGTGATCAGTATGCGGAAGTTGTTCTGGACGAAATAATGTTATTTCTATCAGAATTTTATTTACTTGTGCAGAATCTGATTACACTGATGTATTTAAAGATGAAAAAAAATTAGAAAAAAATAATTAGAATTGGAGACATGGAAAGAGAAATGGTGGAAAAAAAATAATGTAAGCAGAGAGAAGATAAGGATAGAGAGAAAAGGATGGAGAGAAAAAAAGACGAAGAGATAGAAAAGATATGAATAAGCCAAAGAGAGATGTTGGAGAGAGAAAGAGGGGAAGAAAGAAAAATGAAGAGAAGGAAGAACAGAGAAAAACATTAAGAGAAGAGAAGAAATGGATTGAGAAATAATCCGATATATTTAAAAGAAAAAAAGAAACGGAGAAGATGAAAATGATAAACAAATAAATTCATTCTAATCAGAGAGAGAGAGAGAGAGAGAGAGAGAGAGGGGTGTAAAAACAAAAGGGAAGAGAGAAAAGAGAAATGACAGAGATGGAGAGAAAAAGGAAAAAAAAACGAAGAAAGAAAAAAATAGAAAGAAAGGGTTCGATTATAGAAAATTTGGATCATTGTAATATAACCAGGCCAATGCACTGGAAAATAGCGTCATGCTCTAAAGCAGGGGTGGGCAACCTCCGGCCCGCGGGCCACATCCGGCCCGCAAAAGCTTAGTGTCCGGCCCACCACCCTGCTAGGCTTTATTATTGCAATCCGGCCTGCGGACCTCCCAGTAAAACTCATATCATTTTGTGACAGACATAAAAGTAGGTTTCAATTAAGATTTACAGTGGGATAAAGATGTATAAATATCAGCGAGCGATGATGCATGTATATTTCATTTTTCTTTAACTATTAATCCTTGAAAAAAGAAAGAGAGGCAAAGATGAAACGAGAGACGAGGAAAGGGCATGAAACAGAACTTATGTGAGGTGTGTCAAAACGAATGCTTGTTTCCAAAATGGCTCTTCGTCGGCGCCTTTTATAACATCACATACAGAAGTCTCTTGAGAAAAAATATCAGATTTGTAGAGTGTTCACTGCAATTTTTGTACAATTTATTCATGTAAACAAAATATAGTAATTCTGAGATTTCGTTTTTAACTCTGGCCCGCAATCTCCTTCCAAAAGTCTCATCTGGCCCTCACTCTGAAAAGGCTGCCCACCCTGCTCTAAAGTAACAAACGAGATCTGTCAGTCAGACTGAACATTTTGACCCCTCCCTTCACTTAAAAATTCATCAAAATTCAGGAAATCAACCAATTTTAATGAAATTTTCAGTATTTATTAATTAATGATCATGGAATATAATTAATCCATTAATTCATTAGAAATCTTAGTGCAAATGTATTATTTCGTGTAATTTGCATAGGCTAGACAGCAAACATTTAATTAATACTTAATAATAAAATGGTGTTGTCATAATTTTTTTAATTTTTAAAACAGTAAAATTTTTCTTTGAAAAGTAATTTGTCTGATTTTCTTCAAATAAGTTTATTCTTTCCGGATTATTTTTAATGTTTGAGTTGATTGTTATGACAACCTGGTCTACATCGAATGAAAAGACTATCAGTTATGCTGCATGGAAATATCTCTTGGTTTATAAACAGAAGACAAATCCTTATTCTTAGGCAGTTTTATTCTCTATATGGACATTTCATTATCATTAGTTTTAGCTTTATAATTTGATAAAAGTTGCTCTTATTTCCAAAAAGAATAAATTGTTTTTTGATTCTCTCATTAATTCAGAATGCTGAATGAGTAGCAATTTCAATTTCTAACAACTACTTTTGTATTTCCATTATACTAAACCCGGAATTCTCTTGCAACATGATAGGTAATTGTACACAGAAAAAAAATATTTAAAAATTTCCAAAAAAATACGGAATTCTCTAGCGACATGATACACTGAAAAAAGGAAAATTTGGTCAGTAAGAAAGTTGAAAACAAGACGAATAAGTGTCTACGGCAGGCAATCATTATTTTTTTTAACTTTAAAAGTAAATCGAACATGAAAGATTACGAATTTAGTAAAGTAACACAAAATCAATAATTCAAAATAATTAATTAATCGAACATTTATTGAAATGAATTAAAATGTGTGTATTTTTTGTTTTTGTTGCAAAACAAGGAGTTTATTTACAATAATAGTTTTTACTATATTGTAAATTTATTTGTAATAAATAAAAAAAAGTCATGTTTTTGGCTGGGTGGGAATTTTATTTTTCAAAACGCACAATTTTTAAGAAATTAAAATTTGTGAAAACCAGCAGTTTCGTTGAATATGTGATTTTTGTTTTCAAAAGGAACAGTTTATTTACAATATATTATTATTTGAATATCTTTCGTTTGATTTTTGCACACATTTTGGATGAAATTTATTAGTCTTAAATTGTATTTTTTATCCCAAAATAAAATTCTAATTTAATTTTTAAACACTTGAAAATCGAACTTTAATACAATGCCTTAATCGTTAGTGGTCATGTTGACATCTATGAAAAGGAAATACATTTGAAAAAAGGAACAAGTTAACAATGATTTCCAAGTGAATGACTAATCCTTAGGGGTCAGTCTGGTTGCTCTGATGATTTGCTAAAAACGATGGACTCATGCATGCACTTTGACACTATCAATGACGTCACCAGAAAAACATGACTCAATTAACTTCCCTGGCTTATTACGATGGCCGTGGCGGGGGGGGGGGGGGGGGGTCAGGAAGAATTTTAATATGTTGTAAGTCAGTTTACTTTGTATTGTTGAATGCACACCTAGTTAAGCTATCAATGTTAATTACTGGAAGGCTATTCAATGAATCTATGTTTTAAAGATTTTAAAATTGTTTTTTTCTTTTAAGTCTTTTACTCTAACAAATACATTGTGATATAAAATGTTTTTATGCCGCTTATGTGAAATTACATGCCAGATTCATTAACAGACAATACCCATTGTCTGCTTTGAGTTCTGTGAACCCCTTTGAACTGCTTTGGGTTGAGACTGTTGTTTTGTAACCCTTTTAACTGTGACTGGACATACCTCACCTGACAAAAATCTTTGATATATTAATATGGGTACCATCTATATTTTAATACATGTTAACCCCCCCCCCCCAAAAAAAAAAACTGCCACCCACGTGGTTCAATGATATGAGGGCCACTTTGGTGATCGTCTCATCAGTAGGAGGTGTGATCCTGAATTGGCTTTAGTCACTGGACCATAACACTCCCTCTGTTTTGATAGACATTATACTTGAGACACCATCAAATATAATCTCTATCAAAACAAACCCCAGACTATTCCTGAACTGAAGAGGGCCATCACATCCAAAATCAAGGCGGGGTCAAGAGATGAGTGTGACGTCAGAGTTATTGACATGTTTGCCTGCTGTATCGAGGTGTGTTTATCATTGAACAGTGATAAAAAACAACTTTTGCACATTTATTGCTGAAACTTGGTGGACAAGTTGAGCATAAACTATGTGTACGAAATATGGTTGAATTGCAGAAAGAATGATGAAATTTATTAACAATTCCATGGGTAACATTTTTTCTTTTACTTAGCTATTTTCCATCTTTGTACATACATAAACTGTCCTGAATTTTAACAACGTTGTGGCCCCAATTGCAGAGCTTTTGAGAGTGTGAAGTTACATGCCATTACTTTCAAGTTCACTCTGACCCTGAGTAATAGTTCCTGTCAAGCTGCTATCCATTTATTAGATAGAATCAGTCCTGCATATGACATGGAGCTGCATACGGTGTTATACACACAACTTTGAATCATGAATAATACCATGTTACAGCAAACACTATGAATAAATATTTGAACACATTCAGAACTTGAAGCACAAAGATATTTACGAAGATGATTGAATTCAGCATTATATAACTCAACAGAGCCATAAAGCAAGAGAGTTTGAAATAGCATTGTCCTTTATCTGTCATACTTCAGTTTGAAAAGGCAATCTCTTTGATCTGTTGCACTTCAGTTTGAAATAAAAAAAAATTTCATCTGTTGCACTTCAGTTTCATATTGCAATCTCTTTGATTGTTATGCTTCAGCTTGAAATAGCAATTTCTTTTATCTGTTTCACTTC
The DNA here is from genome assembly GCA_963556195.1 of Sepiola atlantica. NCBI lineage: Eukaryota > Metazoa > Mollusca > Cephalopoda > Sepiida > Sepiolidae > Sepiola > Sepiola atlantica. Next base: position 49,406,458 of record OY744532.1, on the reverse strand, counting down.
AGTTCGAAATATCAATTTTATTAATCTGTTTCACTTCACTTCGAAATAGCAATTTTATTTATCTGTTTCACTTCAGTTTGAAATAGCAATTTCTTTGATCTGTTTCACTTCAGTTTGAAATAGCAATTTCTTTGATCTGTTTCACTTCAGTTTGAAATAGCAATTTCTTTGATCTGTTTCACTTCAGTTTGAAATTGCATGTTCTTGTTATGTTGCATTTAAGTTTTAAATATCAATTTCATTGCTAAATGTACAGATAGAAAGATCAATCTTAAGAGTGTCCAATTTAAAAAAAAATGTAACAATATTTAGATACGGGTGTATAAAAATAATTTTAAGAACAGTATTTTCCACGTAAAGTTAGAGTAAAATGGAACTGGAAAATTTCTATTAGAGCTTAAATTAGGTTACGGTTTTGTGTCAGAATATTGTGTCACAAACAGGAAGTCAGTAGTAACACATAGCAGATAAACTGATCAAACCATCTTTTTTTTAGATCACATGCTTTGAATGGTCATACTTTGGAGAAAGCTGCTCCTATTCCCTTATAGTAGATGGGTTGGGGTAGTTGTATGTAAACTCTCTATGCAAGGGGGGGGGGGGAATAAAAAATATTGTTAACCCCCAAATGATTTTGTGTTGTCATTATTTATAACTGCTGCTATTAATCAACATATAACATGACAGAAAAACAAAAATGAAGAAGAGAGAACGAATTACTGCTACATGTCATCTAACCAATAAAATTCAAGTTGACTATGTGATGATCCGCCATCCAGATTATCTGCTAGGTCCCTGTAGTGCTACACTACAGGATTACATATGTATAGCTTGCTTCTAAAATCTCATTCTGCTGCTATAATGTGAAATAGCAAGAGAATTAGAGAACTGGTACTGGAAACTTATATAATTTTAATAACAATTTCATATGAGCTGGTGCAAACCCCTAAATTTGCTACTGAGTTACCATTTAGAAGGAAATGGTGGTTATCAGACATTTAATCATAGTCACAACCAACGTTATAATCACTGCTGTTTCAGACTCTTTTCCCCTGGAATGTCTAAAATAGCAATTTAGTTTCAAATGCTCATTTATGAATAACTATTTACAATAATTGTTTTTCAGCATTAACTAACTCCATAAAATAGATAAAACACAGAGATAAATAAACATACATTTTTATTTATAATTCCAACATTCAGAAATATCTCACTATATCTGACTGTATTTTGTGTGTGTACATCAGCAAGCTGATATCTATGATTTAAGAGAGAATGTGTGTTTCTTTTTGTTTGTTTTTTGCTGGATGTGTTTGCGTAAGTTGCTTAGTGGGTAATTTAAGTTGTTGAACTAAAAGACTTTGATTTGAGGAAACTGGTGGGAGGCGTGGGTAGTAGAGAAGCGATGTGGGTGGGTGGGTGCTTGCATCTAGTGCAGTTTGTTGGGTTTTTGTGTGCAACTGCTAATGAGTCTAACACAATTCTCTGTGTTCGCTCATTTCAACCTGGCACCTCAATTTTCGATTGGGATTTATCAGGAAGTCGGGAATCGATTTTGCTATTTGACGGCATGCCAAATCTGCCCCTCATTTTGTGTCCTTTAAAAAGGATTTAGAAAAAAATATACAAAAAATCTAAAAGAAAATGACGATTTATTGATTCTTTTGTTATTTTGTAAATAGCAAAGTAGAAAAATCAATGTAGAGAGACAATTCAGATTCAGCTTTTTATTTTTTATCTGGATGCAAGATTAGTTTTATAATATAAGAACATTTTGTACTTGTTTATAATAAGGCCACCTAAAAAACAAAATCTTATTAATTTTTAAATAAGCGCAACTCTTACAATCGGCTCTTTTCGATTTTAAGGTCCCAAAGTAACCATTACTCTTGTTTGACTATTTAATAAAGGGAGCCAACTGGCAAATAACGTTTTTCTTACCTCATTCCCAAAATTAAATTTACAAAAGAATAGTGTTAATAAACTATCTTATAATTTAATGTCCCAAAGAATATTGTTAATAAATAAGAATATATTATATACGACAATAGAAGTTATCCTGAATCTCTAAGTGTCCTCCTAGCCTAAGAAAGCTATGGGGCCAACTCTTCAAATATATCCTATTTTGATGAAATGTATATCATATGTATAACATTTTCTGGGAAAGACAATTGAAGTGGTCCCGAATCTCTACAATGAAGACAGAACCCTCTTAAGCTTCAAGTATGTACATTTGATTTTAATGAAATTTAAACCATATGTATATAACACTAATTCAGAGAGTTTTCCAACATTTCAGTTTCTTCCAACTATATTAGGGGGCGAAATGGGAGAAGGTCGTCAATAAAAATAAAGAAAGTAATATGATGTTATGAGCAGAGTGAAAAAATACATAGTAGTGATCCTCATTCAATCCCGAGCAACGTCGGTTTTACCTGCAATCTTCCTGCTAGTTATTAAAAAATACGAGATACAACTTTGTTTATTAAAAGTATTCTTTTGTGAATTAAATTTTGAGAATGAAGTAAAAAAAGTTATTCCCCAGTCTCTCTTGTTATTAAATAGTCAAACAAGAGTTAAGGTTACTTTGGGACCTTAGAATCTTGGTGCATATTTTGATAATAAACAAGTAATTATTTTATTTTATTTTAATTTGAAATTGTACTTATTAACTGATAGCATAACGTTTGTTACCATGTTGTTTAAATTATGGCTGCACAAAATGCTCTCTATATTGACATATTGGTGCTTTGTAAACTTTATTTTTAATGCTTCATGCAAAGAAATGTGCTTTCATAGTTTCAATACAGCCACAAACAATATGGTCACACCTGTGATACTAATATTTACTAAATAACATTTTGAAGTAAAATAAAATAAAACAACTTTTATTAAAATTCACAGAGATTATAGGAGTTTTTTTGGGTTTTTTTTACTATTGAAGAAATTGACGATTTAAAAAAAAAGTTTTTTTCATGGCATTTTTTTGTAAGAAGTGCAGAACATTTAAAACTCATCTTTTGAACTACAAAAAGGAAGGTCCTGGGTATGACCTTAAAAGACATCCAGTGGTGAGGCCTCGATTTGGGAGCTGTGTGGAATGTGGAGTTGCCCCTTAGTTGCCATTGCTCCCAGGTCCTGGGTTACATAGAATCTACTGGCGCTACTAAATCAGGCTGTCTAAAGTTATTGACTTCCTGACTCAAAATGCACCAAACATTGATGTTTTATTGCGTTTTTTCCTTTGCAAAACTCAATCATGTTTTGCAAAATCCCCCCAAAAAAAACAATTTCCCTCCCTCCCTTCTTCCCTCTCCCCCTCCTTTCACTCAACCAAACACAATGAATAAATACTTAAACATATCAAGAACTTGAAGCATAAAAACTTTCACCAAAATGATCGGATTCAGCATTAAATGATCTGAAAAGGGTTGATATGCCGTGAAACAAAACAACCAAACCAAAAACCATGATTAAACATTTGAAGATATAAAGAACTTGAAGCATAAAACCTTCACTAGTCATTTTGACAACAATTCAAAATACCAAAGCTCTTAATTAATGTTTTTAAATGACCCACTGACTTAAGACTCAAATGAAGGATATTTCCTACTACATTCATGATATAAAATGACCTTTAGGGTTGATGTGTCATTAAGCAATATCTTACAAAAAGGAAAACTAATGTAACATGATTTTGCTTTGTCTTTTATGGCACATCCACCCCCTTTACTGCCAAAACATCTTTGTGTGTTGATCAGATTGATAAGAAACATGAAAATACACAAATAAGTGAATTAAATACAGATCAAACATATGCATACATAAATGAGGAATACATCTGAAGAAGGCTGAAGGCTACATCAGCTGAAATCGCATTGTATAAATATCAATGATGATGAGGACAATAGTGTTGGGGAAAAAATGTAAATAATTTATATACCTATCAAGAATGACAAGAAGATCTGATATGATTTGAACTTGGCTTGGTTGATTCTATTAGGTCAATCACCCTCTGACCCCACACATCACAAATCCGTCACCCCTGTCATATAGTAAACTATGAGGACCAAACAGATTGGCAAATATAATTTAAAACCAGTCCATTAATGTAAGTTAGAATTTAGAAAATAACAATGAACACCACCCATATCCTCATTATGGCTAAAATAATGTTAGCACATTGGTTCTAGTCAGATCAATGAAGTGAAGCAACGTTGAAGCTGGTGAGTAACAGTTTGGCAATACCAGGTGTATAAATGGGTACAAACCTTGTTGGGAAATATAACTGGTGACAGACTAGCATCCTGTCACTGGAATGGTTGAAGCCATGCATTTCACTTAAAACCTACTACTACTACTACTACTACTACTACTACTACTACCGTACTCTCTTCATAGTCGTTTTGTGGATTTGGGTGGGGTGGCTATTTGATCATTTAGAGTTATTATATCAAATTGGTATTCATGCTATATAGTGGGGTGGATGAAGCTGCTCTCGTTGATTCCAGCTCTCTGGACTGAAATTTGCTGGATTTTTCTTATCTGAACTATCTTTGTTGTCTACCTTGGTTGATTAAAATAAGCAATATTTTCATTTCAAATAAATAATTGTTGTTTTAATTTTGTATATAGAGATGTTCTTCATGAAGAGAGTACAGTAAACTGCAAAGTGCCCGAAAGTCTTGTGATTCTTACCAAAAAGTAACAACAATACAAAAACAATCAGCAAAATGCGTGAAATCTCACACAGGTCATAGCTCCATATCTTTTTGTGCCACAAAAATGATAGTGTTCATAGAATCCAGTTCGATGTATGACAGTATCAATGAAAGTGAATAAACTGAATCCAGTACATGTTCTTTTGTTCATGTGTCTTACTTGTTCATCTATTGTTCTTATTTTGATTTTCTGTTCTTTAAATGAATAAACTTCATCCAGGACATTTCTTTATATTGCTGTATTGTTCCTCTATTATTCTTTTTGGTAACAAGACTTTCAGATCACCCTGTATATCTGGTATTGAGGCTCCTATATAGAAGGTTTGTGATGTCACCCCTTATTTGCCATTATTCCCTGGTCTATTCTAACTTGGAGTGGTAGTAACTGTCATGAGTTCTTCTATGGATTAAATAGAATCTCTTCTGAGTATGACATGAAACTGCATTTGCTCGTATCAACATGTTTTCATCATTTTAGTTTTTACTAGTTGAGGCAAAAACTGTGAATAAATATTATGAGATACTATCTGTCCTTACTTGGCATTGCCCGGTAGTCTTTTGACTTTCATTAATAATCTTAATGATTGAAATAGAAATTTTTTGCCTGCAATAAAACTGTTATTTGGGTTATGAACAAGGTGATCCATAATAAGTATTATGAGTCGCCTTGGTTATGAATAAATGTAACGAAAACATTTTTAGGCAGCTTTTGGGGTGATGGTTTCTAAAATGGAGATATTGTTGGGTGTCTGTGGGTTTGTGTTACATGTCTGTGATACTCCCTAGCACGCAGGATCTGTACTATAGTCAGTGACAAAGACCTCCAGATTGTACGACTGAAGGAACTGCGTAAAACTTTAACAAAAAGAGGATACCCCCTACAAATAATACACTAAGGTATAGAACTAGCAGAAAACATACCATTAGAACAATTACGAATAAAAAAAAAAACGAAACAAAGAACAGATATTAGCATACATTTCTACACACAACAAAAACAATCCAGAATTATTCACAGAAATAACTAGAAACCTAACCCTACTCAATCAAAACAACAAACATAACAACATATTAAAAACAACAAAAATAATAAAAAGCAAACGCCAACCAAAAACCCTCAAACAAATTTTAACCTCATCCAAACTCAACCAACACACAATACAAGGGGTCACAAAATACAACAAGGAAAGATGTGGGGTCTGTGACATAATAATAGAGGGGAACTCATACACATTTAAAAACTCAACACAAACATTCACAATAAAAAAGACCTTAACTGCTCCTCTAAGAACGTTGTCTATTTGCTAGAATGCACAACATGCAACGAATCTTACATAGGCGCCACCAACACATTTAATAATAGAGTACCGTTACATAAAAGCAACATTAAAATCAAAGAAAACCGTAAATTATTCGTCTCCCAACATGTGCACTCATGCAGCGGAGGAAAATTAAAAATAATGCCAATTTTCCAAAGCCAAGATTAACCATACTTACTAACACAAGAAAAAAACTTTATATTTAAATTCAATCCAGCATTGAACAGATCGTGCCAAAACTACATACCATACGCACCGCACTTCTATCAACCTTTCTCTACCTCTATCTATCTATCTATCTGTCTATCTATCTAACCATACACCTGTGTGTGTGTATGCACATATATGAATGTGTGTGTGTGTCGGTGTGTATATATGTCGCTCACCTATGTACAAGATTCAGAACTAACCGCATGCACACACACGGACACAACAGCCAATGCGACGACAGAGCAATAAAAAATAATAAATTTCAAAAGAAAATCCAAACACTTCAAGAAATCGAGATGACCGATAAAATAAAGGTCAAAATCACACATACTTAATAAACAAACACGACTTTGACCAAGAGCAGCAGAAAATAATAAAAAATATCAAAATATCAAAACACATACACACACACCCGCAAACCCACACATGCGCAAAAACGCCAAACAATAAAACATTTCCTCAAATGAAACAACACTCTTTCAAATCGAAAGACATTTCTTCAAATGGATCTGATGAAAGCGGACCACAACTTGAAACACGTTATATAAAATTATAAAATGATAAAATAACAAAATAATAAATAAATGTTGAAAAAAACTTTTCTTTCTCCACACATATATATATATATATATATATATATATATATATATAAAATTCAAGTCAAACGTATAGACTTGAGTAGAGTATAGATGGACAATAGAATAACCTAACTTTAAATGTAAGGGTATTTTAGTCAAATTTATGAGATCCTATACTCAAAATACTGCTGGTATTCAAATCAGCTCAATGATTGAACCTTATGATCAAACAGAGCTTAAGTTAAGATAAATAAATGTATTAATATTATTCATATCAATTCCAAGAATTCAATGAGGGATACCCCAAACCATTTACAAATTTTAATGAGATCAACAGGCTCTACAGAGGTTACATATCTGGTTTGTTTGTTTTTACTATATGGGATTTATCAACATTTCAAAACCGACCTAGAGTTGGAGGGTGGGCTTTATAGGGATGATGCTCTTTTAGCCGTTAGATCAACCAATAGAGTATACGAGAAAACTAAAAAGAGATTGCACAATCTATTTTAAAAAATTTGGTTTAAAAATTACATTCGAGATTAATAAAAGATAGTAAATTTCCTAGATAAATCTAGGAAATTTACTATCTTTCTTAACCTATTGACTAACACATGAACCTTGCCATAAACCTAATCAAAAAATGATATTATGTCCATCAAGACTCTAACACTGATCCATTATTAATTCTATAGTCCCAAACGTAGCTAAAAGAATATTTTATCTAACAAATCATATATTTGAGTAAAACTCCCAATTCTTTAACAATGATTTATGAAATTCAGGTTATGAGCAAAATATTGTCTATTTAAAGTCTTTTGAGCATCATACTGCTAATTACAGAAATGCTAAAACTAGAGGGTCTAATTCAAGTATCATTACCTGAAACATGGCGATGAAAAATAAAAACCTAGCCCCAGGTTCAGTATTGATGGTGCAGTTGGCGAAGATAATCGAGCTTTGCATCAGCAATATGTCAATAGAAATACTCATAAGCCATCTAACTATAAATCTAAAAATGATACAAGCCATCTGACTATAAATCTAAAAATGCCGTACTTGTGTTTGCTTCCATCCACCGTTTAGCAAAAATGTCCAAACTAATCTCTCAAAAATGTTCTTTGAAATTATTGAAGACAATTTTAGGGACCCATGCAAATAAAGTAAACTCTTTAATAGGAACACGATTAGAATTTCTTTTTCCACATTACCTAACTTAGAACAAAGTAAAATCAGTAAAAATTGATGTAGCCCAGAAAACTAATAATTCCACTGACCCTGAATGCAATTGTCTTGATAGGGGCTAGGATAAATGGCTCTTGACAGCATGAGACTCATTTAAAAATGTACAGTAATACAAGACCCTAAACAAAACATAGTCATGATAATTATAGCAGCAGTGATGGTGATAGTAGTAATAATAACAGCGTATTTGAAAATTAACTTAATGACAATAATAGATCATTTATAATTATATCTCCTGCCAAAGAGGCAGTTTACATAGGATTAATAGCAGGTTACGGTTAGGATTGAAAAATAGAATTTCAAGACATTTTTATACCTTTAATAATAAACAGCTTTCTAAATTCACATATTTGGCTACCCATATTTGGGATCTAAAAGATAATAATATATGCTTTAACCTTACATAGCAATTAATTAAAAAGATGAGGTCCTATAAACTCATAGACGAGTATGTGGACTGTATAGGGATGAGGCCGTTTTCATTATTAAATACAAAAGTCCTTTGTTAAATAAAAAAGATGAAGTATTATCCAGTTGCATGCATAAAATGTGGTAGAAATATAATCACTTTAAAGTACCTTGATCTTAAACGGGTGGCCTACCCCCTCTCCTTTTTCAAACATAAATTTTAGGTTAAGTTAAGTCTTCTACTCTGTAAATAGATTGAGATCCTAGTGTATTGCCAGTATTACCTCTAACTAAATAAAGAGATTAATTCTCTACCATTCCTACCTCCTGACACCTGATTTGCTGGCTCTGTTTTTCCAGACTTTTATATAATTTATATAAGACTTTTTGCTTAAACTAATATGATAACCTTCCATTTTTGCAATCGAGCCATTTATCTTCTCTGACTGGTGAAATTGTTGCTTTTACTTAATCTAACCACTTATCTATCGCCTTCCTTCGTTTTAGATTAACAATGTTGTTTATTAACGCTTAGATTTTAGATTTGTGATTGTACATTCTAATTCTTATCCAAGATATGATGAAATAGTAATATATTTCATATACCCCTTAATACTTCCTATTACAATATTAATTTTTCCGCCATTCTATCATAGCTTTATGTAGATTTTTTAACTTTTGCTATACTTTTCACATACCCTATTATTTAAACCCATTTCATTTATATTAGTAATTGATTTATTTGGTTATTTTTTTGTGTTATTATTTATTGTGTATTATTGATAATTTTTATTTATTATTGTATCTTAAATTATTTAATTTATTTTTTAATTCTTTAATTTTTTGTAAATTTAAAAAAACATGTTTTAATTTTTTTTCTAATTTAAAGTCATTTTCTTTTAATGGTAAATTTATAGTATTTTAAATTTAATATTCTTAGTTCTCTACTAAATATCTCTATGAACTAATGTATGTCCTTTTAACTCATCTATATCATATTATCTGCATTTTTTATTGCGTTTTTTTTTAAAATTTTGTTATGATTATATTGTCCCCTCGTTTTTATATTTAAAAAAAAATATTTATAACTTTAATATATAAAATATTTAATTAATTTTAATGTTCTAACTTTCTAAATTGCTAAATAAAATTTTTATTAGAGGTACTTCCATCTTTTTCTTTGATTATGTTTAAATATACTTATAGATTATATTTAATAAGATGGTGGCTAATGCCATTCGTTTACTTAATTTAATATTATAAACACTACACTTAATATCCTGATTAAACTAATTTATTTGTTTTTACATTATCTAAATAATTTCTAACCACTCTAAATTTACTTATTTGTATTTCTTTAGGATTCTGGTAGCCCCACCATTTAATTCTAGGATTTTTGATTTTTTTAAAAATTCAATTTGATATTTAATATTCACTATATTTAATTTCTATTGAACTGGTCGTCTGAACTGTAGATTTCTTTTAAATAGCTGATTTAAACTTTGTCTAATGAGTTAAGTATGGCAGTTAAATTTTTATTAAAGCGATTTTTGGCACCACCTTCTATTTAAACTGTTTGGCCTCATTGGTTCTCTGAATTCGAATTCTTTGAAATTTGATTCTAACAGATAATAACAGCCCTATTTATGCTTTAAATACTGCCTAGTTTTTTGACCGATGATAAGAAGACTTTCTTTGTTTTGACTTTGACTATTCATACTTGAGGATATAATTAAATAATACGACTTAAGATTTTATATTTTTTCTTACCCCCACCCTCCATTTTGATAAAACCTGGAAGATATGTTCCCATTACTCGTTTTGTACCTTGAGATAATGTTCTATGTGCTTCTAATGAATTTTTTCTCATTATTTATTTCATTATTATCTTTAAATGTTTTTTGTTAACTAACTGTGCCAGAAATATAAAAGGATAAAAAAAATAGTTTTGACTGTAATTCAATTTCCAACCGAATTTCGTGCAACCCACTTTCTTTCTGCCAGTTTTGACTGTAATTCAATTTCCAACCGAATTTCGTGCAACCCACTTTCTCTCTGCCAGTTTTGACTGTAATTCAATTTCCAACCGAATTTTGTGCACCCCACTTTCTCTTTGCCTTTCTCTCTCCCATCCAAATCGTTTTTCCCCCCTTTCCAGCTGTCCTATATCACCTGAAATCCACATATGCAAATGAGAGATCACCATAAACACCTGCACCTATGAAGAGAAGCCCTTTTTTAATCTGCATACACGACATGCAAAGCACCTCATTCTTTTTCCTGATGGTGAGTGTTCCTTTTTATTGTCACACTCCTGATTGTATGATCACACAAGTAACAGATGGTGGCTAGTCACTTTATCCTAGTACTTCTCCGTAGTGGGACAGTTATTTCTTTCTCTCTTACATCAGATGTACCAGGACCTGAATTGGCAATGGAATAAGGCAGCTCAACCAAGGAACGTCTGTCCTCTCCCTCACTTTCAGATGCAGAACCACTACTACTTGTATCGGAATCTGGTTCTCTCCATTCAGTACTCTCTGATGATGTGCCATCATTGTCGTCCACTACCACTACTAAACTGAGACGTGGGCGCACGTCTCCTACATGTCGAGGCGTGCCATTGACGATCACTGACTGTGGACTTATCACTCCAGTGACGCAACCTGGTCTGAATTTCGACATGCAAAATCCTGGTGGATTTTTCACCCAAACTGTGTCCCCCTCTTTATAAAGTGCAGAGATCCTATGGTGATTCAGATGAGGCACAACATTGACCCCTTTTACTCTGATCTGGTATGAATACAACAAATTGGCAGGTGCTGATGATGCGGACACATCATCCTTGGGGGTAACGTTGTACCAATACACAGCCTCCATAACAGGGCAGCTCTTTTGTGCAGCAATCCGTTTCACTGTCCTATGACACCTTTCTATAATACCATTTCCTGATGGCCTGTATGCACAGCGTGGTCGGAAGTTTACACTCCACTCATTCATGAACTGCCTGAACTGTTGACTGCAGAAGGCAGTGTCATTATCGGCCAGAATCTCGGCTGGGGGGGGGGGGAGGGTTCACGTTAAAAAAACACTGATTCTAATTGCCAGATCACACGTGCAGTGTCTTGCCATTGTAGTGGCCGCCAGATTGAAAACCGCATGAGTCCACAATCGATCAGTGTTTTAACACTGATCGATTGTGGACCCACGCGGTTTTCAATGGCAACCATTGTAGTGTGTGATGTCTATGCCTAGTCGGTTCCATACGTCCTGCACACTGAGCCCTCCCTTTTTCCATTGCACTGGAGCTGGGTCTATTGTCTGGCATTCCTCACAATTTCGAATAACTGCCTTTACTGTGACTTTAGAAACAGACGGGTTGATTCTATGCACAAAATATAATGTTCGCCTGATTCCAGGATGTCCACTATGTCGATGAATTTTGTTCATCTGTGTTGGGTTCAGGTTTCCTGTGGCAAAAGCACACACTGTCTGTGTTGGTTCAATCTCTCTCTTCACATCATTGAGCCACCACTGTAGAACTCTCATCAGGGAGTCTGCTCGGTTCTGGCCAGATCTCACTAGTGCTAGATCAACCAAAATGTCGTACTTTTTCACAAGTGAGATTATCGTGCTCAGTCTCCACCTTATGAGCATCTCACTTGCGGTCTTTGTGCTCAATCGAGACTTTCCCGTGAGCGCATTGGTCACACAGTCTGTTTTTATATGTAACACATTGACTTTCCATTTGAGTGCAAGGTTTACTCCTTTTAGTACCGCATCCAGCTCTGCCACGTTTATATGTTGGGTATCCTTTGTTGGTCACAACCAGCTTGCATCCTCGATGATGGCTCCACTGGCATCAAGAGATACGCCCACAGCAAGCGAGCTTGCGTCCACCCACACATCCAGTTCCTTTGTGGCCACGCACCATTTTGATTGCTGTACACGGGCAAGTGTATCTGCTATCATACACTTCAGCGGAGTATCACTAACCTTGTCATCCCAGTTCTGTGTAACAGTTGTAGCATAACGTTTGATAAAGCCTGTTGCCACTCAAAGCCATCCACACACTGGAAAGTGGCCCACCAGTTTGCCATACATGGAGAAGATACATCTTCGTGTCATAGTTCTTGGCGCATCTACATTACTAGTTCCTCGCCACCATCGCAGTTGGCCATGCTCTGCCCAAATTTCTAATCCCAGCACTTGTGCACCATTTTTCAGTTTTTCTGGGTCCTTACTAGTAAGTCCGTACAGGTCCTGATGCTTCCTTAGGGATTCTGCCAACGCCACATCCTCATTAATATATATGTCATCAATATACGCCAATGTTGCTCTCCTTATCTTCTCATCCTGGACTAACACAGCATCGAGCACAGCCCACATTACAAGATGCCACATTTAAGCCAAATCCCAATCTTGTTAGACAATATCTTTGTCCTTTAAATATGACTGTCTGGTACGGTCAGAGAGATCTCTCAACATGGATCTGTAGGTATGCCTTCCTAAGGTCCAGAATGGATACATTCGTTCCTTGCTGTCTCCATTCTCACATTTTCTCTGCGCAAACATCTGCATCGGCAGTGAATGCATCAACATAGGTGTTTAATTCACGATAGTCCATCACAGGACGCACCTTATTTTTATTGGCCTGTAGCACAACCATCAATGGTATTAGTCCCTTGGATGGGCCGAACTCCTCCTGATTATATGGCAACAACCAACCGTTGTTTATCCAGGTCTGCAACTCGCATTCATAATCTTCCCTTAATTCATTAGACATTGGATATTCAGAAATCTGAGTTTCCAGTTTCTTGGCTGCATAACCCACTGATCATTTCCATGCTGCAACTCACACTCTCTTCCGTTCATCAAATTTGACAACAAGATCAGCTTCGTTATTACAAAGCGCTGCACAGATAGGTTGTGCCTCCCCAAACTCCACACTTCCAGATTGTGTGATGGGAACGCCACCAAGTGCCTTAATAGCGTCAATGCCAAGTAACATATCGAAATTAAAAGGTTTACCTTGCATAATCAACACATTAATTGTGGCAATGTTACTAGTCTCTGTATCAATCATAACAGTGCCATTTCTGCAGCAGGCCTGCGTAACACCGGTCAATGTAGTTACCATCATCTTCTGCTTTGACCAAGACCGACATAGCTTTGCACTTAAGATAGAACGTGAGCAACCAGTGTCGAGAAGAGCCAAGCATGATGCATCATCAACATAGATAGTAATGACAGGTAGCGCCGAGTTCACATTCTGCCGAGGGAATAGACTGGTGCTGATGTCTTTTCCCCAACTTCGTTTCCCGGATAATCTCTTACCAGATGACCAGTCTTGTTGCACCGATAACATCGTTTACATGTAGTCTGCCTCCTTTGCATGCAGTCTCTCGCAAAATGATTAGGGCCGTTGCATTTGTAACATGTATAATCAGATCGCCCCATGCTCACAGGTTATTGAGTGATTCGGGTAGGCTGTGTCGCAGCCACAACTAGTTCCTCCACTTCAGCTCTTCTAAAGTCATATCGTCCACCCTAGAGAAGGACCGCAACAGCCTTTTCACAGGGTTGGGAAGCCCCCGTACAAGCACACACACCAGCACATTATCTGGTATTCCTCCAAATAGCACTGACAGTTTCCGCAGATCTGCCAAATATATGTCTACAGTCTCACCCGGACGCAATACACGTGCCTCGAACTTCTCATACGCTGTAAATCTGTCATCGGCAAAGGCAGTGAATAGAGCTCCCTTAATCCGTGCTGCATCGGATTTTTCTTCTTGAGTTAGTTGCTGGTAAGCTGCGAATGCTCCCCCAGTTAGACGAAGTGGGATGACATTTTCAAGGCGCTTCATTCCAGATAAGTCACACACTAATTCCACCTTCTCAATCCATTCAACAACTGTTCCAGTCCCATGAAACTCAGAAATTATCTTTAGGTCAAAACGGCTGTCCATTTTAAGCCGAAATAGCTTGTTAACTGTACCAGAAAAATAAAAGAATAAAAAAAAAAGTTTTGACTGTAATTCAATTTCCAACTGAATTTTGTGCAACCCACTTTCTCTCTGCCTTTCTCTGCTCCCATCCAAATCGCTTCTCCCCCCTTTTCCAGCTGTCCTCTTCATTTATATCACCTAAAATCCACATATGCAAATGAGAGACAACCATAAACACCTGCACCTATGAAGAGAAGCCCTTTTTTAATCTGTATACACGACATGCGAAGCACCTCATTCTTTTTCCTGATGGTGAGTGTTCTTCTTTATTGTCACATTTTTAAAAAATAATAATTGAATAGAAATTTTTGAATAAGATGAAAACTGTTGATGTGTTTTGCTTGATTTCTATTTGTTATGGAAGGGCGCTAAAGAAGTGACATATTCAAATTAAAAAAATATTCTTAATTGTTCAAATCTTTGTTGATCTTGAATTTTGAGAACTGATATAAATAATGTTATAAATTTATTTGTCTCAACTTATATATATATATATATATATATATATATATATATATTTGGTACAGAAAAATTAGTACAACATTCGTACCGTCCGTTTCAAGCACAGAAAGACTTAGCCATCTGTCTGTCTTCAGCTTCTGTTGTCATCTGTTTCAAAAATGTTAAGTCACATGTCACTCTCATTTGAACACGTTATTTGCTTAGAGTGTTGTGTATGTTTGTTTAAATTTAGTGTAAGGAAGGTTTAATAAGGTTTTAAAAAAGGGAGGGGGAAAAGTAACAGTTGATATTTAAACTGGAGAAGATTTGAAGAGATATAAAAAAATATATTTCTATATAAATCCCATGAGCCAATATTACGAATATCGTATATGTGGTCGTTACTGTTTTGGGGTTTAATGATGTGACTTCTAAAGGAATTAGGGAGAGAAAATGGTTTTAAGGATTATACTTATGAAGAGATAATAAGGTTAAAAAGAAACACCATTAATTAAATTCAAGTTTAAATCCTGGATTAAAGGACTTTAAATCAATCCCAAAGGAATTTAAATAAAGAAATCATCCGGGCGGTCTAAGGGCAGTAACTCTGCAGGGTTTTTGAATGATTTGTATTTGGGATTTAACATTATTTACTAAGATAAATTGAATGCTTATGGGGGTGATAAAATTGGTATGCTGATTAAAACTGGTTTAGAGATAAGAGTAAGGATTGGGTCGGCAAGATTGGATCTGTTTGAGAGATATGGGAGATCAGCATTATGGCCGAGAAATGGTGGGGACTTATGGGAGTAATAATAATGTCAAATGGGGGTGTTACCCTCTTAATGTATGTATATATATATATATGTATATATATATATATATATATATATATATATATATATATATATGAGTGTAACGGTTATTGAGGGGTTGGGGGTTGGGTAAACTTGAAATGAAAGTATTGACACTCTTTACATTCCAATAGTGTTAGTATTAAGATTGATATCTTGTAAGACTATAGTATTTTGCCTCCCAATTAAACTAAATAATTATCATGAATAAGTAACATCAAGATTTAATAGATAATACACAAATATTAATCCTTCTTGAAACTTCAATAAAATATGCATTGAATCTTGATTAACTATTAACTATCTTGTAACCAGTAAATTTAAATTGAAGATATATACATTTTTTTTGGGGGGGGGGGGGTTAACATAGAATCTTAATGATGGATTTAGTGAATTAGGTTCTATTGATATGAAAATTACAGAGAGGTAGCTATGAATTAAATAGAAATTAAATAGGTCTTTCTAGTACAGATACATAGCAATTTAGTGTGTTATTAACTGCTAGCAATGCAATTATAGAACATGACTAAAAACCTATTCCAGACCATATATAAACATATAAGGAAGAGGTGATTCATAATGAATCTAATTAATGGGTAGAAAACCTTATGTTTCTCCGGTGTGCAAGAGGAATGGAATTATACATGTCTTTCTAATATGAATAACTTGCAATTTTAGTTGGAAATTTCACTTGTAAATCTTTTTAGTATAAATAGGTCTTTTGTGAAAGTTGAAGTCGCTTTACGTGACTGTTGTCCTATTTTAAATATAGAATAAAAATGTTTTTGTTTCCATTTTTGATTGAGAATT
Organism: Sepiola atlantica; assembly: GCA_963556195.1. Classification (NCBI taxonomy): domain Eukaryota; kingdom Metazoa; phylum Mollusca; class Cephalopoda; order Sepiida; family Sepiolidae; genus Sepiola; species Sepiola atlantica. Next base: position 49,389,861 of record OY744532.1, on the reverse strand, counting down.
AAATATGGTCTGTGGGAGATAACTCGTGAATTTTCATCATTTACTCGTTTCATTAAACGTATTCTCCGAGACTAAAGTCTCAAAGAATACGTTTAATGAAAACATTTTTTAGTCATTTTTCGTGAATTTAATTAGAAAAAAATAATAATATCCATTTATCTATCTGGAATTTTAGGTCATATAAGACCGCATTTAAGGATGGGTCTACATTTCTCCAAACCTATTGTTTACATTAGATAGCATTCTAAACTAACTACATCTTCTTTTATATGGATTTGAAATTTTTTAATAGGTACTGTTTATCTTCAGGATTAATGAGAATTTATCAATTGGTTTTTAAGGTTTTTTTGTGGGAGAGTTTTGCTCTGTACTTCAAGTATGGTTCAGGCTAGCTCAGTTGGGTTTAGTTATAAATGACAGTTTGAAGAGTCATTTAAAATTCGAGAGCCAGCTTTAATTAAAGTTCACCAACCGATTGAAAATGGTCATATTATAGACGACTGAAATATTTCGGAGAACTATACAAAATGAGTTTTTGAGTTTATTTTTGCTAGGTGTTGAATTGCTTATCCTTTATTCCATTTTTATTTTTATATATATATATATATATATATATATATATATATATATATGCTAGATGAATATCCGTCCCAAAACGAGTAAAATTACTTGAGCAGAACAGTTTTGCACCACTTTTATGTCCTCTTACAAAGTAAAAATCAAGATATAATGATACTAAACCTTATGTCTCATCATCTAGTTGTGGTAGTGTCACAGATCCTCCTTACTCTCACGCCATCTCGTTCTATCCTACATCACACCTGGTAGGTCTTCATAGGTGCATTGTGAGCCACATCCCTGTTTTGGCATCCACAGAAGAACGTTGCTAATAATTTCATCCTTAGCCCTCCAGCAATATCCAGCAAATCTGGTTCTTCTCTCTCTGATCAGGGCTGAAATCTGAGGGAGGTGTCCATAGAGTTGCTCTATCTCCGGGGGGGTTGCAACAATGGCTTCAAAGAACTCATGTTTCATCTTGGTAGGAAGACTTGACTTCCAGATCGCTTTTATCCTGCCCAGGCCTTGCTGATTCACACTTTCAGTTCACATTCTGTGGAATTTTTCTTGGCAACTTTACTACCAAGATAGGTAAACTCATCGACATTAATTGGAACAGTCTTGTAATTGTTTTTGAATTGAATTGAAACTGTCTAGGAATTGTCTATGAAATTATCTTTATAATTTTCTTGGAAAAATCTAGAATTGTCTTTGCAGTGTACTAAAACTATGGAAGAATGGTCTTCGAATTGTCTTTACAATTGTATTGAAACTTTCTTGGAATTGGTTTTAGAATTATTTTAGAATTTTCATTGAAGTTTATTAGAATTGTGTTGGGGCGCTCTTGAAATTTCTTTTAAAATGTATTAAAACGGTCTTAAAATTTTCTTTTGAATTGTCTACAGTGAAACGGTTTGGGAATTGTCTTTGGAATTGTATCTAAACGGTCTTAGAATTGTCTTTGGAATTGTATCGAAACGCTCTGAGAATTGTCTTGTATTCTATTTAATTGTTTTGAAATAGTCTGTTGATTGTCTTGTAATTCTATTTGAATTGTATTTAAACGGTCTTGTGAATTGTATTGAAGTGGTCTTAGAATACTCTTGGAATTGTATTAAAACAGTCTTAGAATTGTTTTGGAGTTGTGTTGAAATGCCCGTTGTTGTATTGAAATACCCTTCGTTGTATCAAAACGCCCTTGGAGTTGTATCAAAACGCCCTTGGAGTTGTATCGAAAAGCCATTGGAATTGTATTAAAACACCTTTGGAATTGTATTAAAACGCCCTTGGAGTTGTATCGAAATACCCTTGGAATTGTATGAAAACACCATTGGAATTGTATTGAAACTCTCTTGGAGTTGTATTGAAACGGTCTTGGAAGTGTATTGAAACGGTCTTGGAAGTGTATTTAAACAGTATTGGAATGGTTTTGAAACGGTATTGGAATGGTTTTAAAACGGTCTTAGAATTGTTTTGAAATTGTATTGAAACGATCTTTGGGTTGTATTGAAACGCCCTTGAAATTGTATTGAAACGTCTTTAGAATTGCATTGAAACGGTCTTTGATGGTCTTTGAATTTTATTGAAACGGTCTTTGATGGTCTTTGAATTTTATTGAAACGGTCTTTGATGGTCTTTGAATTTTATTGAAACGGTCTTTGGTGGTCTTGGAATTTTATTGAAACGGTCTTTGATGGTCTTTGAATTTTATTGAAACGGTCTTTGATAGTCTTTGGGGTTTTATTGAAATAGTCTAAGAATAGTTTTGGAGTGGTATTGAATCACATTTAGAGTTGTATATAAACGCTTCATGAATTGTATTGAAACGCCTTTGGAATTGTATTGAAATGCCCCTGAAATTGATTTGAAATTCCCTTTGAATTGTATATAAACGGTATTGGAATTGTATATAAACGGTATTGGAATTATATATAAACAGTCTTAAAATTGTGTTGAAATGCCCTTGGAGTAGTATTAGAACGTCTTAGGATTGTATTAAAACGTCCTTTGACTTGTATTGAAGCGCCTTTGGAATTGTATTAGAATGGTTTTAGAATGGTTTCGGAGTTGTATTAGAATATTCTTAACATTGTTTTGGAATTGTATAAAAACGGTCTTGGAGTTGTATTGAAACGCTTTGTGGGTTGTATTTACTCTTGGAATTGTATTAAAACAGTCTTAGAATTGTTTTGGAGTTGTGTTGAAATGCCCTTCGTTGTATTGAAATGCCCTTCGTTGTATTGAAATGCCCTTCGTTGTATTGAAACGCCCTTGGAGTTGTATCGAAACACCCTTGGAGTTGTATCGAAAAGCCATTGGAATTGTATTAAAACACTTTTGGAATTGTATGAAAACACCCTTGGTATTGTATTAAAACGCCCTTGGAGTTGTATCGAAACACCCTTGGAATTGTATGAAAACACCCTTGGAATTGTATGAAAACACCCTGGGAATTGTATTGAAACTCCCTTGGAGTTGTATTGAAACGGTCTTGGAAGTGTATTAAAACGGTCTTGGAAGTGTATTTAAACGGTATTGGAATGGTTTTGAAACGGTATTGGAATGGTTTTGAAACGGTATTGGAATGGTTTTAAAACGGTCTTAAAATTGTTTTGAAATTGTATTGAAACGCTTTTTGGGTTGTATTGAAACGCCCTTGAAATTGTATTGAAACGTCTTTAGAATTGCATTGAAACGGTCTTTGATGGTCTTTGAATTTTATTGAAACGGTCTTTGATGGTCTTTGAATTTTATTGAAACGGTCTTTGATGGTCTTTGAATTTTATTGAAACGGTCTTTGATGTTTCTTTGAATTTTATTGAAACGGTCTTTGATGGTCTTTGAATTTTATTGAAACGGTCTTTGATGGTCTTTGAATTTTATTGAAACGGTCTTTGATGGTCTTTGAATTTTATTGAAACGGTCTTTGATGGACTTTGAATTTTATTGAAACGGTCTTTGATGGTCTTTGAATTTTATTGAAACGGTCTTTGATGTCTTTGAATTTTATTGAAACGGTCTTTGATGGTCTTTGAATTTTATTGAAACGGTCTTCGATGGTCTTTGAATTGTACTGTAACGGTCTTGAAATTCTATTGAAGCTGTCTTGAAATGGTTTTGGAGTTATATTGAAACGGTTATTGAATTGTATTGCAACAGTCTTAGAATTGTTTTGTTGCTCTTTAGGTTGTATTGAAACGCCATTGGGATTGTATTGAAACACCTTTGGAATTGTATTGAAACGGTCTTTGATGGTCTTTAAATTTGATTGAAACGGTCTTTGATGATCTTTGAATTCTATTAAAACGGTATTTGATAGTCTTTGAATTGTATTGAAACGGTCTTTGATAGTCTTTGGAGTTTTATTGAAATAGTCTAAGAATAGTTTTGGAGTGGTATTGAATCACATTTGGAGTTGTATATAAACGCTTCATGAATTGTATTGAAACGCCCCTGAAATTGATTTGAAACTCCCTTTGAATTGTATATAAACGGTATTGGAATTATATATAAACAGTCTTAAAATTGTGTTGAAATGCCCTTGGAGTAATATTAGAACGTCTTAGGATTGTATTAAAACGTCCTTTGACTTGTATTGAAGCACCCTTGGAATTGTATTAGGATGGTTTTAGAATGGTTTCGGAGTTGTATTAGAATATTCTTAACATTGTTTTGGAATTGTATAAAAACGGTCTTGGAGTTGTATTGAAACGCTCTGTGGGTTGTATTTAAACTCCCTTAGAATTGTATTTAAACGGTCTTGGAAGTGTATTGAAACGGATTTAGATGGTCTTGCAATTGTATTGAAACTGTTTTAGAATTATATTAAAACGGTCTTTGAATTGTATTGAAACGCTCTTAGAGTTGTATTTGAACATATTTCTAGTTGTATTACAAAACTCTTTGAGTTGTATTGAAATACTTGTAATATGAGAAAAATAATTAATCTATTTATTTTGTCAATAATGACAGTAATTTTTCTAAGAAACTTAAAAGAAAAAACTTCTGTTTTAAATTAATGTGCTATTTTCAGTGCAAGATATTATGATCATGAGATAAACAATTTAAGATCTTTTCTCTTTCCTTCTGTCTGTCTCTTTCTCAATATCAATAAATGTAGACGACTTATTTTGGTAATCAATCTTATAAATGTTTGTGTTTTTTAAAGAGAGGTTGTTGCTTTCGAAATGATTAAAGTTTCTACTATTCCAGATCTTTAAATATTTGGCAGTAAGCCCACCAATTTTACAATTTACTGTCTTTATATTTAAATTCTTGAAATATAAATGAATTAATCTGAGATATACTGTCATTTAATTTTGTTCATCCCATATTCCACATTCCGATTCTCAACATTGCATTGCTCCTGCCTCGGAATTCTCACCTCCATACTTACTTGTTTGCCAGCAATGCTTCCAGCAAACTACCATTTCCTTATATATATATATATATATATATATATATATATATATATATATATATATATATATATATATATATATATATATATGCTGTTTATTCTTTTCGAGTATGACCACTTTTTGTGATGCTAATTTCATGATGAGAGGTGCAGATCTGGCCTTTTAGGTCTGCTAAGCCACCATACCATAAATGTGCCAGGTGTTGTGATGATCTGATGCGATGTCACAATTTAAGCCACTTCTTGCCTGTGCTTGATTCTGTTGCATGTGCACTCTTTAGTAATTTACACAGCCATCATGTGACATGGTTACCAAATTGCAAGCTTTGCATATTAGTTGTAATTATCCCCCCCCCCCACCGCGGTAGATCTCAAGAAGTTTATGATGCAGCAAGCTGCACACATAGATGGTATCTACATAAAGATCGCATATTCACAGATTACCAGCACTTGTGCGACACGATGACCACTCTCTGAGTATCGGTAACTATGAACTCAGTGACAGATAAAAAGTCTGATGACCAGTAGTCACTTCAACCGCAGGTATTATATCAGAGTTCTTCTTTCTCCTAGATACCTGTCTTAACGAAATCTAAAAAGGACATCTCTCCTAACATACTCCTTGAGTGTATACATATATATATATATAATCTGATGTTGTATTTAGTGATCAGAAGTTGAAAATTAAAAAAAACTAATAATAAAAAATTGATAAATAAAACAGCAGTGTACGAATGATGATGTTGTTTTTATTTATTAAAAGTTCAAAATAAACATCCGTGAAGAGCGAGGAATGTCAATATAAATATATATATATATTTATATATATATCTAAATGAATAAATGCAAAAGTTTTTTTCATTGATCACACCGACATTTCATACAAAAAGACTTTATATTATTTAAGTAAATAATGCAAGATTTTACTCGGAAGTACAGTATATATACTAAAGATTAAAGATCCAAACAGAGGTTTGTGTACACCTAATTTGCATAATTTTTTAAAAACAGTTTCTAATAAATTACTGTTTGGTGTCATATACTTCTAATTCTAGTGCGCTATTTTCCCTATATATATGCAATAGTTTTGTTGATACCAACAGTAATTAATTGGAGTGATTTAATAATAACAAGGATAAATTACCAAACCATTTCTTAAAATATTTTGAATTATTTTCAAGGGACATAATTGGAATGAAAAATTGGAATTGACAGTACCAAAAAAATACTGCGCACAGTAATATTTTTCTGATTAAGTCTAGAAATAGAAAAATTTCGTCTGAGTTTTAATTGTAAAATTAAAATTTGTCGACTAATTTGAAAATTAAAATTCATTTGTGTTATTTATTTTTTAAATTTGTGTACGTTTAAGCGACCTAAATTATCTCCAAAAGACTAATTCTATACAATTATTTGATTTGTAGTTTTAAAATTATATTACAATTTAAGATGTAGTAACAAAGTAAAAATGTTTATAAAGATTTAATATAGATTTAATATATATATTTTATCTTCCTTTCTTGCATGTGGGTTCAGAGGGTTTGTTTTACTAATATTAAAGTTAGAGAAAAAATATTAACTCTCTCGAAAAGAGAATCGATATTATATTAAATCTTTATTAATATTTGTTACTACATCTTAAATTGCAATGTCATTTTGAAACTACAAATCAGATAATCGTATAGAATGTCGACTTTTTAAAAAGAGAATTTCGAACTCTGAAAACGTACACAATGTAAAAAAAAAAATCTCCATAACAGATATTTCTATTTACTTGCCTCCCCACAAGGGCAAAGTTAGACACAAGGTCGATTTTTAATGTGGGGTAATCCAGCTCGCCCAAAAGGGCCACTCTGGATCGGAACAAAAATTTAAATTGCCTCAGTCTAGAAGGATTTCACGACCGAGTAAAGAATAGACAAAATGTAACATCAGAACAGATACTACACTTTGTTCTAAATAGTTTTTATATTTTTATTGAATTATCACAATACAGTTTTCAAGTTGAAGTTGATTTAATTTTAAACATTTTGCCATCTTTTAGCTTAGTTTTATTTTTAAAAAAATTGATTTCTAAAAATCAGTCCGTTCCGTTCTCACAAAATATTATTAAAAAACAAACAAACGCACATACAATCTGTATTTGAAATGGCGTTACCTTTTTTCTTTCCTTGTGAATAGAATTGAATTGGAAACTTTCTTTAACTTTTTTTTCTACTAACAATTGTGTATTTCTTCATTTTTGATTAAATATTGCTTCAAATGTATTTATAACAATGGAAAAAAAAAAACCCTTAAAAATTTCAATCTACAATTAATTTTAATTTTTTTCAATTTTGCCTACTTAATATCTATTAATAATACAATTATCATACAATATCGCTTATATGTAACTTTTATAAATATACGTTGAATTATTATTTTTTAATCTACTATTTATTGAAATAAAAAATAAAACAAAGGAAAACTAAAACGAATATTTAAAAATGTAAACATGACTATATATTTTTAAAGTTCTACTTCAAGAAAGAGAGAGAAAAGAGAGAAAGAGGGAGAGAGATGGACGCGTTATTTGATTAATAACATGTAAACACAGTCTCTGAGATTTATCATACGAGTCGCTCAAAAATGATATGTTTACTTTGATTTTGTTATTAAAACGTTTTAGGTTTTTTTTTTAAATCATAGTAGAAATTATGTTTTAAAGCACACATTTATTAAATCAAATTGTTTAATTTAAAAAATAATTGATTTAAAAAAAATTTTTTTTTTGTAAAAAAAACAAACATATTTTACTGAGCAATTAAATAAATAACTGAATTTAGAATCATGTTCACTGTATTTTCTTTAATTGATTGTTGATTTTATATAAAAATAAAGGTGTATACCTTCATTTTTTCCATTTGAAAAACTTCAAATATTATTATCTTTTTACGACCTTAAGTAAGTTTAGGATTTTTTTGTTTTACATTTTAAATTTAAAGGGTAAATTTTGTTGATAAACTATGTTTTTATTATTCCGTGTTTTATTTATTGAAATAAAGGATTGGGTGATTTTCTTCTTTTTTTTTTTGTAAAAAGAAAACCAAACACATTTTACAGAGCAATTAAATAACTGAATTTAGAATCGTGTTCGCTGTATTTTATTTTTTTAATTGTTGATTTTATTTTATAGTGCACCTTTTTTTTTTTGCTTTGAAAAACTTAAAATATTATCTTTTTACGACCTTAAGTGAGTTTAGGATTAACATATTGTTATCACTCGAGGCTCATTTTGGTAGACGTATACGACGCATTGTCAAAGGGGGATCAATTTACATTAGAGTTGCATAGCGAACTGAACCCCCTCTAAAATCTAAACGGGTAAGTTTAAACAAATTTTTCTGTTGATAATCTGAATTTTTGTTGCTAGTAATCCGAAAAAAAAATTGTAAAAATAATGTATAAAGATTTTAGACTGAAGGGTGGGTCATCTATAGATGACCCGCCAAATATAAATTAATTAAATAAGTTCTAGTTAACAACTTTCTTCTATTTATCAAAGAGAATTTAAAGATTTTGTTTTCTAAACACTTTCCCTTTTACTTAGTTTAAAATGTAACGTATGTAATATGTTACTTGAAACAACTAGCAAAATATGCAAAAAAATAGCTAGTTCTTATAATAATAATAATAATAATAATAATAATACACCCTTACATCAAAGTACTGGTCAGAGCTGCACAAAATTGTGCATAAAGCACCCTTTAGATGGCCTGTGTCATAGGGGGCAGTATTAACTTAACATTACAAAGAATTATAATAATATTTATTTGTTAGTACACATAATCTATATATTTATGTTCATATGGTTGGGAGTGAGCAGGGGGAAAGTAAAAGAAATTGAATATTCATCAATAAAATGAATCTGCTAATCACCTGCATTTTGAAATAGTAAAGTGGAAAGAAAGGCAAACAAGTCAAAGAAAAAGCAACTGGAAAATGTCTACCACTAATTGAATTATCTGTCGTGAAACTGAAATAGACAATGAAATCGATGACGCAACTCGTGATTACCGCCTATTTGTATTCAGGACACATTTCTCTGATGAAGACGTATATTGAATATATGGGAGGAACATTTCTGGCCATTTTAAATCACCAGGTAACTGATTGTGCGACCTTGATATAACCTGGAGAGGACTTTGTGCTCATGCATGCGCCAGGTCTGTATAGGTGCTATCCCAAACTCAAACTCTGATTCCTGGAATTTACAAACGTCTTACACCATTCTAGCAAATCTCTCTTTAGTAATCTATGTTATAAAGGGGAAAAGTCTGTTTGTATATATGTATGTTTGTATGTCTGGAAAAGGCTCTCAAGATACTCAACAGATGACCATAAATTTAACATTTTCTGAAAGCAATACATGTAAGATTACAGTCTTATATTGAAAAGGGATAGCTCCAATAAATGAATTACATTATTTTTTATTTTCAATACATTAAAACAGGACAGAGGAATTGACTGGGCGGAGGCAAAAGATTGGCTTGGGGAGAGGGACATAAAATTGGGAAGAGAGAAGGAGAGACAGATAAAGAGACGGTTAGAAAGAGAGATAGAAGTTTTAATATAAAGATGTTACACATGCTATTTAACTTCTTCTCTTTTGTTTCTTATGGCTCTGGGCAATGCCGGGTAGCCCTGCAAGTCTCTCTATATATGAAACTAAATGTCTATGTGTATGTATGCCCTATATAAAAAAAAAGTTAAAAAATCTAGATAAAATCTAAAAGTGTATTCTTATTTAAAATAAACCGGGGAAGATATGTAAAGGTACCCCACTCTGATCTTGCGTCACGGAACCACTTATAACGTGGTACCCCGCTCGTGTCTCTGTCTCGCTGCTCACGCCTCTAGTTCTCTACACAGAAATCTTGCCAGACAGTGAACACTCTCTGGCCGATCGTCGTAGTGGCAATAAAAAAATTCCTCCAAGGCCAGGATGACGGCGATGGCTTCGTTGATTCTGTGAAAGCAAAAGTTATTCAAGCAGAACAAAGCGAAAGGAATAATCGTCAACAACTCGATCGGGTCTTTCTATATGAAATAATTATTAAACAAGGTAAAAGAAAAGAATAGATTTAACGTTGAATTAAAGTCTATCTTTTGGTAAATGTCTTTGGCGCTAAGCTATTTTGTTGTCTCTCTGTGCGTGTGTGAGTTCATTTACGATTGCAACTTGTTAATTAAGTCACTAATTTATGTTAAGGAAAACGATGGGTTTTACTTTGCCACACCTTTGAATCGGCGTGCGCGTTCCAGATACGACTGGCCCGTGTCGGCGCCCAGCTCGTCTGTGTCCTGGCTCTAATTGACTGACTTTCTCTTACTGAGACTGTCCATCGATGCACTCTCTTCTTCTCCCATCCCTTTCTCTGTGTCCCTTCTCCTCTCTCAGGGGTTTGGAGGGGGCGCACCTCTTTCAACAATACAGATAAATGGGATTCCCCTTTTAGATTTTTATTGTTATTATAAAACAATTACTCGTTTTCTTTCGTTGTGGAGCAAAGGCTGTTTGCCCTAATTAATACCGACAAGTTTAGACAATTAACTTGTCCAGTTCGCGATTTTTAAGTTGACTTTGAAATAAAATGGGATTTTCGTTATCTGTAAAATACCACCTAGCAAGCTTCTTGCTTTGTGTGGCTTTAATCGAAATTGACACCCAACACGACTTTTCGTAAACATTTCGACGTCGGATACAACCTTGTTTGGATAACCGTTTCGCGTCCAATATATATACTAGTCTTATATCTCCACTTTGTTTCTACGTAGGGCCTAGCATCATCACCAAGATGCATACTAGTGCGCCACTAGGGTAGCCGATCCCCATCGACCCCGACTACTTTGTCACAGATAATGGCAGTATTCCCGAATCTTTTAAGGGGGCTATCAGAGAAGGGGGGGGGGTGTCGAGTTTTTCTGTCATTTTTCATCAACTGTCTCTTATTATGTAATAATTTGAAAATGTTAAGTCATTACTTCCGGAAATAACTTATTTTATTTAACATTTCTTAACGTAATTTCTTTTCCAATGGAGGGGGGTAAGAAAGTCGGAAAGGGTGGTTTTAGTAGTGCTCTGGAGGCATCCGTAATTTTATTTGACTGGTTTCAGTAGCGCTCTGGAGGCCTCCTAAAACACAAGCAATAAATGTAAATGGCATATAGTAATCCAAAAGTGACCAACATTCTAGATAGAGCAGTTGTATTTAAACACAGTGTTGCCTGGAGAAATAACTTCTCTGTCTTTTAACTTGGTGTTGCCCGGGAGTTGTTAAGTGATATAAATTTATCCAAAGATAGAGCAAGGTGGTTTTAGTAGTGCTCTGGAAGCATCCATAATTTTATTTGTGTGGTTTCAGTAGTAAAAGGAACAATAAGTGGTATAGCAATCTCAAAGTGCTCAACACCCTTGATAGAGCAGCGTTGTCAGAGAGAAAGAACTTCTCTGCCTTTTCACTGCATTTTGTTATAGATACTCGGCGTTGCGAGTCAGTGCTCAATATCATAGGTTGCGCAGGTGTGTGCAATAATGTAGTATATGTTTCATGGAGAAGGGGAAGATAACCCAGCGTTGCCCGGGAAAACATTAAAATAAATATAGATTTTATTATATTATTAAAGAGGAGGGGGAGGTAAAAAAAACTCAGCGTTGGCTGGGAATACATTAAAACAAATAAATTTTGAAGGAAGAATGGGATCAACCGCACATCTTCTGAAGATGAGTCTGTGGATAGGTAAGGGTTGCTCAATCACTAGCTGCATCTCTTCCAAACATGAATCTGTGGTGAGTCAAGGGTTGCTCAAAGCCGCACACCTCTTCTAAACATGTGTTTATAGTGAGGCAAGGGTGGCTCAATCCCAGCCGCACCTCTTCTGAAGTGAAGCTAGTGTTGCTCAATCTACAGCTGCACGTCTTCTGAACATGACTGTAGTGAAGTAGTCAGAGTCGGAGGTTTGGGAAAGAGTCATTTTTTTTCATACATTTTTTTTCATTCATTTTTTTCATTCATTTTTCATTCAATGGTCATTCATTTTTAAAATTTATTTTTCATATTTTTTTCATTCTATTTTCTTTCATTTATTGTCATTCATTATTTTTAATACTTTTCCATACATTTTTTGTTATTCACTTATTTTCATTTACTTTTTTTCATTCATTACTTTACATTCATTTTTTTCATTGATTTTTGTTTATTCATTTTTCATTCATTTTTTATTAATTTTTTTACATTGATGGTTTTTCATTCATGTTTTTTCATTCAATTTTTTTTTTCATCATTTTTTGTATTTATTTTTTCATTCATTTTTACATTTACTTTTTTCCTACATTTTTTCTTTCAATATATATCATTCATTTGTTTTTCATTCATTTTTTTCATTTTTTTCATTCAGATATTTTCATTCGTTATTTTCATTCTCTTTATTATTCATATTTTCATTCATTTTTTTCATTCATGTGAATATCCTGGATAGAGTAGGTTGTACCCCAAAAGTGTTCATGACAGTGCTCACTATCCTAGATAAAGCAGATGTGTTTAAACACAATATTGCCCGGGATAAAGAACTTTATTTTCATATTATTGTGAAATTTGGGGTAGGAACAAAAAAAATAGTAATTTACCGGGATTATTTATGCTACTCAGCATTTTCCAGGATCTAAAATTGTATGATTACAATATTACTTTCGGTAAGGGATATGTAGTAAATCCCTTTGTGAAATCATCAACATTAAATATATTCTTAATATGTTGCAATGTTTGGGGGGGGGGAGAAATTAGGAATTGACCGTGCTATTTAACCATTTGTTCTTCTAGGCATTGATTTACTTTCTTCTATTTTTTATGGTCCCTATATAGTATTTTATTTATAGTATTTTAATTTTATCTGGGATTAGCGTCTTTTACAAGGCTGTCAATCAAACGTTTTTCCATTAAAAAAAAAGGTTACATAATAAAGTAAATTCCTATGAATTAAAATAATGTCTCTCAAAAACGTTCTTTGCTTCACAAATGCACACAAATATATGTTCATATATATATATATGTACGTATGTGTCTGTATGATATATACACAGTATATATATGGTCAGAGTTCTCAAAGATTTTAAAAAATCATCATATAAATTAATGTATAAATTTAAAAAACTTAAAGGTTAGTAATATTTTATAGTTATTTGAATTTATTATGTGTCTATTTTGGAGAGTAAATTTGTTTAATTCCCTTACATGAAGGCGTAATATAGAACGTTGGTCTCCATATAGCTATAATCAAAATATGTTTGCAAATGTTTAACCAAATAATGTTCGTATAATAGACTTTTTGATGATTCTGTTGTTGATTTCCCCAATTCTTTCTAGAATCGGGTACTCACAGGAGGGACCACATGAAGGTTGCAACCATCCACAATTTAAAGTGGTGGCTATAGAACTGACTGTATACAAACCTGGCAGACCCAGGTCTCCAGTGTGCGTCATTTTCCACTTCAACACTGCCACCCTCCGATACATGATGAAAAATGTCTATAGCGAAAAAAGTATCGAAATGTTAGTGGCAGTATTATGTAGTGTTCTATTTTCATCATGTTTCCCTTTTTCTCTTTAGTTGAATCAGAGGTGGCCAATTTTAACTTATTCAAACTTATTATCATCCTCCCTGCCATGTCATCTAACTTTTGGCAAGGTACTCCAAGCACCATTGTTTTTGGCAAGATGCAGTATTAGTCCTTTTCACATCTGCATCCATGTCACATTGCCAGGTGTTTCTTGGTCTGCCTCTCTTTCTTTTTTACTTTTGGCTCACAAAAGAGGGCAGATTTTGTTGTACTAGATGAAGGCCTGTGAAGAATGTAGTGAATCCTCTATCAGTCACTGCACTGTTCTTTGCAGCAGTTCGCTGTTGCTTATGGTACTTGATCAGCAAATTTTAAGGATACTCCAGGAGCAGATGTCTTCTGCACAGTGGAGGCATTTATTCTCCACATCTCACTCTCTCTCTTCCATTCTTTTCCCCTCTCACCCTCTCTTCCACCTCCTCTCTCTTTCCCCTCAATCTCCTTTCTCTCTCTCTTTTCCCCTCTTCCCTCTTCTTGCTCTCTCTCTCTTTCCCTCTCTCCTCTTCTTGCTCTCTCTCTCTTTCCCTCTCTCTTCATCCCTGATTAAATTAAACTGATTACAAGTGGTATTATGTCTACATCTAATTAAAAATGGTGTATTATTTTTGTCAAGCTATGGCCAGAAATGTAAAGAACTGCATTTTCAAGATGGTCATCATAGTTTATTACCTCATGTTGACAGCTGTTTCTGCTCGTTGTTATGACAACAAGGAAAGCAAAGCCAAGAAAGATATGCTGGGGTTAGGTTATTCCTAAGTAACTCCCCTTGGACTATTATATTCTCATGGAAACTTTTTACTAACAATTTTTCGAACCATTTTGATTTTTCTTCTCATTTAACAGTTTAAACGCTTCAAAGCTTTTTTAAATATGAAACTTTCAAGATAGTAAACAGAAATATTTTTTAGTCTTATAACTGCTGAATCTAAAGTAATGTATGTTTAAGAATGCTTGATATCTATTTAATTCGAGCGTGTTTCAAGAAAATTATAACTTTTCAGAGGGCGCACTCCATTGTTTATTTATATTTGATCAGCTTGGCAATCAAAATGTGGCTTCCTTTTTTATCATAGGTGAATGATAAGACATTTGGGTAGGGCGAGGGTGGCACAACAAAATTCTGATACTTGACTATTAATCTTTGATTCAAGATACATTACTTTAGATTCAGCAGTTATAAGACTAAAAAATATTTTTAAATTCTGAAGTGTCATGATAGAAAACATGTCAGTCAATTTTTTAATCTATTAATTTTAATCTATTAATAATAGATCTAAAATGGCTGAATTCTGTTTACTATCTTGAAAGTTTCATATTTAAAAAAGCTTTGAAGCGTTTAAACTGTTAAATGAGAAGTAATTTCTGGCTTGTATTCTTTGGACTATTTGAACTTCTGTTCTCATCTTGAATGCTATTTTCATGTTTCAGACGATGTAACCTCTGATCTTTAAGTGTGTCTTATCAGACTCTGAAATCTGTATGGAATTTCAAACTGAACTATTTATTTAATGCACAGTGGTCATGGGGTTAGGGTTAGATTACTTTCGTTGCAGGATTCGGGGCAAGCATTATGTTGTCGATAGTGTTCTACGCTTGATCGGGACTTTGCTTTATCGCAGGATGACAACAATCTTGTAATTTCAAACAGGGCTCTACTTTTAACACTAATAGATCTTAAAGGGGCATTAACTATGAATATTTTTAATCAAATATGAAAGTGTTTTATACCTACAGACGACGTCGTTTTAGGTGTCTACCCTCATCAGTGCAGGAGTGGTGGTTGCAAGCGGTCGTATGGGCTCGAACACAGTTCGTAGATTCAGCAAAACCCAATCATGTTCTGCAAAGCCTAAAACAAAAACAATATTTTTCCTCTACAAGACATGAATAAATACTTGAACATATAAAGAACTTGAAGTAAAAACTTTTGCCAAAATGACTGGATTCGGCATTAAATAACCCAAAAAGGGTTGAAATGCCATAAAACAAAACACCCAAACCAAACTACACAGAATTGCATACACACAGTTTTTCTTCATGATGTTTTCTGTAGAAGGCTTGATTCGGACAAAATGATTTTGGAAAGTTCACTCGTTCCTGAATACTGCCCTGATGTCATATGGATTACATATCCTCTGAATCTTTTTAGAAAATTCCTGCATGTCATGTTTCAGAATTTTTGAGATGAGGATTGATAATTTGTATTATTTGAACTAATCTTGGATATTCTTCTCACAATGTTTCAGCCAATATAGCTTCCGAACTTCTTCAGGTGCGTCTTAAAACTTCTACTTGGTCATGGCTCACAAAACAAGAGCAAATAGCCTCTGTGGATTAAATAAAGGTTTTCGTTTGAAATTCTGTACAGAGTTTGACAAGACGCGCCTGAAAAAAATCGGAGGTTACATCAACCAAAATGTTGTGAGAATAACATCCAAGATGTAGTCGGAATTATCCAAATGATCCAAAAGTCTTCATATATCATAAACAGTTTTCTCTGATGTTTGATCCAGATTTATCAGAGCTGATTTTATGCTTTCTGGATATTTCGATGAAGGGTTTCTCTTAGGTTGTTTACCTCTTCTGGATATCTATTGGTTTTACTACATGTTGCTTTTGCTCACTGTTATAGGCAATGGAGAATTCCTTTCTTTACATTATATGAATGATTCAATATACATCGGTTTGTCTTGTTTGTACCATGCTTATCACTTGACATTACATTGATGCTTTAAATTAGTGACGTCTGAGGTTTCCTTAATCAGACTGTACCCATTTCTCCTGTCTTGTTCTAACTGTACCCGTCTCTCCTGTCTTGTTGTGACTGTATCCGTCTCTCCTGTCTTCTTCTGACTGTACCCGTCTCTCCTGTCTTCTTCTAACTGTACCCGTTTCTCCTGTTTTGTTCTTAGTGTACCAATTGCTCTTGTTTTGTTCTGACTGTACCAATTGCTCTTGTTTTGTTCTGACTGTACCCATTGCTCCTGTTTTGTTCTGACTGTACCCGTCTCTCCTGTCTTGATCTGACTGTACCCGTCTCTCCTCTCTTGTTCTAACTGTACCCGTCTCTCCTCTCTTGTTCTAACTGTACCCGTCTCTCCTCTCTTGTTCTGACTGTACCCGTCTCTCCTGTCTTGTTCTGACTGTACCTGTCTCTCCTGTCTTCTTCTGACTGTACCCGTCTCTCCTGTCTTCTTCTGACTGTACCCGTTTCTCCTGTCTTCTTCTGACTGTACCCGTCTCCCCTGTCTTGGGCTGACTGTACCCGTCTCTCCTGTCTTGTTCTGACTGTACCTGTCTCTCCTGTCTTCTTCTGACTGTACCCGTCTCTCCTGTCTTCTTCTGACTGTACCCGTTTCTCCTGTCTTCTTCTGACTGTACCCGTCTCCCCTGTCTTGGGCTGACTGTACCCGTCTCTCCTGCCTTCGTTTTACTGTACCCGTCTCTCCTGCCTTGGTCTGACTGTACCTGTCTCCTCTGCTTTGGTCTGACTGTACTGATCTCCTTTGCCTTGGTGTAACTGTACCTGTCTGTTATGTCTTGGTGTACCTGTACTTGTCTCTTCTGTTTTAATCTGACTATCTGTCTTTCCTGACTGTGTCTGACTGTACCCAATTCTCCTACTTTAGTCTGACTGTATCCATCTCTTTTACCTTGGTCTGATTGTATCTGTCTTTCTTGCCTTGGTCTGACTGTATGCGTCTCTTTTGCCTTTGTTTACCTCATCCATTTCTCCTCCTTTGGTCTGACTGTATCCCTCTCTCCTGCTTATGTCTGACTGCACCAGTCTCCTCTGCCTTGGTTAGACTGTACTCATCTCTACTGCTGCCTTGGTCTGACTGTACCCTTTTCTCTTGCTGCCATGGTCTGACTGTACCTTTCCCTCCTGCTGCCTATGTCTGACTGTCCCATTCTCTCCTGCTGTCTTGGTCTGACTGTACCCTTCTCTCTTGCTGCCTTAGTCTGGCTGTACCCTTCTCTCTTGCTGCCTATGTCTGACTGTACCCTTCTCTCTTGCTGCCTATGTCTGACTGTACCCTTCTCTCTTGCTGCCTATGTCTGACTGTACCCTTCTCTCTTGCTGCCTATGTCTGACTGTACCCTTCTCTCTTGCTGCCTATGTCTGACTGTACCCTTCTCTCTTGCTGCCTATGTCTGACTGTACCCTTCTCTCTTGCTGCCTATGTCTGACTGTACCCTTCTCTCTCTTGCCTATGTCTTACTGTCTCCTTCTCTATTGCTGCCTTGGTGTGACTGTCCCCTTCTCTATTACTGCCTTGGTGTGACTGTCCCCTTCTCTATTGCTGCCTTGGTGTGACTGTCCCCTTCTCTATTGCCGCCTTGGTGTGACTGTCCCATGCTCTCTTGCTGCCTTAGTCTGACTGTACCAGTCTCTCTTGCTGCCCTGGTCTGACTGTACCAGTCTCTCTTGCTGCCTTGGTCTGACTGTACATTTCTCTCTTGCCTATGTCTGACTGTACCAGTCTCTCTTGCCTATGTCTGACTGTACCAGTCTCTCTTGCCTATGTCTGACTGTACCAGTCTCTCTTGTCTATGTCGTACTGTACCAGTTTCTCTTGCCTATGTCTGACTCTAACCCTCCTTATTGCCCTGGTCTGACTCTACCCCTCCTTATTGCCCTGATCTGACTCTACCCTTCCTTATTGCCCTGGTCTGACTCTACCACTCCTTATTGCCCTGGTCTGACTCTACCCCTCCTTCCTGCCTTGGTCTGACTCTACCCCCCCCCCCCCCCCCCTTCCTTCCTGCCTTGGTCTGACTCTACCCCTCGTTCCTGCCTTGGTCTGACTCTACCCCTCCTTCCTGCTTTGGTCTGACTCTACCACTCCTTCCTGCTTTGGTCTGACTCTACCGCTCCTTCCTGCTTTGGTCTGACTCTACCGCTCCTTCCTGCCTTGGTCTGACTCTACCGCTCCTTCCTGCTTTGGTCTGACTCTACCGCTCCTTCCTGCTTTGGTCTGACTCTACCGCTCCTTCCTGCTTTGGTCTGACTCTACCACTCCTTCCTGCTTTGGTCTGACTCTACCGCTCCTTTGTGCTTTGGTCTGACTCTACCGCTCCTTCCTGCTTTGGTCTGACTCTACCGCTCCTTCCTGCTTTGGTCTGACTCTACCGCTCCTTCCTGCTTTGGTCTGACTACCGTTCCTTTGTGCTTTGGTCTGACTCTACCGCTCCTTTGTGCTTTGGTCTGACTCTACCCCTCCTTCCTGCTGTCGTCTGACTCTACCCCTCCTTCCTGCTGTCGTCTGACTTTACCCCTCCTTCCTGCTGTCGTCTGACTCTACCCCTCCTTCCTGCTTTCGTCTGACTCTACCCCTCCTTCCTGCCTTGGTCCGACTCTATCCCTTTTTTCTACCTTGGTCTAACTCTACCAGTCTCTGCTACTGTTGTCTGACTGTACCCGTTTCCTCTACTGTTGTCTGACTTGTACTTGTCTTGATCTGACAATTTAAAAAAACATTTTTTTATTCATGACTACCCATTTTTGTTTTTGTATGACAGAACCAGTTGTGTTAGAACATGCACGTCACTTTTTTTCTCTGTTTTTCTTTTTTGTTCTCAATCTGCCGTTTTTCATTCTCTTTCTTTTCATTTTCTCTCCAACTCTTTCCATTCTAGCCAATTTGCATCGTTCGTCATTTCATGGTGACACTTGACCTGCTTATCTTTTTTTTATGTACTGTATCCTGCTTATCATTTGTATGCTCAGCATAACTTACATATTTTCTTGTCCACAACTTTGACCTGCTCTTGCAAGTTTTGCTTGGTTGTATCTGTTGTGCTCTATCTCAGATGTCTCTCTATCAATCACTCTATCTTGACCTGTCCATTGCCAGCAATTTTGTTTCTATTTTCATTGTTTCATGTCCATGGCTCGATCAATACTGGTCACTTTTGAGTTCACGATCCAGACAACTTTGCTACCCCCCTGCATTATTTATGATCTTTTTTATTCTCTTCATATTTGTCAAGTTAAATCACTTATGCTTATCAATGGAACAGGCTAAGTCGAGTTCAACTGCAGTCGGGTTTGTTGACTTTTTTCTTTCACAAATATTCTATATTTCTCTCTTTTGTCACAAATGTGGTTACAACCTCTGCATATGCAATAAGCATGCACGACAGAAGTAGTTTATCTCTCTGTTTACTCTCCATCCAACTTCTGTTTTTGTCTCTTTCCCTCCCCATTATTCTGATAAGTTTTAACCTACCTGTTTATTTACCTGATGTATCTGCTTTCATGTCACTTTTTCGGTTTCCTCGTCCCATTAAAAAAAAACTAAAATGTCAATCTTCAATCCTTGTTACTTTTGTTTTTTTGCTAATGAATCACTCAAGATTATTTAGATTACTTAGATAGATAAATTGTCAGTTGAATAATAAAGACCATTATGAGATGATTGAAAAGAGGATGCATAGAATGAATAAAATTGGAATTATTATGAGGACGGTTTATGACAAGTATTTGTTGACGTTGGATTTGAAGATGACCACATTCTAGTCTTCATGGTAAGCATGTCTAAATAAACCATGGAATTTGGATTAGTTCTTTAAATCTATAAAGCTAGAAATAATTTTTCTTTACTAAATGAAAAGATTAGCTTAGTAAAAAAATCGATAATGTTCAGTTTTCTGATTTAAATTATTTTAAATGTCAAAACAAATGTAAATTTGACCACTCAGAGATTGTATGTTCAGGTGGCACACAAGCAGTGTAATGGATACCGATGTGGACTATGGAATTGGCTAAGCCAAGATCAAATCCAATCAGATCTATTATAGTCATTTCACATATTATACCATTGAGAAATGTATGAACCCCTTCCCCAGCTATAAATAAAATAACTTGTTTGAAATAAAATACAGGTAAACCATTATACAACATCGCTTCTGCTCCATATGAGTTGCCAGATTATGTATTAGTTATTAAATTTTAAAATGTCAATAAGTGTCTAATTGGGGAGCTTTAATTTAATATAAAAAGAAAATTAATTGGATCCTTGAAGTTAGATTGCATTGTATCTGCTAAATCGATATTTGAGTCTGCCTACCTATGGAAATTTTCACTGTATTCATTACATAAAAAAATTTCAATCGATTTCATCGATTTCATATTCTATCCGAGCCAATAATTCTTTCAGTAGCAGACATTTATTTCAATTGGATAATCAAGAGATATGATTATTCAATGAAAATGCTGCATTTGTTACAAATTGAAAATTAAAAATGGCATCTAGAATCGTTGAGTACCAATTTTATATATATATATATATATATATATATATATATATATATAATAAAAATTGGTACTCAACGATACTAGATGCCATTTTTAATATATATATATATATATATATATATACACAGGGTGGCCCAAAAGAAGGTTTACAGTTATCATTTTAATATTTGAAGTTTTTTAACTAGGTTATTCGAAAAACTTCAACCATATAAAAAATAGTTTAATAACTGTAAACCTACTTTTGGGCCACCCTGTATATATATATGCAGCTTTTTTATATTCAGTTTTGTCTTCATGAAAATAGGGACTATAGTTCCATTATTTTTTGCAAGATAATTGACTATGAACAATTTTGAATCTCCAGAATTTCCTTGGAATCTGTGCCAGAAAGGAAAATAAAGAGATTGCAGATTTCTCAGTGTCAGCAGGAAGATGGTAAACAGGGTTAGAAAAAAAATAAAAGATCTAGAATTAAACTATGCAGCAGCATCAAAGAGAAAAATGCTTGATTGCTAATCTTACACCATTAGAACGCTGGAGTTTGTCAATGAATCCAGAAAGTTAATGCATGAGAGAAAAATATAGATGAAAAACTCATTATGCTGGTGGTGCCTGAAGACATTCGCTACATTTCATACATGATGGGGATAAGACAATTTCTGTGAACGGCTATGCAAGAAAAGTTAATAAAGCCTGCAAATAAGCTGATCAACAATTTGAGGCCTAACCCACTGCAGCCAGACATGCTGTGATTATTCTCTGATGAGAAAAAATTCTGCTAAGATCAGAAGATTGAGTCGCAGAGTCATTCAGACAAAGTTTCCAGCTATAACCATGGTCTTCAATGTCGTCAGCAATGTCATGCCAACTTCACTTCCTCCCTGAAAACTGATGGGTACCTCCACATTCTGAGCAAGGTAGTGAAACCTTGGATCGACCAGTAGGCTGTACGTGTAGCAGCCAGTTGAAAAACCCAGGCCTGGTTGTCAGAACTTTGTCGACCACACTTCACCTGACATATAGCCTCCTAGTTCGCCTTCCTCTCAACTGGAACGAGACATGAACAGATCCAGCTACAAGACAAATGGTAATGAGCTAAAGGTCAGGATCATCAGAGACTTTGGGGACCTAAGTCGTGAGACAGTGCCGAAGGCCTGTAGCTAGTTATAAGGCTGCCTTAGGATTGTCATCAAAACCAGAGGTGTAGGGTTAATTCCGTTAACCTGACAGAATAAGTCATGAAGATAAACTCACCTTGATGAATAAATCTCAAAAAATGAAACTACTCTGCTATTTTTTCCTAGACAAAAAAATATTGCAAACAAATATCATCCACACTCACCGTGTATCTGTGTATGTATCATTGTGTGTATATATATATATATATATATATATATATATATATATACAGGGTGGGCCAAAATAAGGGTCCTATTTTTAAAAATTCATAACTTTTTTATTTATTGATTAAAAAAAATTTTTTTTTTAGAATAAGTAAAGGACCCCTTCCGAAGCAAGCATGAGCCGTATTAGCCCTAAGGAACGTACCCTCATTTAGAAAACATTATTTTTGCTTAAAAAACTCAAAACAGTGTAAAAAACAATACTTTAGTTTTTGTAAGTTTTAAGAAGTGTTTTTCGGCTAAAATTTGTTTTGTTTATTTCAAAAAATCTCGGAAGGGTCAGTCTACACACACATAAAGTTTGGTGAGTTTAACTTTTATTTTGTGGAAGTTATTCAAATTCAAGTTATTCAAATTTAAAGATAGGACCCTTATTTTGGCCCACCCTGTATATATATAGCTTCCTTTCCTGGCAAAGCAAACTAAAATATCAAAACACTAAAGTAGCTTCGTTTCTTGTTATTGAATTCTATTTCTCATCATCCTCCCTCTTGCCCCTCCTGAAAACTATTTCAGCTTTGAGTGGAACTCTTTTGCTTGGGGAAATATCATTTTCTCTTGTTTTCAGATCCTCCACGACTTCTTCCTTTTTTTCTGGGTCAGAATTCCATTTAGAGAATTGCTATATTGGAAAATTGACTATTGTATTTCACATTCTATTGTTAATTCAACATAAAAACCGATGGCTTGAAATGTATAACTTACTTCTGCGTGTAGCTACTGGTAGTGCAATGAGAATGAAGATCAGAAGGTATGAGGTTCTCTTTTTTCCAACTGTGAAATCATATTGGCCTCTTTCTCTCCCAAATGTAAATATTTAATATTTTGTGTGCAAGGATAAATTATCCCTCTCTATGTTTACTGGCTTTCTCACAAAATTATACATAAAGTTGTTGCTCATGTAAGGATTGAGCATTTTTGGTCACTCTGTTCGCTATTCATATGCTCCCAAACTACCTGACAGAATTGCAACAAATTTAGCCGGAAGAACCTTTAGTATGAGATTGGGGGAAATTATATAACACCTATACTATTATTACTTCTAGTACTACTCCTAATTATAAATATATAATACCCCTGAGAAACTATTTGGTACAATTGTATTTTTTCTTTTCGTTTATTTGAAGCATGTGGCTATACCACAAAAACTTTGACGTCGTATGTTGGATCTTCCAGCAGGTGTAGAGTCGATAATTTGATAAAATTTCATGTCGTATGTTGAAAAAATTCGTAGAGGCCATCGTATGTAGAGGTTTGACTGAATATGGTCTTCAAATCCAGGATGTCTTTTTTGAGCTATTATTTTAATTTTTAAATAAGGCCACAGTTTCTTAATTAAGTTTAAATCAATCGAATGACTTGCCCATTTCAAGATATTTTAATTGTTTTCAGCAATCCAATCAAAAGGAAGTTTAAGATTTTAAACCGATATCATTACATTTGCTTCCAAAGTATATTGATATGCTGCAGCTTCATTACATTTGCTTCCAAAGTATATTGATATGCTGCAGCATTCATTACATTAGTTTCCAAAGTATATTGATATGCTACAGCATTCATTACATTTGCTTCCAAAGTATATTGATATGCCGCAGCATTCATTACATTAGTTTCCAAAGTATATTGATATGCTGCAGCATTCATGACATTTGCTTCCAAAGTACATTGATATGGTGCAGCATTCATTACATTTGCTTCCAAAGTATATTGATATGGTGCAGCATTCATTACATTTGCTTCCAAAGTATATTGATATGCTGCAGCATTCATTACATTTGCTTCCAAAGTATATTGATACGCAGCAGCATTCATTACATTTGCTTCCAAAGTATACTGATATGCTGCAGCATTCATTACATTTGCTTCCAAAGTATATTGATATGCTGCAGCATTCATTACATTTGCTTCCAAAGTATATTGATATGCTGCAGCATTCATTACATTTGCTTCCAAAGTATACTGATATGCTGCAGCATTCATTACATTTGCTTCCAAAGTATATTGATATGCTACTACAGCATTCATTACATTTGCTTCCA
The DNA here is from genome assembly GCA_963556195.1 of Sepiola atlantica. Taxonomy (NCBI): domain Eukaryota; kingdom Metazoa; phylum Mollusca; class Cephalopoda; order Sepiida; family Sepiolidae; genus Sepiola; species Sepiola atlantica. The sequence goes on along the minus strand of OY744532.1, from coordinate 49,365,524 downwards.
AAGTATATTGATATGCTACTACAGCATTCATTACATTTGCTTCCAAAGTATATTGATATGCTACTACAGCATTCATTACATTTGCTTCCAAAGTATATTGATATGCTACTACAGCATTCATTACAGTTGCTTCCAAAGTATATTGATATGCTTCAGCATTCATTACATTTGCTTCTAAAGTATATTGATATGCTGCAGCATTCATGACATTTGCTTCCAAAGTATATTGATATGCTGCAGCATTCATTACATTTGCTTCCAAAGTATATTGATATGCATTCATTACATTTGCTTCCAAAGTATATTGATACGCAGCAGCATTCATTACATTTGCTTCCAAAGTATATTGATATGCATTCATTACATTTGCTTCCAAAGTATATTGATATGCTGCAGCATTCATTACATTTGCTTCCAAAGTATACTGATATGCTGCAGCATTCATTACATTTGCTTCCAAAGTATATGTATATGCTGCAGCATTCATTACATTTGCTTCCAAAGTATATGTATATGCTGCAGCATTCATTACATTTGCTTCCAAAGTATATTGATATGCTACAGCATTCATTACATTTGCTTCCAAAGTATATGTATATGCTGCAGCATTCATTACATTTGCTTCCAAAGTATATTGATATGCTACAGCATTCATTACATTTGCTTCTAAAGTATATTGATATGCATCAGCATTCATTACATTAGTTTCCAAAGTATATTGATATGCATTGATTACATTTGCTTCCAAAGTATAGTAGTATTTTACAGCATTCATTACATTTGCTTCCAAAGTATAATGATATGTTGCAGCATTCATTACATTTGCTTCCAAAGTATATTGATATGCTGCAGCATTAATTACATTAGTTTATAAAGTATATTGATATACTGCAGCAGTCATTACATTTGCTTCCAAAGTATATTGATATGCTGCAGCATTCATTACATTTGCTTCCTAAGTATATTGATATGCTACAGCATTCATTACATTTGCTTCTAAAGTATATTGATATGCTGCAGCATTCCTTACATTAGTTTCCAAAGTATATTGATATGCTGCAGCATTCATTATATTTGCTTTCAAAGTATATTGATATGCTGCAGCATTCATTACATTTGCTTCCAAAGTATATTGATATGCTGCAGCATTCATTACATTTGCTTCCAAAGTATATTGATATTCTACAGCATTCATTACATTTGCTTCCAAAATATATTGATATGCTGCAGCATTCATTACATTTGCTTCCAAAGTATGTTGATATGCTGCAGCATTCATTACATTTGCTTCCAAAGTATATGTATATGCTGCAGCATTCATTACATTTGCTTCTAAAGTATATTGATATGCTACAGCATTCATTACATTTGCTTCCAAAGTATATTTATATGCTGCAGCATTCATTACATTTGCTTCCTACGTATATAAATATGCTGCAGCATTCATTACATTTGCTTCCAAAGTATATTGATATGCTGCAGCATTCATTACATTTGCTTCCAAAGTATATTGATATGCTGCAGCATTCATTAAATTAGTTTCCAAAGTATATTGATATGCTGCAGCATTCATTACATTTGCGTCCAAAGTATATTGATATGCTACAGCATTCATTACATTTGCGTCCAAAGTATATTGATATGCTGCAGCATTCATTACATTTTCTTCAAAAGTATATTGATACGCAGCAGCATTCATTACATTTGCTTCCAAAGTATATGGATATGCATTGATTACATTCGCTTCCAAAGTATATTGATATGCTGCAGCAGTCATTACATTTGCTTCCAAAGTATATTGATATGCAGCAGAATTCATTACATTTGCTTCTAAAGTATATTGATATGCTGCAGCATTTATTACGTTAGTTTCCAAAGTATATTGATATGCATTCATTACATTTGCTTTCAAAGTATATTGATATGCTACATCATTCATTACATTTGCTTCCAAAGTATATTGATATGCTGCAGCATCTATTACATTAGTTTCCAAAGTATATGGATATGCATTCATTACATTTGCTTCCAAAGTATATTGATATGCTACAGCATTCATTACATTTGCTTCCAAAGTATATTGATATGCTACAGCATTCATTACATTTGCTTCCAAAGTATCATGATATGTTGCAGCATACATTACATTTGCTTCCAAAGTATATTGATATGCTGCAGCATTCATTACATTTGCTTCCAAAGTATATTGATACGCAGCAGCATTCATTACATTTGCTTCCAAAGTATATTGATATGCATTCATTACATTTGCTTCCAAAGTATATTGATATGCTGCAACATTCATTACATTTGCTTCCAAAGTATATTGATATGCTACCACAACATTCATTACATTTGCTTCCAAAGTATATTGATATGCTACTACAGCATTCATTACATTTGCTTCCAAAGTATATTGATATGCTACTACAGCATTCATTACATTTGCTTCCAAAGTATATTGATATGCTACTACAGCATTCATTACATTTGCTTCCAAAGTATATTGATATGCTACTACAGCATTCATTACATTTGCTTCTAAAGTATATTGATATGCTGCAGCATTCATGACATTTGCTTCCAAAGTATATTGATATGGTGCAGCATTCATTACATTTGCTTCCAAAGTATATTAGTATGCTGCAGCATTCATTACATTTGCTACCAAAGTATATTGATATGCTGGAGCATTCATTACATTTGCTTCCAAAGTATATTGATATGCTGCAGCATTCATTACATTTGCTACCATAGTATATTGATATGCTGCAGCATTCATTACATTTGCTTCCAAACTATATTGCTATGCTGCAGCATTCATTACATTTGCTTCCAAAGTATATTGATATGCTGCAGCATTCATTACATTTGCTTCCAAAGTATATTGATACGCAGCAGCATTCATTACATTTGCTTCCAAAGTATATGGATATGCATTCATTACATTTGCTTCCAAAGTATATTGATATGCTGCAGCATTCATTACATTTGCTTCCAAAGTATATTGATATGCTGCAGCATTCATTACATTTGCTACCAAAGTATATTGCTATGCTGCAGCATTCATTACATTTGCTTCCAAAGTATATTGATACGCAGCAGCATTCATTACATTTGCTTCCAATGTATATTGATATGCATTCATTACATTTGTTTCCAAAGTATATTGATATGCTGCAGCATTCATTACATTTGCTTCCAAAGTATATTGATATGCTGCAGCATTCATTACATTTGCTTCCAAAGTATATGTATATGCTGCAGCATTCATTACATTTGCTTCCAAAGTATATTTATATGCTGCAGCATTCATTACATTTGCTTCCAAAGTATATTGATATGCTGCAGCATTCATTACATTAGTTTCCAAAGTATATTGATATGCATTCATTACATTTGCTTCCAAAATATATTGATATGCTGCAGCATTCATTACATTTGCTTCCAAAGTATGTTGATATGCTGCAGCATTCATTACATTTGCTTCCAAAGTATATGTATATTCTGCAGCATTCATTACATTTGCTTCTAAAGTATATTGATATGCTACAGCATTCATTACATTTCCTTCCAAAGTATATTTATATGCTGCAGCATTTATTACATTTGGGTCAAAAGTATATTGATATGCTGCAGCATTTATTACATTTGCTTCCAAAGTATATTGATATGCTGAAGTATTTATTACATTTGCTTCTAAAGTATATTGATATGCTACAGCATTCATTACATTTGCTTCCAAAGTATATTTATATGCTGCAGCATTTATTACATTTGGGTCCAAAGTATATTGATATGCTGCAGCATTTATTACATTTGCTTCCAAAGTATATTGATATGCTGAAGTATTTATTACATTTGCTTCAAAAGTATATTGACATGCTGCAGCATTTATTACATTTGCTACCAAAGTATATTGATATGCTGCAGCATTTATTACATTTGCTTCCAAAGTATATTGATATGCTACAGCATTCATTTTATTTGCTTCCAAAGTATATTGATATACTGCAGCATCTATAACATTTGTTTCCAAAGTATATTGATATGCTGCAGCATTCATTACATTTGCTTCCAAAGTATATTGATATGCTGCAGCATTCATTACATTTGCTTCCAAAGTATATTGATATGCTGCAGCATTTATTACATTTGCTTCCAAAGTATATTGATATGCTACAGCATTCATTACATTTGCTTCCAAAGTATATTGATATGCTGCAGCATTCATTACATTTGCTTCCAAAGTATATTGATATGCTACAGCATTCATTACATTTGCTTCCAAAGTATATTGATATGCTGCAGCATTCATTACATTTGCTTCCAAAGTATATTGATATGCTACAGCATTCATTACATTTGCTTCCAAAGTATATTGATATGCTACAGCATTCATTACATTTGCTTCTAAAGTATATTGATATGCTGCAGCATTCATTACATTTGCTTCCTACGTATATAAATATGCTGCAGCATTCATTACATTTGCTTCCAAAGTATATTGATATGCTGCAGCATTCATTACATTTGCTTCCTAAGTATATGGATATGCTATAGCATTCATTACATTTGCTTCCAAAGTATATTGATATGCTGCAGCATTCCTTACATTAGTTTCCAAAGTATATTGATATGCTGCAGCATTCATTATATTTGCTTTCAAAGTATATTGATATGCTGCAGCATTCATTACATTTGCTTCCAAAGTATATTGATATGCTGCAGCATTCATTACATTTGCTTCCAAAGTATATTGATATTCTACAGCATTCATTACATTTGCTTCCAAAATATATTGATATGCTGCAGCAGTCATTACATTTGCTTCCAAAGTATGTTGATATGCTGCAGCATTCATTACATTTGCTTCCAAAGTATATTGATATGCTGCAGCATTCATTACATTTGCTTCTAAAGTATATTGATATGCTACAGCATTCATTACATTTGCTTCCAAAGTATATTTATATGCTGCAGCATTTATTACATTTTGGTCTAAAGTATATTGATATGCTGCAGCATTTATTACATTTGCTTCCAAAGTATATTGATATGCTGAAGTATTTATTACATTTGCTTCTAAAGTATATTGATATGCTACAGCATTCATTACATTTGCTTCCAAAGTATATTTATATGCTGCAGCATTTATTACATTTGGGTCCAAGGTATATTGATATGCTGCAGCATTTATTACATTTGCTTCCAAAGTATATTGATATGCTGAAGTATTTATTACATTTGCTTCCAAAGTATATTGATATGCTGCAGCATTTATTACATTTGGGTCCAAAGTATATTGATATGCTGCAGCATTTATTACATTTGTTTCCAAAGTATATTGATATGCTGCACCATTTATTACATTTGCTTCCAAAGTATATTGATATGCTGCAGCATTCATTACATTTGCTCCTAAAGTATATGTATATGCTGCAGCATTCATTACATTTGCTTCCAAAGTATATTGATATGCTGCAGCATTTATTACATTTGCTTCCAAAGTATATTGATATGCTGCAGCATTCATTACATTTGCTTCCAAAGTATATTGATATGCTACAGCATTTATTACATTTGCTTCCAAAGTATATTGATATGCTGCAGCATTCATTACATTTGCTTCCAAAGTATATTGATATGCTGCAGCATTCATTACATTTGCTTCCAAAGTATATTGATTTGCTGCAGCATTCATTACATTTGCTTCCAAAGTATATTGATATGCTACAGAATTTATTACATTAGTTTCCAAAATATATTGATATGCTGCAGCATTAATTACATTAGTTTCCAAAGTATATTTATATGCTGCAGCATTCATTACATTATCTTCCAAAGTATATTGATATGCTGCAGCATTCATTAAATTAGTTTCCAAAGTATATTGATATGCTGCAGCATTCATTACATTTGCGTCCAAAGTATATTGATATGCTACAGCATTCATTACATTTGCGTCCAAATATATTGATATGTTGCAGCATTCATTACATTTGCTTCCAAAGTATATTGATATGCTGCAGCATTCATTACATTTGCTATCAAAGTATATTGATACGCAGCAGCATTCATTACATTTGCTTCCAAAGTATATTGATATGCTGCAGCATTTATTACATTTGCTTCCAAAGTATATTGATATGCTGCAGCATTCATTACATTTGCTTCCAAAGTATATTGATATGCTACAGCATTTATTACATTTGCTTCCAAAGTATATTGATATGCTGCAGCATTCATTACATTTGCTTCCAAAGTATATTGATATGCTGCAGCATTCATTACATTTGCTTCCAAAGTATATTGATTTGCTGCAGCATTCATTACATTTGCTTCTAAAGTATATTGATATGCATTTATTACATTTGCTTCCAAAGTATATTGATATGCTGCAGCAGTCATTACATTTGCTTCCAAAGTATATGGATATGCAGCAGAATTCATTACATTTGCTTCTAAAGTATATTGATATGCTGCAGCATTTATTACATTAGTTTCCAAAGTATATTGATATGCATTCATTACATTTGCTTTCAAAGTATATTGATATGCTACAGCATTCATTACATTTGCTTCCAAAGTATATTGATATGCTGCAGCATCTATTACATTAGTTTCCAAAGTATATGGATATGCATTCATTACATTTGCTTCCAAAGTATATTGATATGCTGCAGCATTCATTACATTTGCTTCCAAAGTATATTTATATGCTGCAGCATTCATTACATTTGCTTCTAAAGTATATTGATATACTGCAGCATTTATTACATTTGCTTCCAAAGTATATTGATATGCTGCAGCATTCATTACATTTGCTTCCAAAGTATATTGATATTCTACAGCATTCATTACATTTGCTTCCAAAATATATTGATATGCTGCAGCATTCATTACATTTGCTTCCAAAGTATGTTGATATGCTGCAGCATTCATTACATTTGCTTCCAAAGTATATGTATATGCTGCAGCATTCATTACATTTTATTCTAAAGTATATTGATATGCTACAGCATTCATTACATTTGCTTCCAAAGTATATTTATATGCTGCAGCATTTATTACATTTGGGTCCAAAGTATATTGATATGCTGCAGCATTTATTACATTTGCTTCCAAAGTATATTGATATGCTGGAGTATTTATTACATTTGCTTTTAAAGTATATTGATATGCTACAGCATTCATTACATTTGCTTCCAAAGTATATTTATATGCTGCAGCATTTATTACATTTGGGCCCAAGGTATATTGATATGCTGCAGCATTTATTACATTTGCTTCCAAAGTATATTGATATGCTGAAGTATTTATTACATTTGCTTCCAAAGTATATTGATATGCTGCAGCATTTATTACATTTGGGTCCAAAGTATATTGATATGCTGCAGCATTTATTACATTTGTTTCCAAAGTATATTGATATGCTGCACCATTTATTACATTTGCTTCCAAAGTATATTGATATGCTGCAGCATTCATTACATTTGCTCCTAAAGTATATGTATATGCTGCAGCATTCATTACATTTGCTTCCAAAGTATATTGATATGCTGCAGCATTTATTACATTTGCTTCCAAAGTATATTAATATGCTGCAGCATTCATTACATTTGCTTCCAAAGTATATTGATATGCTACAGCATTTATTACATTTGCTTCCAAAGTATATTGATATGCTGCAGCATTCATTACATTTGCTTCCAAAGTATATTGATATGCTGCAGCATTCATTACATTTGCTTCCAAAGTATATTGATTTGCTGCAGCATTCATTACATTTGCTTCCAAAGTATATTGATATGCTACAGAATTTATTACATTAGTTTCCAAAGTATATTGATATGCTGCAGCATTAATTACATTAGTTTCCAAAGTATATTTATATGCTGCAGCATTCATTACATTATCTTCCAAAGTATATTGATATGCTGCAGCATTCATTAAATTAGTTTCCAAAGTATATTGATATGCTGCAGCATTCATTACATTTGCGTCCAAAGTATATATATATGCTACAGCATTCATTACATTTGCGTCCAAATATATTGATATGTTGCAGCATTCATTACATTTGCTTCCAAAGTATATTGATATGCTGCAGCATTCATTACATTTTCTTCCAAAGTATATTGATACGCAGCAGCATTCATTACATTTGCTTCTAAAGTATATTGATATGCATTTATTACATTTGCTTCCAAAGTATATTGATATGCTGCAGCAGTCATTACATTTGCTTCCAAAGTATATGGATATGCTACAGCATTCATTACATTTGCTTCCAAAGTATATTTATATGCTGCAGCATTTATTACATTTGGGTCCAAAGTATATTGATATGCTGCAGCATTTATTACATTTGCTTCCAAAGTATATTATATGCTGAAGTATTTATTACATTTGCTTCCAAAGTATATTGACATGCTGCAGCATTTATTACATTTGCTTCCAAAGTATATTGATATGCTGCAGCATTTATTACATTTGCTTCCAAAGTATATTGATATGCTACAGCATTCATTTTATTTGCTTCCAAAGTATATTGATATACTGCAGCATCTATTACATTTGTTTCCAAAGTATATTGATATGCTGCAGCATTCATTACATTTGCTTCCAAAGTATATTGATATGCTGCAGCATTCATTACATTTGCTTCCAAAGTATATTGATATGCTGCAGCATTTATTACATTTGCTTCCAAAGTATATTGATATGCTACAGCATTCATTACATTTGCTTCCAAAGTATATTGATATGCTGCAGCATTCATTACATTTGCTTCCAAAGTATATTGATATGCTACAGCATTCATTACATTTGCTTCCAAAGTATATTGATATGCTGCAGCATTCATTACATTTGCTTCCAAAGTATATTGATATGCTACAGCATTCATTACATTTGCTTCCAAAGTATATTGATATGCTACAGCATTCATTACATTTGCTTCTAAAGTATATTGATATGCTGCAGCATTCATTACATTTGCTTCCTACGTATATAAATATGCTGCAGCATTCATTACATTTGCTTCCAAAGTATATTGATATGCTGCAGCATTCATTACATTTGCTTCTAAAGTATATGGATATGCTACAGCATTCATTACATTTGCTTCCAAAGTATATTGATATACTGCAGCATTCCTTACATTAGTTTCCAAAGTATATTGATATGCTGCAGCATTCATTATATTTGCTTTCAAAGTATATTGATATGCTGCAGCATTCATTACATTTGCTTCCAAAGTATATTGATATGCTGCAGCATTCATTACATTTGCTTCCAAAGTATATTGATATTCTACAGCATTCATTACATTTGCTTCCAAAATATATTGATATGCTGCAGCATTCATTACATTTGCTTCCAAAGTATGTTGATATGCTGCAGCATTCATTACATTTGCTTCCAAAGTATATGTATATGCTGCAGCATTCATTACATTTGGTTCTAAAGTATATTGATATGCTACAGCATTCATTACATTTGCTTCCAAAGTATATTTATATGCTGCAGCATTTATTACATTTGGGTCCAAAGTATATTGATATGCTGCAGCATTTATTACATTTGCTTCCAAAGTATATTGATATGCTGAAGTATTTATTACATTTGCTTCTAAAGTATATTGATATGCTACAGCATTCATTACATTTGCTTCCAAAGTATATTTATATGCTGCAGCATTTATTACATTTGGGTCTAAGGTATATTGATATGCTGCAGCATTTATTACATTTGCTTCCAAAGTATATTGATATGCTGAAGTATTTATTACATTTGCTTCCAAAGTATATTGATATGCTGCAGCATTTATTACATTTGGGTCCAAAGTATATTGATATGCTGCAGCATTTATTACATTTGTTTCCAAAGTATATTGATATGCTGCACCATTTATTACATTTGCTTCCAAAGTATATTGATATGCTGCAGCATTCATTACATTTGCTCCTAAAGTATATGTATATGCTGCAGCATTCATTACATTTGCTTCCAAAGTATATTGATATGCTGCAGCATTTATTACATTTGCTTCCAAAGTATATTGATATGCTGCAGCATTCATTACATTTGCTTCCAAAGTATATTGATATGCTACAGCATTTATTACATTTGCTTCCAAAGTATATTGATATGCTGCAGCATTCATTACATTTGCTTCCAAAGTATATTGATATGCTGCAGCATTCATTACATTTGCTTCCAAAGTATATTGATTTGCTGCAGCATTCATTACATTTGCTTCCAAAGTATATTGATATGCTACAGAATTTATTACATTAGTTTCCAAAGTATATTGATATGCTGCAGCATTAATTACATTAGTTTCCAAAGTATATTTATATGCTGCAGCATTCATTACATTATCTTCTAAAGTATATTGATATGCTGCAGCATTCATTAAATTAGTTTCCAAAGTATATTGATATGCTGCAGCATTCATTACATTTGCGTCCAAAGTATATGTATATGCTACAGCATTCATTACATTTGCGTCCAAATATATTGATATGTTGCAGCATTCATTACATTTGCTTCCAAAGTATATTGATATGCTGCAGCATTCATTACATTTGCTATCAAAGTATATTGATACGCAGCAGCATTCATTACATTTGCTTCCAAAGTATATTGATATGCTGCAGCATTTATTACATTTGCTTCCAAAGTATATTGATATGCTGCAGCATTCATTACATTTGCTTCCAAAGTATATTGATATGCTACAGCATTTATTACATTTGCTTCCAAAGTATATTGATATGCTGCAGCATTCATTACATTTGCTTCCAAAGTATATTGATATGCTGCAGCATTCATTACATTTGCTTCCAAAGTATATTGATTTGCTGCAGCATTCATTACATTTGCTTCCAAAGTATATTGATATGCTACAGAATTTATTACATTAGTTTCCAAAGTATATTGATATGCTGCAGCATTCATTACATTTGCATCCAAAGTATATTGATATGCTACAGCATTCATTACATTTGCGTCCAAATATATTGATATGTTGCAGCATTCATTACATTTGCTTCCAAAGTATATTGATATGCTGCAGCATTCATTACATTTTCTTCCAAAGTATATTGATACGCAGCAGCATTCATTACATTTGCTTCTAAAGTATATTGATATGCATTTATTACATTTGCTTCCAAAGTATATTGATATGCTGCAGCAGTCATTACATTTGCTTCCAAAGTATATGGATATGCAGCAGAATTCATTACATTTGCTTCTAAAGTATATTGATATGCTGCAGCATTTATTACATTAGTGTCCAAAGTATATTGATATGCATTCATTACATTTGCTTTCAAAGTATATTGATATGCTACAGCATTCATTACATTTGCTTCCAAAGTATATTGATATGCTGCAGCATCTATTTCATTAGTTTCCAAAGTATATGGATATGCATTCATTACATTTGCTTCCAAAGTATATTGATATGCTGCAGCATTCATTACATTTGCTTCCAAAGTATATGTATATGCTGCAGCATTCATTACATTTGCTTCTAAAGTATATTGATATACTGCAGCATTTATTACATTTGCTTCCAAAGTATATTGATATGCTGCAGCATTCATTACATTTGCTTCCAAAGTATATTGATATTCTACAGCATTCATTACATTTGCTTCCAAAATATATTGATATGCTGCAGCATTCATTACATTTGCTTCCAAAGTATGTTGATATGCTGCAGCATTCATTACATTTGCTTCCAAAGTATATGTATATGCTGCAGCATTCATTACATTTTCTTCTAAAGTATATTGATATGCTACAGCATTCATTACATTTGCTTCCAAAGTATATTTATATGCTGCAGCATTTATTACATTTGGGTCCAAAGTATATTGATATGCTGCAGCATTTATTACATTTGCTTCCAAAGTATATTGATATGCTGGAGTATTTATTACATTTGCTTCTAAAGTATATTGATATGCTACAGCATTCATTACATTTGCTTCCAAAGTATATTTATATGCTGCAGCATTTATTACATTTGGGTCCAAGGTATATTGATATGCTGCAGCATTTATTACATTTGCTTCCAAAGTATATTGATATGCTGAAGTATTTATTACATTTGCTTCCAAAGTATATTGATATGCTGCAGCATTTATTACATTTGGGTCCAAAGTATATTGATATGCTGCAGCATTTATTACATTTGTTTCCAAAGTATATTGATATGCTGCACCATTTATTACATTTGCTTCCAAAGTATATTGATATGCTGCAGCATTTATTACATTTGGGTCCAAGGTATATTGATATGCTGCAGCATTTATTACATTTGCTTCCAAAGTATATTGATATGCTGCAGCATTTATTACATTTGCTTCCAAAGTATATTGATATGCTGCAGCATTCATTACATTTGCTTCCAAAGTATATTGATATGCTACAGCATTTATTACATTTGCTTCCAAAGTATATTGATATGCTGCAGCATTCATTACATTTGCTTCCAAAGTATATTGATATGCTGCAGCATTCATTACATTTGCTTCCAAAGTATATTGATATGCTGCAGCATTCATTACATTTGCTTCCAAAGTATATTGATTTGCTGCAGCATTCATTACATTTGCTTCCAAAGTATATTGATATGCTACAGAATTTATTACATTAGTTTCCAAAGTATATTGATATGCTGCAGCATTAATTACATTAGTTTCCAAAGTATATTTATATGCTGCAGCATTCATTACATTATCTTCCAAAGTATATTGATATGCTGCAGCATTCATTAAATTAGTTTCCAAAGTATATTGATATGCTGCAGCATTCATTACATTTGCGTCCAAAGTATATTGATATGCTACAGCATTCATTACATTTGCGTCCAAATATATTGATATGTTGCAGCATTCATTACATTTGCTTCCAAAGTATATTGATATGCTGCAGCATTCATTACATTTTCTTCCAAAGTATATTGATACGCAGCAGCATTCATTACATTTGCTTCTAAAGTATATTGATATGCATTTATTACATTTGCTTCCAAAGTATATTGATATGCTGCAGCAGTCATTACATTTGCTTCCAAAGTATATGGATATGCAGCAGAATTCATTACATTTGCTTCTAAAGTATATTGATATGCTGCAGCATTTATTACATTAGTTTCCAAAGTATATTGATATGCATTCATTACATTTGCTTTCAAAGTATATTGATATGCTACAGCATTCATTACATTGGCTTCCAAAGTATATTGATATGCTGCAGCATCTATTACATTAGTTTCCAAAGTATATGGATATGCATTCATTACATTTGCTTCCAAAGTATATTGATATGCTGCAGCATTCATTACATTTGCTTCCAAAGTATATGTATATGCTGCAGCATTTATTACATTAGTTTCCAAAGTATATTGATATGGGGCAGCATTTATTACATTTGCTTCCAAAGTATATTGATATGCTGCAGCATTCATTACATTTGCTTCCAAAGTATATTGATATGCTACAGCATTCATTACATTTGCTTCCAAAGTATATTGATTTGCTGCAGCATTCATTACATTTGCTTCCAAAGTATATTGATATGCTACAGAATTAATTACATTAGTTTCCAAAGTATATTGATATGCTGCAGCATTAATTACATTAGTTTCCAAAGTATATTGATATGCTGCAGCATTCATTACATTTGCTTCCAAAGTATATGTATATGCTGCAGCATTCATTACATTTGCTTCCAAAGTATATTGATATGCTGCAGCATTCATTACATTTGCTTCCAAAGTATATTGATATGCTGCAGCATTCATTACATTAGTTTCCAAAGTATATTGATATGCATTCATTACATTTGCTTCCAAAGTATATTGATATGCTACAGCATTCATTACATTTGCTTCCAAAGTATAATGATATGTTGCAGCATTCATTACATTTGCTTCTAAAGTATAATGATATACTGCAGCATTCATTACATTAGTTTCCAAAGTATATTGATATGCATTCATTACATTTGCTTCCAAAGTATATTGATATGCTACAGCATTCATTACATTTGCTTCCAAAGTATAATGATATGTTGCAGCATTCATTACATTTGCTTCCAAAGTATATAGGTATGCTGCAGCATTTATTACCTTTGTTTCCAAAGTTTATTGATATGCTGCAGCATTTATTACATTTGCTTCCAAAGTATATTGATATGCTGCAGCATTTATTACATTTGCTTCCAAAGTATATTGATATGCTGCAGCATTCATTACATTTGCTTCCAAAGTATATTGATATGCTGCAGCAATTATTACATTTGCTTCCAAAGTATATTGATATGCTGCAGCATTCATTACATTTGCTTCCTACGTATATAAATATGCTGCAGCATTCATTACATTTGCTTCCAAAGTATATTGATATGCTGCAGCATTCATTACATTTGCTTCCTAAGTATATTGATATGCTACAGCATTCATTACATTTGCTTCCTAAGTATATTGATATGCTGCAGCATTCCTTACATTAGTTTCCAAAGTATATTGATATGCTGCAGCATTCATTATATTTGCTTCCTAAGTATATTGATATGCTACAGCATTCATTACATTTGCTTCCTAAGTATATTGATATGCTGCAGCATTCCTTACATTAGTTTCCAAAGTATATTGATATGCTGCAGCATTCATTACATTTGCTTCCTAAGTATATTGATATGCTACAGCATTCATTACATTTGCTTCCTAAGTATATTGATATGCTGCAGCATTCTTTACATTAGTTTCCAAAGTATATTGATATGCTGCTGCATTCATTATATTTGCTTTCAAAGTATATTGATATGCTGCAGCATTCATTACATTTGCTTCCAAAGTATATTTATATGCTGCAGCATTTATTACATTTGCTTCCAAAGTATATTGATATGCTGCAGCATTCATTACATTTGCTTCCAAAGTATGTTGATATGGTGCAGCATTCATTACATTTGCTTCCAAAGTATATGTATATGCTGCAGCATTCATTATATTTGCTTCTAAAGTATATTGATATGCTACAGCATTCATTACATTTGCTTCCAAAGTATATTTATATGCTGCAGCATTTATTACATTTGGGTCCAAAGTATATTTATATGCTGCAGCATTTATTACATTTGCTTCCAAAGTATATTGATATGGGGCAGCATTTATTACATTTGCTTCCAAAGTATATTGATATGCTGAAGTATTTATTACATTTGCTTCCAAAGTATATTGATATGCTGCAGCATTTATTACATTTGGGTCCAAAGTATATTGATATGCTGCAGCATTTATTACATTTGCTTCCAAAGTATATTGATATGCTTCAGCATTCATTACATTTGCTTCCAAAGTATATTGATATGCTACAGCATTCATTACATTTGCTTCCAAAGTATATTGATCTGCTACAGCATTCATTCTAATATCTATGACTGATATGTCATGTATGGGATGGCACAGTGGCTAAGTGGTTAACAACGCGGACTGAAGACCTGGGTGTGCTGGGTTTAAATCCAGTTCGTTCCACAGAAACATTTCCATCAAAATCCACACCTTACCTTGTGTCCAACCTCCTGGAGAGGAGGTAAATAATAAAAAAAATGACTTATATGCGACTAGTACCTTTTGCAGAAAAAAAATTTCCCTATCAATTTTCACTGTTGAAACGGTGTTTTTTAGTTTGATTTCTCTAATTATGTCCAAACCACTCAATTTTGGTTTCATCTGTCCATAATATTCTTTCCCAATGCATTTTTTCTTTATCCTTATGTTCACAAAAGAATTTCGAGCTGGTATCTCAGTGTTTTATACTAGCAAAAACAGTGTTTTCTGGGAAGAGCATTCATCTAAAAAATTCCAACACATTTATTTGTTATCTTTGGGAATGGTTTAAATGAGGATTAATGTTATTTATCTACATCCCACAAGGTAAGATGTGACACAAGTTTGGGAAAGTGGGATTAGATAAGCCAGCGCTCGAGAGGTGAGCACTCTGGCCATTTAAAAATTGCCTGAGATGACCCGCTGGCATTCCCCGGTAGGGGCGCCTCAGACAGTAAGCAATAAACTTACTCCTCCCCAAAGAGGGGAGGCAAAGTCTGGGAGGGTGCACCTCCTAGAACTGCACAGGACAACGTGCAGTATCCATTGGAACAGATACTACACTTTGATCATGGCCAAAAGGCCACATTAATAATTTGTATCATTGGGATTATTCAGACTACTATTTTTATCTTGGTTGTTATATTCACAATGTTTCAGCTGATGTCACCTCCGACCCTCTGCAGGTGTATCTTTTTGAACTTAGCAACCTGGGCATAATTTCAAGCCTAATCTTGTCTAGATGTGTAGTATTATTACTTATTACTATTATTTTTTATTGTTATATTGCAGTTTTTGTTACTGGGGTTTTTATCTAATATTTATAATTAGTGGTTCCTATATTGTATTTATGTCTATACTAGGTCTGCCATTGTTGCCCTTTTTTGAGACATCTCACAATTCTTCTCTATGTATAATTTTTACTTCATCAGTCAAGGGCGGATGGTTTCTCTTTTCTCTATGTGGTCAGCTATACTCGACTTTTCGATTTCTCTTCACCTATGTTCTTCTAGCCTTTACTTTTAATTGACAGCATATCTCATCTTTGTATACTTTTCCACATTTACATCTCGTCAGAGTCTGGCCTACAATATAAAACATCATGACCAAGAATTGTGTGTATTCCATTGCATGTAAATAAGTAGTAATACTACTGCACAGATTAGGTTAAAGTCTTCATACTAAAATTGGACATATGGCCTAATTTTTAACAGCGTTGGTTAACAATCAGTTCTAAGTGACAGCCTTCTGCAGGTTGAAAGTTTAATCCTTACTATAGGTGATAATAACTAAGAATAACAAACTAACATTAAAAGCAAGTCTATTTTTTTAATCTTTCTCATTAATAGCTTTCTTCTTACAACATCAATATTTGATTCTGATTCATCAGTTTTTTGTGGAATGTTAGTACATGCTCTTAACAATAGAAAAAAATGTATTTTCGATTCAATTTCTTTAAATAAAAATTATCTGCTTCAGAAGATTTTCTTTTTAAATCTATGCATTTTCAATAATGACCTACAGGTCATTATTGAAAATGCATAGATGCAGAAGACAGTAGAAATATAAATGCTTAGCATTACAAGATATATAACCAACCGAAAAAGCATCAGACTGAAGATTTAAACGTCTAGTTTTCAAACAGGTGTCGGCAACTGCTTTTATTTATTTAAATCAAAAATTCAATAATGGTTCTTTGTGAATATTCAACTATTTTAATAGTTATTATTACTTGAAAAAAATACTGAATTTGTGACTCTTCAAAAATTTACAGCAATTTGGAAACATTTAAACTGTTGCATAAAAAGTAATTTTAAGTGGTGTAATAAAACTGGACGCCGAATATAACTTAAGGATAAGCTTTATTTAACCATTTGTTGCTTACTGAGACAAATAGTGTTTTTAACATTCACTCTTAATATACACGAATGTAGAACATTCCATTATTACTTAAAGGGGTGAGACGGGCATCAATTATCTTTGTTACTACAAGTGGTTTTATAATTCTTAGCAGATCATCATGTATTGAAAATTTTTGAAGCTATTCACAACCAGTAATTTTATAAATAGAAATTAAAACAATAACAAATGATGATAGTTTTATAACAATTTGGTTCAATTAATAATTTAATAACGAAACAATACTGTAATAATTAAATTGAACTTTCAAAATCATATCTAAAAACAAGAAAAATGATATTGTTAAAAAAAAAGGAAAGCAAAACAAAATGTAAGTAAAAACACTACCAAGCAAAGTTGTAAAGGTACAGTTAGTTGATATAGATATATTTATTCACACACTCCTCTATACTGACTTTCTGTTCTATATAACTGTACATATACACATGTCTGGTAATAATTTCTTTATGCATAAATGCTTATTTAAACTATAATTCTGATTTCAACATAAGTAAATGTTGTTTTTTTATCTTTGTCAAAACAGCAGTCTGAGGAGAAGAGACTATCTCATCATGCTCTGTTTGCATTTCAATGACCGAGTCGATTTGGAAAGAACAATAGTGACGTTATCAAACGGGAATAAAGACGAATAAACCAACCGATTTGCCCCGATCGTAATTCATTTAATAATGTTTCATTCGTATTTTCTTCTTTTTCATTTGTATCTTTCTTTTTGTTTTTCATCTTACGATTTAATGTATAGGGAAATTTGCGTTCAGATTTACGATCAAGAGTCGTCCCCTCCCCCGTTTTCTTTTTGGCAAGTTAAGATTGTTTTGCTTTTTTCTGTGTTCGTTTATCAGCGATCATCTTTGTTTTATTCTGCTGACTCTTTCGTTTGCACATAAGTTAAAGAAGTTTCATTCCTTTTCTTACTATCTATATCAGAATAAGGGGGAGGGAGAGAGAGAATAATGGGTATGAACAGAGGGAGAAAGGGAGGTATGAATAAACTGATAGAGAGGTGTAATAGTAGATTAAGAAAGATGGTTAGATGAACAGAGAGATAGTATGGACTGATAGAAGGGTAATAAAGTACTGAGAGACATGGTTATAAAGAAACTAAGAGAGACAATGAATTGTTAGACTGAGAAAGACACTTATGAGTAAACTAAAGGAGAGAAAGAGGGCTTAAGAACTGAGAGAGACATGCTTATGAAAATAGTGAGAGAGAGAGAGAGAGAGAGTAAGTTAGAGAAAGATAGTCATGAGCAAAATAAGAGGAGGAGAGTGTGTCAGAAGCAAAGTAAGAGAGGGGGAGAGATAGTCATGAATAAAGTGAGGAGATGAGAGTGTCATGAGCAAAGTGATTGAGAGGGAATCATGAGCAAATACAGAAAAGGAAAGAGAGAAAGTTATGAGCAAAGATGAGGAGAGAGAGAGAGAGAGAGAGAGAGAGAGAGAGAGAGAGAGAGAGAGAGAGAGAGAGAGTCGTGCAACTGTTATGAAGCGTCCATGTTTTATAAGTTTTTTAAATGATTATTTAAAATCAAATTTGAATGATGGTGTGTGTGCTGTTTTTTCTTTTAACTTACAATTTTTCATTGAATTTATAATAAAAAAATGTAGTGTTGGTCGCTAACGGGAGGAAACAGTCGGTCACCCTCTCCTCTTTCTCTATGTGGCGTCACTAACGAGAGAGAGAGAGAGAAGACAATCAGTCACTTTCTTCTTTTTCTGAACTCTTGCTTATGCCTCATATAACTTTCTTTCTAGTAAGTTTAATTTAAATTACCTCCCATGAAAATTAATGAGCAAATATTTTAAGAAAGGTTTAATAATTTATGCTGTTTTATTAAATCTCTTTTATTAATTACTGTTAATATTAACAAAACCATTGCATATATATGAAAAAAATAGGACAATAAAATTATGAATGAATAACTCCAAACATAAATTTATTGTAAACTGTGAAAAAAATAGTTATGCAAATTAGACAGGCAAGGTGTGTTTTTGGGCTGATCGTCTCTACGATATAGGCAGTATTTGAAAATACTCTGTTGTATTAGTGATTTAAATAACAGTAATCCGTTTTGATGATAATATAGGAGTGATAAATGAAAAGAACGTTTGCATTTATTCATTTAGATGTGTATATATAGAGTTAATCAACGTTTGTTTCCCTGATTTTTTTCTATATATTTGAATAACACAGTTAGTTCTGGAATTAAGTTATGTTTGAATAGAAATTGTTTTCATAATTCTAATTAGTCTTAATTCATAATTAACTGAATAAATCACCCGTTTCTCTCTTATCTATGTATTTCTCTTGTCCCCCCTCACTCTATGTTGATTTAACCTCTCTCTAATATTTCTTAATGTCTCTATGAGTATTTAGAGAAAGAGTGGCACCCTTTTTTTCAGCATTGTCATCTAATTTACACGTCACAAGCAGTATGTAAATTTAATAGAAAAATAATTTTTAGTTTTAGTCATACAGTAAGAATGTCTTAAAAGCTATGTTACAATTTATAAATTATCGAATCCAATCAAAGTAGAATAAATAGTGGTAGTGGTTGTACCCAATGGGTCACTGGTACGGTTAGGCTGCCAAATTTAATGTGTAATGTGGATTTCCACCTAACTGGGTCACTGGTACGGTTAGGCTGCCAAATTTAATGTGTAATGTGGATTTCCACCTAACTGGGTCATTGAACACGTCTAACATCCTTCTAGATGTGTCCACTTGTAAAGATATAAATATACTTTAATTGCATGGTTCTTTCAGACGAAAGTTAAAAGTTGACTTGGGTTTGAGGTTCGAATCGTGTGACCAGCAGAAAAATCCTCCTCTACACTGATGATTCCCAAAAAAGTATGTAGATAAGAATTGTAAATATATATATATATATATACAGGGTGTTTCAAAAGTCTTGGGAACATTACAAATGCGTATATCTCATGAACTATTCCAGGTAGAAAAATGAAACTGGTGCCATTTTAAAGCTTGCTTAATCAAGTTTTTGGTCATACTAATGATTTTCGTGTTATCTTTCCAGGTGCAGTAATGGCGTTCTCTAAACAAGACAAGGCATTTTGCGTCCTCCAATTTGCAAAGACTGAATCGTGGACATGTGTTCAGCGTGCATTTCGCAGGAAATTTAAAAAAGAAGCCCCTGAAAGGAAATCCATTGTCAGATGGCATGCTAAATTTGTGAAAGATGGGTGTTTGTGCCCAAGTAAGCGAACAGGTCGCCCTTCAACTTCAGAAGATGCAGTTGAGCAAGTTCGGACAGCCTTTCAGCGAAGCCCCCGTAAATCAGTGAGAAGAGCCAGCAGGGAACTCTAGCTTGCTCCAGCAACTGTCTGGCGTGTCTTAAGGAAACGACTGCAAATGGTACCTTACAAGCTCAAGTTGGTCCAAAAGTTGAAGGACACTGATAAGCCACTTCGCCGTGACTTTTGCATTGCAATGCAAGAGAAGTTGGAAGATAACGGCTTTGATGACCGGCTTGTTTTTAGCGATGAGGCGACCTTCCATCTGAATGGCAAAGTTAACAAGCATAACACTCGCATATGGGGTACTGAGAATCCTCATGAACTTCTTGAGCACGAGCGAGATTCACCAAAAGTGAACGTGTTTTGTGCAATTTCCAAGAAAGGTGTCTATGGACCGTTCTTCTTTGAAGAGGCAACTATCACTGGTGAATCCTATCTCAACATGCTGGAAGACTGGTTAATGGCTCAGTTGGAACAAGCAGAATCTGATGACTTCATTTTTCAACAAGATAGTGCACCACCACACTGGAGTCTTAGAGTAAGGCAGTTTCTTAACACAAGGCTGCCTGGTAGATGGATTGGGAGATCTGGGCGAGGTGATGACGTTCTCATGCCCTGGCCTCCTAGGTCTCCAGATCTTACCCCGTGTGACTTTTTCCTTTGGGGCTTTGTCAAGCAACAAGTCTATGTGCCGCCCCTTCCAAGAGATATTGACGAACTAAAGGCTCGAGTAACGGCAGTTGTGGGAACCATTGACGTCAAGATGCTGGAACGCGTTTGGCAGGAAATGGACTATCGACTAGATGTCTGCCGTGTGACGAATGGTGCTCATATTGAGCAACTTTGAAGATTCCCCACAAAACTTGAAACTTTAACCTTTCCAACGGTACCAATTTCATTTTTCAACTCCTAATAGTTTTTGAGTTATTAAAAATCGTTATGTTCCCAAGACTTTTGAAACACCCTGTATATATATATATATATATAAGTAGATAAATGATGAGAATAAAAATTGGGTAAAATGCAATATTTATTGAATCATCAATTACTTAAACAAGGGTTATATATAAAAAAAAAATTATTTCCTTAATTCATGGATTTTCAAAAATATGCTCTTATCATCAAAGGAAGTTTGACAGATAAGTCATTAAAATTTACTGTAATGCAAACATTTGCAAATATAAAAGATATAAAAATATAAACAATTTAACAAGTTCGAAATATGCAGAGAAAATCATCACTATTGAAGAAGCATAGAAAGTTTGTTTAATCAAATCCGAGGAATCAGAGTATGAAGCAAGTGTAGGGTGATGAGTTAAACGTAATCCAGACAACCAGAGTTGTGAAAGGTTCCATTCTGAGATACAGAGATATTCAAATCCAGGTGAAAGTTTGTTGTGAGTGAAATGAATCACCAAGAAAATACGTAAGTATATTTCCTGAAGGAATTGGTAGAAAATTGATAAAAAATCAAATAATAAAGTGTTAAGAGCCATAATTTTTCTTCTGGGTAAAAAAAAAGTGGTAGTGTTTGTTCAAACTGGGAGCGAATAAAAATGTGGTAATTCAACTAAAAGTTTAAACGAAATGAATTAAAAAAAAGCGGAGGAGACAATGAGGTTAAACGGGCAAAGGAGTGAAAAAAAAGTTTTGTTTTTTTATATAGCCCTGATTTGAACAATTGATGATTTATTAAATACTTTATCTCATTTTTATTCTCATCACTTACCTACTTATACTATTGCTCTATATAATTTAAAGATATGTTTTATCTTTATTTTCTCTCTCACACACACACACACATATATATATATATATATATATATATATATATATATATATATATATATATATACTAGCACAGCTGCCCGGGTGCAGAATCAAAAAGCAATGTTTGTATACTCAATTGGTTGGCAGATTAAGTTATCACTTTGATCACTTGCTTCTATACTCTTAAATGTTGATAATTATTATCGATATAAAGCCAAGTTCACACGAATGTGAGACATACCTTTTGATATCAGCAACATTCAGACATTCTTCATGGCAGGACAATTCAGTTAAGACAAACACATTATGTAGGTTGACACGCGCGTCGTGCGTTTATTTTTACGACCGAACAACAACAAAAAATAAGAAGGGAAGATAACCCCAATTCTTACAAAGGTATATCTGGTTCCCAAATAATAATGGAACAAGGGAGATAACCCTTAAAATAGGTTTTAACAGTCCGACAAAATTGATAATTCAACACTCCTCCTCAATTGCTGTCAGACTGTTCCATGACTTCCCTAACACCTAACAGTGCTCTAAGCTTAATAAATTGTGCACTCACAAGTCCCTTCGTCAGCACATCAGCAATCATGTCTTTACTTTGACAGTATTCCAATTCAATAGTTTCCATCTCAACTTGCTCTCGGATGTAATGAAACTTAATGTCAATATGCTTCGCCCTTCCATGATATTGTGGATTCTTTGCCATACATATTGTGGATTGGTTATCCTCGTAGATGAGTGTCGGTCCAACCGAGGGTTCATTGAGACCACTTTGAAGATGTCGCATCCATACTGCCTCCTGTGCTGCACTTGCCAATGCCATATACTCTGCTTCAGCTGTAGACAATGCAACACAAGTCTGCCTTTTACTTTTTCAACTGACAGCCGCTCCACTTAATTTAAACAGGTAGCCTGAGGTTGACCTGCGGTCATCCAAGTCACCAGCCCAGTCTGCATCTGAATATCCTATCAGATTTGTTGCATTCTCCCTGTCATACAGTAACCCATAGTTCCGCGTGCCATTTATATAACGCATGATATGTTTCACAGACCTCCAGTGTTCCATGGTAGGTTGTGAGCAGAATCTTGCTACATTGCCGACAGCATAGGCAATATCAGGTCTTGTTTTTGTTGACAGATACAGCAGGCTTCCAACTGCTGATTGATACAATTCTTGGTTGAATAGCTCGTTTTCTTTAACAGCTTTAGTTAACCTTGCACCAGGATCAATTGGAGTTGTTGTAGGTTTTGAATTTTCCATTTGGAATTTTTTCAAAACCTCTGCTGCGTATGCTGGTTGTCCGATCCATATCTTCCCTGAATCTGGATAAGCGATTTTAACACCCAAGAAACTATGTAGTTTCCCCATATCCTTGATGTTGAAACTTTCGGAGATTCTTTTGATAACTTCTTGGATACGTGTCAAAGACTTACATGCCAGAATGATATCATCAACATACACTGCAGCTATGAAGATCTCTCCTCCCGAGGAGAGTGTGTAGATACATGGGTCATTTTCCAATTGCTTGAAATGCATCTTTTTTAGCTGAGCATTCAGTGCCTCATTCCAACATCTTGATGATTGTTTCAAGCCATAGATGCTTCGCTTTAATTTACAGACAAGGTGTTCTTTGCCTTTGACCTTAAATCCTTCTGGTTGCTTCATATAGATGTCTTCTTTCAGCTCACCATTAAGAAATGCAGTGGTTACGTCCAACTGATGCAGGTTCAGGTCATGTTTTGCTGCTAATGCAATGACAGTTCGCACTGATTCGAACCTCACTACTGGACAAAAGGTCTCATCGTAGTCAACTCCATGTTTCTGAAGAAATCCTTGAGCTACCAGTCGAGCTTTATATTGTTCCATGTTTCCATCAGCGTCATATTTTTGTTTGAACACCCACTTACTACCAATAGCCTTCCGTCCACTGGGTAAGACAGTAAGGTCCCATACTTTATTAGTATGTAGTGAATCAACTTCACTTTCCATTGCTTTCATCCATTTATCTTTCTCAGGGCTAGAAAGTGCCTCTTTCACCGTTAATGGGTCATTCAATCTGTGAGCAATGTAGACCCATTCACCATACTGATCTGGAGCTTTCCTAATCCTTAGTGATCTTCGTGGTCCTGTTGCCACTTGTGAATTATCATCATCATCACTGACGTTATGACATTCAATTTTCACTAGAGGTTGGTTTCCAACTTCCTCTCTCTCTTGTTCACTAATGGATGCGATTCATTAAGGATGACATCTCTGCTATGGAAGACTCTTAACTTTTCTGTATCATAAAGTCTATAACTCTTGACTCCAATACCATATCCGAGAAAGATGCTCTTCTTCGCTTTAGGATCCATTTTGGATCTTTCATCTTTTGGTATATGGGCATAAGCACTACACCCAAAAATGCGTAAATGGTTCACATCTGGTTTGTAGCCTTTCCAAGCCTCGTATGGTGTCATTCCTTGTACTGCATTTGTTGGGCTTCGGTTTCGTACGTATGAAGCTGTTGATAAAGCTTCTGCCCAAAATTTCTTAGGCAGCTGCGAGTCCGACACCATTGCTCGCACTGCTTCCACCAACGTCCGATTCATTCTTTCAGCCACTCCATTTTGCTCTGGTGTTTTGGAAACAGTGCGTTCATGGTGTATGCCCTCCTTCTTTAGGTAACATTCAAACTCTCTTGAAGTGTATTCCCCGCCATTGTCAGTGCGTAAGGTTTTTAATTTTTGTCCACTGGAATTCTCCACCATGGTTTTCCACTCCATGAATTTTGCAAAAACTTCTCCCTTGTGTTTAAGCACATATATCCACACAAATCTTGATTTGTCATCAATAAATGTGAGGAAGTATTCGGCTCCACCAAGCGATTTTGCCTCTAGCCTTCCACAAACATCGCTGTGCACTAGAGATGGGCGGTTTTACCGAAAAACCGCGTTTTTTCGGTTTCGTCTCCATACCGAATACGAATCGTTTTTTTTCTTAAACCGTAACCGTTCGGTATTGTGTTTTTACTACAGTAAGCCACCATAGACAAGGAAACACGGTTGAAAAGATTTTCCGATTTGAATAAAATTGAATATTACCAAAAAATGTTATATTAGTAAGAGGACAGATTGAACAAATATATTACTGCAATTACTGCTATAAACACGAGGCGATTTTTGTTTATTTTCATTCTAGAACGAATTTTAAACATTTTAAAATATGAATATAGAAAATGTTGTTACATTTTTCGTACCCAACTAGTAAATAAATTAATCTTTCATCTTTTTTTATGCATTAAAATTATAATTGTACGTTGTTTTGTCTTTCAGTAATAGTAATTTTAAATTATCTTATCCTAAAAAATATTGTCCTTTTTTTTGAGCGAAAGTCAATAATGGCTGCTAGTATTGCTGATATAACAATCAATCAGCAGCAGCGTCTTGTAAAACTTTGTAAAATTCGTTTAAAAATACTTTTTGTGCTTAAAAAAGTTAATCCTATTTGGTTCTTTTATAAAAAATACTTAAAAAAATACTGGTTTTCACTCAACTTTCGAACTTCTAGTAGTAATGAATTTCTAGTCGCCAATTTAAAAAAAAAAATTAAGATTCTACTTTTTTAGGCGATTACGTCTTAAAGTCTTGGCGAAAAAAAGAAAAAACAAAACAACAAAAAATAGTTTAGAATTTAGAGTGGGGGATCAGTTTCGCATATAAATTTAATGTAAAATGATCTCCGATTTCCCGGCCATTCTTGCCTTTTAGTGAAATTTATAAAATAAATAATTACTCTACCATTAACTCTAGGTACGACTAACAAGCCCACCTCCTAAAAATGCCATCTTGAACGTATCGTACCATTAACCTTAAATATGAGTGGCAAGCCACTCCTAAAAAACTCCCTTAACCCTAACACGAAGTCCGAATGGCAACCTCCATCCAAAACAAAACCCCTTCCTTAACCGTATCACTAACCCTAAGTCCGAGTAGGAAGCCCTAATCCTACAAAAAAGCCCATTAAAACCACACATAATCGTCTAAAAAAAAAAAAAAAAAAGCAGACGCCCATAAAAAAAAACGCACAGGATTTATTTGCCATAGAAAAAATTCATTAATGCCCTAAAACGCTAGAATGGCCCGGAAATGGTGAATTATTCTGCATTAAATATATGTGAAACTAATCCCCCACTCGAAATTCTAAATGAATTGGGTTTTTTTCTTTCTGCTAAGTTTTCAGGGTGTTCAC
Source organism: Sepiola atlantica (assembly GCA_963556195.1). Taxonomy (NCBI): domain Eukaryota; kingdom Metazoa; phylum Mollusca; class Cephalopoda; order Sepiida; family Sepiolidae; genus Sepiola; species Sepiola atlantica. The sequence goes on along the minus strand of OY744532.1, from coordinate 49,338,702 downwards.
ACTTATTGCCCCTAGCCCTACCACTAACCTGAAGTTCAAGTGGTAAGCCCCCCTCCTCCCACAAAAACCCTTATAATCGTCTAAAAAAAAAGAAAAAAAAAAAAAAAAGAAAAACGCACAGGATTTATCTCCCATAGAAAAAATAATTAACTGTCCTAAAACGCTAGAATGGCCTTGAAATGGAGGATTATTTTATGTGAAACTGATCCCCACTTTAAATTCTAAAATAATTGTTTTTGTTTCTTTCTTTCTGCCAAGTTTTTCAGGGTGTTAACATGTAATTGCCTAAATAAAAAAAGTAGAATCCAATATTTTGGGGAGGTAAGGGGGTGAGTTAGCAGAAGGTGTAAATCTACAATAATGCTAAAGAAATCTTGCAATATATTCATTTTTAAACAGTCCTAGTATTAGATTTTAGTTTCTTGTACATAAAATGTATTACAATTCAACTTTGAGTTTTCTAACTTCTTTCTTTTAATGGATACATGGTATTTTTAAGGTATTGCAGCATATTTATGTGCACTTAGTGCAGATTACTTGGAAACCATTAATTTCTGGAGATTTTCAGTGGCATATTCTGATTCCTTGTACAAAAATACACTTATATGGTAAATTTCATTGCTTAATCTTGTGTTTTAACAAAGATATAACATTTTTACTGAAAAATTAGTTGTAAAAAATGTGACGAAACGCATATGGTATTAAAGAGGGGAAAATATCCAATTGTGCGAGGCACAAAAATAGTCATAACTTCCTTATTTTTAGTCAGATTTAAAAAATTTAAAAAGATTCTTTCTTAGATCATCAAGCTCTTTCTATATATGCCATTATTGAGATATTTAAAGCAATTTAAATTTTTTCATGTGTATTGCTACTTGTAGGAAGAAATCTTTGTTTACAGTTTGTTTATCATTAACATTTTGAATTTTTTTTGAAAAAAAGAGAAATACGACAGACAACATGACATCGTATTTTTAGCATAAACTATTTTCAAATGAAAAAGAAAAAATCAAACGCGTTCCGTATGATGTCGAAAATCTATTTGATTCAACTCAAAATTGTGAAATAATTATTTGTTTGTTTCAGAGTTATCTAAAAAAATAAGTTATTAAAATGAAATTTAAAAAAAATACTTGTAAAAGTAAATAAACGAAAAGTAGTGAGTAAGTATAAACATTTAAAAAGAAAAAAAGTAGTTGCCAATGCTAGTGTCACTTTATTCGGATTTTTAAAATTATTTTAAACATTAGGCATATCATTGTTTACTTTTGAAAAGCCACTTCATACATAAATTGTAATTTCTAGAGAACTATCTCTCAACTATACCGTTTTCTCTCCCAAAAATGGGTTATTCAAAAAGTAGACTATGCAACGATTTATATTTTACTAAATTGTTAATATGGTATTTATTTAGAGTTGACAATTTATTCGAAAGTTTAATTATTAAACTTTAATCCAAGTCATGAATTCTATGACTAAAATTACCTTAAAGCTTAAAAAATGACTTTAGGTGAATTAATAATCTCTACTTTTTTTTAACCATCCTTCCTTTTCCCTTGGCGCGGTTTTCGGGTGTACTACTAGTCTTTTACGCATGTCTATAAAGTTTTATTACCCTGTCTTAAAAACAAATATTAACCCCAACACGCACCAGTTGACAGAACTTCGAGCACACAAAATGACAGACATCCCAACAGTCAACACCGGCAATTCGAAGAAGTATATGGTGTGTTTATTTTACGCGACAAGACACAGCGTCTTGCAAACATTTTCACCTATTAAAAAATTAAAATTTTTATCTGTCAAATAATTTTGACAATATTTCATTTTCATCATCATTTTTGCTTAATTTTATTTGTAAAATTATTTTGTTTGTTTAAATAAATTTTCGTTTTTTAATTTCTTGCATTTCTGAGTTATATTTTAGCTTCTGATGGGTTAAAGAATTAGATAGAATGTATATTCAAACTCAGTTTTATTCTTCAGAAATCTTTCATGAATCTTTGGTCACTGTTTTAACGAGTTAACTGTTAAAAAGGTATCAGAACTTTGATTACAACAGTCAACACCTTAAAACTTATATGATTTATATCATGGAGAATAATTCAGTCACAAAATTATCGAAACAGTGGCATAATTCAACTAAACGTTGAATAATAACTAATCATCACACAAGAGAATGAATAGCTTCCATAGTAAAAATTTTTTTTTCAAAAAAACCGAAAAACCGAACCGTAAACCGAGGTTTTAAGGGAAAAAAACCGAAACCGAAACCAAAATTTCAAAACCGCCCAACTCTACTGTGCACAATTCCGAGTAGTTGTGTAGCTCGCCTTCCACCTGATTTTGGAAATGAGGAACGATGATGTTTGCCATCCACACATGGTTCACAAAAGTTAATACTCTTTGTCACATCATAGTCGAGGCCAGTCACCAGCTGATTTCTTGCTAGTTTCTGCAAATTCCCCGCACCAAGATGACCAAAACGTCGATGCCAGATCTCCTCCTTTGTGTTACCACTTGAACATGTAGATGCTGCATGAGCTGCTTCTTGTTTTTCATTACAGTTCAAATAGTACACGTTTCCAACTTTTGAACCTTCAGCTACTATCCTCTGTTTTTCATCAAGAAGTCGACATCCTGATTCAGTGAATATGAACAACTTTCCAGATCTAGTCGCCCTAGACACACTCAATAAGTTGTACGATAGTTTGGGAACATAAAGTGTTTCATACAGTCTACATCTTTGCTGTTTACCGTCTGGCACACTCACGTTTAGTTCTATTGTTCCCACTCCTAATGCTTCAACTGAGCGTCCATCACCAAGTGTTATTTCCTCTACTAAATCCAATTTCCGGAAATGTATAAACCTCTTCACATCGTGACAAGTTGCTCCAGAATCCACAATCCATTCGCTCCTTTTGTTATTAGATAATAACGCATGGTGTGCAAATAGTCCAACAACGTAATCGTTTTCAGAACCATTAGATTTTCCTTGTGTTTTTCCAGTGAAGAAAGCTTTCTTATTGGGAGAGTTCCTTTTAAAACCTTCTTTTGCATCCTCACTAAGCAATCGATAGTCACGTTTAATGTGTCCATTCTTTCCACAGTGAAAACACTTCGGACCCTTTTTAAAAATGTGATGTTTTGATGTCATCGCTTTCGAGTCAGTAGCAGTGTTTTCCTTTTCTCTGACTTTCGTTTCTTCGTAGAGCAGTCGTTCAGTCACTAACACCCATTTGGGCACATCCTGACTTGCTTCGAGCGCTGTTACTAGCATGTCATAGGAATTCGGGAGGCTAGCCAAGAGGTGTACAACTCTATCTTCCTCATCAATTGAATCGCCGATGACTGACAACTCTTCAAAGATTTCTGTCATCATTTTAATATGTTTATGAACAGAGTCACCTACTTTCAATTTAAGGGAATACAAGCGCCTCCTTAATGCTAATTTATTAACCCACGTTTTCTTCTGAAATTGATCTGCCAATTTTTTCCACACCACTGCAGGGTCGTCGGGATCCCCTATTAAATACAAAAGTGACGGTTCCCTGACAAAACAATCGTCGCCAAGGCGCGATCTTTCCGCGATAAATACTTTCCGTGTAATATCGCATCTGTCCTAGGATCAGGGACGATTTCGGTATCATTTACTATGTACCATAATCCGTCCCTAATTAATGTCATTTTGCACTGAATCTTCCAAGTGGCGTAATTTGTCTCATTCAACGGTACGAGATTACCAAGTTTTGTTTCCATCGTGAAGGTAAAACGAGACAAAACTTCTTTCGTGAACGAGAATTTCAATATGGGCGAAAAAAAAATGTCACACGTGGCTTTATAATTATATCGAGCGTTCACCTGGGCCCATAACCTTTGTTGATAATTATTATCGATATAAAGCCAAGTTCACACGAATGTGAGACATACCTTTTGATATCAGCAACATTCAGACATTCTTCATGGCAGGACAATTCAGTTAAGACAAACACATTATGTAGGTTGACACGCGCGTCGTGCGTTTATTTTTACGACCGAACAACAACAAAAAATAAGAAGGGAAGATAACCCCAATTCTTACAAAGGTATATCTGGTCCCCAAATAATAATGGAACAAGGGAGATAACCCTTAAAATAGGTTTTAACAGTCCGACAAAATTGATAATTCAATATTAAAAAACTCTTATCACCTAATATTTGTAATATTGGGGGTAGTGCACTCATGAAAAAGTAGATTACAATCTCATAGCTTAATAGTAAGATTAGTATATCTTGTTCTGTGTACAGGTGGGGTTTATACATGGTTTCCCAAGGCGAATGAAACCAGGTAAAATAAATAACTTTTTTTTTAGCTCCTTTTCTTTAAATACAAACCACAAAAACATAATTGTTGATTTCATTATTTTATTTTTTATTACATGGTGTGTTACAGCTTTACTCCTTCGGAGGATAATTCCTATATTTTTTATTTTAGTGTACATTTTTTTTATTTTAGTGTACATTTTTAAAACATGCTTCCAGTTAACAAAACCAAATGAATAAAATGTATAATTATCATATGCCGTTTATGAAAAAAATTATTTTATAAGTAACAGTTTGAAACTGATATGAAAAGTTTCAAAACTTTAAAGAAAGTTTAAGGAAATACAAACTGCAATCATTTGATAATAATCAGAAAATCATCTGGCATTAAGATTGAAAATCTCTTTATAAGCAATACTTTTTGTTTTATTTTGATGTGCATACACAAAAAGCTTTGTTTTTGCATGCACACTTGATGCTCCTACATAAAGCATGGTTCTTCAAGTTGCAATCCGGCAACTTTTAGTGTTTGGCCTTGACTTTTATTGATGGACATAGCGAAACAAAGTCGTACAGGAAACCGCAACCGCTTAAAGTGAAAGGGTATATTTGATGGTATACTTATTATCCTTGGAATAAAAACAGTTTCACCTTTGCCACAACCAGTGAGAATGATTGCCTCAATACAGTTTATCATCAATTTACATTTTATTTTTTAAAAACTTGGAAATCGAACTTTAATGCAATGACTTATACAATTATTGATCCCAGACAACGCCGAAAAGCACAAATGGTCACTGTCAATTATTGATTTCTTCTCCTCCTCCATTTCAACTTGTAAAGCATGTTCGTTTATGTAGCGTCCCTATTATATAAAATCGTGTTCATCTATGTAGCACCCCTGTCATATGAAAGAACTCATAAAGGATGTTCATTTAGGTAACCGATGTATAAAAGAACTCATAGCAATTATGAGTTGGTGATTTCTTTACATAGCGGATAGTGGCGGGCATTGACGGAAAATGGCGGATATTAGTAGGTCATAGTTGGCATCATCCACTAAAATGTAAAATTATAAAAATGCGGATTCATTTCCTGTTTTTAATTATGAGTTGGCGATTTCTTTACATGGCGGACACTGGCGAGTAATGGCAGGCAGTGTCCACTAAAATGTAAAATCTAATAAATACTGACTCATTACCTGTTTTGAAGTATGATTTGGCTATTTCTTTATAAGGCTACGAATGGTGGACACTGGCGGGCAGTGTCTACTGAATTTGAGAAAATGACTTGCAGTTTTTTGGGGGGAATGACTTGCAATTTTATTTTAAAAAAGACTACATGTTATAATTGTTTTCTATTTAAATTTAATACATAATTAAATTGAAATTAAGCTGAAAATAGCTGAAATAATCGACCCCCACCCAACGAAATCGGCCCCATAGCCCCCTTTAGAGATTCGGGAATACACCCATTAACTTTCTCAGTGAATTTTACATCAGAATACACTTTCAAATTTTATCTAGATTCGCTCACTTTTTTTCTATAGGGCACACATACATACAGACATTGAGTTTTATATATATAGAATTGTGAAAATAGACTCCCTACGGTCGTCTATTTTTGCTAGCCCTCTGTGTCAGAAATGAACGCTCACCCATAAACTGATGGAGCCCCAGTCATATTTCTTGGGTGGTAAGACATTAATTTTCTTTGTTTTGGACCAAAAATATTTTTTGTTAAAAACAACAAAAAAAACAAAAAAAATTGTCTCCCACTCAAAGAAATATATTTTGTTTAAAAAGGAAAAAAAAATCCCCCCCCCCATTTCCCCCTAAAAAAAAATCGAGCACCAACACAGACTCCACACTATATCAAAGAACCAGTTTTGATACATAGCCTCGTTTTAAGATCATTCGTTATCACTAAGTAAAAAAAGTGAAAAAAGCATTTCTTTAGCATAAGTAGTTAAATTAAAATCGTTCTTTTAACTTTGTGACGTTTGCTCAGTCGGTGGCGTGTCGGACAAATTCGTCCAAATTACCTTGTCACGTTAAGGTTGCGAGTTCAAATTACGACCTTGGCGTCAAAATTATTTGTTGTCTATTTAGTTGTTAAGATGTGCCCTAATGTATTTCTTATATTTACAAAGATTCTAGCTAACTTAAAATTAAGTAAATAGAATGCAACATTGTGGCAATGGGACAGGGGCTGGAGCTTGGTGGATAATGAGGGACCTATTAGATTAGTGACTTTTTTTGGACCTTGTCTAGGAAGGAAAGACTAGTGGATGATGCACCAGCCTAGATGGGACAAAAATACTCCATGCATGGGCAGATGGTGGCTTTGTAGAGATATAGGATAATGTCAGGTGTGAGAAGTTTACTGGCACGGTAAAGGGAGCCCACTTTCTTTGCAGCAGACTTGGCTATATCTTCTATGTATTTGTTCCAATTCATGTTACCTGTGAATGTTAGGCCGAGGAGTTTGAACGTTGGACTCTCAGGTAGGGTGTTATTTGCCATGGCAATCGGTAATTAAAGAGTTTTCTTGTAGTTGTTGAAGGAAAATAGCTTTGTCTTAGCAGCATTAAATGTTACCATCTATTTATGCCCACATTCCACTACAGACTGGAGGTCACTTTTTAAGTATTGAGCCATTGCCTCAGATATGTGCGCGTCCGTTTTACCCACATGAGAGTAGAGCGTGATGTCGTCAGCAAATATACCCATCTCAGCCACAATGTCATCAGGGCGGTCGTTTATGAAAATCAGGAACAATGAAGGTCGAAGGATCGATCCCTGGGGGTACACCTGCATTTATGTCATATTTGGATGAACGGCAATCGAGGACAACCTGGATCTTTCTACGAAAGGAAGGATCTAATTATATTGAATATACGCTCAGTAATAGTACCATATGAATTAATTTTTATTAAAATACCTTTGTGCTAGACCTTGTCAAAGCTTTGGATATATCAAGCGCTACCGCCCTAGCAGTGTATGGTATATGCATTCAGAGATGACCGTTTGAATATCCGCAGTAGACCGTGGTTGCCTAAATCTATGCTGATGGTCAGAAAGAAGTTTAGCATTAACGTGGTGACAGACTATTACTAGATTGATTAATGATTCAAAGATTTTAGCCAAGAGCTAAAAGAGAGACTAATGGGGCAATAATTCTGATGGTCAGTTCTATCCCCAGAATTCTTGAAGACTGGTACCACAGAAGCAATTTTCCAGCTATCAGGGAAGTAAGATTCAGCAAAGCATTTGTTGTAAATTTTGGAGAGGCCAGGAACCAGAGCATTTCTTTATTACTATTACTTGTATAAGATCAAGCCCACATGCTTTGGAGGTGTCAAGGTTTTTTATAATATCCAAGTCATCAAGTGTGGCTTGGAAGGAGTGGTTTGTGGCGTCCAAAGTGGAGTTTAAGGCAAAGTGCTGGGCAAGTAGTTGAGCCTTGTCCGTTGCCGTGCAGTAAAAGAAAAGTGAGAAAGGCAACAAGGTCACGCAGCAGCAGCAGTCTATAGAGTTTCCTAGGAGGTGGGAGGGATGTGCTGGTTTAAAATGAGGTCACTGCTTCAGCCTTGAAAGAAAGGCCCTGTCTGGGTCATTGTGCCAAACGAACGTAGAGGCCAATGGTAGAACGGAGCGAAAGTTTTGGTATACACAAGTGAAAATTAATGCAACGTTTTATATTGAAAAGGAAGAAAAAAAATTCTATGTGAATGTGATGACGTGAAAAGTTTTTTAAACGCAAACTATAATGAAAAATGAATAGTGTGGCAAAAATGAGAGATGGAAATAATGTCTACTAGTTTATTTATGTGTGAATGTATAACTTTATTCCTATTTATTTAATTATTTGTGTATTATTAATTAATCAATAATTATTAAATTATTCATGAGCATATAAGTATATGCACATGCAATATGTATATATATATATATATATTTGTGTATATATTATATGCACATAAGTGTATGCTCATATATCCTGTGTGGAAAAACAACCTGATTATTTGGCAATATAGTGGGAGAGATAGAATCGTGAGGTGTTCAGAGTGACGAGGGAATAACAGTTGATGCATTGCCAAATTTTCATAAATTATGTAGATTACAGAAAAACAAAAATTAAAACTAAACAATCTGTTTAATATTGAAATTTGAAATTTTGTAAGTACGCTGGTCTAAACGATTAAGCCACTGCGGAAAATATAATTGGTGACACTAGTAACTATATAAATAGGAATGGCTAGGTAGAGTTCTTTATTGCTTCCCCCTATCTATGTATTTTCTCTTCCTCCTTTCTCTCTCTTTATCGTCGAATGTAGATCAGCGAAAGGCAATGAAAGAAAAGAGAGAAAAAATTAAATAGGAGAATTCAAGACTTCCTTTCTTTCTTTTTCTTTTTCATGGTAAATTTCTAAAAAAAATTCTGTACTAAATTTCTTCCCGGTGTCATGGGTGACAGGCGGAGTAGGTGTAACTGTAATAGTAAAAACTTGTTCTCCTTCCTTTATATATGACTAATCAAAAATAAAATATTGATCAGGATTTAATATTAATATAGTGAAATCGATCAACAAGACAGAACAATATTTGCCTCTTATGACTAACAAAACAGAATAAATTATGTATTTTGTATTAAAAAGCTATTAATCACAATCATTGTTACTTTATATATAAGATGCAATTTCTTACATTATCTTTTAATATACATCTAATATGCAGTATTTTACAATATTTTTAAAATGGTATGCTAAAAATCTATTAAAAATATTTAAGTTGTAAATACTATGATTTTAAAACGGCCAGGGGCAGGTAAACGACAAAGTACCTCGAGTGCTAATACATGGGCCAGGCTGCAACTCATATTATTTTATCTTTTTAGCCCTAAGTTCTTGTTATTGAAAATAAGAAAACTGCATTACATCTTAAGCATTTTTTGAATTTCAGTTTTGGAGAATCTGCACATGATTTATTTCTCAATGCAAAATGACGAATGTTATCCAATATGACTTACACATAAGTTGTTTCTTCAATATATTTTGAATTAATGTCAACCCCTACTTACGTGTGTCAAACAATATTGATCTTGCTTAGAGGCTTTTACTTATATATGTTTTCTTAGTATTGCAGTCAGTCAATAGTATTTCTATATATCAGCACAGTTGTTCATGTCTTATAATAAATAACCTTGGTCTATTTACATCTGTATGCATCTGTTTGTTGACAGCTACCTGCCTCGGATCTATCTGCATCTATGCCTTGTCTTGTATATATATATATGAATTAAAAAGGAAAAAGCAAAATACCTAAGACCTCAATGTGTCACCTAACTGTTGCGAGAAAATGCTAAAAGCGGCAGAGAACGAGAATATCTGCGATAGTGTTAATAAAATTTAAATTTATTTAGAGAGGAAGATATGCAAATACATACATAAGCACACATAAATGCACACACACACACACACATATATATATATATATATATATATATATATATATATATATATATATATAACATAATTATGCATATATATATGCATGAAATATATATACAAAATGTGTATTGGAAAAAGGAAAGGAGAAATTAAAGAGCAAAAAGAGGATCCAAAGAAAACTAATTTAAAAACAGGGAATCACCCGATGTATTAATATATCTTATTTTTATTAAGAATAGCTTTAGATAGGTTGATAATAGAAGCCCATTCTTTGTTTTATTTTGTTTATGGAATGGGATATAAGAGCTGATTCGATTAACTGACGCATAGACTTATTATGTATTGTTTTAATTAAGGTGGAGTTATTAAGGTGAAAGTAATGACCATATTTCATAGTGTGAGCACATAAGGTGTTAAGCATGTTGTTTGTTGGTTTTGATTGCTCTGTTTTGCTCATAAATTCTCATGTTTAGGTTGCTCTGTGTCTCCCCAATGTAGACCTTATTACAATCCAGGCAAGGAATGGAATATATGCCAGCTTTGACTGTGGGTGTAGTGTTGAGTTTAGATATTTTGCTTACATCCATAATAGTTGAGGTTATTTGGGTTACACTAATACCTAGTTTATTTTGTTCTGTGTAAATGGGGTTGTTGTTAGAGTTAGTTGAAAAAGCTATGTGTCTATTTATTATAGGGTTGGTTGATGAATTGTTTTGTTTGCAATTTGAGTGAATCTGTAGAGCTTTTCTTTTTGAATTTTGTATAAAATACATTGGGTACTGTAATGTTTTGAGGGTGTGTTCAATGTATTTAAAATCCTCCTTGCTACATATCCTAAACGTTCTGAGGTAAAAAATATCCTAAACGTTCTGAGGTAAAAAAAACAATTATGATGACTGTTTTTACTTTATTATTGTGGTGTGAATAAAAATGAACATAATCATTCTTATTATTATTACGGTAGACTTTATAATATAATTTATTATTGTTTATTAATAGAATATCAAGAAAGATTATGGAGTTATCGTTTTCTTTTTCGAAAGTAAATCTGATTGTAGGTTCTATTTTATTTAGTTTATCAGTAATGTTTTCTATTTTAGAGTTTTTTTTTGGAAAATGAAGATATCGTCTATGTATCTGTATTTAATGTTAATGTTTAGCCATGTAAGCCTCAATATATTGATTGAGCTCACGGTAGTCCATGACTGGTTGCACCTTTGATTTGTTATGTTGTGCAACTTCCATTAAAGGGATAAGATCTTTTGGAGGTCCAAGTTCTTGGTTGGGGTATGGGATCAATCAGCCAGCTTTGATCCAGGCGTCAAGCTCTTTTTCATATGCGGCTCTAACATTCGCCGCTACAGGGTATTCTGTGACACCATTCCATAGCTTGATTGGTACTTTATCATCTGTTCATTTCTACGACGCAGTTCAGATTATTTGGCTTTGATCAAACTCTACCTTGAAGTCTGCCCAATCAATAAATAGTGCGGCATACATCGGTGCCTTAGGGAATTTCACAGTCCTAGCTGGTGTAATGAGAACACCACCCAGAGCCTTGATAGCATCATATCCGAGCAGTAGGGCAAAGCCCAGATGTCTGTGTCTCACAAGGACATTGATTTCAGCATATACACCAGAGTCTGTGTAAATCTTTACTAATGCTACTCCACAGCATTCCTTTTTCTCTTTCTTTTTCTCTCTCTCAGCACTCAAAGTAGTCACAATGTCAACCTTTCTCCACTCTTTTTATGACAACCAGAAATAGCCCATGCAAAACAAGGCTCATTTGCATACGTGAACTCTTGTCATGTGACAAAAGTTATAAGTTTCTATGTTGTAACTGGAACACTCTGCATTCAATCCCTGATGGACAATACATGGCACAACCCTCACTCGTTTTCCTTGTGGACCTGCATGATGGCTACTACAAAAAAGTAATACTCCAATGCACCCCATAATCTCAAGAGGAACGAAACTGACTATGTGATAATTCAAGTCGAGAAAAAGAGAAAATATGTGACACAGATAACAAATATATATGTAAAAAAAAATGGACAAAAACAAAAAAAAAAGGGAGGGATAAAAGAAGAAATAAAAATAAAAGAGAAAAGAGATACAGACTTTTACCTTCTTTTTATTTCAAATTTTATGCCAGCGCAGCTAAGTTTTATTTTACCATTACAACCAAAATTATGCACACATGCCCACATCGATTTTGCACAAAAATCCTGTTTCTTTCATGATATTATTTCTTTCATTTGATATTTGATAAATAATGTAACTTCCATGCATAAGGATTTCTATATTTTGAGAATCTGTGGTGCTGCTTCTTGCTTCAGATAGTATATTTAGACGACGGTAGCATCTTTGAAAAGTTCCAAGAACAACACTATACAATTAATATAAATGTGGCTAAAACTAGAGAATGAAAAAGATGGATAAAAACATGAATGTTATGAATGAGTCACCAGCTAGCAAGTGCTAACTTTAACAACGGATTTTCGTGAATGAAAGCGAAGAAATATGAGTTAAATATATATATATTTTTATATCAACAATTTTACAGAGATGTAAAATATTCTAAGAAAGACCAAAGTTCCTTGAGAAGGTTTAAAGTTCTTGTATTAAGAAATATACATCAGTGTGGAAAGCTCATTTCAAAGTTACGTTGTGGGGGTGTATATACTTTACTATGCATTTATGCTCTATTTCTGTATTGAGCACTGAAATAATTATGGAAAATATATATGTGATAGACGGAAATAACTCGCACTTATTCATTTGAATAAGTATATACCATATATATATACAGCTGTACATATAAATATGTGTGTATAATATTGATAATTACTAAATATTTGTTAAACTATATATATATATATATATATACACACACACATTATGTATATATTATATATATTATATAAACACTTTTATTCTGAAAGCAAAATATATTTTAACAATAAAAATAAAAACACAATTTATATATTTGACAGCTTTTAACTCAGAATCAATCAATCAGAATTCCTTGCAAAATTAAGAAACATTGTTAAACCATTTGCTGACAATCAACAACAGAGAATCTTTAAAAAAAAAAAAAAAACTTTCTGAAAAGCTGTAACAAACGACAAACCAATTCTTTTTCACAATCAACCAATCATGAAGATATTCGAGTCTCTTTTAAAATGGACACCGCAGTTTGTCTTTCTTTTGTCAGAATTGATGTGATGCTGCTTTATATTCCCCCCTCCCACCATTTAAAAATGTCTCCACTTTTTTGTTGTGCCTATTCAATGAATATCCGTGCATTTCCATAGCAAACAATTGGGTTTTATCATATTTTAATTTTCAATTCTACTTACTACATAACATTACCTGCTTCCAGCCATGTTGTTTGCATCTCTGTTAGACTTCAGTAACACAAACAAAAAGAAAAGGCCACTATTTTGACATTTGGGTGCTTTGTAATCGTTATTTCCATGGAAGGTGTTCGACTGAGCTTCAATCTCTGGTTCCTCCTTGTAAGACATTCACAACAAGAACTCTTCTACCACAACTAAAAATAACTTTTCCGTGTACGTAGCCTCAGGTTGAATTTCCATGAACAGAGTTTCTTTTCAAAAATTTCACACATTATCATGGGTCATCTTCCTTTCAGACTACTCCATGGTTATCTTAAAATTCAATCTAGACTTGTCATAAACCATTCTTAAAAGTAATCAAATTTTATTCATTCCATTCATTATCTTTCAATCCTCTTATAATATGCTTTATCATTCATTTGACAATCCGCTCATCTCATTAACCCTTATTCTCGGGTGGCTTTTGGTCTTGATGAGTAGTGACTCATTAGTAAGAAAAATGTTTGTTATCAAAATCCATATTCAACAGCTCAACAGCGTAAATCTGGATTTGGTCCAAACATAAACAAAGATAAAAACATGTGTAACAAATTACCATTCACCATGTTTATGTATTTATTATTGCTTGCATATTTCATAATATCGCTGTATGTAATAGGGTCCAAGTATAAGTATATACCAAGTAAGTATATACCATGTATATAAGTAATATTGTCCAGGTATAAATAAGTTGAATCTTGCTGATTCCTTTGTGTACAATGCATCCTGTTTAATAGGACACCTGCACAAATATATATTTAACATATATATATATATATATATATATTAGCTGACATACCCATGACTATCCAAGAGTAGGCTGGTGGGTCTATTTACTAGTTGCGTGTAGATATGACCCTAGGCTGAATATTTTTGGAAGCTTTTCCTGTGAAATTTCTCTTTCACACCAAGTAATTTATAATATTTTTGTTGGTTTTATAATTCAGTGATATTTAATTCGATTTAAAATTAAACAGCATAGCAATGCCATGGAATTATGCTTGTGTTTTTATAAGATTATTTTTTTTTTGCTTTCAGGGAATTGAAGATTACTTAGGTGACATGGATTTCAAATTAGCTGGCTCCAAAAAAGGGATTACTGCTCTCCAGGTAGGTTTTGACCTTTTAATCATATTGATTTGAATCATATGACCGCTAGCTGAAAAAACACTCAAAACGTGGTTTTTAGTCCTGTTGAGACTTTATTTACAAACTGAAATACACATACTAGGGCAGGTTCATAATAAGGAGACACACTTGGGTGTTCAACGTTTGTTTTCAAAGTGCTTCTTCCACCACCTCCACGGGGATTGGCCAGGAAGATACAGTTCATCGATGTACTTGCTGTAAGTTGCAAATCAAATCCCAGAGCAATAAATAGAATTTTTTTTTTTTTTTAATTGTTTTTATTATTCCAACCACAAAGAGTCTGGTGCTACCAGATCAGACTGTCTGAAGATATCGGCTTCCTGACTTAAAATGCACCAAGCATTGATGTCATTGTTTTTTTTTCTTTCCTTTTGCAAAACTCAATTATGTTCTGCAAAGCTAAAAATAAAAGCATTTTTCCTTTGCAAAACAATAAAACCAAACACCATAAATAAATATTGGAAGATTTAAAGAACTTGAGGCATAAAAACTTTTACAAAATAACCTGATTCGGCATTAAATAACCCCAAAAGGATTGATATGCCATAAAACAAAACAACCCAACTAGCCCCAAAGAGAAAGAAGAAGAAAAGATCAACCTTTCTATGACTGCCACTACTATGGAGAGACGTCACTATCTATTGAGCCAACTACTTGCAATGTATCAACAAGAGACTAGCTGTTCGGCTTGGCTTAGTGCTATGTAACGTTTTACTGGTTTCCTCAACTTGATTGGTGTAATTACAATGTTTTGGCCATGATGTCTCAAAGAGAAAATACAGAAAGTTTTGATTGATGTGAAAGTAATACCTGGTGAAGAAATTATGATGCAGCACAAACGGGTTATTTGCAATTTTACGCTGAAGAAAGCTCAATGGGATAAAGAGAAAGTTTATCCCCAGGAGAAAGGTGTGAAGGTTGAATGAAGAACACATGAAACGTGAGTTTAGAAACAAAGTGATGGAGCTTATTGTTACCAGATCCACTACTACGGAGAGACATCACTATTTATTGAGCCAATGAATAGTGTATCAAAGAAAAGCGGAAACGATGAAGTGAGTGGAGAGAAGGTTTAGTTAATAAGGATATGTATCTGGTGGCAAAGAGGACAGCAAGAAGAGCAATATCTACTATGGAGAGATGTCACTATCTATTGAACCAACTATTTACAATGTGTCAACAAGAGACTCGGCTGTTGGGATCTGTATCTGGTGACAAAGAGGACAGCAAGAAGAGCAATATACAAGATAGGCGTTGAGCAAGCTAGGTTTCCAGATATACTACAAACGATGACCAGAAGAATGAAGTATTCAGGATAGCTATACAGATGGCAAAGACAAATGTGAATATTGTTGGAGAGAAATGCATTCAAAATGACAATGTAGTGATCGCAACAAATGAACCGGACAAGAGGGATGCTTAGAAATCTTATTATGAAAGATTGTTTAATACTGGGTTTTTATGGAACTGAGAAAATCTAGAAGTTGCAGAAGCAGTATTTGGTCCATCTATAGGAATTTAGAAAGAAATGGTACAGGAAGCTGTGAGTAAGACGAAGAGTGGTAAAGCTGCAGGACCCTGGGGTGTTATTGTAGAAATGTTGAAGGCTACTGATGAAACAGGCATTGAGATGATCACAGACTTGACAAACCAGATCATAAAAGAAGAGGTTGTTCCAAAAGACTGGGAACTTAGTACCATTGTGAACTGTTAAAAGGGTGAAGGAGGAACTCTTTTATAGAGGTAATTACAAATGCTTAAAGTTGATGGATCAGGTCTTGAAAGTGATTGAGAGATTAATTGAGAAACAAATAAGAAGTCAGATAAGAATAGATGAAATGCAGTTTTTTTATGCCTGTGTAATGTACTACTGATGCTATCTTGAGACAAATGCAAGTAAAGTATCTTTGTAAGTAGAAGAACCTGTATTTCGCTTTTGTAGATTAGGGGAAAGCTTTTGACAAAGTGCCAAGAGATGTTGTCTGGTGGGTAAACAAGTTGTTTGTGAATGTTGTACAAGCAATCTACAGACGTGATCAAAGAATTAACATCAAATTTAGTGTGAGTTTTAATGTTAAAGTAGGAGTACATCAGAGTTCTGTCCTAAGTCTGTTGGTTTTCATTTGTTGTCAAAGGATTTTGTAGGAGTTGTCCAGAAGAGAGACTATATGCTGATAATTCAGTACTTGCCTGTGAAACACTGGAAGACCTACTTGTTAAGTGAAAGACTTGGAGGAATACTATGGAAAGTTAAGGTTTGAGAGTGAATGTTACCAAGCCCAAAGTGATGATCAGTGGTTGTAATGTTGGAAAGTCTTCAGAAAGAGGAAAGTTCCCCTACTTAGTTTGTGGAAAGCGAGTTTGGTGCGACTCACATTTTCTGTGGTACTTGTAAACATTAATTATGAAAGATGTGCAGTTGAATTACAAGTGGGTTGAAATGTGATAACCCATTTTTGTGCTAAAAGTGTAAAACAATGGAGATGGATGAGAACTCAAATGTAGATAAAGATGACAACACTTTTGAGATTGTTCAAAAGTTTTGTTACTTTGGTGATGCCAATGGAGCACAGGGTGAAAAAGGTGCTAGTGTGATTGTAAAAGTTAGGAGTAGATGGAGTAAGTTCAGAGAACTTCTGCCATTTCTAACCAGCAGAGCGTTACCACTGCTGTCATGCAAGAGAAGAGTCTATCAGGCAATTTGATGATATATGGAAGTGCAACTTGGCCAGTGAAGGATGAAGACATATGTTGCATGGCAGGAAATGATATGAGAATAATACAGTGGATGTGTAATGTGAGTCTTAATGATAGGCTTAGATCTTATGACCTTAGAGGAAGATTAAATCTGAACAGTATAGGGGGATGTGTGCAGAACAGGGCACTTTGTTGGTATGGTTACATTGAAAGAATAAATAAGAGTTCTTGGGTTAGATGTAGAACAGTTGAGGTGGTAGGAAAAAGCCATGGGAAACATAGGAGAAAATGATAAGGATGAACTTGAGAGAAAGAAGGATAAATAAAGACATGGCCAGAGATAAGTTAGTTTAGAAGTCAATTTCAAACCCATCTAACAGATGTCAGCATGTAAAACTACTAGTGGTGGTGGTGGAGGTGATGAAGGATGAATGTAAAAGGGAGAAGCATAATTTGTTTTTGTTGTTTTTACACTTTATAACATCACCACTTGAGCTATGCAAACTCATTTTATACACCCAACCTCTGCCCACTTTATTATTTACTGACTGGGGCCTGGTCACCTCCCACTTTAAAAAATTTCTACTTCCAACCCCTTCTAAGGTCTATTTCTACCCTTTTCCATATCTACATCTACTGTGTTTACCTTGATAGCCCCCCCCTCACTTTTGCTTTACCTTCTCTCTCTCCCCCCATCATACTTTCTCATATTTATTCGACATACATCATTGTATTTAGCAATTAAAAGCAAATCTCACTCTGAAGAAGTCTTTCGATAAACAAAGACAAAATATTAATGTGAGTTTGATTTGTCTTTGTATGTGTGTGCTTATTCAATTATTTGTATGTGTGTGCTTATTCAATTATTTGTATGTGTGTGCTTATTGAATTATTTGTATCGGTGCGCTTATTTAATTATTTTTGAACATTTTGTTGGGTTTAATCCTAATTGTTTTCTCCATATATATATATATATATACTTTTCTACAAACTCCCCTCTTTGCGTAAACTTACAGAATTTCCCCCATGAGTAAAAATACTCTTAGTGATATATGGATACTGGTCCAGGGGTTTGCCAAATCAGGAACTAAAATGCAAACAAGGCAACTAGTCCATCAAGAAGCTACTATCAGAACTTTCTCCTATCCTACCAAAATTAGACGATCAATGCTTAAAAAAGAAACGCTTCTATTTATAAAACTTTGTTGCCCATTCACATCTCCATACAGACCGATCAGCCTACTATGTAAGTCAGCTGCTTAAATTTGTGATAAATCAAACAACTGTCAACTACATTAGCAAAGTGACAAGCAATATGAATTTCATCCTGCAAAGTTAACTACTAATGTGCTAACTGTAACATGACATAGGATCAGCGAATCTCTTGACGAGGGTTCTGCTTCTAAAACAACACCCCTTGATATGTTTAAAGCCTTTGACAGGGTCTGACACAAAGGGTTGCTTCACAAACTTGCCAACTATGGAATATCTTGCAATGTCTTTGCAACAATCGAATCGAATCCTGTCTCTCAGAGAAGTTTATCAAAATAGTTGTTGATGAGCATAGCTCTGAAGCACACAGAATCAACATCGGCGTGCCCCAAGAATCTATTCTGGGACCGACACTCTTCTTGATATTCACTGATGACTTCCAAATCATATCCTGAGATCATTTGTTGACATCGATGCAGATGACACAACTGTCTATGGCAACACTTCAAAGCACACCGATGATCAAGATCTTGCTGATCTTCTCTCTTCAAAACTGTGGAAAAGGGGGCTTGTTACGTTTAACATGTCTAAAATCAAAATTCTATCCTTTTACCACCAACACTCAGGTCCCTGTTTTGCCCCAGACCTGATGCAAAAAGGTTTCCCTGAGTCATGCACACCATCCGATCTAGAGCTAGGGATTCTGATCCATGTGTGAGGGATTATACTGCCTGGAAGGAGTGATAATCAAAGGCAACAAGATTTTGATACCTCAAAAACTTCAAGAGGTACTCGAGTCACTTCATTCCACACATTGAGGGGATAAATGGCATGCTGGCAAATGTAAGATAACGGTTGTTCTCACAAGGGATGGGTGCTCGTGTTAGACAGGCCAGATTCTAGTTCCATACTTGCACCATGATTGCGCGATTTTAGCCGAAAGAACCCTTGATGTCACCAGCAGACCCGGAATTTCCATTTCAACAAGTTGTAGTGGACTTTGTCGACATACAGGCCAAACAGTACTTAGTATACACTGATCGGTATACTGGATAGATGGAGGTGGCTCTAATGCCATCAGGGAAGCCCAAAACCATGTGTGACCTGATGAGAACATGGTTTTGCACATATGGTGCAGCAGAAAAAATCTAATCAGACGGAGGACCACCATTTAAGCCACAGGAGCATGCCTCCTTTCTAAAAAAACTGGGGGAAACCATACCATCAGCGTACTACCCTCAAAGCAATGAACACGCAGAGGTAGTAGTAAAGACAGCTAAGCCTATACCTGCCAACAATACACATAACTGCGGACACCTATGCCATGATTGGGCTGCCCGGGCACTGATGACCCATTGCAACCCCCTCCCCCATTCAGGACCTTGACAAGTCCTCAGCTATAATGCTGTATGGTCGTGTTATAAAGAATTACCTTCAAGTCCTACAGGATAAGAACCAAACACGGAAGGAATAGAAAGAGATAGGTGATCTAAGGGAGGTCTCTGTCTTAAATAATGCATGTATTTACGTTGCGATGACTTATTAGTTAAACAATATTTGTTTTTTCAGTTTTTAGTTTCTTTTTTTCTGTGCACGATTCTTTATCTGTATGTCTTTTTTATTTTCTTGCTAATATTCTGCAAGGTTTTTAGAGGGGTCAACGCGTTCGAGATTAGAAGAGGGAAGTCCCACCCAAACCCACTAGCCTGACGTTAGTAAAGAGCCACGGGTTGAGACATTTATATCGACCAGCGACAAGGAATGGAGACCTCAAATTGAACTAAAGCTTATAGGCAAAATTTAAAAAAATAAAAATAAATAAATAAATAAAAAATGAAAAAAAGCTAAGTTCTTAATTTCATAATTCTGAACTGTCTCTGTACTTACGTTGCGATGACTACTTAGTTAAACAATATTTTTTTTCCTGGTAGCGCAACCACAAAATTGCCTTTTATACTTTAACGTCATTGGACCTACTCAATAGTAGCTGGTGAAATGTCCCCACAATAAATTTGCTTATAATAGAGTGAGAGGGGAACTTATTTTTAGTCCTTCATTATCTGTAAAAGGCGGTGGCTAGACTTAATCTATATATATATATATATATATATATATATATATATAAGTTTGTCTTTTTTTTTATCATACCTTCGCAGGCTCAGAAATACCCGACTAGTACATGGGCGCAGGCTATCCCCTCTCAGAGTGTTAGACCCGTCGACCTTGTCAGAGAAAGAAAACTCTGAGAATCAAACTTTGCTACTAACCACTTGGCAGCAAACTGTTGAGGAGAGAGGCCTCATTAGTTCTGATCGACAACGTTCCTAGAGCTGGAATCTCGAACAAAATATCCGGTTTGCAAACCTAAATTGCTTAAGGAGTAGATGACCTCTGCCTATCACCCGGCCTTGTACTCCTTCTCTGTCTATTAGCGCTGGAACGTCTCAAAGGCACCCAGTGCCGAGCTTTGTTTCCTGACTAAGACAATGAATGCCGTCTCTCTTTCTCTCTATCTGGGCAACTTGGGGAAAGTTTTTTTGTCACTAAGTCTTACATGACCGGTCTGGTTCTCTCTTGTTTCAGACAGGTTTAGGGTACAGGTTAGACACCTTGTCTGGCTGCTGTTTCCGACTGACAGGACAGGAGCCCAAACTCTTAGGTAGCGCTAAGTACGGCTGCTCCATCATCAGTTGTATAATACCGTGGGTAACTGTACGTGTTATGTCGCGCATGGGAAGGGACCCTACAGTAATCCCCGGTGGGTTTTCCTGAGGCCGCAACCCCATGAACCAGGTTGCAACTAATGGACTGGTTGTGTGAGCTTATTGGCACCTAACATGAACCCACTTTGTCCACCTCCCACTCTATCAAAACAAACATGACATTGCAAAATAAAAAAATAAAACCTAAACCAGACACCAACAAACATCTTCTCCTCTGCCCTTGAGGCTTGTATTCACTAATATCCGGGGACTTAGAACCAACATCAACAACGTAGAAATTTTTGGCCTGACAAACTCCCCGGATATCCTAGCACTAAGTGAAACGAACCTTCAATCCTCAACCTCCTCTCACCACTTTGACATGACTGACTACCTCCCACTCTACCGTAAAGACTATGACAAACACATGCATGGGCTAGGAGTTTATATTCGGAACACCCTCCCCCTAACTAGGAAACATAGGTTAGAATCAGATGACCAAGCCTACATGTGCTTTAGATTGACTTTACACCACAGCGTTAGTTACTTATATTTCTTATACTGTTCACCTTCGACACAGGACTGTACCCTGCTAAACTCTGTTTCTGAAAGCATAGAGCACTTTCACTCGACTCGAATGCCCAATTACATGTATTTGGGAATTTTAATGCACACCACTGTGACTGGCTGGGATTCTCCAGCCTTACTGACGCAGCCAATAACTCTACGTATAATTTCTCCTTAGCTCACTCCCTCTCACAGACTGACACTTTCCCGACCCGCCTCCCTGATCGAGTATCTCGTTTTGAGGAATGGTTCATCAGCTTTGGTACGAGATTCTAAGATGATATCAATCATTACCACAAGGTGATTAGCATTACCAAGTGGGCTATGGTCATCTGTTGCACAAGTCTCGGGCAGTGGGGTCAAGAACAGGTCGAGAAGTAATACTTGCTGGTCCACATGATCAGGAAAATGGGTCAGGAAAGTGACAGTCTGTGAGAGGGACTGTGCTATTGAAAAACAATATGTGGAGTTACCAGCTGCATTTGTATAGCTGGAGAATCCAAGCTAGTCACGGTGATGTACATTGAAATCCCCAAATGCATGAATTTGGGCACTCGAGTCAAGTGAATGTGCTGCATTTATGACTACATCCCTTCATCTCATCGTCACAGGAGGGAAGGGCATGTATAAGTAAAATAGAGTTTTCTGCCCTTGTGTCAGGCAGGGCAGAGTTATCTGCCCTTGGCAGATGACTATTTATAGAACAGGACGGTGGACATTTGCAATCTTTGGTTACACACGGGGAAACGTTCCCCGAGCTAATAGATGTTATAAAAAAAGAAAATACAAAATAAAAATCTTTTAAAATCAAATTATGTTAATATATCCACATAGAATGATACGT
The DNA here is from genome assembly GCA_963556195.1 of Sepiola atlantica. Classification (NCBI taxonomy): domain Eukaryota; kingdom Metazoa; phylum Mollusca; class Cephalopoda; order Sepiida; family Sepiolidae; genus Sepiola; species Sepiola atlantica. Next base: position 49,316,373 of record OY744532.1, on the reverse strand, counting down.
CGATTTCTTATGTGATTTGAGACTTGTAACATATTTATATTTTTAATTTGGTGGAAGCTCAAAATGATTAAATCTCTTAATTTTTGCAAATGTGTACCATTTTATGTAATTTAAATATTTAAGATAGAAGATTGAGAGTATACCTATGTCGCTGCTTGTTTGGAAAGTCCACGATTGCTTACTTATCATCTTCACTGGTTTTTATCAGCCAAATATTTTTTTAAATAAATAAAACAAACGTTTTAATTAATTATTTATTGTAACAATTTAAATCTTTCTTACTCTAAAAATAATTGTCAGCAATTACAGAATTCTATTAATGATGTCTAATTCGATTTTTGGAGAATTCATTTTAAAATGAGTAAAAAATTTAATATTTGGCACTCAGCTACATCAGATGCTAGCAATTTTTATATTTCATCTTTGCCAATCGGACAATCTCATTTTTATAAATAGATGTGGAAGATGAATTACGTATCTAAAAAGATATATTATATTTTACTATGAAACAGATTAGACTAGTATTCATGGAAGCTGCAGAAATGTACACGATGATAGGTTTTAAGAACCTTCTATAACTAAAAGAAAAGCCTTTTCATTACATCCGTTTTTCATTGCTGTTTCTCTAATGCAACCATATTGTTAAATTGTGGAACAAAAAATAATTTTGATTGGAAAAAAAAAAGACAGTAACATTAAAACACGTTAATATATAAATACATAAAAACTGAATTAAATATGGGTAGATAACTTTCGTCCTCTCTGGTCTTAACTTATTTTATACTGAAGCACACATGACACTACACTTCTGAGATCGAATAAAACCATCAAACTGCAGTAAAGTGTTAAAGCATTTCCTATATATAGTCATCCACATTCAGCTGTTTTGCTGTATCACAATGCTTAGTGCGGCTAGACATGGTGTTTCAAGCTGGGATTGAAAATCGACCACTTGCACAGTAGTTGGAAACCTTATCCATATGCCATCCCCACTCAGTTATAATGTTTTTATATTTTTTTACATAATCGATTACTGAATGAACTCAATTCTAATTATGAAAAGTAATGCTTTGCTCTAAGTGGAAACCGTAATTTTTCCTACTAAAGAGCTCAATACATAATTGAAATAAATAAGTCAGAGTTTACCACCCAGCTTTCACCAAACGTCGAGTAAACTAGTGTGAAATTTTGCTTATTTATTTGAATTATTTTATCGTGGCTCTGCATATTTTTATATTTGTTGAGCACTTTATTTTATATTTCTCACTGTTGTAGCTCTCTATTCATTTGCTTTATTTATTCAGCAGATTGTATAAGATTTTCATTAAATCTATGTATTCTATATATAATATATGTACTATTAACTTAAGTGCGGTTCAGTTGATGTATTATGTCTGCAGACTATTTTCATCATGTAGAAATGTATAAACGTACCATGACGTCATGGTACGTCTATACACTCGTCTGCTACCACTGTTTATTCTACTTTGATTTCATTTGAAAATTCATAAACTGTGACACATCTACTTACTGCTATATTATTATTTACTCACTAGGATGTCTCACACAGGTCATCAGTGATTGCTCACCGACAACCGGTGGTATTCCCTAGAGTCTGAGTGACAATAAGTCTCCCCAGATTTCCAGTATTCTCCACCTCTTTTCGATAGCCACCGCAAATAAACTTGCAGTATCACAACAGCCGTTTACCATTGATTTCTTGCTGGTAAGGACCATTAGTCTTCTCTGGGATTTGGGTGGCAATAAGCCTCCCCAAGGTCCCAGCAGTCTCTACACTTCCAGTGGAGGTCTGGTTTGTGCTGTCCCTCCTCGGTCCTCTCATTCTCCTTGACCCTATGCAAATATTTTGTGTGGTGTCAGCCTAGGCTGGTACCAGTTTAAAAAAAAATTTGTTTAATAGTTTTTAAATTTTTATTTATTTAAAAAAATTTTTTGTGGGCGCGGGGAGCTGATGGTGTTTCTTGCTATTTATGTTCATTGGTTCATTTTTGTGTTGTGTCAGTTGAGGCCACTGTAATTTAATTTTTTATAAAGTGATGCTTCTCGCATTTTCTGTTTCTTTGTGATGTGTTCTTTCTGTGGTTTTGTTTTCTTCCTGCAGTGGATTCGTGGCTTATGCGGGTTGGTTTCCGCATTCAGTGATTTTTCTTAAGATTGTAGCTGTTTTGATCATTGCCGTCCTTTGTATAGTTCCAATGATCCCTTTGATCCAATTTCTCCCAGTCTTTTTTCCAGGTTTTTTGGGATTGTTCCCAGTGCTCCTACGATTATTGGTATTATACTGACTTTCTTCATGCTCCATATTCCTTTCAGTTCTCTGGCTAGTTCCGTGTATTTGCTTTGTTTTTTTGATTTTAGCTCTGTTGTCTGCTGGAACGGCGAAGTCTACGATTTTGCAAAATTTTTCCTTCTTGTTGACTATTATAACATCCGATCTCCTTGCTTGTATGAGTTTGTCTGTTTGTATATCCATCTCCCAGATGATTTTGTGTTTTTGGTTTTCCAGTACTGTTTCTGGTCTATATTTGTACCATTTGTCTGCGTATTCGAAATTCAATTGTTTGCACAGTTCCCGGTGTACTGCTTTCCCCACACAGTCATTTCTGTTCTTGTATTCTTTTGGAGCTAGTTTGCTACATTCACTTATATGATTTACTGTTTCGTCTCTTTGTCCACACAGTCTGCATTTACTGTTTTCTTGGGTTTTATCTATTTTAGCTTTAATGTAGTTTGTCCTAATTGCATTGTTCTGTGCAGCCATCAGTAAAGATTCCGTTTCTCTGTTCAAGTGTCCTTTTCTTAGCCATGCCAGCTATTTTCGTTGGTTTCTTCTCTTGTCAGTCTTCTGAAGCGTCCATGTAGTTGTTTTTCTTCCCACGTTTCTTTTCTTGTCGTTTTGTTTCTGGCTTCCCAAGTTGTTCGTTGGAACGGTGTCTCTTGCTGCAGTGATAAGGATTTCCCTGTGTTGAGTTATGTATTTTTGCAGCTCTTTTTTTTTAGTCTTCCACACAATCTTCTATACTTACCAGTCCTCTTCTCTCTTCGTTTCTTTTCATATAGAGTCTGTCCGTATTGTCCTTTGGATGTAGTGCGTTGTGCATCGTCATTAATTTTCTAGTTCTCTGGTCAAGGTGCCTGAGTTCCTCTTTGGTCCAGCCTATGAATGGTCCAGAGTATCTTATTAGTGCTACTGCCCAGATGTTTATTCATGTTACTAGATTCCTGCTATATAATTTCGTTTCTAGGAGTTTTCTTGTTCTTTGTAAATATTCTTTTCCAATCTTTTGGTTCATTTCTGTAGATTTGATGTTGTCTGCTTCCAGAACTCCAAGATATTTGTAGCTATCCGGTTCGCCTAGCACCCTCATTTCCTCTTGGTTGGGGGGTTCCATGCCCTCTGTTGTCTCCAGTTTTTCTCTTTTTACTTCTAGTAGTGCACACATTTTCATTCCGAATTCCATTTGGATGTCCTGGCTGAAGATTCTGGTCATATTTATCAGCTTTTCTAGTTCCTTTTTGCTTTTTGAAAATAGTCTCAGGTCATCCATGTATATCAGGTGGTTTACTCTTAGTTCTGTGTCTATAAACTTGTATCAGGCATGACATTTTCACAGTATGTAGTTAAGTGGCATCATAGCTATTATAAACAGTAGTGGCGAGAGGGAGTCTCCTTGGAAGATGCTTCTCTGTATCTTTATCTCAGTCAGGTGTTGCCCTCCGGCTGTCAGTTCTAGTCTCCATGTTCCCATTGCTTTCTTAATAAGATAAATTATCCTTTCGGGTATTTTGTATATTTTTAAACATTCGATTATCCATGCTTGAGGGATTCTGTCGTAAGCTTTTTTGTAGTCAATCCATGCCACGGATATGTTTTTTTTCTCTGTTTTTTACCTCCTTTAGGATCTTTTGATCAATGTATAGGAGGTCATGCATCTCTCTTTTCCCTTTACGGCATCCTTTTTGTTCTTCGGGGAGTAATCCACATTTGTTTAGGGACTGGTAGATTTGTTTTCTCAGTTGTGCCGTGAGGATTTTCCAGTTTGTTGGTAAACAGGTTATTGCTCTGTAGTTGCTTGGGATCATTCCTTTTTTGGAATCTTTTTGTATAAGCGTTGTCCTTCCTTTGGTCATCCACACTGGTATGTCTGTTTTGTAAATACATCCTCTCAGTTTCTGCGCTAGTCTTTCATGTAGGGTCGTGAATTTTTAAAACCAATATGCATGTATTCCATCATGGCCTGGTGTTTTCCAGTTTGCTATTTTCCTTAGTCTGTCCTTAATGTAATCTCCGTTTCCGTTCCTTCTTCTATTTCCTGTAGTTCATTTTTCATATTTTTCAGCCACTTGGTATTTTTGTTGTGTGTTTTAGGTTTTTCCCATATCTTGCTCCAGAAGTGTTTTGTCTCTGTCTCCGTTTACGTTTTTGTAAAACTGTCTTTCATTGTTTTCAAAGGTCCTGTTCTGTTTTTGCTGTTCTGATTTGTATCTATATCGTCTCGGTCTTCCCTCTATTGCTACTATCTTTTGTTTTAATTCTTCATGTTTCTTATTCAGTCTTTCCTTGTGAACCGGATTTCTGCTCTTCCATCCTTTCCTATTCTCTTTCATTCTGTTTAGGGTGTTAGCTTCTTTCCAGAGTTTGGTTATCTGGGTTTCCAGTCTGATTTCCCATCCAGGTTTTGTCGGCCTATTCTTTTGGCCAGGCTTTTTATTTTTTTAGTTTCATACTTACTGATTTTTCCTCCACATATATCAAGTTGTTTAGGTCTGTGATAGTATATGTTGGGATGTACATGAGTACCTTGTTTACTGTCTCTGTTTCATCTTTTAACTCTTCCAATCTTCGTTTCTTAGAGATGGGAGATTTGTTTTGTTCTCAAACATGTATCGTTTGATGTTTTCCACTTCTCTTGCTTCTTCCTCTCTGGTGAGTTCTTTGATTTCGTAGTCTTCGACCTCTTCTGTTACTGGGTTTATGTTTTGTCTGTCTTCTTCCTGGGGGGTTTCATCGGGTGGTGTTTGTTGCTCTGTTCCGCTCTTTTGTTTAATTTCCGTCAGTTCCATCTCCGAGAACCATCCTCTCTCAAGGATCTGTTTTGCTTGGTCTGCTATCCTTTGTTCCATTATATAGTAGCCACTAGCAATGTTCCATAGATGTTTCAATCGCTTCCGGTAGCCTCTTTCTGTGGGGTGGCGACTTTTATAGTAGCATTCCATTACTAGTCTGTTCTCCTTTGTGGTCCATTTCTTTCTATATTTTTTAGGTTGTTTTTCATTCCTGCTTTTTTGTGTTTGGTCTGTGTCTTTGTCATACCTGGAATTGGAGAGGTTACTTACCTGTATTTTGTCCTTAGTTTTGTTGCTGAAATCAAAGGAGCCAACATTCGCAGGATGTGGACCGGGTCCCCAATGTTGGACATCGAGGAGGCACCTGTCCATCATGACACTCAGATCTTTCTTCTGAGTTCCACGAGTTTCATTGTTATTATTGTGCATTACTCATATGTTGGTGTATATGACTACACCAGGCCCTGTCACAGGGATAGTGTTTATCTCCTTTTAATAAGGTGAAAAGTGCACTGTCACACGAAAATAAAATTAAAATAATAATATATATATATATATATATATATATGTTACTTAACTACATAGTATAAGTTTTATAGGTTAATCTTAGACATCCCATTTTTATCTGATGAATTTACGCTAGATTATAAAACGCATACAAGTCTTTATATTTTGGAGGATAATTTTCAAAAATTGGCAAAAATTCTATCACCACTACTAGGTACTATCAGCAACGCACATATAACAAAGTCAGGTCATCTCCTCAAAAAATTACAAAATATTACTTTACATTACTGTTGTGGTTGCAAGGTTGAACAACAATTAGTGAGGAATACAATGAAGACGCAAACAACAAGGAGAATGCAATAATAAGTGTATTAAAGAAAAGGTATAGTTACAGTATGTACAAATGAAGGTGTCGAGTCAGAGAGTCTTGGTGGGAGGACATGTACGCTCTTCGGTGTCACTTCCGGTGGCATTTAGGTAACACACACTAAGGCCAACCTAGGCTTGCCATTTATAGTGTAACGTTATTCGTATATGCAAATGAGTGGTTGCCACCACAACACCCCCCTCCCAAGATTTGAAGTCACATAGATTTCAATATCTTTTTCTTTTTGGGTTTACCATCAATGGTTCATTAAATTTTCTTTTCCTACCTGATCTTCGGGGTTCAGGTGTATATTGAGGCGGTTCCAAATTAAAGGATTCGTATATGACATCTATGGTTTCCTCCTCTTCGACTGTTGTCGTATAATCATCATCTTGGATATGACGTTTTTTTATCTGATTTAGGTGCCTTTTATGTATACTCTGTGGACCTTTAATCATATATGTACAATCACCAATGCGTTTATCCACTACTCCACATTCCCAGTAAGATGTGTTATTCTTGTAGCACTTAAAATATACTCGATCTCCCGAGTTATATTTCTTTCTTCTCGTGTGTGTAGTGTTTCGGATAATTGCCTGTCTTGGCAACAGTTTATCAAACGCTGATTTTACCTTTCTGGCAAACATTAGATCAACTGGTGATATGTTTGATGGTGTACTAGGATGTGGTGTGATCCTATAAACTTGCAAGAATTGTTGCAAAGCCTTTTCTGTTGGTGTTCCAATGGATTTCTTTAACGCTCGTTTTAGCGTGTCCACGAACCTTTCCGCAAGGCCGTTCGACCTTGGATGATACGGCGGAGTCGTGATATGCTTCACTCGGAACGTGTCGCAAAATTCCTTAAACTCTGCGGATGTGAACTGCGTTCCGTTGTCAGTGACCAGTGTGTCTGGTACACCGAATCTTGCAAACAACTCGTGTAGGAACCCTATTGAGTTGTTCGTTGTTGGATTCCTGCAACGCATTACCTCCGGCCATTTTGTGTAACTATCCACTACAATTAAATAATAGTTTTCTCCTACTGGACCAGCGAAGTCCATGTGGATTCTCGACCATGGTTGGTCGGTTTTCGGCCAAGGTTTGTGTACTATAGGTGGGGATTTTGCTGCTAACTGGCATCCTTTACATTTATTTATTGTTGCTGCTATGTCAGTGTCCATGTAACGCCAGTACACGTAGCTTCTCATTAACGACTTCATTCGATTTATCCCCGGATGTCCCGTATGGAAATCTCTTAACATCCTATTCTGCAATGTTTTGGGTATTACCACTCTCTCACTGTACAGTAACACATCGTTACATATGGAGAAAACTTCCTGCACCTTTGTGTCCGTTATAATTTTCTCTTTTATGTCCTTTATGTATTCGTCTTTCTCGGCTTCCCTTTTAATGTCCGACAAAGTTACGGGTAGTTCCTTAATGATGTTTGCTACCATAATTTTACTTCAACATTTGTTCGAATTGCTGCAATGACTGATTCTTCCAGATTGTGTTTCTGTGGTATCAGTCTTGACAGTCCATCCGCATGGCAAATCTTTTTTGATGCTAGATGTTGTAGCTGGAAATCGTAATTAAGTAAGATTGTACCCCAGCGCAGCAATCTATTTGCGGTGTATACCGGCAATCCTTTTTTTGATCCATAGATCGTGACTAACGGTTTATGGTCGGTTTCAAGTAAGAATTGTCTACCATATAAATATCGGTGAAATTTAGTCACGGAAAAGATTATGCTCAATGCTTCTTTTTCGATTTGTGAATATGCCCTCTCGGCTGGTATCAGCGTTCTCGAAGCGTGCGCTATTGGTTTTCTAGACCCATCCGGCATAATATGTTAAATGCATGCTCCTAATCCGTAGGAACTAGCGTCACTAGCGACGACTATTTTTAATTTTGTGTCAAAGTGCGTTAAGAATAATTCGGATGTTAGTGCGCTCTTTATTTTGTCAAAAGCGGTTTGATATTCTTGCGTCCAGTTCCAAGGTGTATCCTTTTTAAGCAGATTATTTAAGGGGGCTCGCAAGTTATGCATTCCTTCAATAAAAGATTGATAATAATTTGCGAGTCCTAAGAAACTCTGCAAGGTTGTTACGTTATCAGGTGCTGGCATATTTTTTATTGTCGCAGATCTGTCTGGGTCTGGACGTCGTCCATGTTTGTTTATTATGTGTCCAAGATACTTAATCTCGCTCATACAAAAGTCACATTTACTTCTTTTACTTTAAAGCCGAATTCTTGTATTCGAGTAAATACTTGTTTCAAATGTTCCTTATGTTCTTGTAAGGATTTGCTCCTGACAACAATGTCGTCCAGGTATGCACATGCGCACTCAATACCACTTAGCATGGTGTCCATCGCTTGCTGAAAAATGGCAGGCGCTACTTTGATGCCCAAGGGCAATCAGTTGTATTTGTATAATCCCTTATGCGTATTGATGCATAGTATTTTTGAGCAATTTTCCTCGACCGGTATTTGCAAATATACATCGCTCAAGTCTATCTTGGAGAAGATATTACCACCATTTAACTTCGTGAATATTTCCTCTGGGCTTGGTAGAGGGTAATGGTGATCTTTTAATAGGGAGTTGACCCCGGTCGAAAAATCTGCGCACACTCTAACTTCGTCATTCTTTTTCTTTACGTATACGGTGGGGGCTGCCCACTCGCTGTGTTCTATTTTTGATAGAATTCCTGTCTGTTCCAATCTATCTAATTCTTTATTAATCTTTTCCAACCCAGCGAACGGAACGTTTCGCTTTTTTCTAAAAATTGGGCTGGCGTTTTCTTTAAGTTCAAACGAGGCCTTGAATTTATTACAGCGACCTAAGTTAGTCGTGAATGCTTCAGGAAATAATTCTTTTAAATCGTCTTTTATATTTACTGTTGTTGGAGAAGAACATTCTATTTTTTTACAGAATGTATTGATTGGCTTATCCCATAGTCCAAATTTCTCAATTAAATCTATTCCAAACAGATTTTCACTATTTTTCAGTACGAATATTTTTAATTTCTTCGTAATCCCTTTTAATTTTATCGGAAGGACAACTTCTCCTTCAAATTTTATACCACCACCAGTTACCGTCCGGGCTGATTTACTCGTTTTCATCATGGTTGGTTTTTTACCCAACTTTTTCCATGTATTCAGGTTTATAATAGAAATATCGGAGCCGGAGTCGAGTTGTAACTTTATTGGTGTTTTAAATATTTCCACTTTTACGTATTTTCGCCGATCTTTGTCTAATTTTGTATTTGATTTTGTTTGCTGTACTCTCTTTCTGGTGTAATCTTTATATCTGCAGCAATCGCTTTTGTGTCCCACCTTCTTACAAATGTAGCATTTTTTTCTTTTTATAAGGACAATCTGATTCCCAATGCTTTTCTGCACATCTCTTACAGTTATATCTAGGAAGAGGCTTGTTATATTCTGTCCTATATTTATGGTTATTAGGATTGTAATATCCCGTTCCATTTCGATTGCTTTTCTTTGTAAAGTTCTTGGTTGGTGTGTATGGTTTTCTAACTTTTCTTACATATGCCACTCCGGATTCTTCTATATTTTTTTGAATCCTTTTTTAGTGTAATGGCCCTTTCACAGTCCTCTGCTAGTTTCTGGAGGGTTAAATCTTGCTCAGATTCCAGCTTAGACAACACTCGTCTGCGTATTTCTGCATTTTTCTGCATTTTTCGTGGAAACTAACCCTTGTGCGAAGATTAGACATTTAAAATCTTCTACCGTTAGTTCCGCAAGCTTAAAATTATTGCAGTTTTTATTGACAACTGATGCGTATGTCAAATAATCTTGGTTGTCCATCTTTCTTAGATTCAT
>OY744532.1:49289064-49291564 GCA_963556195.1 Sepiola atlantica | reverse complement strand
TAATTTTTACTTTTATTTTTATTCTTTTCCTCTTCTCTTCTTTAAATAATTTAAAATATTTCCTTAACGGCTGTGTCTGTTTGCAACTCTCTGGTGAGAATATTATTCTATATTCCATAAGTAAATATTACTACGGAATATCGTTATCAGTAATCTATTTTCTATTTTAAAAAAAACATTTTTTAATGGACGGGGTTATTTCATGCCACTTTACGGGAAAATATCACTCTAACTCGTTAAATGACGGAGACTTTGTTAAATTAGTAAATTTAAAAGCCCTGTACAAAATACTTTTTATAAAAATCCAATTGTTTCTATTGTAGAAATTAAGTCAGTGTCGGCATGCATGTTTTTAAAATTATTTTTTCCTTAATTATTTTTTCCCTCGATTCCTGCCACCCATTGTTTTATTTTATTTAATCTAATTAAAAACTAATTTAATTTAATTTAACCTAATTTAATTAAATAGTGATAGTATCCAGGTTGTTATTTCTTATTTTTACACTTAAAATTACTTGAAATTCCCAATGGATTTTGTATAATATATCTATTTCTGAGAATAATTGTGATTTATTATTTATTCCGTTATCTTTTTATATGTTACAAAATCCCCCCCCCTCTATTCTGCTGAAGAAGCATTTACTATAGTTGACTATCAATGGGCCTTATTCCGATAGAATATTCCTACCTTATCACCCCCAACCTAAGTCCTGAGCCTCCGCTAATAATCGAATCAAGTCATATCTTAGCATAAGTACGTGTTACTAACTCTTAGCCTCTATATTATACACTAATTATTGCCTCAGATTGCCTCAGGAAGGGCCCATCCTGCCTATCTCTGCTGTAAGTTTATACTTCCCCCAATTCTCCTCCTATCCAGGTTTTAGGCTTGATAGCAGGTAACGGTTTCTATGCAGACAGCATTGTAGTATTTCCTGCCTAGCGTTCAGTAAATTATCTCTAGATGTCATGATGCGGTACGACTCTAATGCACATAGGTTGCATCTCTTCCTTTTGTTCGGTTTATATTTGCTAGCCCTCCCCAAAATGGACCATTTTAGTTCGAAAGTGTCTTACCTAGCAATGAGGTTTCTCACAAAACGGCCAACAGAAGTGTTAGGCCTATCTATGTCTTCCCTTTGGCCTCCCCTGAATGAACTAATGTGATTTCTGAATCTATCTTTGAACTCACTCTTCGTGGATCCGATATATGATCTTCTACTACTTTCTGTTATCACATCGCATTTGTAGACAATGTTTAAAACTCTACAGTCCCCCCCCCCCCCCCCCAGTGAACAGATGTTAGAAGCTCTGCAGTTACAGTTGTGTGGTGAGCCGTTGCTGGATGTTCTACTACTACGCATATTTACAACGGTGGTTCCCACTGAACTGGTGTTACTGGGATCAACACCAGAAGAGAACATGGCATCCCTTGTTTTAGTTATCTTAGAATTATTATATCCTATGATGGATGCGGCTATATTTCTACAGGTTGAATAAGACAGTTTTACAGTATTTTTGTTAATGATTCCCCCCAATCTGCTATCCCTTGGAAAGTTTTTTTCCACTATGCTATAAAAAATCTTTGGGATATTAGTCTTAATATGCTGGCTATAGGGGGGGGGGGGGTTGAACCATGTAGTGGTCCTTCTCCTATTTTTCTTCTCCCCCCCCCCCCGATTTGGGTAGCATGTGTGTTCAATTCGTTACTTCCAACTTCACGAATATTATTATCAACCTGTTCCCTCCCTACCTGGTTTACACCAGGTCTCCTATATCTAGCCTTGCCCATTGCCCTATTATATGAAACCATTGATCAAGAGGCGATCGGTCTCTTCCCAACCGAAGGAGGCACAAGGTAATTAATTTTTTCCTTATATCCTGATCTGGTTAAAGCTTCATTGTAGAACTGCTTACTGCTGTCAAATATTTGTTGATTCTTGGACAGCGTAGATATCCTACTCGAGATTGCAGGAATAATGGCTCTTTTCACCATCGGTGGGTGATTCGATTTAGCGTCGATATAGTAGAGTGTGTGGTTGGGCTTGTGATAAGGTTCATATGTGTTGTTGCATAGATCAAGCGTAATATCCAAAAAATTGACCCTCCGGTAGTTTATATCTATAGTTATGCTAAGTTGTATTGAGCTGAAGAATATATTGAGTTTTTTCTTCTTAGTTTCAAGATTCCTTATACTTGTGTTGACAAAGAATAAAGCGTCGTCCCTATATAGACCGCCCGCCAGTTCAGGTATTTTCATACAAATTTCTCTGAGGATATATATCCCTACCAGGTCAGTAACCTGCGCTGATTCCGGTACCCCCCATAGTAATATCGAAATTGTTTACCCTATCCTTTCTTGTCCATAACTTATCATTGTAGGATATTAGTGTCCTTCTTGCTAGTCTAATTATATCCATCTCTAAGTTTGTAATGTTGGATTCGTTTCTAGCCATCGTAAGTGCCTTTTCAAGTAAAGTAGAGGATATGGAGGGGTAGT